>OX941084.1:112150000-112782500 GCA_954870635.1 Arctium minus
TGGACTCTAAACACAGTATTTGACCAAGACTTATAAATACAATGATTACTATAAAATCAGACCTAACAATCTCCCCCTTAGTAATCGTTGGCGCTTTGGTCTTCAAAAATTCATCTTCTAAATCAGCACGGACCAACAAAGCGACTTTGTGAAGCTTTCTGACTTTTAAGAAAAAAAAATTCTTCTCAGCATCTTTCAGATTAAGTTTTCTTTGCATCAGCTTGAGCTCTAGACGACACACCTCTTTTAAGTGACCTTGAATGAACTGTGGTGATCGGAGCAGAAACAGCAAAAGAAGAAGTTGTAGCTGAGAAAATAGAATCTTTGAGCGAATCTTGATCAGCAGATAAACGTTTGTGCTCTTTGTCTCTTTATCATCTCCTTAACATCTCTTAATTCTCCCCCTCATGACCTTGATGATCAGGATCAACTTGGTCATGCAAATGTTGGAGACGAGACAACTTAAGATCTATAAAATCAAAGAAACAGAGAAAAACAGGGAAGGTTTGCGCATCACGTTGGTTGCGCAAAGTAAGGTTTGCGCGTCACGCTGGATGCGCAAAGTGAGGTTTGCGCGTCACGCTGGATGCGCAAAGTGAGGTTTGCACGACCAACTGATTGCGCAAATCTGACTTGGAGTCCGAATTTTTTTACCTGATTAGCTCTTTGACTCCCCCTACACAAATGCACTAAATTTGACAATTCAAGTTATCATTCATATAAAGAATCAGATACTCCCCCTCAAAAACAGATATAAACTTTGAAAAATATTCTCTTTATTCACTCCCCCTTGAATAATGCATAAACCCATTAAAATATATTTATGAGAACACAATGATCAAATAATAATGTAGAAAGAAAAATATACTGAATATAAATTTTGAAACGACTAAACATATAAAACTTTAAACACTAAACAAATTAAAGTCTACTCAGTAAAATATCACAGATTTATCAATCATTTGAAATCAAGCGTGTGTTGTTGGATACAAGAACAAGTTTTATTGCATATCAAGTTAAAACATGTTCAGTTTCAAAAACTTCCAGCAATCTATACAGTGTGCTCACATGCGAATCTTCGATTAGCTTCAAGAAAATGCAATTCTAAAAATATAATAGAGAACTTTGCATGTACTCACACTAATCCATCAAAATTAAGATTATCAAAAATTTATAGGTTTATCGCAACTTAAACATATCACCAAGTATTATGAGATGTGTGCTCATTGGCATCTTTTTAGCAGTGTGCACATTGGCATCTTAACATGAGTGTGCTCTTTGGCATCATTTAAGCTTGTGCACTTTGGCATCTTTTGATCAAAAAGTTTATTAAGTAAAGAACATGTCGTAAACGTAACTTTCTATCTGACCCTATTGTAGGATTTGGGTCAGCCACTCCCAGACCAGTTGGCCTTAGGGGACTAGGTGTCAAGCACCCCTTGGAACTTACTCTCCCAGATCAGAAAGGCTACATCGACATATCCTAAACCCATTCATACCAGTAAAACATAACTTTCGATCTGATTCTATTGAAGGATTTGGGTTCGATCACTCCCAGATCAAATGACCTTAGGGGACCAGATGACAAGCATCCTGAAGAACTTACTGTCCCAAACCAGAAAGGCCACAGGTACAAACTTTTAAACTTAGAGATTTCTGAATTTTAAGAATTTAATATTCATCTCAATCACTCAGTTTTACATAAAAGTACTTAGCCCATATTTTCATTACAATCAAAATTTTGACATTTTAGAATTTTTCAAGCATTGTAAACTATAAATATTCCAAATCACACAACTTTAAAGCAGTAATAAAAGTTTCAAACATGTTGCTGACTTTTCGACTTTTGTAAGACTTGAAATTTGATCATATAAAAACTTTAATATAAACAAAAGAACTTGAAAATTTATCCTAGACACATATTTTATTCAAAAGAAAGAAAAAAAATGTAAAACTTTACTTTATAGAATAAAATTTGTAAAGATTTAAACTTTTAAACTCAATATGCCGATGTAAAAAAAAATTCTTAAAGACAAAATGTAAAAAAATCGGTAAATTGATATTTAGTTGGAACAAAATGAAATTCAGTTATTTCATCTTTCACATTATAAAAATAATTTGTGTCTCAAATTAAAAAAATTGGGTTATACAAAATTAAGAAATAGTTGTACAAGCTCAGATTGTTGAAAAATAATGAGAAAAACTGGAACACATCATAATCAGAGATAAAATGCAGCAGAAATAAAAATGATGTACTCACAGTATCTCATTTAGTTAGAAGCTTAAATCATTGAAGAACGATTTCTAAACTGATTTGTTTAGAAGTCGTAGTCTATGAAGTACGGGTCCTGAGCTGAAGTACTCAGAAGCCAAATTCCCTTACTCCCCCTTAACATGTGATGCCTGCAACTTTAAATCAGATAAAGATTTGGGTACCCACTTAAATTTGGGCCCATGTTTGTTAGTTGCAGTTCTTATGGGGAAATAATTGAAAGAATTGAAACTAGAAGCACGAGAAAGATAATCAGAATAATATGCAAAATCATCAGAAGATAAAGCATAATCATCTGAACTAGAATCAGAAGACGAATATGAGACATTTTTGGAAATTTGAATCATTTGCTTTCTAAAATATTTGGAAATTTTATTACACATAGCAAATGAATCACTTTTATAATATTTGTCTACATATAAATCCTCATCAACCATAGAATCAGTAGATGTCTGCTTCATTCTACAGATTTGCCTCTTTGACTTGCTCAAAGTCCTATCTGTAAGAATTGAATCGGAAGAATTAGAACTGTCAGAAAGAACTGTATCTCGTTTCTTTGACTTCTTTGACCGTCTTCTTTTACGCTTAGGTTTATAATATTGATCATTTAGCGTAAAATAATCATCAAGAAATTTAGACTTAATATTTAAATCAGAAGAAATAAATTTATCTAAGCAACCAATCTGATCAACTAAAAGATCTGAATTTGCCTCGGAGTCAGAAGAATTTTGAGAAAAGATTTTAAAATTGGAAACTTCCTTTTTATTTTCCTTAGAATCAAAGGAAAGGATAGAAATAAAATCTGATTTTCGAGAAATTAAATTTTCTTCAAGACTAGACGTCATGAAATAAAGAATAATATCAAATTCTATTTTCTTCAAAATATTTTGATCTTCTATCTTGTCTTCAAGATCGATGATTTTGCCTTCTAATACTAAAGGAGGAGTATATTTCTTCGAATCATAAATGATAGGAGAAATATTTTCCTTATCAGAATCAGGGGCATAAGAAGAAACAAAATCATCAGATACTGAAGATTTAATAGAAGATATATCATTTAAAATTCTTCTTCCTCTTCTTGATTTTTCAGGAAAATATTTTGCATTCTCGCTTGTGTAAACAAAAGGAATTTCGATTTTCTTATTATTTGTCCTTTTCTCATTTTTGAGATCTAACACTTGCTTTTCACTAGTCCAATGAAATTTGAACTGGGGAGCATAGTGTGCAAGAGTTAGATAGTCGTATTTATATAAGGTAGGAACTTCGTTTATCACTTTGTTTAAACAATGAGGATTGTCAAAACCAAGTCTCCACCTTTGTTTTAAGCTTCTTCACACCTTGGCTTGTTCATAAAAATTGTTTGTTCAGATTGGTTTCTTCGATAAAGCTTTTCTTCTAACTTATTTATTTTATCTGAAAATTCATCTTTTAAAAAAGTCATTTTAGTCAAAGACTCAAGATAAATCTTATTTGAATTTTCCAAATCATCCAATTTCTTTTGAAAGATGTCTTTAGTATTTTCTAAAATTGATTTTTCATCTTTCAAAGAAATTTTCAGTTTGTCAATCAAATTTGACTTTTCTGAATTTAAATTCTTTTCAGATAAGAGTTTTGCACGAAGATCAGATAAAGCAAAAATAATAATATTCATCTAAGAGGTAATGAAATTGTAGTCAAACTCAGAATATACCTCATCAGGATCAGTGTCAGAATCATCTGACTGATCAATTCCAACTAAGCACATATGAGCGATCTCGACATTTTCTGCTTCATCGTCAGAGTGATCCAGCCAGTACTCCTCTTCTACCAGCAAAGCAGTTCCATTCTCTCTTTTCTCAGCTAGCTCCATTTTCTTCCGATAGTAAGCCGAATCCCAAACCTTCTTCACTTTATACTCCTTAGAGATGTGACCGGGCTTTCCACAATTGTAGCATGCACCAGCTTTCTTAGCCTCAGTCACTTGTACATTCTTTGACCCAGAAGTGAAGTGAGAAGTGTTAGACCGAGGTTGGAACTTTTTCTGGTAGTGCTGAGAAAGAAGGATCATTGCTTTCTGAAGAGCCTCACCATCATCTTCAGTTGACCCGTTGTAAGCATTATCAGACAACGCTCGTTCAGTTAATTGCTTTGTGAGGAGAGCAACCGGGTCCACTGATTTCTTCTTTCTCTCAAGTTTTGCCTTTTTCTCTATCACCAAGCTCTCATCAGTCAGTAAGATCTCGAACATCTCTTGGATCTGCATTGTGGAAATTCTGACATCGTTCCTCAGTCTATGGCATGATTTATTCCATTCTGATTGCAATGAGTTGAGGAACTTCAGATTTAATTCAAGCTCAGTCTTTTCAGCCTTTATCTTCCGAAGATCATTGATCACGGCACAGAAACGATCAAACACAGTCTTTAGTGGCTCCCCGTCCTTGGCTTTGAATTCCTCAAAATTATTCATGTAGCGTGTATGCCTGAGTTGAGTTGCTACTGAAGAACCAAGCATAATCTTTTCCAACTGTTGCCACATCAGATTAGGATGAGTTTTGAAACAATCAATCCTGATATATACAGAGTTTGGCAAGGCCAACATTAGATTTGCTTTAACATCCCGATCAGCTTGATATGCCGACAACTCATTCTGTGAATATTCTTTAGTAGGCTTGTATAATCCATAAGCCAATTTGGGTCTTTCGAACGGTCCTTCAGATAAAATGATCATCATGTCATTTCCATTCTTTTGTCGTTCAATGAAGTTCAGAAATCGATCTTGCCACTGTGTAAATTCATTTTCATCAATCAGCACCGGAGGACGATTTTCAGTACCCAATGACATCATCAGATCACTTTTGTAGAACTGAGATTGATAAGAAAACTTGTTAGAATCCATTTCAGATATTCAGAAAAATTGTAAGTGACAAGCTTGCGCAAAGATGAGCTTTGCGTGACAGGTAGAAGACGCAAACGAGACTTTTGCGTACAAAGGCTGATACGCAAACTGAACTTTGCGTGTGAAAGCTGAAGCGCAAAGTAGGATTTGCGTATGCTGAGAGATACGCAAACCACCTTTGCGTGAGTAGCAGAATACGCGAACTGAAGTTTCTCGGAAGCAGAAGGAAACTTTGCGTATGAAGAGTAATACGCGAACCAAACTTTTCGGGTCCAGAAGGTTGCGCAAACTTAGATTTGCATAACCTAAGTGATGCGCAAAATGATCTTTGCGTATGAGGAGAGATACACAAACTGGGCTTTGCGTAAGTTAAGTAATACGCAAGATGAACTTTGCGTAAGCTCGCTGATGATGAAGACTGGACTTTGCGTAAGCTGAACAATACGAAAACTGAGCTTTGCGGGAGTAGACCAATGCGCAAACCTGAAATTCACTAACACAAGGATTAGTACAACATGAACTTGCACAAAGTAATAAGAACTTGCGCAAAGTATAGATCTTGCGCAAACCGTGAAAAACACAAAAACTTCTAAAAATCGATTTCAACACAGATTTTGATAAAAATTTCTTATACAAATATGATCGAAAACAACCTTTTAACACAATTCATTCAAAAAATTCGATTAAAAAACACCAAATCAAACTTTCGTATATGTAACAGTACGCAAGAACAAGTTTTCCAGAAATTCTTTAAATCTCAAAATCGAACCTCAAAAACTGAATTTCTTGAAAAACAATGTGAATCAAAAGTTTTCTACTATCAAAAACGAATCCAACTAACTGATTTTCAATGAAATTCGGTCAAAAACACATCCGAAATTGATGAAAATCAAGAAAACGAGATTTTCTTGAAAAATTCAAGAAAATCGATCAAATTTTTGATTTAAACCACAAATTCAGATTTGAAAGAACAATCTCTCAATTCTCTCAAGATTCAGATGGCTCTGATACCAATTGATAATCCAAGATCTATGAATCTGTAGAGAGAGAAAGTAGAGAGAGAGTAACAAGGAAGCGTAAAGTAAGATTGTATTGATGTGTGCGTGAAGGTTCTCTTACACGGAACAAAGACCAAAGGGACTTAAATACCCTTGGTTAGATACAACACAGATGGACTCTAAACACAGTATTTGACCAAGACTTATAAATACAATGATTACTATAAAATCAGACCTAACAAACAAGTTCAGACCCAAGGCCGACGAAGGAATCTTCATTGTTTATTCTCAAACATCTGTTGCTTACAAAGTCTATTTAAAGATATCAAATATTGTGGTTGAGAGCGTAAATGTTACATTTAATGAAGAGATGGCTTCTGAGCAACTCAGTTCAAAACCTGTGATAACAGGAGTATTAGTTTCTGGACAAATCCGTCCAGAACCTGTTTCTAAAGTTTCTTAGTCTGATAATGCTTCTACATCTACTTCACATCTTTCAGATTTAGATTTATTATTTGAACACTTTTATGATGAGTTTCTGGGTTCAAAGGTGACAAAATCTGTTGTGATTAATAGGTCTGAAGATTCAAGCAATCATCATCCAATCACTTCAGATGTTTCAAATGAATCAAGTTTCCCAATTCAGACTGAAACTCAAGTTCAAGTTCCTATTCAATCAGTTGATGTTACACATGAACGTGCAGATTCAGAAGAATCTCATTTACTTGGATGTTCTGTAATGCCTACTCAACAGACAACAAGTGTTGAACCAGCTGAATCTTCTGCACCAATTACTTCAACTGAACCCCTAAAGAAGAATATGAAGGATTCTTAGATGATCAACATGATCAGTCTATATCTAATCCACTTCCTCATGTATACAAGTGGACCACAGAGCATCTGGTACATCAAATTATTGGATATGTCTGCAACAGCAAATGAATGTATGTTTGATTCATTTCTTTGTAAGATAGAACCAATAAAAGTGTTAGATGCTCTTTGTGATCCAGATTGGATTACAGCCATGCAAGAAGAGCTCAACTAATTTGAGGCGCTTAAAGTTTGGCGATTGGTGCCCTGACCTAAAGGAGAAACAATCATTGGCACCAAGTGGGTATTATAAAATAAAAAGGATGAGGATGGTATTGTGATTCGAAATAAAGCAAGACTTGTTGCCAACGGATACAGACAAGAGGAAGGCATTGATTATGATGAGACGTATGCACCAGTTGCACGTATTGAGGCAATTAGGATATTGCTAACCTATGTTGCACATAAGAATTTTACTATCTATCAGATGGATGTCAAGACAGCCTTTCTGAATGGATTGTTAAAAGAAGAGGTGTATGTTTCTCAACCTAAAGGATTCATAAGTGCTGAAAAACCAGATCGTGTCTATATTTTAGACAAGGCCCTTTACGGACTGAAACAAGCTCCTCGAGCCTGGTATGACGCGCTATCTAAATTTTTTGTCAAGTCTGGCTTTTCTAAAGGTAAAATCGACACCACCTTATTCATCAAAAGGGAAAAACTGATATCATTTTAATTCAAATATACGTAGATGATATAATATTTGGTTCTACTAATCCAAAGTATTGTAAAAAATTTATGCACTAATTGTGTCTCGTTTTCAAATGAGTATGTTGGGAGAGATAAACTTCTTTCTCGGATTACAAGTAAAACAATTTTCAACGGGGATTTTCATAAATGAGTCGAAGTATATTGCTGACATTTTAAAGAAATTTAATATGTCAAATTGTACTCGTATATCAACCCTGATGGCACCAGGTACTAAAATCAGAGTTGATCTTTCGGGAAAAGTTGTTGATCTTAGGACTTATAGAGGCATGATAGGTTCATTAATGTACTTAACGGCTAGTCGGCCTCATATTATGTTTTATACATGCTTATATGCTCGATATCAAGCTTCGCCTAAAGAATCCCATCTTTCGATAGTTAAGCGGATATTTAGATATATGAAGGGAACCGCAGATCTTGGTTTATGGTATCCTAAAGATACATGTTTTGAGATAACAGCATACTCAGACGCAGATCATGTAGGTTGTATGCTAGACGGGAAAAACACATCAGGTCACATTCAATTTCTTAGAGACAAGCTCGTAAGTTGGGCGTCAAAGAAACAATTGTGTTTCCACATCAACCGCTAAAGCAGAGTATGTAGTTGCTGCAAGTTGCTGCTCTCAAGTATTGTAGATGAGGACACAGCTTCGAGACTATGGATTCCATTTCAACAAAATACCTATATGTTGTGATTCAAAGAGCTCCATAGCAATATCTGCTAATCCTATTCAGCACACAAAGACCAAACATATAGACGTGCGATATCACTTTATCAAAGATAATGTCGAAAAAGGTACAATTGAACTTTACTTTGTAAATACAGATTATCAACTTGCTGATTTGTTTACTAAGCCGTTGGACAAAAAGAGATTTAATTTTATCATTTCGAAACTTGGCATGTTAAATCTCAAGACATAATCTGTAGTTACCTAATACAGTTTATTTTGGTTATTTTTCTTCATTTCTTTATGTGTTAATCTGAACGATATTTGCACTGAAAGGTTTTGTTCATGATTTCAAGGGTAGCGTGAGACAAAGTTCAGATGATCTACATTCTTGGGGGAGTTAGAGAATTTATTCATATATTTTACACTGACATATTTTTTGATGCATATGTTCAGGGGGAGTAAGGACAATTACTTCTGATTACATCAGATCAGAACTCGTTCTTTAATGTTTTACAGCTTTTCATGTCTTTACTTTTCAATAAATGTTTTTGGTTTTCAATAAGACTTTGCTTCAACGACTTTTTGAGTACTTGCAGATTTTGAGGGGGAGCTTACACGGTTAGTTAATCATGACTTGAGGAGGAACTATAATTGCTATATTCATAATTTATTTGTTTGAAAGAAGGAAAACTTTCAGACATGAAAACATGTTCTTAAATATTCAAACCACTTTCATTCTCAAAATGGTTTCATGAATTTAGAAGTGTTATTTTAAATGTTTTTCATTGTATGAGCTTCAATATTTCACAAACCGTGTGTTTTCAAAAGATAAATACTTGTGTATTATCTTTTCCATATACTGTCAAGTATTCATACACACCGGTTTAGTACTTTTATTGTATGTATTCTTACCATGTCTCAAAATGAACCTAATCTTCGGTGATAATACACTCCTTTTGTAAATTCAAAATTTGTTGATCGTTATTTCATTCAAAGCATTTCTTTCAAGAATGTCTATATTTGTTCATATAGACACATTCCAATCATTTCATGACCTAAGCTTTAAATGATAATCATTCATATTTGGTATTTCATACATTATCAGATTCTCAAAACAAATCTATTGCTTTTACTTTGTTCATTCAATTTCTTTGTTTTGAGAGAATCTTCTATATTTACAATGCTCAGATCTTCATGATTATCTTATTTAGCATACTTACATCTGACATATGTATTGTGCTTTAACTGTTAAAGTTAAACGATTGAGCAACTTTGTGCTTTTAGGACAAAATACACGGGATCGGTGTGAGGACTTAAAAGAACTTCTATGGATTCATGATGACCAAGAAGTTATCCCGAGTGATCGAGAGGTTAGGGGTCATAAATCAAAGACTTGAGCGTCAGTGTGATGAGCGTAAAAATGTAAAAGTGAGCTTGGTTAGAAGTGAGCTTCGTTGATTAAAAGAAAGAGGGTGTGAGAACAGAGTTAAAAGAATATGAAAACTCTGCACCAATCTTTTCTGAGCCGAGCAGCCACATTGACTGATTGCTTCACATTTATTTCATGAACATCATTGAAACAGGCATTAGCCCATGCCAACTCTTGCTTAAACCCCACTAGCTACTCATTTCTTTCTCAACAAAGAAATTTTCATATTTTCTTGGGGATGCAGCACATAATCTATCTCATCTTCATTTGGAAGATGTGGATATTGAAAAAGAAGGAAGTTTGCCCCACCTTCGCACTTCGATCATGCACAATTAAGTTTGTGTATTACTATTGTTGTATCAATGGTTTACACACTTTGAACCTATTTGAAAATCCTAAGTAGCTTCATTCATTCTACACTATGTATGAGCACACAAGGAATACGTTTTCTTGTCATAACGTTCATAGAATATTTTTTTTGATTTTTCGATGATTGAATGGAAGCTCTGGGGGAGTAAACATCAAAAACCTCCTTTCCAATGTGCATTCATTGCACAAATTGGCTTAGTACTACTTACAGGCATTTTAACTGATTCATTTGTTGATTCAGATTTTCACTCTTATTTGTCTGATTTTGAAAAGATTCGGATGAATACATTATGAATTGACGGATGGTTCAGATGTTCATTTGGAAAGATCTGATACTGAAAGATCATGATCAGAGAATGTAACACCCGTAAATTCGGGGAAAACGTCCACGATTTCGGGGTCCGTTGGAGCGTCTAATAAACATTGTGCTAAAGTTTTGTTGTCAATTAGTTGCATTGATCTTACCTTATGTTTCTCGTCGAAGAATTGGATCGTTTCGGGTCGATTCCGCGCCATCATAGTCATGGGCAACTATGCCCGACGACTATGCCACGGGGCATAGTCGCGGGTGTCAAAGTCGCGAGGGGGTGAGGGGTTCAATGGAATTTGGCAGAAGTAGGAGCCTGGCCTACGACATTGCCCAGCGACTATGACCAGGGCAATGTCGCCAGGTCATATTCGCAGGCGGGCTTCAGGGGCTTAAAACCCTCACACGCGGGACTCTCTCTCATTTCATCTGATTTTGGTTCTTGTTGCTCCCGTTTTTCTCCCAAGTTTTTGATAGTTTTTCACACCCTTTCACCTTCTTGGAATTAATGCATCCCAACCACCCAACCTTAACTCTTGCTTTGATTTTAGGTGACATTATATAGGTGATTATGCTAGTTAGAGTCTCCTCAAAGGATCTTCCTCCTCACTTCTAATTCTTGGTACTCTAGGGTTTGAAATATAACCCTATAAGGTGAGTTCATCCTTTTTCTAAACTCTATACATGTTAAAAATTGTGCTTTTAACCTACTAGACATCTCCATTTTTACTTGTACAACTTGGGGTGCATTATCACCCAAAACCCTGATTTTGGATATTCTAGGGTTTATGTGTTTGGATGGGATTTCAAGAAAGAAAATGGCTATCTTGAATTTATATGTGAACATGGTTTGGGATTATACTATTTTATTTTCTAGCTTCAAAGATTAGTTAATAATGGGTTGATGAAGTTTATGTTGAATTGTTGATAAGTTTATACATTGGAAACTTGTTTTACTATAACCTTGGGTTGAGTCATTGGGATCCAAAAACTAGAGTTTGAAATATATTTAAATGCCCCTAATGTTTGGAATATGGGTATGTGAGTCATATGTCAAATTGGAACCTCTTGGTAAAATTATACAAGTATTATGCAAAAAGCCTTCATTGGTTAATGTCTTGGATATTGTATCTTCACGTTGAATTATTGGTTAGTCGATTAACTCTATGTGACATTTTGGTTTCACTTGGGAGTCATGACCCTATAATTGTTGTTGCATTTAGTCCGACGTTGGGACATTAGTTCTCACGTCGAGGCACGTTTAGGCATCGGATTGGGTTATAAGTCCTACGTGCTAAGTATTACGATATTGGATGAGGATTTCAACGTAAGGACTCTATGTGGTTGAAGTTGACTTTCCGCGGGTGTACGTTTAAAGCCACTGAGCCTAACATCCCTTGCGTGTACTTTTATGTGTTTGGCTTTCTGACTTGTCAAGTGGCTTACTTTTGTGTTCCGTCACTTGTGTTAGTAAGCGGGTCTCCCCCGTTAAACCGAGAGGTAACTGTTTATGGCAAAAGCACTATTATTCCTATTATAACTTCACTTTCTTTATGTACATTTATCGTTGTTTATTTTAAATACAATTGTTTGATCTCACTAGGCTTTAACCTAGCACTTTTTCTTAAAATGACATGTATAGCAGGTCAACCTAGCGGTGGGATTCGTCGGGACTGAGCGGTCGGCCTAGAGGTCGATAGCGGTCTTTTTGGGAAGATTTATTGACCAATATGATGATGATAGTGGTTACATTTTTGGAAGAGTAGCAACATCCGATCTTAATCTTTCTTGTCTAAGTTAGATTATTAGGTTGTTGTATATCGTTCTTCATTTGATTAATTTGTAAAAGCTACAATTATACTCCCCGTTCTCGGGATGATACTCTGGGATTGTTATGTCAGGTTTTGGTTTACCCAGGTTTATTCAGTTTATAGCCGTCATATTGCGAAATTTTCGAATTTTTATGTCTCTGAAAATTAGGTTGTTACAAGTTGGTATCAGTGCAGTAGTTTAAGTGAACTAGGTATGAACATAGAATACCTAGACTTAAGTTGTGGTTTTAAGTTATGATCGAGTGAGATTGGGTAGACCTCTTAAGATAGGATGGTCTTAAAGTCGACGGAAGTTACTCTAATTGAGAATCGTGGTGATGGTGATGAAAATTTTTACGTATCACATGTTCATAATTTCACTTAGCTAACGTTATTATGAAGGTGTTTTACATGATTATGCTTGTGTTCCATTTTTATGATGATTAATTAATGTAGCAGTACGTTTCCTGTCTGATATTTGTATATTCTCCTTATCTCACCTATATTCTCGCGTGTGTGTGACAGAACATGGTAAGCACGCGCAATCGACCGGAGGGTCAAGAGGCGTCAGCATCTACGGCCGACCACCCTAGAGCTACAACAACGGACTTGCCCCCACGGCCGCAAAATGTTCTGGGCGGAGGGCCCAAACTTGTACCTCGTCACAACATAGCCTTGTCTAAACCAATAATGGAGGAAGTGACCCCGGAGTCAAGGATGATGGATCGGATGATGCAACCATGAACGCATCGATGGCTCAACAACAAGAAATGTTCCTGAAGCTGTTGAAAGACTGGGATACTAACACCTGTAGACACGAAGCGGTCGCAGAGAACATTTTGGTGGCGGGATCCGGGGGTACCGGACCCGCAATTCCTTCTAATGAGACTCCAACTCCGGAGGCGAGACAAGTGTCAAAGACTTGCACTTTTAAGGCATTCCTCGGATGACGACCACCAGAGTTCAAGGGCTCAGAAGACCCAGTGGCATGCATGAACTGGATCTGAGAGATGGAGTAGGCCTTTCGATCGAGTGAGTGTGAGGAAAACCAGAAAGCTGTATTCGGGTCGCAAATGCTTAGAGGAGCGGCTCTCACATGGTGGAATGTATACTCCACTTCTGTTGAAGCCACAGTACTATCCAAATTAAACTGGGAAACTTTCAAGAAAAAGGTAATGGAAGAATTCTGTAACGAACGAGCCATGGATCGCATCATTGACGAATTTTGAGGGTTGAAGAAAGGGAATTTTTCGGTAAAAGAGTACAACAAACTATTTATGGATAAACTAGGTTTGGTGGGACACTTGGTCCCCACCGAAAGAGAGAAGATTAAGGCCTATATCAAAGGTTTGCCTACCGATATGATGAACATGGTACGAGTGTCGAAAGCCTCTACTCTTCGGGAGGCAATCAAGGAGGCACAACTGGTGGAGGATTCTTATGGTTCAAACAAGATGGAGAGGAGCGGTGTAGTTGAGAAAAGATGGGAGGTAAGTTTGATACCCTCCAAGAGATCGAGACAGTTCAACAACAACAATAAATGAGGAGTGGACCCGAGACGAGATGTTCCTTGGTGTTCCAAATGTCGAAGCAAACATCGGCCCTTGCAACTCGAGAACCGAGCCATGTTTTAAATGTGGCAAGCTCGGCCACAGTTTCATAGATTGTCCAATCAGAGGGCAAATTTGTTTTGGGTGCAAGGAATCGGGTCACATTAGGAGCGAGTGCCCGAAGGCGAAGACGGGATTCAGCGGGGGAAAGAAAGTGGACCCTCCGAAAGCAACAGGAAGAGCATTCCAGATGACTACCGAATAAGCGAAGGCATAGACAGATGTAGTGTCGGGTACGTTTCTCCTAAACTCCGTACCTACACGTGTTTTATTCGATTATGGGGTTAGCTTTTCGTTCGTGTCGAGTTCGTTTTGCCCAAAGTTATCCATGTCCACTACTAGTTTAGAAGATGCGTTAGTGGTAGAACTAGCAGATGGTGATCAAGTAATAGTTCGAGACATCCTTAAGGGTTGCAAGTTAGAAATTGAAGGGAGAGAATTCCCAGTTGATCTAACGCCAATGGTCATTGAAGGATTTGATGTTGTTATCGGGATGGATTGGTTGTCGAATAACCATGCCGAAATCCTTTGTGCGAAGAAGTTGATCTGAATCCCGATTTCGGATGTTGAGTCGGTGACCGTGTACGGCGAGAGGCGGAAAGGCGAAATAGCAATTATTAGCATGGTGAAGGCACGAAAGTGTTTATCGAAAGGATGCTCATCCTTTATGGCGTACGTGATAGACGCCAAACTTGAGAAGAAGAAGCTAGAGGATGTAGAGGTGGTGAAGGAGTTCCCCGATGTGTTCCCGGACGACTTGCTTGGCTTACCACCCGATCGTCAGGTAGAGTTCAAGATTGACCTAGCTCCGGGAGCGGTCTCGATAGCCAGAGCCCCGTATCGCCTGCCCCCGCCAGAGATGAAAGAAATGATGGGTCAGTTACAAGACCTTCTTGAGAAGGGTTCGTGAGACCGAGCTCGTCGCCATGGGGAGCACCAGTCCTGTTTGTAAAGAAGAAAGATGGCACCATGTGGATATGCATCGACTATTGGGAGTTGAATAAGGTGACCATGAAGAACAAATACCCACTCCCTAGAATCGATGACTTATTCGACCAACTTCAAGGAGCGGGTTGTTTCTCGAAGATCAATCTACGTTCGGGTTACCACCAAGTGAAAGTCAAGGAGGACGACATACCGAAGACTGCATTCAGAACACACTATGGCTACTATGAGTTCTTGGTGATGCCCTTTGGCTTGACAAACGCCCCAACGGTGTTCATGGACTAAATGAACCGCGTGTGTCGACCCTTCCTTGATAAGTCAGTCATCGTGTTTATTGATGATATTCTGATTTACTCCAAGGACTAGTCCGATCACGCGCGTCACCTTCGTGATGTTCTGGAAGTCTTGAGGAAGGAAAAGCTCTATGCAAAATTCTCCAAGTGTGAATTTTGATTGAAGGAAGTGCAGTTTTTGGGGCACATGGTCACGAAAGATGGAGTGAAGGTAGATCCGGCGAAGATAGAAGCTATGATGAATTGGGAACCACCAAAGAGCCCATCTGAGATCCGGATCTTTTTGGGTCTAGCAGGCTACTACCGAAGGTTCATACAGGACTTTTCCAAGATTGCCTCATCGTGGACAGCATTGACCAAGAAGAATGCGAAATTTGTATGGACCGAAGCACAAGAAGAAGCTTTCTAGACATTACAAAAGAAGTTTTGCGAGGCTCCAATTTTGTCCTTGCCGGAAGGATCGGAGGACTTCGTGGTCTATAGCTATGCATCTAAAATGGGGCTTGGGTGTGTACTCATGCAAAGGGGAAAGGTGATTGCTTATGCGTCAAGGCAACTGAAAGTACACGAGAAGAATTACCCCACTCATGACTTGGAGTTAGCAGCAGTAGTGTTCGCATTGAAGTTGTGGCGACATTATATCTATGGCACGAAGTGTACCTTGTACACGGACCACAAAAGCTTGAAGTATGTCTTCGATCAGAAGGAGCTCAACATGAGACAAAGAAGATGGTTGGAACTACTCAAAGATTACGAATTTGAGCTACTTACCACCCGGGGAAAGCGAATGTGGTGGCCGATGCCTTGAGTCGGAAAGAGTATAGTGGGAGGCTTCAAGCCAAGCTTAAGAGAATCGAGTTAGTGTCAAGTCTCATGGAAAAGATTAAAGCATCGCAGACGAGGCCTTGTTGGAAGAGAATCTCAAAGATGAAGTAATGGTCAAGCAACGCCTACTCTTGACCGAAGATAGCCGAGGGATGAAATGTTTTGATGGACGAGTTTGGGTGCCAAAGATTGGCGGGAACCGGGAGCTACTTTTGGAGGATGCACACAAGACCAAATACTCCATCCATCCGGGAAGTACGAAGATGTATAGAGACTTGAAGTTTCACTATTGGTGGTTGGGTATGAAGTTAGATGTGGCACGCCTTGTGGAGCGATGTGTGACTTGTTCGCAAGTGAAGGTCGAGCACCAACGACCTTATGGGAGCCTTCAATCGTTAGAAATACCCGAGTGGAAGTGGGAAAAGATTACTATAGAGTTCGTGACCAAATTACCAAAGACCTTGAGGGGCAATGACACAATTTGGGTGATTATTGATCGATTGACGAAGTGTGCACATTTTCTAGCAATGCGGGAGACTTTGCCAATGGATAAGTTGGCAAAGTTGTACATAGACGAAGTGGTATCTAGACATGGTATACCTTTGTCTATAGTCTCCGATCGGGATAGCCGGTTTACATCAAGATTTTGGGGAGCCTTACATCAAGAATTGGGCACACGGGTGAATTTGAGCACGACATACCACCCACAAACGGACGGACAAAGTGAAAGGACGATTCAAACTTTGGAGGACATGCTCAGGTCTTGTGTAATCGATTTTGGAGGTAGTTAAGACACCCATCTACCTTTGGTGGAGTTTTCATACAACAATAGCTATCACTCTAGCCTCGGGATGGCACCAATTGAGGCTTTGTACGGACGAAAGTGTAGAACCCTGTGTGTTGGCTAGAGGCGGGAGAAAAGCAATTTGTTGGCCCAGAAATTGTGCAAGAGACGGCCGATAAGGTCAAAGCTATCCGAGAGCGTTTGAAGGAGGCGCAAGATCGGCAAAAGAGTTATGCCGACAAGAAGAGACGACCCCTGGAATTTCAGGTGGGGGACCGGGTAATGTTGAAGGTGTCTCCTTGGAAAGGCCTGATTCGGTTTGGAAAGCGAGGGAAGTTAAGTCCCCGTTTCCTTGGACCATTTACCATTCTTAAGCGTATTGGACTTCAGGCCTACAAGTTAGATCTGCCACCGGAAATGGACGGAATACATCCTACATTCCATGTGTGCTATCTACGCAAGTGCTTAGCGGAGGAGGAGAGTGTCATCACGTTATCAGAAATCCGTGTGGACGACAACCGATGTGTCGAATAACCCGAACCTATTTTGGAAAGAGTGATCAAGAAACTCCGACACAAGGAAGTAGCAATGGTGAAGGTGCAATGGAAGCACCATCGCAGTACCAATATAACGTGGGAGGAGGAGGAGGACATGAAGCATAGGTATCCTCAATTGTTTGCGTAGTATGGAGTTCGGGGACGAAATCACTTTCAAGTTGGGGAGGATTGTAACACCCGTAAATTCAGGGAAAACGTCCACTATTTCGGGATCTGTTGGAGCGTCTAATAAACCTTGTGCTAAAGTTTTGTTGTCAATTAGTTGCATTGATCTTACCTTATGTTTTTCGTCGAAGAATTGGATTGTTTCGGGTCGATTCCGCGCCATCATATTGATGGGCGACTATGGCCGACGACTATGCCACAGGGCATAGTCGCGGGTGTCAAAGTCGCGAGGGGGTGAGGGGTTCACTGGAATTTGGCAGAAGTGGGAGTCTGGGCGGCGACATTGCCCAGTGACTATGACCAGGGTAATGTCGCCAGGTCATAGTCGTCGACGGGCTTCAAGGGCTTAAAACCCTCACACGCGGGACTCTCTCTCATTTCATCTGATTTTGGTTCTTGCTGCTCCCGTTTTTCTCCCAAGTTTTTGGTAGGTTTTCACACCCTTTCACCTTCTTGGAATTAATGCATCCCAACCACCCAAACTTAACTCTTGCTTTGATTTTAGGTGACATTATATAGGTGATTGTGCTAGTTAGAGTCTCCTCAAAGGATCTTCCTCCTCACTTCTAATTCTTGGTACTCTAGGGTTTGAAATATAACTCTATAAGGTGAGTTCATCCTTTTTCTAAACTCTATACATGTTAAAAATTGTGCTTTTAACCTAATAGACATCTCCATTTTTACTTGTACATCTTGGGGTGCATTATCACCCAAAACCCTAATTTTGGAGATTCTAGGGTTTATGTGTTTGGATGGGATTTCAAGAAAAATAAAATGGGTATCTTGAATTTATATGTGAACATGGTTTGGCATTATACTATTTTATTTTCAGCTTCAAAGATTAGTTAATAATGGGTTGATGAAGTTTATGTTGAACTGCTGATAAGTTTATACATTGGAAACTTGTTTTACTATAACCTTGGGTTGAGTCATTGGGATCCAAAAACTAGAGTTTGAAATATATTTAAATGCCCCTAATGTTTGGAATATAGGTATGTGATTCATATGTCAAATTGGAACCTATTGGTAAAATTATACAAGTATTATGCAAAAAGCCTTCATTGGTTAATGTCTTGGATATTGTATCTTCACGTTGAATTATTGGTTAGTCGATTAACTCTATGTGAAATTTTGGTTTCACTTAGGAGTCATGACCCCATAATTGTTGTTGCATTTAGTCCGACGTTGGGACATTAGTTCTCACGTCGAGGCACGTTTAGGCATCGGATTGGGTTATAAGTCCTACGTGCTAAGTATTACGATATTGGATGAGGATTTCAACGTAAGGACCCTATGTGGTTGAAGTTGACTTTCCAACGGTGTATGTTTAAAGCCATTGAGCCTAACATCCCTTGCGTGTACTTTTATGTGTTTGGCTTTCTGACTTGTCAAGTGGCTTACTTTTGTGTTCCGTCACTTGTGTTAGTAAGCGGGTCTCCCCCGTTAAACCAAGATGTAACTGTTTATGGCAAAAGCACTATTATTCCTATTATAACTTCACTTTCTTTATGTATATTTATCGTTGTTTATTTTAAAAACAACTGTTTGATCTCACTAGGCTTTAGCCTAACACTTTTTCTTAAAATGACATGTATAGCAGGTCAACCTAGCGGTGGGATTCGTCGGGACTGAGCGGTCGACCTAGAGGTCGAGAACGGTGTTCTTGGGAAGATTTATTGACCAATATGATGATGATAGTGGTTACATTTTTGGAAGAGTAGCAACACCCGATCTTAATCTTTCTTGTCTAAGTTAGATTATTAGGTTGTTGTATATCGTTCTTCATTTGTAAAAGCTACAACTATACTCCCCGTTCTCGAGATGATACTCTGGGATTGTTATGTCAGGTTTTGGTTTACCCAGGTTTATTCAGTTTATAGCCGTCATATTGCAAAATTTTCGAATTTTTATGTCTCTAAAAATTAAGGTGTTACAAAGAATGAATACATGATATTTCTTGAAGACAGGTTTGATGATTTCTATGCTCTACATAATAAAAAAGGGGGAGAAATAATTTCAAGAAATGTTGTTTGAAGAACAGTTTGTAACAGTTTTGGAGGAAGTTTTCAAGAAATGACAGAATTGACTGAGTTTGAAAGATTTATTGTCAGAGTTATGGGGAGAAGATACAAAATGAAAAAGCAAGTTCAAAGTGAGTTGAATCTGAAGACAATTTCTTTTCCGAAGTTTGAAAGAGGTTTTTATAACATTGGGGAAGATTGCTATAGTTCTTGAAGAAGACATTCACAGACTTTGGAGGAGAATACTGCAATTCTGAAGATTGTTTGTCAAGACATAAAAAGAGAGATTGTTCTTTGAAGTTGGAATTCTTTTTGACTCTAAATGAGAAGTTTAAATGCTTATCCTTTTGAAGATGTTAAAGTGGGAGATTGAGTTCTTTAAAGATCAGACAAAGGGAGAGATTGCTCGTTAATGCCAATTTCTTTTGAAGATGATCATGAATCCAAAGGGGGAGATTTTTAGTGCACAAATATGTTGGATCCAAGATCATGAAAATTAAAAGTAAAAGTTCCAAGTCAAAGCCTCCTTATGCAAAGTCAAAGTCAAGAAGCTCAAAGGATAAAGTCAAAGTCAAGAAGCTCAACTAGTTTAGTTTAATTGTTTTCCTTGTATTTGTAGTTGGTATAAATAGTTTTGTTTTTCTCTTGTAACCATGTAGCATATTGAAGAGTGGCACATAATAGAAAGCATCTTTAGAGTGAGAAATATTGAGAGAACACATTGTAATCGATTCATATTGAGATTGAAATACATATGATGTTTGGATCGATTTCGTCGTTATCATCTTGATTTGCACATCATAAGGGACTATCACCTGAAATGGTCAAAGATTCATCTGAAGAGGAAGAAGATTCTGATGAGGATTAAGAAGATTTGCTGCGAATTTAGCCTTGTTGACTCACAACTTCAACAAAAGGTTTGGTAAGAAAAGGTATTATTCTAAGAGCAAATCTGAATATTATAAGGCAGACAAATACAAGGGTAAGTATGAGAAGAATATTTTTGTGAAAGATGAGAAGAAAAATGAGAAAAATAAAGTTGATTGTCAAAACAACCGATGCTTTAACTGTGGAAAGCCTAGACATTTTTCCAAAGACTGTCGGTTTAAGAAGGTAAAGAATTATGAATATTATCTAAGGAAAGCTCAGTTGGTGAAAAGCCAAGAAGAAGGCAAACTTCTCATGGTTGAAGAAAATAACTAGCTTGATGAGGCTTCTGATGAAGAGGAAGCTCACTTTACTCAAGTGCACTACAACTTCCTGGCTAAGCTAAATGAGGAGGAACTCACCATTGAGGATGTCAATTCAGATTCTGATTCCGAGGTAAGTCATTCTTCTAACAATTCTAATGTTGATTTTGATGAAGTTCAAGGCTTACTTTCTCAAATATATTTCATGAAAAATGAATTTCAAGTGTTAAAAGAAAAACTCAATCCTGAAAGACATTTAGTTATGAGTTTCAGATATGAAAATGCATTACCGGAAGTGTTGGTTGAGGACAAGAAAAATGAGAAAGTTCAGTTGAGAACTGAGAAAGCTAATTTAGAAGCCAAAATTTCTGAACTTCAGAAGGATTTGGTTAATATGAATTCTGAAAAAGGTGAATATAAAATTAAGTTTGAAGTTTGTTATGAAGAAAGAATGCGGCTTATTCCAAAATCAAACAACTTGAGGATATGAATTATAAAATAGGTCAGACTAAACAGACTTTGAATCTTATGACCAATAAACCCAAATATGTCAGATTTTACAATCCTAAGATGGGTTTGGGTTTATCCGAAAATATTGTTTTGAAATGTGCTCCTGAAAACCTTTATAATTTTGACAAAATGGGGCCAAATTCACAAAAGATTCAACATATTCGTGAAACATTTGTTAAAGCGGCTAGTCCTATATCTGAAACTTTTGAAAAGGGAAAAGAGAAGATAGATGATGATTTATCTGATGATAGTACTGATTCTCATAATTGAAGTTTTAAATCAATTGGATTTCAATATGATGATTTAAACACGAGTTACAAAAGCAGAAAACTTGAGTTTACTGAGTTTGAATCATTGTTTTCTACAAAAGTACATCTGTTGAATCGGTACCTGAGGATAAAGAAGTTACTGAATCCAAATGTCAATATGATGATTATGAATCTGATTTTGACAATTATATTCAGAATATTAATTCTGAATCTATTTCTTCTGATTCTTCTAAGGATTGTAAGATAGAAGATTCAATTGTTAATATTTTTGTATCTGAAAAGAAGTCTGAGTTCATAAACAATATGTCTGAATAAATTTTCGATGAGTTGATGAATGTTTCAGATTTTGAACCTGTTATTAAAAAGTTTGAGTCAAACTCTGAGACTGATAAAGTTTCTGATTTACAAAAAGAACTCTCTGATTTGCAAAAGCTTCTTGAAGAGGTTGATGATGAAAAGTTTGATCTTCAATTTAAACTTGAAAAATGTTTAAATGAAAACAAAGAGCTTAGTAAAAAGATTAAAGAGTTAGAAGATGTGAATTTTAAAAGAAATTTTTGAAAGTAAAAAATGGAACGATCATTTAAACCGAGAGTTTGTATCTCAAATCAAACCTTCAGTTGTATATGTTAAATTTTTTGAAAAGAAGCCAAGCATTTTTTAAGTCGGAGAAGCTTCAAGGGAAATTTGGTACAAGTCAAGAATTTCATTTTTCCTACTAACTTTATTATTCTTGATCTTCAAGCAGATAAAGAAATTTCAATCATTTTCGGAAGACCCTTTCTCGAAACAAGAACTTTAATTGATGATCATAAAGGAGAACTGACAAGGAGAATGAGTGATCAAGAAGCTGCATTCGATGTGTTTCATGGAATAAAAGACCTTGATGAAAGTGACGAATGTTCCCCTATTTATGCCATTGAATCCTCATCTCATGAAAAAGGAGTAAAAGACGTGTTGAGGAAATGATTGAAGCATTAGTGGAAAGAGAAATATTGTAACAAGTTGGTCAAACTACCAAATTTCCCTAAATTGATGCAAAAGCAAACAGAAACCTTACTCCTCTGGAGTAGGCCAGGTTCAATTCTATGTTTTTTAGCTCTATTTTTATTTCATTTTCTTTAGTCTTTTGAGTCTGGGAATTGATTTCTGGATTTTATCTAGACTTAGTCAATATGAAAAAAAAATTAAAAAAAAAAAGTTGTTTCCTAGTAGCATTGCATTTTGTTTCTATAGCCACAATAATTTTGGAGTACCACTTTCTCCATCTTTTCTCCTTACTTTTATTTTTCCAAAATCCAATAGTTGAGTCTTTTATTATATTATTTTACACTATTATTGTTTATGGAGCTAGAAATAGAATTTGGACATTTTCTTGGACATTTATGCTAATTGAGCTTTAAATCGGATTTTTGATACAAGATGTTGCAGGAACGACTTTGGGCTTAATTTTTGGGCCGAAGCTACTTGAAGATTTGCGCTTGGACTTGCATTTTTTGGACTTTGTTTTGTTAACCCTTGGGCCCTAAGTCTCCTAATAGTTATAAATAGATGGTTTAGTTCAGTTTTAAAGACATCACTTTAGATTTTACTTGAAAACTTTTAGTTTACAACTTTTGTTTAAGCTTCATGGTTCTTTTGGTTACATCAAAAACAAATTAATTTGGTTCTAGAACCTTCATAGCCGAAAATTCTTTGAGATTATTGCAAGTTTTTCTTCAAGTAATCTCATTCTCCTTTATTATTCTTGTTACTTCCAACTCTTTACGGTTTTTAATCTTGGTTAATTTTTTGTTTCACTCTTGGACAAGCTTAAAATTTCGTGGCCTTACATTGAATTTAACATCCACTTGTGGCTCAATGCTAATGTTCATTTAGTTGAATCTTTTTAATACAAAGTAGCTAAAAATCGTATACAATTACTTTTTTACTTAAAAATACTTAGTTTATTTTCTGTTTTACTTTTAGAGAACACCTTGAACTTGTGGCGTTACATTGGATTAAAACTCCATTTGTGGCTCGTGGTTAAAATCTAAAAGGCTGAAACCTATATTTCCTAAGTAAATCATGCAATTATTCAAGATTTGGAACGAGACTTTCTGCGCAAGTTTCTAAATTTCTTTCTTTATTTCTTTATTTCTTTATTTTACTTTACTGCTTTAAGCTTTACATTTCTTGCATTATGTTACATTCACTTAAGTACTTTACTTTCTGCAATTTATTTTCCTGCATTTACTTTATGTAATTTATTTACCATCATTTACATTTATGAGCAATTTACTTTCAATATTTTCTTGAAGAAATTAGTTAATTGCGCAACAAGTTTCTTTTTCTCAACATTAATATTTGTAGTTTATTTTATGCATTTTTCATCTCCGTTATTTACATTTCAATCTTTACATATTTTGTAAGAAGAATTTGGAGCGATGATGGACTAATAGCCTTAGCTTGAGGTGTAAGACAAAATTTAAGACTAAAGTTGGTGGAAG
Source organism: Arctium minus (assembly GCA_954870635.1). Classification (NCBI taxonomy): domain Eukaryota; kingdom Viridiplantae; phylum Streptophyta; class Magnoliopsida; order Asterales; family Asteraceae; genus Arctium; species Arctium minus. The sequence continues at coordinate 112,173,969 of OX941084.1, forward strand.
AAAAAAAGTAAAGAGGTGTATCAAATATAACATTATAGTCTAATTTATCTAAATCAGATTATTAAAATTTAATTGAAGATTACATCTATTTAACTGACAACTAATTACATTTATGAAAATGTGTTAGCTTTCAAGAAGTTACATTAAATATTAATAATGTGAAATAACGGAAGACTGCTATAATATCTTTTTTACTGGATCATTTGTTTTCATCTTAATTGACCTTTGCACCTCTTGCTTCTTCTTTACGATTGATTTTCCTTAGTTGATAACTCACACATACAACAAAAGATTCCTTCGAGTTCGCCATCTGAAATTGGTTTTTAACGATTGGACTTTCTGAAAGACTTTTACGAGCCTTCCATGTAGATCGATATTCCGTACTTTTACCGTTATTACTTGTTAACAAGATGACAATAGACCAAGGTGTATACTTGCACTGGGATCTATTTTGCATGAATCTAGAGGTTGGTAAACCTCACGACAGTGATATTTCTAAAGAGTACGTAAACCTATAGCATTACACACAAAGAATACGTATGCTTCGATATGATTATTAGATAATCATAAACCAAAATAATATCATGTGTTTATAATATTGATGAGTAATTTATCATTCGAGTAGAATAAATTAAAGTATGTCTTAAAAATGTAATTATGATACTTACAGGAGGATTTTATGTGTAAATGTATTTACATACAATTTTATTAAGTTAATAAAAATAAGAGTAAATAACATGGTTGGTCCTTGTGGTTTATACAAAATTGCGTTGTGCGTCCCTAAATCAAAATAATTATGGAAATCGTCCCTATGGTATACATTTTCACACGCTTTTGGTCCCTTTACCCTAACACCATTAAAACAATTTGTTAAATAGGTTGATTAAAGGATCATTTTAGTCATTATATATATTTTTCTATTTTTTCTTTTAAAATAAAATGTATTATATATATATATATATATATATATATATATATATATATTCATTACAAACACACAACATCACAAAAGCCACACTCCTTCTTCATCACTGGCCGTGAGAAACCCACCCTCCTTCTCCAGCATCTACTCCGTCTTCATCACTGGACTCCCCCTTTGGTCTCCACCGCCCCTCCACTGCCCGCCACCATCGATATGTGAAACCCATGACCGTTGCTATTACTCCACCCTTTACCACTGTCACCGTCGCTGTTACTTGACCCCCGATTTTCTAATTCATCTTTGTCAACTACCAAACCCCACTGTGACTCCGCCGTTACTCCACCCCCTTTCCATTATCCCTACTCGAGTTCTAGGTTTTTGAGTTCTGAGTTTTTAAAGACATAGTTTTTGAAGCTCTGGGTTTCCAAGATCGAGATCTGGGTTTTTCAAGCAAACTAAGTTATGGGATTTTGAAGATCTAGTGTTTGTAGCCCTGTTTTTGTATATTGAGATATGGGTTCATGAAAATCTGGTTCTTGAAGATCGATTGGTTTCTGGATCGACTGGTTTCTGGTATTTGAACGACATATTTAGAGATTTTGATTAGATTTTGAACTACATATTTGTATGGATTCTGGTATTTGATCTGCAGATTTGGTGATTATGAAGATCCAGTTTTTGAAGACCTGTTTTTTATGTATTGAGATATGAGTTTATATTTTTTGATTTTAGGGATCCAAGTCTTGATTTTTTTTTCTCATTTAGAGTTTTGATTTCAAGGATCTATGCTTGATCTACGGTTTTGATTATGTATAGTTTTGTATTATAAATATTTTGAATGAGTTTATATAAATTTTCCATTAATGTTCGTCTTCTTTTCTCAAGATTAATGTTTTTCTTCTATTTTCATTCTTGAATATTTTGATCGTAATTTTGATCCAACAAATGCTAAAAGTAAACAAGTTCCAATAGAGGCTATACTAAGCATATGGATAACATGTTCTTAGTTTGGCCGGAGTTAGTTGTTGAAGAATTCGCCGAAGGAAGTGAAGGAAAAGGTTGGAGGGCGTGAAGGAAAAGGGATAGACACATGTCTTAAATTTAGTGGATAGCAAAAGTTTTTTATAATTTTTTTAACAGATAAGTTAGAGAAATGTTGAAAAAGACTTAAATGCCCATTGATTTAACTCATTTAATAGATCTTTTTACAGTGTTAGGGTAGAGGGACCAAAGGCGTGTGAAAATGTAAACCACAAGGACGTTTTCCTTAATTATTTTGATTTAGGAACGCACAGTGCGATTTTGTGTAAACTACATGGACCAAATATGTAATTTACTCTAAAAATAAATAAAACCTTACTAGGATTGATGGTTCTTCAAAGAAATAGGCTTAAAGATTAAGATAGACTCGACCCATGTTTGAAAGTTATGACCTATCTATAATTCTATACCAACCTGTAAATAAGGTGATAGGCCTACGCCTAAAGGTTAATCCAACCAAGATACAATTTTAGGTTACTAGAAAAATAGAAAAGAAACCTTATTCTTTTCTGTTAAAAACACATACTAGATTAGGGTTTTGGTCTAGCACTCTGTTGAAGCCAAACGTGTTCGTGTGTGGATTGTTGTAGAGGAAACCTCACTTGGTTTCTTGTGCTCCGTTCATATTCCATCTACAAACCCTAGGGGGCATTTGGTTCGCATAATATTTTTAGATGGAATGGAATCTGTCAAAGGAATTTGATTTTGAAGGAATTGGAAAGAAATGTTATCAGGTTTGACCACTTGTTTGGTTGACAGACAATAAAATGGAATATGTTAAAAGAATTGGAAGCTGTTTGTTTGGTTCACATAATGTAGCTTTGAAATTAGAATGAAATATTGGTAAATAACCAAAATACCCTTTTTGAAACCAAAATCCGACTATTGTTGTTCGGAACGGTGGTGGTCGGCGGTGGTTCAAATCGGTGGTGGTTGGCGGTGGTTCAGATCGATGGTGGTCGGCAGTGGTCGCCTGGTGGTTCAGATCGACGGTGGTTGGCCGGTAGTTTAGATCGATAGTGGTCGGTGTCAGTTCAGATCGGTGGTGGTTAATGGTGATCGGCGTTGGTTCAGATCGGTCGTTGGTGGTTCAGATCGGGGGTGGTCGATGGTAGTTCAGATCAATGGTGGTCGGTCGTTGGTTCAGATCGGTGGTTGTTTAGATCGATGATGGTCGGGCGGTGGTTCAGATCGGTGGTGGTCGAGCGACGTTCTATGTAATTCAAGTAGGGAAAATGGGAATGATTTTGTCTTTTTCAGAAAATTGGATGGGATGGAATAGAATTGAATTTCTTCTCCATTGTGATGGAATAACCAAATCCATGAATGGTGGAATGTGTGGAATTCTATTCCATACCATAGGTAAACCAAACGCCTTAACGAAATTGGGTCAAGGGAATTGATTATTCCAATTCCTTCGAATCCCATCGGAATCATGCGAACCAAATGACCCTAAAGGTAATTTCCTAAACATTTTATGGTTTGTTGTTTATTCAGTTAAATGGTTCATTGGATCCGATTGAGGGTTTCTTTTCTAAAAAGTTTTATGAAATGAAAGTAACCTATTATGATCGGTTTTAATTTTCCACTATGTTTTTATCTGGTTATTTTTAAAAGAAACTCTACAATATCAAAGTATGTAACCCAATTTCAAAGTGATATGAAGAGTATGACTGACATTGGCCAATATCGTTTATGGTTATGCTAGGACGAAAGAGCATACTTAAAATGGTGGTATGTGAAAGATTTACATGTGGCAAATGTATGTATACAGTTCAAATTCCCATTTAGCACAATAATGCATTCAAGTTTGTCAACCTTATATCAAATTTTCTTAATGTAAACGTGTACCGCTCATAAGTATAATGTAACAAATATCAAAAGCAAAATGAAAAATGGCTTATTCAGTATATAGATACAATGTTGTTTTGAAGTATACGACAAATGCAACAAATAAACTCACACACCCTCCTCACCTTTGGTGAGGTTTGAACCCCTGACCTATTAGGAGGCCAAAGGCTCTGATACCGCTAGGCCAAAGGCCCTTTGGTTATAGATACAATGTTAATGTGAGGCTACCATAAATTATTAGGTCTTAGCATATAACTTGCCTGTTTTATGCCACAACCATCTTGATAGTAAAATATACGCTATTACACAACATGATAACCTTATATGACATCAATGCAACCATAAACCACATATATCATTGATAAGCGAATAAATTATCACATTTCTAGCACTTTTTATTATGAATTTCTCTTCATTTTAATTTCTTAAATACCAAAAATTGAGTCTTTTATTCTAGTTTTGTTATTTATTGTGTTTGGAGCTAAGTAGGAGAAATTTTCCTTATTTGCTTGTTTGGAGTACAAAGTTGTTGATGAGTTAGTGTTGCAGTAGGAGTCGCAACGTGGGACAACTATCAAGACTAGAGAGTTCATAGGCTTTTTGGTTGAAGTAACGAGCCATTAGATGGGAACTACATATTCGGTTAATATGGAGCTTGGAACAGGGAATAAATATCATGAAGATGCTTGTTGTTTCCTTAAAAGAATCTTATGTACTTGTAGTTGACATTAGATGCTCTTACTTTATGCTTTTGGTCATATGTGACATGGTACTTTTGATGTTTTCCTTTATTTGTTTGGTAATGATATCCTCTTGGTATAAATAGGAGGTTCACTTTCGTTGTTAAGAACGACCAGTTAGATAGCTCACATAGTTATTCTAACTTGCTACTTTCAAGTATTTTAATATTAAGTCTTTAAGCATTTAATACGCTGTTGTTCAGTGTCACAACATTGTTTGTAGCATCTTTACATTTTTTTTGTCATTTACAATTTCGCTTTACATTTATGTCCTTTACATTTACGCATTCCAATTCCAGTCATTTACATTTATGCACTTAATTGTTGTCTCTCCAATAATGTCATACACCATGTGTAAAGCGATGATGGGGTAAGTCCCAAGCTTGGGTGTAAGAGACGATCGGGAGATAAAAGCTTATGTAACAGTGGATAATTGTTTTATCTACTAGCTATCAACTTCACTATTCACTCTTTGTTTCTGAGTTTCATCCAAGTACTTCTTGATGGGGGTGACGTACATTGTTTTACTCGGATGAGTTAGACTGGATTGCAAGATAACGTAAACTTCAGAACACTTAGGTGTTATAAAGTGTTGTAACAAACCACCTAAATCTTAATTGATTGTAAACTATACGGGGAGAACAATAATATATGTGTGGCATCAGTTGGGTTGCCTAATTAGGCGATGCTGGTAACCTATCCTAATATGAACCTTGTACAAGGTTGTACGAACCGATAGTGAGGTTGAGATTAGTGTTGCAACACCTGTTGTAACAAGATTCCCATTACATAATTGCTTACAACTCCAGCCGGAGCTTACACCCTTGCTTTATTTTTAATCTGTTTTAAGCACTTTCAATTACTGTTAACAACACTCAAAGATCATTCCTTCCAAACCTCCATTGAAATCACCTTTTAAGCTTGACTTGGGATTACTGCTTGTTTAATTGTCTGTGTGGGATCGATATTCGATACTTAGTACCACTTTATTACTTGTTCAAACGATAATGGTTTAACATGTAAACTTGCATGGTATTTCATTTGTGATTTTATGGTTACATAATCTGACACACCAATCATGCACCCTTGTACCAATATACAATGCATTGCTATTGTAACACCCCGAAATCTTTGACCGAAGAGAAGACAAAAACGGCAGCAGTGTCCCGCACGACTCCCCGCGCGAATCGAAGCGCGTCGTGATCCGCGCGAGGCTCTGGACTCCAGATATCTGCGCGACTCTCCGCGCAATCCGAACCGCACCAAGGCTCGTACGTGAGCACTGTGCGCACATAAAAGGGGAAAGTCGGCCCTCAAACCTCATTTCTCACCTAAACCTCAAAACGCTCCCCATTTTCGCCCCGAAATCGATTTTCCACCCTCTCCCTTGAACCCTAAAATATTTTGGGCGTTTTCCTCGTAAAACCATGTGATCCTCCTTTATCTAGCAAGTTGAGAGGTAGAACCATAATCCTTTCATCTCCATCTTCTTCACCAAATTTCTTAGGGTTTCATCCAACCCTCTTCATTATTTTGAAGATTGGGAATTTGTGGTTTATTGTGGGGATCTAGAGGAGTATGGTTGATGGATTCAAACTATGGCAAAGGTAATCTTCTCTTTTCTTCATCTGTGGAAACTATGGTTTTGGTAGAAGTAGAGATCTTCATGTATAATGTTTGGGGAACAATTTTAAATGGTTGGATGTGAATATTTATGTTTGGAAACTTATGGATCTAGGTTTTTGGAAGGTCTTGCTTGTGGATCCAAGTTTTCTTCAAGAAAACTCAAGTTGGGGTAAAATCTAGATTTAGCCTAAATCTAGCAAGGTGTGTTCAAGTTGATTTGTGAAAACGTTGTACATGCCAAAATGTTTATTTTAAAGTATTTATGTATTTTACATGAAATTATCATCTGTTGAGTTATTTGATAACTTTTGATTATTTGAAGTGTTTAGCTTTATAAACTTTGTAAAACACCCACATTTGGGATTTTTGGGCATTTTGATAAATAAGTCATAAATGAAAGTGTTTTGATGAATTATTGCATACATGGAGATTACTTGGTCAAAATGTACGTTTAGTGTTTGTTGGAAATATGAATCATTCATGTAATGGGACGTTTTGAAAGTACGAATGTGTGGGTCCTTTGATTTTGGTAGCTCCCGACTTTGCGAACCTTTTAGAATTTGTAAACCTTTTTGGTTTTGGGCCGAAGGCCAATTGTGATTTGAAAGACAAATATTTTTGGGAAAAGATATATTTTGGTTTATGTAACCTTTTTGGCTTATGTATTTTAGCCAAACGTTTATTATGCCTTCTGGGGTTTGATTTATACTCAGATGAGTCTTTGGAGTATTTATTCAGTTTTAGTAGCTCGATAAGTAGCCTTTGACGTATGGTGTACTTTGTTGCATCTTATTTGAAAAGTTACATGTTTTGAATGCTTTAGTTCATTCGTTAGAGTCATGTAACGTTTTAGACTGGAATGCATTGGATCCATAGGCATATGAGTTAGTCAGTTGGTTAATTGGGAACTTTATCCCTGTTTTATAACTGGAAATATTTATGGTTATCGGGGAATCGAGGTATAGATTGTGGGTGGTTGAACTCGATGTTCGTGTAATCCAGTCGGTTTATTCATCGTGGAATTTTAGTGTCCGTGTTTGAAGTCTAGTGAGTGGTCCCCAAGTTATGTTTTTATGTAAGCTTGCGGTTATGCTCTGCAGAGCCGTATATGGAGCTAAGTCTTGCGGTGGTGCCCATGATGAGCCGGATACGGGGACTTGTGGCTTTTGTGGTGACACTCATCTAAAGGTCGAGTAGACACTAGGGTCATTTGGGTATCTTGCGGTGGTAGCTCGGTAGGGAGCCGTATACGGGGATCCATGACTCTATGTGAAGCTCGAGAACATTGATAAGTGGCTTAACTTTGTGTGTCACATTCGATGGAATTTGGGTCTCTCCCATCACCGAAAGGTGTTGTTTTGGGTATTGAGTTTTATTATCCATGTTTTCGGTGACGTTTTGTATATATGGATTTTTATTCATGGTTTATGGGTTGAGTATTATGCCCCACTCGTGTTTTGGGTGTTTCGAGATATAAAGTTTTATCCGCCTTTCATAAATTGGGAGTTCGATTTTTATTATCATTTTGAGTGACTTTTGGGTTGAATTTAATTTAAGAAAGAACGTTTTATATTGGAATCTTCGTCCTTAAAATAGTTTGGATTGGAAAACGTTTATATTGGTGTTTCCTTCGCCTAAATATTATTGGAAAATGAGTCGTTTTCATATTTAAAGCATACCATTTTGAAAGATTATGATTTCAATTGCATTCTTTCTTTTCAACGATATATTTATTCATGTTGGAAACTCTTAAACTCACTAGGCGTTAGCCTAACCTTTTTATTTGTCGACATGTGCAACAAACTGCGTTTGGGAATAGTTCTAGTGACACTGTGAAGAGAGAAGTTCTAGTTGTGTGCTCAAGAAGTGAGTAGCCTGGTGAAGTCTTCCGCATTGGTTTTGTGAAGAGCAACTTGTATTGGGGTTAAGTAGCACCCGACTTCAGTTTGGTCCTTGTATCATATTGGAGTTTATATTGTTGAGGTTAATTATAGAATTTTAACTTGAGGTATATTGAGTTTTGATTTGTAGGAGGAAGTTTTGTCCCTCACTTCATGTTATATCGAAATTTTAAATTAGTTGTTCTTACCAAATTTGAGGATGTTACAAGTTGATATCAGAGTTTAAATTTGAGAGAATTTGGTGTTGATTTGGAATGCCTAGACTCAAACTAGTGTTCTTTTAAATGATTGAGAGAGATAATTTCACCAATAGGCACTTTAAGATAAGATGTTTTGATACTAATGGAGTCACTAGGAACGGGAATCACGTCGAGGGTAGCAAGGATGATCATGTACAATACGTTAATAATTGCACCTGACCAGTGTTATGGTGAACCTACGAGTTACATGTGTATACTTGAACTACTGGGATGTGATGGCCGTTGGGGTAGTGAAAAAGTTTCTAAGTGGGTAATTGTTGGAAAAAGATGATGATTTTAACATTTGTCACTTGTGAAGAGCAACTTGTATTGGGGTTAAGTAGCACCCGACATCGGTTTAGTCCTTGTATCATATTGGAGTTTATATTTATTGAGGTTAATTATAGAATTTTAACTTGAGATATATTGAGTTTTGATTTGTAGGAGGAAGTTTTGTCCCTCACTTGATGCTATATCGAAATTTTAAATTAGTTGTTCTTACCAAATTTGAGGGTGTTACAACTATGTTGCACCTCCACACCCTTATGACACTCTTGGCAAAATTTTGTAGATGATGTATTGTTTCACAAAGTGTTTCACCATATCATGCATGACTCAACATGAAATGCACCAAAGATCTTCTTCTCACATTTTCATAATTCTAATTTTCACAGTTTAACCAGCTTGAATTGAACCACACCACTTAGGACGTTGGATCTTAGTCGTATACAATTATTCCAAACTATTTAAACCATGTTTGCTCTTTCACGGTTTGGATCTCTAAACATCAACATTTGGTAATATTTTTTTGGGTAACTGTGGGTTTCCGGGCCAGCTTACGTGCACCGACTAATCCCCCGGGCGACCACGAATAGCCTGGAGTCATCGCAGGTGAACCTCCATGTAACACCCTCAAATTTGGTAAGAGCAACTAATTAAAAATTTCGATATTTCATCAAGTAAAAGATAAATCTTCAAAATAAAATTCTCTATTTGACCTCAACAAATATAAGCTCCAGTCTTACACAAGGACTAGGCCAAGTCGGGTGTTACTTAATCCCAACTACAAGTTGCTCTTCCCGAAACAGATGCGGAATACTTTACTAAGGCAACCACTTTTCGAACACGGTACTAGCACTCCTCTCTACACAGTGTCACTAGAGCTATTCCCAACCGGAACCTGTTGCACATGCCGACAAATAAAAAGGTTAGGCTAACGCCTAGTGAGTTCAAGAGTTTTTCCACATGAATAAAGATATATTTGAGAAGAGGTAATGCAACTTAAATCATAATCTTTCAAAAGATATGCTTTGAATATGAACACGACTCGTTTTCCAATAATATGTATTTTGGGCAGAATACCAATATAAACGTTTTCAAATCCAAACTACTTCGGGGACAAGGTCCCAATATAAAACGTTCTTTCGTAAATAAACTCCAACCCAAAACTCACCCAAAACGCAAATAGAAATCGAACTCTACATTTATAAGAATGCGGTTAAAACTTTATATTTCGAAACACCCCAAAAGCTGGTGGGGCATAATACTCAACCCGTAAATCATGGATAAGACCCATTTATACAAAACGTCACCGAAACTTGGATAATAAAACTCAATACTAAAAAACAACACCTTTCGGTGACGGGGGGTACTCGAATTCCATCGAAAGCGGCGGGCACACAAAGTTACGCCACTTATCAATGTTCTCGAGCTTCACATAGAGCCATGGATCCCCATATACGGCTCCCCATTGAGCTACCACCGCAAGATACCCAAATGACCCTAGTGTCTACTCGACCTCTAAATGAGTCTCACCACAAAGTCACAAGTCCCTGTATCCGGCTCTCCAAGAGCACCACCGCAAGACTTGGCTCCGTATACGGCTCCCAAACCGAGCTACCACCACAAGCTTACATAAAAACATGACTTGGGGACCACTCACTAGACTTCAAACGCGGACACTAAATTCCACGATGACTAACCAGACTGGATTACAAACGGGCATCGAGTTCAACCACCCACGATATATATCTCGAGCCCTTCAATAAAGGTTACGCAGTTATTGAGTTCAACCATCCACGATCTGTACCTCGAGCTCCTGCTAGCCATAAACAATATCCAATCCCAACATGGGGATAAGGTCCCCACTAAACCAACTGACTAACTCATATACCTATGGATCCAATGCATTACAGTCTAAAACGTTACATGACTCAAAAGAATGAACTAACGCATTCAAAACATGTAACTCTCAAATAAGATGCAACTAAGTACACCATACGTCCAGGGCTCCTTAACGAGCTATCAAAACTGAACAAATGTTCCAAAGACTCAATCGAGTACAAATCAAGCCCCAAAAGGCTTAATAGACGTTTGGCTAAAACACAAGAGCCAATATGGTTATACAAACCAAATTATATCTTTCCCCAAAATCTTTGTTTCTCAAATCACCATTGGCCTTCGGCCCAAAACCCAAGAAGGATTATCATTTTCTAAAGTGTTCCCAAAGTTGGGAATGACCCAAAACCAAATGACTCACACATTCGTACTTTTCGAAACATCCCATTTCATTAATGATGCATAAAACCCGACAAACACTTAAAAGTGTATTTTTGACCAAAGATCTATTTATGCAATAAGTCATCAAAACACATTCATTTGTGACACCTTTATTAAAATGCCCAAAAATCCCCAAATGTGGTGTTTTACAAAGTTTAATAAACTAAACACTTCAATTAATCAAAAGTTACCAAATAACTCAACAGTTGATAATTTTATGTAAAACACATAAATGCTTTAAAATAGACATTTTGGCATGTACAACGTTTTCACAAATCAACTTGAACTCACCTTGCTAGATTTAGGCTAAATCTAGATTTTACCTCAACTTGAGCTCCTTTGAAGAACACTTGGATCCTCAAGCCAAAAACTTCTGAAACCTAGATCCATACATTTTCAACCATAAATACCCATATTCAACCGTATAAGGTCATTCTCTAAACATTATACTTGAAGATCTCAATTTATACCAAAACCCTAATTTCCATAGTTGAAGAGAAAAGAAGATTACCTTTACCAAAGCTTGAACCCATCAACAATACTCTTCTAGATCTCCAAAATACACCTCAAACTTCTAATCTTCAAGATGGTGAAAAGAGTTGGATGAAACCCTAGAAACAATGGTGGAGAAGATGAAGATGAAAGGTTTATAGCTCTAGCTTCCCAAAACTTGCTAGGTGAAGAAGAATCATGTGATTTAAGGAGGAAAAACCCTCAAAATGGTTTAGGGTCCGTTTTAGAGGTTGGGGGTCGGTTTGGGAGAGAAAAGGGGAAGATATTTAGGGTTTTTGTGAGAAATGAAGTTTGGAGGCCGATTTCCTCTTTTATCAGCGCACAGAGGCTCCGCGCGGTTGGCGGCGCGGTTTGACCCACGCGGAGAACCGCGCCGGGTTCTGGAGTTGGGACGGGATGGAGGCCCACGCGGATGACGGCGCGGTTCCACCCGCGCGGAATACTATCGCGCTCTCCGTCAATCACTTGGCTACTTCGCTCAACCTTGGACTCCGACAAAAACTCCCTGAATTCGGGGTGTTACACTCTATGGCCACCAGGGCTCTGGATTTGGACCTGGGGTAGATGAGATTTTCCATTATATCCCCCTAAGGCTTAATCAGTACGCCGCAACCCAAGTGGTTAACATTTGGTAATGTTGTTACATCAATACCAAAGACCATACATCTTATATGTCCATTGATAAAAGTGTATTTTGTAATCCGATTTACAACCTGTTCAAATGATAATGGTTTAGCATGTCCATTTCAAGAAGCATATTGAGTTGAAACAACTTGATCCAATCATTTAAAACGCATAATTGATGAGCATGACTAACATTAGGCAAGATGTCTTATTGACATGCTAGGACAAAGCAACTTACCTACAATGGTGGTTTGTGTAAGATTCGTGAGCAACAAACTCAAGGGTACGAACTCAATGACCTAGATAATAGTGCATTTCAAGTTTCAAAACAATATATCACAGTGGCTCAATGTAAAGACATACTACTCGTAAGTATATGGTAATCCAACATGCATATGACTTATTCAATATACAAATACAAGATTGATGTAACGCAACACAAATACCAGTCTATAACTAAATTAATGACATAACATAGCTATAACAGGGCCACATCCACCTTGACTCTATTGCATCATTAATACACACCACCATAGTACCACTTGACACTATTACCCCTTCTGTCCCGCTGTATCATTTGGCTACAAACACAATACATACATATTGCGTTCGTGTACCGTACTAGCACATCAGTATACGACATTTATTTATACAAAATACGTATCTTTACGCTTGTTTTGCCAAACCGACACGCTCTAGAAAAGGCACACGCGGAATTTGTTATGCAAAACGAGATACGAACCACCGCTATCGATTGTTAAATAAAGGTTGGTGGTCACACTAATAGACCTTCCCAAATTGTACTAGAGAAAACCCCAACCCTGTGGTATGTTTCCCTTCTCCCACCCCCACCTCCAGCCCCACACCACTCTCTCAATCTCCATATATTTCATCAAGAAAAATCGAACCCAGAAAAATCTATAAATAGAACACACAAAGTTCGTTAATCAAGGCCAAACAATGAAGCATCACCATCATCAGACATCATCCGATGCCGTCTCTTCATCATCATCATCAGCTGAAGCAGCAGTTTCATCATCATTATCGTCGTCGTCGTCATCACAGCAGCAGCCGCCGCCGCCTTCTCTGGCCGTACAACTAATGAATGCAACGTCACCGGCGACTGAGGACCATCCTGCATCATCGTCTTCTCGTGATTGTTCCTCTTCCTCATCGTCCTCATCATCGTTGGAGTCCGTGACAATCGAGAGGCGGGGCGAATTCGCCGCCGTTTGTAAATGGACAATCTTCAATTTTCCTAGGGTTAAAACTAGGGCTTTGTGGAGTAAGTATTTCGAAGTCGGCGGTTACGATTGCCGTTTGTTAGTGTACCCTAAGGGTGACTCGCAGGCATTGCCTGGCTATATTTCGATTTATTTACAAATCATGGACCCTAGAGGGACTTCCTCGTCTAAGTGGGACTGTTTCGCTAGTTATCGATTAACTGTGGTAAACCCTACCGATGATTCAAAATCGATTCATCGTGATTCTTGGCACAGGTTCTCGACAAAGAAGAAATCTCATGGGTGGTGTGATTTTACACCCTCGGCTTCTATACTTGACCTGAAATCGGGTTTTTTGTTTAATGATGATCATTGTGTTCTTATTACTGCTGATATTCTCATATTGAATGAAGCCATTAGTTTTGTGCGTGATAATAATGAACTTCAATCAAATTCTGTGTCAAATTCGGTTGTAATGACCGGTCCGGTTGGGGATGTTTTGAGTGGGAAGTTCACTTGGAAGGTTCATAATTTTACCTTGTTTAAAGAAATGATCAAGACACAGAAGATAATGAGCCCTGTATTCCCTGCTGGGGAGTGTAATTTGCGCATTAGTATATACCAGAGTTCTGTTAATGGGGTGGATTATTTGTCCATGTGTTTGGAAAGCAAAGATACCGAGAAGGCTTCAATCTCGGACAGGAGTTGTTGGTGTTTGTTTCGGATGTCTGTCCTGAATCAAAAGCCTGGAATGAATCACATGCATAGGGATTCGTATGGACGATTTGCTGCTGATAATAAGAGTGGGGATAACACTAGTTTAGGGTGGAATGATTATATGAAAATGACAGACTTTGCTGGGGTAGAGTCTGGGTTTTTGGTGGATGATACGGCTGTTTTTAGCACATCCTTCCATGTCATTAAGGAGCATAGTAGCTTCTCGAAGAATGGGGGATTGATTGGAGGTAGAATTGTGAGTGGTGCTAGAAAGTCTGATGGCCATATGGGGAAATTCACATGGAGGATTGAAAATTTCACAAGGTTGAAGGATCTTCTTAAAAAGAGGAAGATTACAGGTCTTTGTATCAAGAGCAGGAGGTTTCAAATTGGAAATCGTGATTGCCGGCTTATAGTATACCCCCGAGGTATGCAATAGTATTGCCCTCTTTCTGAACACTTTTGTTCCTGGTAGTTTGATAACATTGTAATAAGCTAGAAATGAGAGATGTTCACCTGCCTATCAGCTGAATGCTCAGTTGCATGTTTGATTGTAAGAATTCAAATTTACTTAAGTAGAGAACTTATGTACCAGATTAGTAGGAGTCTCTAATATTTGTATGAACTGATAAGTTTGCCCTACCTTGGATTTCATTAAAAAATACAGTGGCACTTGAAAAATGTTATCTGTGAATTATGAATGTAATTCATAAAACCTTCTTAACAGTTAGAAATCAATGTGGGAACTACCTAGAAGTGTTTGTAGAAATATGTATGATTTTCACACTTGTGCTTCATTGTATCAGGGCAGTCTCAGCCACCCTGCCATCTTTCAGTTTTCCTTGAAGTTACGGATTCACGAAATACTACAAGTGACTGGAGTTGTTTTGTGAGCCATCGTCTCTCAGTTGTCAATCAGAAGATGGAAGACAAGTCTGTTACAAAGGAATCTCAGAACCGTTACTCCAAATCTGCAAAAGATTGGGGCTGGCGTGAATTTGTGACCCTGACCAGTCTATTTGATCAAGACTCTGGATTCCTTGTTCATGATGTTGTTGTATTTTCTGCAGAAGTTTTAATTTTGAAGGAGACATCCATAATGCAGGAATTTACTGATCAAGAAAGTGAATCTGGTAACACTGGTCCCCATACAGATAAAGGGGGCAAAATGAGTTCTTTTACATGGAAGGTGGAGAACTTCTTGTCTTTTAAAGACATAATGGAAACCCGTAAAATATTTAGCAGATTCTTTCAAGCTGGTGGATGCGAGCTTCGGCTGGGTGGGTAGTTTTTCTCTGAGCACCAAAGACGTAGTAACAAATAATCTATATCTTTATAGCAGCTATGACCGTCTTGTTTTTCTATTGCAGGTGTTTATGAGTCCTTTGACACAATATGCATATACCTGGAAAGTGATCAGTCAGTTGGCACTGACCCTGATAAGAACTTTTGGGTCAAATACAGGATGGCTGTACTGAACCAAAAGAATCCTTCCAAGACCGTGTGGAAGGAGTCATCTATTTGCACAAAGACCTGGAATAATTCTGTGCTTCAGTTCATGAAAGTTTCGGATATGCTTGAAGCAGATGCAGGTTTCCTTGTGCGAGACACAGTTGTCTTTGTTTGTGAAATTTTGGATTGCTGCCCATGGTTTGAGTTTGCGGATCTAGAGGTCAGTGTGTTGATTCCTGAACCCAAATACATTTTTTTGTTGAATCAAATTGCACCTGTCACATAAAGCATGTTTGAAACCGTGACTGTAGGGTAACTATTTTAGCAATGTGGTTATATAGTAAACTTAAATTAACATTCTGATACTTTTAGCTTAGGAGTTTGCTTCATCGTGTAACATAAAAAGATAAACACACAATTTAAAATTATATATATAATTGTTTCTTGTGGCGCACATCAATGACCTTTGAATAATTGATGTTTGACTCCTTTACTGTTCTAATATGATTATCCATGGGTGGCATAAAAAAAGAGCATGTCTTACTTTCATTACTCTTGACAATTAGGGTAAATGTACTCTAGAAAACAAAAAATTCCATTTATTTAGCTGAATGAGAACTAAAACCGTCTGCAGTTAGAGAGGACAATTAAGTAGACATCCAAACTGAAACTTTTTTACCTGTCAATAACTAGTATCCACTTTTTTTTAAGGGAAAAATGAACTAAATATTTCAATTCTTGGTTCCTTATTCAGCCCTTATCAACAACTTTTCTCTTATTCAGGTTTTATTTCTCTTATTCACTTTTAAACATTTGTCGATTTTGAGTGAGATTGGACATTTCGTGCTTTGCAATTACATCGTCAAAGAATGGCCAACATTTGAAAAAGAAAAGGCACATTATCAAGATTCAAGGGTAAATTTGTAAGTCAGTTTATTAAAGGAGGACATTCTGTAAGGCGTAAGCATCCTAGAACAAAGTTGTTAAAGGCTCAAGGCGCATATAGACGCAAAGGGGTCTCGGGGCCTAGGCGCGAGGCGCAAGCTTGAGGCGCAAGTGTGAGGCACGGGCCTTAGAAATGGGAGGCGCATCTTATCAACACACACACACACACACATATATATACACACACACAGAGAGAGTTACACACAACTCAAATATGCAACAAGTTCCACTGTAGCAACCAACAGTACATCGATGAGAAGGGTTTAAAGCGTGAGAAGGGAAGGAGAAGTTTTAAGGTCTAGGTATTTATAGAGAAGCTTGAATTCTAACAACCGGGTATTAAATATTATGGTTTGACTTGGGTCATCGATTTAATAACTCTTTTTTTAAGAAGTTAGGAGATGAGAAGATGAGAAAACTTGTTTAATATTATGGTTTGACTAGGTATTTAATAACTCTTTATGAGGCGCTCCTAGGCCCACAAGGCGCCTCAGCCAAGGCGCAGGGCCTTAGTGAGCCTCGTGAATACGCCTAGCCTTGACTTCAAAAAAGCCCAAAACCTTGAGCCTTATGAGCCTTAGAACGAGGCGCGCCTTTAACAACTATGTCCTAGAATAGTAAATATTGCAACAAAAAAAGAAGCAGACATTGCATTATTCTAGGAATACCAATGATAGGTATAGTAACATCTCTACCTAGGTTTTTTTTAAGTAGTCAGATGGTTCCCAAATCATGAAGATGGGAGAAACTGGTTAGCAGTGTAGGCTTAGTTTTGGGATCGCACTTTGTCAAAGGATTGTGTTGAATTTGAACTTTCTGGCCAATCTGTGTTTTCCGAGAAACAATTTTTATGTGTGTTTGAAATACAATTTCTGTTTTTTTGGGAGACGTGTCACTATACAAAATCAATTCTACAAAATCAAAGCATTGAAAAACTTGGCCTTAGACCCTACATGCTCCTTGATGTGTTCAAGTTTGGAAGTGGGTTTTAGTGACCTTTTCATTTGATATATTTGCATGCATGACCGTTAATTCTAAAGATATAAGCGCTGAAAGGCTTAAATGGTCATGCTTTTGGGTATTGCATGGCATAATGAGTGGAAGCCCAAAATTTAGGGGAGGGTGGTAGATGTGTTAGTTTGTTCAAAGGGAAGACATACATTATAGTTGCGCAAAATCTGGTATACATGTTAACAGAGGTGGTCCAATTTTGTTTTTTCTTGATGAAACCCTATGCTATTAATTGCGGTGCTATAGCGGGTAGCGGTTCTGGGGGGAAACAGCGGTTCTGGGGGAAAATAGCGGTCTCTATAGTGGTGCTAATTACCGCAATTGGGTCGCGATTTTGATTTGCAATCGCGTGTGGAAACCATAATTAGGGTTTGGGATTTTAAAGGTTTTAGTGAAGTCGATTAAGGGATTACGTGATTGGGTGCCGATTTTGATTTGCAATAGTTGTGTGAAAACTCGTTATTCCTCTCTCATGTATTCTGTTCCAGCATCGTGCATTGTCTTCTACTCTTCTGCGTTTTCTGATCTTTGCTCAACATCAACATCGTCTTCCAGCATTGTCTGTTCACGTGTACTTATGTTCTTCTTCCAGCATCATTTTCTACTTTTCATGTGACTTTCTCTGCACACTGCACATAGACACATTTAGCTTCTTTGCTTCTCTCTCTCTCTCTCTTCTCTTGTACGTAACATAATATTGAACATAGTAGTTGGGAATCTGCATTTATATTGAAATTATATATTTTATTCAATATATATAATCTGTTATGTATCTATAAATATATATAATTCTAATTATCGTATGAACCATTATTTTTGGACCGCTTTGCCATCGCTATTTCAAACCACGGTCCTGACCGCAATTTCAGATTTTGACCGATGTAACAGCATACATGAAACCTCTATTATCCAAATATTCTTTTAAACTTTGAGGAATTAAGAAACCATTATCTAGAGGGCACTTCAAACTTCCATGCGTATTCAAAGCATTCCAACTGATGCTCAGTCTGCTACTATGACTAAATAGAGTGAGGTGAAATCTGAACCAGCATTCATTATGTTCAGGTTCTTTTTTTCCTCGTCGGATGTTGTACCGCTTTATCTGTTTCCTTGGGGTTTCTGTTTATATGGATGGAACTTTTTACTAGCTGAGTTAACTCAGCCTTTGTTTTCTTCACATTGGGAGTGGGTAGTGCGTAGTCTATTGCTATTAATGGAAATTGTTACTGCCTTCAGATTTTAAATTCACTGGTGATTGCACAAACGAAAAATTCACATCTAGTTGTGCATAGAACTCTAATCATTTGGTAAAACTTTTACCACTGAGTGGGGATATAATATTTGAAATACAACTATAGAGGATATATACACACATTTATATATATATATATATATATATTGCTACATGCAAGTGTGAAAACGGTGTGAAAACGCTTAATCTATTTGAATCAGGTTCTGGTTCTTGTTACTGATCAGTTTGATGTTCTTAGTTTAGTAGGTTGTATTAATAAATTTTCAGTGCAAATTGGCTAGTAGGCCAAATAAGTAAGTAGACTTGTGGAAAAGACCTCCATTCTCTGAGGTAAAATTCAAAGCTATACGTTGATAGAATGACCTTAGGAAATGCCTTAAGCCTAGCCTCTTATCCTAATATATTTATGAGCTTATAATCGACATACTGAATACCATGCTCAAATGATCGAGTTACTAGAAGCTGCATGATATTGTTAATCGGATTCTTCAAGTTTTGGCTTATTTGTCTGTAGAGTTCTAGAGTTAGAAAGACGTAAATAGATATCACTACTTGGAATGTGAGCAGGATAATGATAATGTTGCAGAGATAAGAAGTTGTTGAACAGTGCTCTGGATACATTGGTTCAGTTATGTTAGTCATAGGATAAGAATGGGTTGGATGACGTAGAAACTGTATGAGGGGGGTTGTCTGACCTTTGAATCTCTTGCAGGTAGAACAAGTCCTATAGGAAGAACATGAGCCAATCAATAGCATGGCTCATATTGAGGAAAAATGCGTGCAAATGTTTTGTTCAACTGGAAGTGTAGGAAGGAATTTATACTAAAAATGTATGTGGAAGTGAAGTAGTTTAAGATTTCACTCGTTGTAGAACAAAACTGGAGTATGCACTTGCTAGTTGCTACAATTTGGTGATATTTAAAGACTTTGGAGGCACATATCCACCAGCAGGAAGTAGGTGTGTGTGTGTGTATCAAGTTAATGGCAGGAGAAGAGCAGTCCATTTAGTAACTCTGCAATGATCTTATCTGGACGCATATTCACTGGCTCAGTTGCGGGCTCACGGTGACTTATTAGCTCAGTGGCTAATATAATACTGTTTCAAAAGTATAGAATGTTTCGATCTATGAATAATACCTGCCTTCTTTATCTGATGAGATCTGGCTTCTTGAAGTTGCAGCACTGAACATAATACACACATATATGTGTATATGTATATATATGTATTTTCAATATTGGTGAATGGGCCTTGGTTTGATATTTTTTCCTTCCACTACATTTAGCACTCTACTCTTTTCTTTTTTTCCCTTCTTTTTGCTACTCTAAAAGTGCATCTTTTTTCCTAGGTTTATGCTTCTGAGGATGATCAGGATGCTCTGACAACTGATCCTGATGAACTCATTGATTCAGAGGACAGTGAAGGAATCAGTGGAGATGAGGAAGATATATTCCGGAACCTTCTTTCTAGAGCGGGCTTTCACCTAACATACGGGGATAATCCATCCCAGCCCCAAGTCACTTTAAGAGAAAAGCTTCTAATGGATGCTGGTGCAATAGCTGGATTTTTGACTGGACTTCGAGTTTATCTTGACGACCCTGCGAAAGTAAAGCGGTTGCTTCTGCCAACAAAGCTCTCTGGTACCAATGATGGGAAGAGAATTGCTAAAACTGATGAGTCTTCCCCCAGTCTGATGAACCTGCTGATGGGAGTCAAAGTTCTGCAGCAGGCAATAATTGATTTGCTTCTGGATATTATGGTTGAGTGTTGCCAACCATCTGAAGGAAGCTCAAACGATGATTGCTCAGATGGGAGTTCTAGACCTTCTGCAGATGGTAGTGGAGCTAGTAGCCCCCCAGAACCTGATAGGCGAAGTGGGGTAATGGAATCTTCACAGCTTTATGTACATGGGAGGCTGGATTCTGGAACAGATGAGATCTCGACTGCTTCTGCTGTACAAAGCTCAGATATGAATGGGAATGACACATCTGAAAAAACCTACACTGGACAGCCTTTCTGCCCTCCCGAAACCTGCGCTGCTAGTTCATCGGAGAGTTCATCCCTTCGGTCTAAGGTACACATTCGATTCTCTAATAGTCCAAGTTTCTCTTTCATTTATTTTGTATTTGCTTAGCAGATTGTTATATCCAGACTAAATGGCCGGAGCAGTCTGAGGAACTCTTAGGATTGATTGTCAACTCTTTGAGAGCGCTAGATGGAGCTGTTCCACAAGGTTGTCCTGAGCCAAGACGAAGGCCACAGTCTGCACAAAAGATTGCTCTTGTATTGGACAAGGCTCCTAAACATCTGCAACCTGACCTAGTTGCTCTTGTACCTAAATTGGTTGAGCATTCAGAACATCCACTTGCTGCTTGTGCACTCTTGGACAGACTTAAAAAGTCAGACGCAGAACCTGATTTATTACTACCGGTAAAATGCTCTCTGTGTTCATTGATATTTGCTTTCCCCAATTTCTAATTGGGATTTAGGTTATATATTATATCAAAACTTAGGTAGTGTGAAATCTTACATGTGGCATATTCAGGCTCTTGGTGCCCTTAGCCAATTGAAATGTAACAGTGAAGTTTGGGAGCGTGTTCTCTTTCAATCTTTTGAACTCTTGGAAGACTCAAATGATGCACCTCTTGCAGCAACAATTGACTTCATCTTCAAAGCTGCACTGCACTGCCAGCATCTTCCGGATGCAGTAAGTTCTCTTATCTTTTTTGCGATAGTTTCGTTATCGGATCTGTTTTTGTCTTCTCACTTTACTTTCAATACTTGCAAATTTGTTGTATTGCTCTGTGCAGGTGAGATCTGTCCGTGCAAGGCTAAAAAGCTTGGGTGGTGAAGTCTCTGCCTGTGTCCTTGATTATTTGAGTCGAACAGTAGCAAGTTGTACTGATGTTGCTGAGGCTATAATAAAAGACATTGACGGTGATGATGATTATCGCGATACTTGCTCGTCAGTGCCTTGTGGAATTTTCTTATTTGGTGAAAATGGGGCAACGTCTGATAGATTGCACACAGATCAACAAACTTTCTGTGCTCCAACATCACATTTTTCTGATATATACATCTTATTAGAAATGTTGTCCATCCCTTGCCTTGCTGTTGAAGCTTCCCAAACATTTGAGAAAGCTGTGGCTCGAGGGGCAATCATGGCGCAATCAGTGGCAATGGTCTTAGAAAGACGGCTGGCTCGACGGTTAAATCTAACTTCACAATTTGTTGCTGAAAATTTTCAGCATGAGGAAGTGATCGTGGAGGGAGAAACCATTGAGCAACTGAGAGTCCAACGGGATGATTTTACTTCTGTTCTTGGTCTAGCTGAGACTTTGGGGCTTTCAAGAGATCCTTGCGTGAGAGGATTCGTGAAGATGCTTTACACTATATTGTTTAAGTGGTATGCTGATGGGCCTTACAGGCTGAGGATACTGAAGAGGCTCGTCGACCGAGCCACTAGTACTACAGAAACTAGTCGGGAAGTAGACTTAGATTTGGAAATTTTGGTATTTCTTGTTTCCGAGGAGCAAGAATTTGTTAGACCAGTTTTAAGCATGATGCAGGAGGTAGCTGATCTTGCAAATGTTGATCGTGCTGCTCTTTGGCATCAGTTATGTGCCAGCGAAGATGAAATTCTTCGCATTCGTGAAGAAAGCAAAGCTGAAGTTTCCAGTATGGCTAAAGAAAAGGCTGTTCTGATGCAAAGGCTGAGTGATGCTGATGCTACTAATAGCCGTCTTAAGGTACTTGTTCTATTGGTTGTCTGTTTATAACTGAAACTTTTGGAAGCGGTGGTTAGAAATTATACATGTTCATGAAATGGCAGACTGAGATGAAGGCTGAAATGGATCGTTTTGCTTTGGAGAGAAAGGAAATGTCTGAGCAAATGCAAGAAGTTGAAAGTCAACTTGAATGGCTTCGCTCAGAACGAGATGATGGAATTGCTAAGCTTACTGCGGAAAAGAAAATATTTCAAGAGAGGCTTCATGATGCAGAGGCACAACTTTCTCAATTGAAATCGCGGAAACGCGATGAGTTGAAGGTATTTATTTCTGTCGTCACCCCTCTTACTTAAGTGAAAACATCTTACTTCAAATTTCTACTTATATAGCTGAAAAATCTCTTGATGTCTGTCTTTACCCTTCCTCCCTTAATTGCTGCCCCAAAATGATGACCTAAAGTGTGGTGTATTCTTACTACATTGTAACCACTAGGCATTACTCATTCTGATTTTGCATTGATATGTGTGAATCGCCATAATATGTATGAGATGAATAATAATTGAAACTTTAGGATATGCCAGTATGATAGTTCTGTGAATCATTTGTCATAGTGAGAACATTCTTTCTTTTTCTTAAAAATTGTTTGTTGAACATAGACCAGATATCCAGGTAACTTTAGGGTGCGTTTGTTATGTTGGACGGGACGGAACAGGACAAAAGAAAAAACTTGTCCCATGTTTGGTGACATTCGACTAGGAAAAGATGGGCCTGAGTGGGACACAAATGCATTTTTTGTCCCACCAAAATAGGTCGAACAAAAATCAGGGAGATGGGACATGGTTGGTAAATTACTAAACTGCATATGTTAAACTAAAACCCTAAAACCTTCCACAATTCTTTCGCCCGTTATACATCACCTTCGTCTAAAGAGTGTGGGCCTGACCAGTTCCGTGTTGTCTGCATATCAAACGCATCCTTAGTGATTAGGTTGATGGCTAGTTTTTGCTTTGCTTTTCTCTTGGCAATCTGTACTGTAAATGATCAATGAAGATATAGCAATTTTGTGGTTTAATTGACTGTTGTGTTGACTAATTTTATTTTTTCTGCTCTATTGTAAAGAAATACATGATACATGGTTCTGAAGTCTGGCATTTAATGTTGCTCCAAAGCTTGTCTATACACGTACACCAAGATTTTTTTTCTGAAAAAAAGGAAAACATTATGCTGACCAGTATATGTTGGTATAAATTTTCAGCCAAAGTTAGGAGTCATTTTTTTTTTCTATTTGTGTTTAACAGATATTTGGTAAACACATGGTTTCATCTCTGATTTGCCTTTTTGGTAATGGATGGTTCTATAGGAATCCATATGCTAATACCTTGCTGCAGAGCTGGGCTATTTTCATTTTTTATTATGTAATCTACTCAATATAAATGATTTTGACTAAAGTGTTATGTTTGCATTTGAACAATTTTTTTACAAGCAGATCTAATCACCTCCAAACTCCTCACCATCTTGACAGTTTGTTTGTGAACATTAGTATTGTCTTTTTATTGCTGACACAAAAGGAGATAGAGAAGTGCTTACTGCTCAATCAAAGTCGCACGGGAACTAGATCTATCAAAATAATTCATCACCTACCCATCTATGTGTTGCTCAAGTTGCATTCTTTTGCTTTCCCTTGCATTGGAGGAACTTGCCTCCCCCCATTTGTCGGTCTATCTTATATTTTTTTTTTCTCGATTTCCCCATTAGTAACAGTATATTGTACCTTCTGGAGTTTTGTGATTAAATGGTGTTGATCCGTAAGGAATGCCTCACAATCTCATTGTAGCGTGCTACTTCTGATAGCTGGGACTGGGCGGAGATCGTTTTCCTCAGTCCTAGATCAAATTATCTTCAACTCTTTGGCACCAAACTTTTAAGTGCTGCTCATTTTAGTCTCTTAAACAACTAATTTTTCAATTGTGTCATCAACTTTCCAGTTAAACCAATGTGGTCGCCTTTTTGTCATTTTTTTCCATTAATTAACTAACTGGATGGAAGGATGGCATTATTCATTTTCCTGTTGAAGGTTATTTTTGTCTTACTCATGTATACTTGATGGAAAAAAGGGTTACTTAAATATACCAAGTAATTTTTTTTTCACTGTAAAATTTATTTTTTTGCTTAAAACTTAAGCTCAATGTCATGATCACATTGATTTCAATTTGAAAAGTCTATTGCCTTGATTAATCTATTATCTTGTTTACGATTAGCATCAGAAATAATGCAAAAAGTTTTTGGAGACGGTGGTTTTGCCAAACTTTTTTCCTAAATTTTTTTGGAATTTTGCTGAAGGACTACTGGGTTATTATTACTTGTTTTTTCTTTTGCTTTCATTTTCTGTAGATCTAAGATTTTGAAAATTGAATTGTTTGTGTGTTCTAGAAATTTAAGCCTAAAAGTTTCAGTATACAATTGAAACATAAAATAATCTGAAAATTTATATGTGAATGCACCTTTATAATAGATAGAAATTTAGGAATGATGGGATTTTTTTTTGCTTTATTGTTCTATATTGATTTTTGGGAATGTCATGGCATGTTGGAACATCCTAAATCCACATAATGACTCAGAGCACATGGAGCCATCTCCTTTTTTTCTGTCAAAAATAAAAATGGCGGACTAGCTGATACTTATATCAGTTAATGAAAGAGCCCAATGCACAAAAAATGCATGTTGGAGGTAGTCTCTGATACATGATTACATCTAGTAGTATTGCTGAATTAGTGTCTTGATGAAAATGCTCCGGAAATTGATTTCGTGGATTTCTCCACGTGCCTATTTTGTTAAAATAGACCTGAAGAATTCTTAAAATTTTGTTTGGAACTCTGACAATAATCAAGAAAGTAGTGTGATATATTCAGTCATTTGATGCACAGAACTTGAATAGTTTCTGGAAATCAAAAGCCTCAAGTAGAAACCTAATGTAGACACATTCTGACCAGCACAAAGTGCTATAGTCTCTTAGCTGAACTTATTTTGGACATATTGGCAGATGTTTCCTACATTTGACTTCCATTGAAAACCACATTCTTTTACCAAAAGTCCATCTTCATGAGTGAAATAAAGAATTTTCATGCTCTCAATCAGCTTGAATCAATCATGCTAGTCTTGAATTGTGAATGAATATGTTGCATATCTTTGGTTGTTGCAGAGAATAACCAAGGAGAAAAATGCTCTTGCTGAGAGACTAAGGAATGCTGAAGCTGCACGGAAAAGATTTGATGATGAACTGAAACGTTATGCAACAGAGAATGTGAGCCGAGAAGAAATCCGGCAGTCACTTGAAGATGAAATTCGAAGATTGACACAAACAGTTGGACAAACTGAAGGGGAAAAACGTGAGAAGGAGGAACAGATTGCTCGATGTGAAGCATATATTGATGGGATGGAATCCAAATTGCAGACTTGCGAGGTTTGGTCCTGTTATAGCTTATGTACTTGTTTTATCGTTATTTAGAGTAAGTGCTTGATGTTAGGATTGTCGATCGTCCAAAACCAAACCTAATACAGACCAAAAATTAGGAAAAGCGAGAACCAAGAAACATATGTTGGTTTGGTTCTCGTTTAGTTTTGGGTTCTCAATGGTTCTGCCCAAGATCAAGCCATTAACCATAATTTTTAATTTTTTGTTTGCTTTCGAAGCTATTATTAACAGTTTTGGATTTGATTTGATTTGATTTTTCTTTAGGAGGTTTAGAATATCATATACAAGCATGTATGCTACATAGAGCAGGATGGTTGAAAAATAGGTGGTGCTTCTCTAATATGATCAGATAGCAGTACTCCCTTTGTCCCATGAATGTTGGTATGTTTGAGTGGAAACTGCAATTTATTGGTCAAACTTAAGAATAATTGGACTACAATCTATACCACGTATAAGTTTTAAGAATAACAGTGGGCAGATAGCTAATTCTACAATGGAAATTGGCTAAAAGTTTAAAAAGTTCCTTTTAATAGGCTAGAGGGGGTAACTATGCAGGGTTCATATCATTTTGATGAATATCAATGCTTATCATGTTACTTACCAGTTGTGAGTTACGATTTGAAGTGGGGATGACATGACAGTGATTATTTTGGTTATTCACTTTGGAAATAAACGACTTTAAACAGAAAATATTTGAAAATAGCCGACAAAACCATTCCTCTTCTGTTGCTCTATTTTGTATGTGCTTTGAGATGAGCGTGTTAAATGTAGAGTGGGGCAAATACAGCAATTTCAAAGATTAATAATAATTTGTATCATCAACTTACAATTCAATGAACTGTTGTGGAATTAAACAATAAATCAAGAGAGTGAAATGTGCTAAAGTGGTGTTGTTATATTTGCAGCAATACATCCATAGTCTGGAGGGATCGCTTCAAGAAGAGATGTCAAGACATGCTCCATTATATGGTGCAGGGCTGGAGGCTCTATCAATGAAGGAGCTGGAAACAATCTGTCGTATTCACGAAGAGGGTCTGAGACAAATTCATGCCCTCCAACAACGCAAAGGGGCGGCTGCTGCTAGTCCAGCCGCCAGTCCTCTGGTGAGTCCTCACTCATCACTCCCACACGGTCACGGGTTATACCCTGGTGGACCACCTCCAATGGCGGTTGGACTCCCTCCTACCCTTGTCCCAAATGGTATGGGGAATGGACATGTAAATGGTGCAATTGGACCTTGGTTCAACCATTCTTGAATCCATATATATATCCATAGGGAAAGAGAGGGAGGGATACTTCACACTTAATGAAGTTTTTGAGTCTATGATGTTGGTTTTGGCATTTTGGCTGGTAGGACTGTTGGAAAAATCATTTAGATCTGATATGAGTCAGGAGGAGATGTATGATGTTTGGTAATTGGAGGTGCTAAAAGATGTGTCCAATAGAACTGACAGTTGAAAATGTCACACATTTCTTTGAGTTTTTCCATTTCATATTAATTAAAGGTCATCTAGAGAAGTTTTGCTTGCTTTTCTTTCTTAATTACATTATATCATTCCAAATTGAAAACTACAAAATGGCATGGTTTTCACTGCATGATTTAGGAGTTCTTTTTCCTCTTTCATTGAATTCTGTACTAATGTGGATTTAGATATCTGTAATGGAGAATGGAAGGTAGAGTGAGCCTTTTTAGGATCTCATTTTATTGCACATTAGGGTAATCCTTTGGAAGGAAGCATGTTATGAATAAGAAGATGATATATGTAACTGAACATTTCACTTGGAACCTGTATCCTTGTTAAAACGAGAAAATAGCCCGAGTTTGGGGTGTTTTTGGCCGAACTTGCTGGTGTGATGGGTAGAGACTTATTGCTCCCACTCCTAAGGTCCTTCACCATAAAACCAAGAGCGTCAAAATCGATTGAAACATTAGTCTTTAGTGAATTGACGGATAAAGATGAGATTTTTTTTGATGATATGAGGTGTGTATAGGACGTTTGGTAATGTTAAAGTGCGTGTGGGGAGTGGGGTGTAAGATGTGCCTGAGCGGTGAACTAGAATGCCATGTCATTACCATGGTTATAAATAACTCGTTATGGCACGAAGGTTTGGCTTAGCCATCACGTTAACCCCTGTGGCTCCACTGTAAGGTTTGGCTTCCGTTGTAACGTGTTATGGTGTGTCATAATGCGTTATTTTATAAGGCATGAGTTTTTTTTACTTGTTTTAAAACATATAACTTAGGGGATGAATGATAATTATGTAAGACATGTAAGATTTATAAAACATTAAAAGGAAATATAAAATGATAATTGTTTTCTATAATTATTATAATTTTTTATTATATAAACCATGGATTAATCATTGATTTGGGGGGGGGGGGGGGAAGGTTTATGAAATGTGTAGGTTAGAGAGAACTAATGTGGAAAACTCATGTGATAAAGTCATGAACCTCTAAAGAGGTTCATAATTGTGGATGTCCTTACTCTCATTCATGTACGATGAATTGAACAAGAATTCTTTGAAGATTGAAGAAAGTTGTGAGTAGAGATTCAAGAGATTTTGAAGCGACGTATGTTTGCGGAAGGATCGACAAACGTCTAAACCCTTGGGGTTGAGAGTTACAAACAGTAAAACTCGAAAAACTAAGAGAAAACTCTTAAAAACTCTCAAGGAGAAGACTTGTATTGATAAAAATATGATTAACAAAGGAAACCATAAACCCTATTTATAATTCTTAACTGGAAAAGATAATGATGGAAAATAAACTAGTAACATAATTAGGATCAATACTAAGGAAATAAAAAGGAAAAAGAAACTAAAAGAAAAAGGAAATAATATGCTGGATATGGCTTAAAAAAGGGTTGGGGCTAGTTTTGGCACTAGTTTAACTAGTGTGGAAACTTATTGGACTTAAGTTAGTTTTGGCGCTAGTTTAACTAACGTGAAAACTCACGGTAGCCACTATTGAAGGTTCGAAGAGACAAAGGCTGGGGCGACTTTCTGTGCTAGTTAAACTAACATGGAAAGTCACGATAGTCACTATTTGCCCCTTTTTCTCCGTTTGACTTGTTCCTCGATTTCCATGACCATCCTTTCTATATCAGTCAACTCCACTTCAGAAGAACTCGACCCCGAGTTCTCTTCTAGGGGAATTGCTTCATGCGAGTGATACTCATGAATATCCGCTACATTGAAGGTATTTGAGATGTGAAGCGATTCCGGAAGGGAAACGACATAGGCATTATCGTTAATATTCTTTGTAACTTTGAATGGGCCATATTTCCGTGGTTGGAGCTTTCCCTAGGAACCAACAGGAAATCTTTCTTTCCGGAGAAACACCATAACTTCATCGCCTTCATTAAAGAGCTTTTTTCGGCGATGTTTGTCGGCCACCGATTTGTTCTTCAAGCCGGTTGCTTCTAGTCGAGCTTTCACTGCTTCTTTGGTTGCTTAAAGTTCATTAGCTATATTTCCAGCGGCTATGCTAACTTCAGGATCTCGGGGTAGCTTGACCAAATCGATCACGTGCCTCGTTGGTGAAGTGTAAACCAAGGAGAAAGGAGAGTGTCCGGTGGCGGTGTGCACGACGTTATTGTAGACGAATTCAATTTGTGCTAAGGCCACTTCCCATTGCTTAGGTTTGTTACCACGTACACTTCGGAGCAATGTTTCCCAAAGTCCGGTTAGTGACTTCTGTTTGGCCGGGTTAGGGGGGTGATCGGTTCTACTTTTCTTAAGAGTCGCTTCGAACATTCGCCAAAGCGTGATCCAAAAGTGACTAAGAAAATTTGTGTCTCGATCAAAAGTGATTGTTTTCGGGACACCATGTAGACGTACCACTTCTTTGAAGAAAAGTCTTGTGATATTACTTGCATCGGCCTTTTCTTGCAAGCGATAAAATAGATCATTTTTTAGAAATGGTCAACCACAACAAATATAGAGTCCACCCCCCTTTGAGTACGAGGAAGAGCCAATACGAAGTCCATCAAAAGGTCTTGCCAAATGTCTTCCGGAATTGGTAGAGAGGCGTAGAGACTGTGTTTTGTGATCGTCCTTTTGCGGTTTGGCAAGTGTAGCACTTCCTCACAATCGAACCTGCGTCCCTCCTTAGATGTGGCCAATAATACCGTTCTTCCAAGCTAGCAAAGGTTTTGTCTCGTCCAAGATGACTACTTAATCCTCCTTCGTGCAAGTCACGAAGTAGTTTTTTCCGTAAAGAGGAGTCGGGAATGCATAGTTGGTTGCATTTAAAAAAGTAATCGTTTTAGGCGTAGAAATCACCATTGGGCGTTCCATTGGCACACTTTTTGCATGTGTCATTAAAATCTCTATCTTCTTTGTAAAGTTCCTTCGAGGTTTCAGAACCCACGACCTTATGTGATAAGGTAATGAGTAAGATGGCCCTCCGACTAAGTGCATTGGCTACTTTGTTCAAAGTGCCAGATTTATGCTTGATCACAAAAGGAAATCTCTTCAAAAAACTTATCTAACAAGTGTGCATCTTGTTGATCGCTTTCTGACTATTAATGAACTTTAGAGCTTGATGGTCGATAAACAAAACGAACTCCTTTTGAACCAAGTAGTGCTCCCATTGTCGTAAAGCTTGAACCACCTGTAACACCCATAAAAATAGGGCAAATTTAACCTGAATAATGACGTAGCCAAAACATCTATATAAAGGAATCGCCCAAAAATAGGGGAAATAGTAATAACGTTTACACCACAATAACGAAAATGAATAATAACAACCTACTAATCTAAACTACACAAAACTTAGATTAAGATCGGGTATCACTATCATCTTCCAAAAACTTCTATCAACAATATGCACGTCATACGTCAAAAAATGTCTATCTCCAAAAGATGTCGTTAAGGCCAACCACTCGTCGCTCAAGATTTGGAAACCCCTCCTCTAATTTAACTAGTTATACATGTCATTTGAGAAAAAAATGTTATTACGCCTAGTGAGAACAAACAATTTATATAATGGAATAAAGCGTGAAATTGTCGATAATTGGTTTTTAAACATAATAAGTAGTTTTGTGTTCCAAACACACCACATAAGAACCATACAATCCAAAAGCATCTTACGATGACGGGGAGAGACCCGATTTCCAAGGATTGTAGCGGAACGCAAAAGTAATCTACTTTCTAAGTTGTGAGCTCAATACTAGGATCAAAGCCACGAGCTCGTCGGTTCGTACTCAGATGTGGGGGAGGGTACCCAATGATCCTAATCATACTCGTTTCACTATGATTACATTTACGGTCCATGGCTAGTATCCAGTCCCACATAACCGTACCAAGTTGCCTTCCGAGGACCCAATGTCTCAACTAGCTACAAACGAGAGTTATCCCAATAATAAGTCGACTCTATACCTATGGATCCAATAGTAATAGTTTAAGGCTTGTCACAATTGCTCTTTGCACCTGTCCCATGCATCAGGAACTACCCCATCGTTCATTTGTTTAAAAGTGAAAATTTTGTTTCTGGACTTGGCATTCCTCGTGGGTGAAAAATATTTTTTTTTAAAAAGTTTTCTGCCATTTCGCTCCATGTTGTCACAGAATTTGGCTGCAAAGAGTTGTACCAAGACCTTGCTCAAGCTCTAAGAGAACATGGAAATAGTTTAAGTCTTAGAGCATTGTACGACACACCAGGAATTAGGAAAGAGTTTGTGATTTCCATGAAAGATCTTAGATGAGAATGAGGATCTTCAGATGGCAAACCAACAAACTAGTCGTTAGTTTGTAACATTTGAAACATTATTGGCTTAAGCTTAAGCTGGGTGACAGTAATTGTGGGTTTACGTATCCCTGAATGCAACTGGTTTAAAACATGAATAACATAAGCCACAATTCCTCTATCCTTGGAATTTGCAAGACGAAGAATGTTTTCTTCCTCTTCCTAACAATTTATTTCTTCATTTGGTCTACTACCAAGAACACCACCGCTAGCTTGTTCAGCCATCCTATGATCGGGTTCAGGAATTTCAGGAGAGTTCAGAGCTAAAGTAGCCCTTTGTCGTCTCCTTCTATTTCTGAAAGGTTTTTCGATGTCAGGATCAAGTTGAAAAAGTTCACCGTGGGATACTCGTGGCATAAATTAGATAAGTGGTAGAAAAACTAGCCTTTAAAAACTTTACTTTGCAAAAGAAAAACTTTGACTTGCCTCCTCGACACCTGTGCCAAAAACTTGTTGCAAGGTTTATGCAACCCCAAATTGTGCGTGCAAATAGATCTTGACGCAAGTATACATCTTGATCTACTGTCGTCTTTTTAACAAGTAATAATCAATACAAGTACCAGATACCGATCTATAGGGAAGCGTGTAAAAGTCTCTCTTAAAATCCAGTCTTTAAAAATTAGTTTCAGATGTCAAAGTCGAAGAAATATTTTGATTGGGTTTGTTTTATCAACTATTGGAAACCAATTGTAAAAAGAAGCAGAGGGTTTAAAGCTTGATAAGATAAAAACAGATAATCCGATAAAAAAATATTATAGCAAACTTACGTTATCTCAGATTTAATATTTAAGTAACTTCTGAAAAGTTAACACATTTCAAATAATTAGTCATCAATTAATTAAATGTAATCTTCAATGAAATATTTGATAATCTGATTTAAATAACGATAAGACTATATTTGTTACACCTTTTTACCTTTTAACCGTTTTATATCCTAACTTTACTTTACACCCCAAGCTAAGGTTATTAGCCTATCATTGCTTGGTTTCTTTTAACAAAAGATGTGATTACTTGGAATGCAAATAATGGATATGGAAAATGCATAAAAGAAATTGCACGTGCTAAAATTTAACAAAGGAAACTTATTGCGCAAGTAATGAATTCAGGAGATGACAATAAGTAAAGTGCATGGAATTTAAATGATTATAATTGAATGACAAAAAATTAAGTGCGAGAAAATAAATTGCGGAAAGTAAAGTGTAAGAAGGTACATTACATAAATTAAAGGGACTAAAAAGCAAATATAATTGGGAGCTTAGTAACTTGTGCACCAAGCTTTGTTTTGGAAATTATGGATTTGTTTAAAGAGCAAACCATATTTTGACCTTAATAATCACAAGGAATTTTGGTTTATAATAGTGTGTATGCACTCAGCACTATAGATAAACTTGGTTCTTTATGATTATGGGGTAAAGAATATAAGATTTGTATTGAGGATAAGGATCAAAGAAAGAAAGTGAGAAATGTGAGTTAAATGGTAAAGATGATAGAAATATTGGAGTAGAATCTTCTTGGCGTTGAGTAGCTTGCTACAATTCTCGTCCTTTGACAATGAACTTGAGAGGATCGTCGAGAATGAAATGGTGCATGTATAACCTCTAACACTATTTCTTTTGTTGAATGCAGATGAAAACAAGTATCTAAGGAGAGGTGAGTTTGAAAGAGACTAATACATAACACACTTGGTTAACCAAAAAAACTTATTGTATAAGAACTAATGAGGGTTCGACCCTCTTGATGGAACAAAAGGTAAGCACCTAAATCTAGAAAAAGAAGTTTCCTAATGAATTGTTTTCTCCAAAATGAGAAAACAACTAATTAGAAGGTTGGTGGTTGATTATATGGTGCAACTACTAACATGTATATAGTAAGAGGATTAGGCTTAGGGCACAAATCCAAAATAAAAACTAAAATAACCAACTAAAATATTGTAGCCCAATTACAATATAAAATCCCAAAGCAAAGTCCATGAAAATAGGCCCTTTATTTTGGCCCAACAATCTTCAAACAATCTATCCAATTTCAGCCCAAATCTTGATTAGCGCAAAAAGAAAATTTCCATAAGCTAGCTTCCACAATCGGCCTCTTGCACAATCCGTTCACAAGTCCAAAAACATTTGTCACACCTACAAAGAAAATTCGTAGAATAAATGAGGTTTATATACCAATTTTTATCCAAAATTCTAATTCACATACCAACTTTTAAAAAGACTAAAAATAAAAGAAAAAGACTAAAAGACTCGCTTGGTTTTTATACTAAAAGCACATAAAAGTGGTGAATAACGAGGTTAAAAAAATAACCTTATCAGACACATACCCCACCAAACCCAGTTTCTCCATGAATCGTCGGGTGTAATCTCTCACCGACGTACTCCCCTTCCTTAGAGCTCGAAGCTCTTCCTCGAACCTAAATCCTTTTTATCTGGCATTAACTTGGAACCACGTGCATCTAACGCACCTTTTACTAAGATCAACGTAGTTGTATGTAAACCCAGAGCAATTACGATCCATTGCCCGTTCGTTGCAATACTCGTCTATGACCTTTTTCTTGAATACGGTCCAAGTCAACTGTGCCAGAATAGTAGCCGCAAGGGTGGACTTGGTGTCATTCCACCAAACGACTGTAGGTCCCCGAAGCATTTGGGAGCCAAATCTTACTTTCTGGTTTTCATCAAACTCGCTAGCGTCGAATACCTGTTCAATCTCTTTGATCCAGTTCATGCAAACCACTGGGTCATCTGATCTGGAAAACTCCGATGGATTGCTACATAAGAAAGATTTGTAGGAGCAAGCCTCCTACCTTGCCTCACATCATTCGTCATAGGCTCCTCGGTTGAGATCACATTCTGGTACCCCCGGATCCAACCACGATGATGTTCTCGACAACCGTCTTATTCTTACGGTTGCTGACATCTGTGTTCTCGATCATCTTCATGAGGAATTCTTGTTGTTTGTCCATTAGCTTCATTCATCATCAACATCATGCTGGCCATCATCTCCGATTGAGGGGTCACCTCATGAATGACCAAGTTGGATGAAGCCAGATCAACCCTCTTTATAGCTTCGGGCCCTTCGTCCAACAATGGAGGTACGGGCAAGATTACCGCTGTCTCAACCCTCTTTGTTTGGTCGGCCATTGAAGCGGTTGCCTCATGTCTACGCGGTCTACCTTGTGTGCTTACCATCTTAGTCTGCCACACACACTCGATGATGGAGGTAAGAAATAGGTTAAAAGAATTAGACTAAAAAAAACGTACTACTACATTCATCAATCATCATAACAATAGTAAGTCAAACATGCTCACTAAACAACATATTCATAATATCATTATCTAAGTGAAATTATGAACATATCATACACAAGAATTCTCATCACCATCATTACAATTCTCAATTAGTGCAATTATGTCGACTTTAAGACTATCCTATTAGATGTTATACTCAAATGTCACAAATCTTAACTTAACATCTCAGCTTAAGTCTAGGCATCTTCCATTCATAGCTAGTTCGCTTAATCTATTGCTCTGATACCAACTTGTAGCACTGTAACACCCCGATTTTCGAAAGATATCATATCGAGTTAATACCAAAACCGAGATATTAGGGAAAAATAAGATAAAAGATTTTGGACTTGAATCATGGATTTTATAGTCTAGATAGATGAAGGATTCAATTACGAGTCCAACGGTTCTTTCCGGAGCAAAAAACGGAGCTATAACGAAGAAGTTATGGCCAAAACAGTATCGAGAAGAAAACCAGGGGAAGCGGGCGACTTATGCCGCGACCCAAGGTCGCGAAACAAGTCGCGAAACCCCCTGGATGAGCTTAAAACCGATTTTCAGCACCCAAACTTCATTCCTTCATATCTCCTTCATCCTAGCTCCGATTTGGGTGATTCAAGTTGCTACGGTTTCATTTTTGAGAGCTCTTCAAGGATCTAGCAAGAGATTGGAAGTCTATTGAAGTATACTAGAGTATTTTGTGGTGGTAAGCTTCTCATCTTTCCCTATTCATCTTCTTCACCAAGGTTTTCTAGGG
The DNA here is from genome assembly GCA_954870635.1 of Arctium minus. Classification (NCBI taxonomy): domain Eukaryota; kingdom Viridiplantae; phylum Streptophyta; class Magnoliopsida; order Asterales; family Asteraceae; genus Arctium; species Arctium minus. The sequence goes on from OX941084.1 coordinate 112,209,570, forward strand.
TTTCATCCACCCTTTGTTCTCCCTTTCATAGATTGAAGGTTTGTAATCATTTTGGTGAACTAGAGGTGTTTTGATTGGTGGATTCAAGTTTGGATTAAGGTTTTGGAAGATTTGGTTTGAAGAATCAAGTTCCTTCAAGGAAAGCTCTAAGTGGGTAAAAATCTAGATTTAGTCTAAATCTAGCAAGGTGAGTTTACTAAACTTTTGTTAAAACTGGATACACATCATATTTGCTTAATTGTTGTTATTATCACATAATTGCTCAAATTGTTCATCTTTACGGGTTTAAGTAATTGATGGTATTTTCATGAGATTATGTGAGAAATATGATATAGAAGTATCATCCCATGATTTATCCTATTTTGTGGAATTATTTGGGGTTCCCATGATGTGTAATCAGTATGGGTATTTTGACATGTTTAATGAGTATATGTTTGGATAATACGATGATTTCCATTTGGAATACTCTCTTGGTGATATTGTATCTACAACGTGGCTATGTGGATATTTAAGTCTTATGTTGGACTCATGCTATTAGGAGGATGTTATTGTACCCACGGTTGGTATTGAATTATATTTGGTTGAAATATACCTAAGGACCTCCTATATGCATTATGTTGGACGAAACAAGGCAAGTTCACTAGGAGGATGTAGTCTTGGGGCGCCACCGGGATGGTATGTGCCTAGACCTCCGCCACTCGGAAAGTTTCCTTTACGGTCTGATCTTCGGGTGTGCCGGGCCTTTGGGGTGTTCCTTGTTAAGGGCATCAAGGTGCATCGACTCTTTGGAGTGGAATTGATTGGTGCTATGGGTCTCCCCCGTTGACTCCATACATGTGGAAAATTGGTTAACTGCTGATAAAAGTCATATATATTCTACCATGCTATTTCTTGTTCATCTCACTAGGCTTTTTGGCCTAACACTTGTTTGGTGTCGATGTGTATCTCAGGTTTTAGCGGCACCGGTTCTATGCTGACATGGTACTTGGGTGAGAGATTTGGGAATATTGCTTTTGGTAGGAGAATCCTTTGGGTTTATAAATGACACCCTTAATTGTAATCTCTTTTCTGGTTATAGAAATTAGATTAGTTGGTTGTTATTTTTTGTCTGTTTATTTACGATTGTATTTAAACAGGTTTGTATATTTTTCCCCATTTTTGGGAGACTATTGCTTTGGCAATTTTAAATACCGCACGTCCGTTTTTCGGATTTTTGTTATCCCTATTTTTAGGGTGTTACAAGTTGGTATCAGAGCTCTAGTTTAAGTGAACTAGGCATGAAGGTAAGATGTCTAGACTTAGACTGAGTATGTTAAGCAATGATTGTATGATGGGTAGAAATTTTAAGATGGGTTAGTCTTAGAGTCGACGAAAACTATGGTTATCAAGCATTGTGGCGATGGTAACGAGAACCTTTATGTATTATATGTTCATAATCTCACCTAGCTAATGTTATTATGAGGATATTTATACGTGATGGTGCTCGAAGTGCCGTTACTGTGACAATTGGTAAGGTAGTAGTACGTTCTCTTGTGCTTGGTTTACTAATGTTATGATATTTGTAGACGTAGTAGTACGTTTCCTTCGTGTTCAATTCTGTTAATCTCTTTCTTATTCATCCTTGTGCTTGTATGAACTGCCTTGGTATGTCGACCGTTGGAGTAATAAGAAAGTTTCTGAATGGGTAACTATTAGAAAAAGTTGATGATTTTATTATTCGTTACTTGGAGTAACGGTAAGTATGGTGATTGCATTAAGTGGACAGTTTCGAGTCGGATTAATTGGTTGGATTAGAACCATAGACTTTTTGAATCGAGGTATTCGAGGAGAAATTGTAAGGTGAACCTATGAAGTCCGTGGTTTTGCCTTAAGATGTTGAGCATCTGGATGACGATAGTGCAACTAGAGAAATCGAGGAGCGTGAGTTCAAGTTGATTTGTGAAAACGGTGTCCATGCCAAAATATCCATTTTAAGGTGTTTATGTGTTTTACATGAAATTATCAAATATTGGGTTAGTTGGTAATCTTCGATTATTTGAAGTATTTACCTTTATAAACTTTGTATAACACCACATTTGGGATTTTTGGACATTTTGATAAAGGGTCACAAATCAATGTGTTTTAACGTTTTATTGCATAAAACGATCTTCGGTCAAAGAAATATACTTTTGAATGGTTGTCGGTTTTTATGCGTTATTCATGAAATGGAATGTTTTATGAAGCATTACTTGCATATTTATGTGAAGTATTTGAAAGTATGTATATAGTCCCATTTTATGATTTCCATTCTTATCAGCAGTTAAACATGGAAAGACATATTTGAAAATAAATGAGTCTTTAGGACTTCGGTCCGGTTTAATAGCCCAATGGTGAAATACCAAGTATGATGGCGGTTAATGCGCAATTGAGAATTACATGTTCTGAGTACGTTGGTCATTCAATCGGAGCCATGTACTGTTTAGACTGTAATGCAGTGGATTCATATGTATATGAGTCGGTCTTTATTATTTAAAAAGAAAATGGGCTATTATTTATAAGTTACTTATTTTAAAGTGCTTGTGTTTTACATTAAATTGTTAACTGTTGATAAGTTTTGGGTTATTTGGATATATTTAACTTTATAAACTTATGTAACACACATCTTCGTGATTTTTGGGCATTTTTTATAAATAAATCATTTTGATATATTTCTTTTACGATGTAATATAGAAATGGAAGTCATTTTATATAATTGTCCATTTGGTGCATACGATTTTATAAACCGTTGGAAAATGCATGTCATTGAACTAGGAGTCGTTTTGGAAACATGAAGAGAAGGAGTTCATTTGGAAAACATTTTGTTGCTACCAATGAGAAGTTTTGGTTATTTTGAAATGTTTAGTTTTATGAACATGTCGAGACATCCATTTTGGAATCTTTGGGTATTTTGGTAAATAAATCATGTAGAGATGTTTCCTCGATGATTTTACATATATAATTGGAGTTCAATTGACATAAGTGTCATTTTGTATATTTGATTTTATAAACCTTTTTCAGAAAACACATATTATTGTGTTATGAGGCATTTTGAAAACATAAGGGTATGAGTTCATTTGAAAAATGGTTTGTCGCAACCAGCGACGAGATTTTAGTTAATTATACTTTTGGTCATGTTTGCATAATAGTTAATCAAACGTGTTTCAATATTTATATCGACTTTCATTGGGTATTTACGTAAACTGTTGGGTCGTTGGCTCGGTTTTAACTAAATGGAGTGTTGAGGAAATTTGTCCGGTTTAAAAACAGTGGTATTGTTTCCCTTTGAGTTTAGTGGGAGCAGTTCAGTTGCACATATCATGTATGCATATTTTATTGGAAATTTCCGTTATGGCATTTCAGCCAATGTTTTAGAACGATGAGAGCAAGTTTATATTTGGCTTTGAACTCGAAAACGACATAAATTATTTCATGCTTTAACCAGGTGCATAAGCATATCAATCTACTAGCTTTGTGAAATAAACGGTCGCATGCAAGTTTTGTTGTGAAATCTTATTTCTTGCCGCATTGTGACTAAAAGAGAGAAAACTTTAAGAGTTCGAAATTATGAGCATGTTGTCTTGGGTTTTGCAAACATTTTATTTATACAGTTTGGAATTAAACTAAATTACTCTTGCAATTGCTCAAATCACATGCATATGTATTTACTAAATTTTGGAGAATAAACGATGTATACGAGTCACGTTGGGAAGTTTTATTTCATGACATTTCAGGGTGAGTTGCAGAAATTTTGAGGTTCGATTTTGTGAATGCCCTTCTGTAGTTTTGTATGAAAGTCTTGTTATACACTGTTTTAGTACGTAAAGCTATTTCTCATTCGTTACATAAATTATACTGTTGGTGTGAGTAATCGTATGAAAGATTTTTGGCATTTCGGATAGAACTGTTGCCCATAACATATTTCAGTTATTGATTTTACTGATAGGAGTTTTCCGCAATGCATGAAATGAATTTCCGGTTGCACGTCGTTGTAATTACAATTTTGGGTATGTACGTTTTATCGGTGCGACCTGAATTTGAAACGCGAACAAATATATATATATATATATTTATTTATTTATTTACGTTCCTATTGTGTTGTTACATTTGGGTAATGATCGGACGTATATAGATCTTGTTGGAAATTTTATCTTCTGACTTTTTGTGTTAAATTAAAAGATTTTAAAGTTGAAGTGGTGAAATCCTCTTTCGTGAGTTGTACAAACTTTTATTGCTCATGTTATAGGACGGAAAGTTATTTTCATATGCACGACATAAATTGATGCATACTAAGACCCTGGTAGTTCGTTTGAAAATTTTGTTACGCATCTTTCGTTATCGTTTTACTAGCGTAAGTACTGATCAAATGAGTTTTGAAAATGGTTTTATATGTGTGGCATTGGTGATCAATTTTGAAACCTATCGAATGCACGATAGTGTATTTTCACCGCACGTTTAATTGTTATAAAACTTATGTATTTGAGAGTTTTATAAATTTCAAATTGGCATAGTAGTGTGAAAAACCTTGAACTCATTGGGCTATAGGTGTAAGCCCCCTCGTGTTAGAAGTCGATATTAAGGAATAAAAGAGTCCTCGGAGTATTGAGGTGTTAGACAAGTGCTTTCTCCCAGTTAGTTAAGTAACGATCTTTATGCTTCGTTAAACCTACGTATTAAAATAGTGTTCGGTTGTGTGGGTATGATTGGTTTTGGAATTGTGGGAATTTAGTACGACGGCATGCTATGTGTCGGTGGTGTATTATATTGTTGGATATTCGTGAATAGTGATGATGTTATGGTTGACTGGTAAGGATGTTGAATTGGGTGACTATTTCCAAGAGTAGGTGTCAACTTTGAATCGACATTGCTAATCGGGAATGAAATATTTGGTAGTATGCCCACGTTTGAAGAATGACCATCTCGAGGTTAGGTGTTGGCGCTTGATTTTGAGGACAATGACTGTTGGTGTGCTTCAGTGTACTCCCGTTAGATCTGGTGTGTCTGCAGGACAAGCGGTAAATTTAAGGAAACTAGATGTTGATAATTAAGAATCAATCATTGCTATTTTGATAATTATCAGAACTTTCGCTGATTTGGAAATCGATGCTTGAGTGCATGGTGGGAGTTTGGTGGTAATGTTATTAGATACATTTGGTGAGATTGTCGAGGTGGACTTTAAGTACAAATCGATTATCGATGAGACCTTGATGCGTCATATTTAGAGGTACCTAAGGGAAATGTTTGTTTTGGGGTATTCTTGATGGATATGACTGAATAAGGCCGTAAGTTACTCTTGAGGTAATATGAGCAACATAAGGTTGGGAGGCAACCGAGAGTCTATGGTTAAGAAATTGATTAATCAAGGACTCAACGTTCATCCTGACGTTGGTAAAATGCATCGAACATTGAGATTGAGTTTTGTAATGTCACGTTATGAGAAACTCGGCGACAACCTCAACCGGGTTGTATTTGGGTTCGTATACGAGGTAAGGTTTTCGTGGAGGCATTTTTATGGGAAATCAATCGATCTTGCCAAGTGCTATATTGGGTTCTTGGTTGGTGCTAAATTTCGAGGACGAAATCTCTTTCAAGGTTGGGAGGATTGTAACACCCCGATTTTCGAAAGGTATCATATCGAGTTAATACCAAAACCGAGATATTAGGGAAAAATAATATAAAATATTTTGGACTTGAATCCTGGATTTTATAGTCTAGATATATGAAGGATTCAATTACGAGTCTAACGTTTCTTTCCGGAGCAAAAACGGAGCTATAACGAAGAAGTTATGGCCAAAACAGTATCGAGAAGAAAACCAGGGGAAGCGGGCGACTTATGCTGCGACCCAAGGTCGCGAGACAAGTCGCGAAACCTCCTGGACGAGCTTAAAACCGATTTTCAGCACCCAAACTTCATTCCTTCATATCTCCTTCATCCTAGCTCCGATTTGGGTGATTCAAGTTGCTACGGTTTCATTTTTGAGAGCTCTTCAAGGATCTAGCAAGAGATTGGAAGTCTATTGAAGTATACTAGAGTATTTTGTGGTGGTAAGCTTCTCATCTCTCCCTATTCATCTTCTTCACCAAGGTTTTCTAGGGTTTCATCCACCCTTTGTTCTCCCTTTCATAGATTGAAGGTTTGTAATCATTTTGGTGAACTAGAGGTGTTTTGATTGGTGGATTCAAGTTTGGATTAAGGTTTTGGAAGATTTGGTTTGAAGAATCAAGTTCCTTCAAGGAAATCTCTAAGTGGGTAAAAATCTAGATTTAGTCTAAATCTAGCAAGGTGAGTTTACTAAACTTTTGTTAAAACTGGATACACATCATATTTGATTAATTGTTGTTATTGTCACATAATTGCTCAAATTGTTCATCTTTACGGGTTTAAGTAATTGATGGTATTTTCATGAGATTTTGTGAGAAATATGATATAGAAGTATCATCCCATGATTTATCCTATTTTATGGAATTATTTGGGGTTCCCATGATGTGTAATCAGTATGGGTATTTTGACATGTTTAATGAGTATATGTTTGGATAATACGATGATTTCCATTTGGAATACTCTCTTGGTGATATTGTATCTACAACGTGGCTATGTGGATATTTAAGTCTTATGTTGGACTCATGCTATTAGGAGGGTGTTATTGTACCCACGGTTGGTATTGAATTATATTTGGTTGAAATATACCTAAGGACCTACTATATGCATTATGTTGGACGAACCAAGGCAAGTTCACTAGGAGGATGTAGTCTTGGGGCGCCACCGGGATGGTATGTGCCTAGACCTCCGCCACTCGGAAAGTTTCCTTTACGGTCTGATCTTCGGGTGTGCCGGGCCTTTGGGGTGTTCCTTGTTAAGGGCATCAAGGTGTATCGACTCTTTGGAGTGGAATTGATTGGTGCTATGGGTCTCCCCCGTTGACTCCATACATGTGGAAAATTGGTTAACTGTTGATAAAAGTCATATATATTCTACCATGCTATTTCTTGTTCATCTCACTAGGCTTTTTGGCCTAACACTTGTTTGGTGTCGATGTGTATCTCAGGTTTTAGCGGCACCGGTTCTATGCTGACATGATACTTGGGTGAGAGATTTGGGAATATTGCTTTTGGTAGGAGAATCCTTTGGGTTTATAAATGACACCCTTAATTGTAATCTCTTTTATGGTTATAGAAATTAGATTAGTTGGTTGTTATTTTTTGTCCGTTTATTTACGATTGTATTTAAACAGGTTTGTATATTTTTCCCCATTTTTGGGAGGCTCTTGCTTTGGCAATTTTAAATACTGCACGTCCGTTTTTCGGATTTTTGTTATCCCTATTTTTAGGGTGTTACAAGCACCCCTAAAAATAGAGGTAAATTTAACCTGAATAATGTTGTAGCTAAAACATCTATATAAAGGAATCACCCAAAAATAGGGGAAATAGTAATAGCATTTACACCACAATAAATAAAATGAATTATAACAACCTACTAATCTAAACTATACAAAGCTTAGATTAAGACCGAGTGTCACTATCATCTTCCAAAAATTTCTATCAACAATATGCACGTCATACGTCCAGAAATGTCTATCTCCAAAAGATGACGTTAAGGCCAACCACTTGTCTCTCAAGATTTGGAAACCCCTCCTCTAACTGAACCTGTTATACATGTCATTTGAGAAAAAAGTGTTAGACTTTACGCCTAGTGAGAATAAGCAATTTATATAATGGAATAAAGCGTAAAATTGTCGATAATTGGTTTTAAACATAATAAGTAGTTTTGTTTTCCAAATACACCACATAAGAACCATACGCTCCAAAAGTATCTTATGATGATGGGGGAGACCCGATTTCCAAGGATTGTAGTGGAACACAAAAGTCTACTTTCCATGTTGTGAGCTCAATACTAGGATCAAGGCCACGAGCTCGTCGACTCGTACTTAGATGTGGGGGCGGGACCTAATGATCCTAATCATACTCGTTTTTCTAGGATTACATTTACGGTCTATTGCTAGTATCCAGTCGCACATAATTGTACCAAGTTGCCTACCGAGGACCCAATGTCTCAACTAGCTACAAATGGGAGTTATCCCAAAAATAAGTCGAGTCTATACCTATGGAACCAATATGATACAGGGAGAATTCGAGCGCTAATAAAGATTTTTAATAATAATTGGGAAAAAGATAATCGAGCTCGAAGAGAAAAACGAGCTCGAAAGAGGCTCGGAATTTGGTATCGAAAAAGAGGCAAATATAAAGCACCGAGTATAAAAAGGATTGTGACGGAAATTAAAGAACGGATCGAAAACCATAACAGTATCTCAAGCGGCTTATTACGCGAGTTCAACACACATGCTAACCGCAAATGTCACTGTGTTTCCATACTCTTGTCACGTGACTTCCCACTAATCTGCCAATTCTCATGCAAGGCTTTCTCATCCACGTGACATAAATCAAATCCTATTTCCATGCTATTTCTAATTCCTTTTGCTTTCCATATTAGATTTAGTTTAATAATTATATTAGATAATAATTTAGGATTATTTAGTTTCCTTTTATTAGTTATTTAAATAGCTTCCTAGTTAGTTTATAATTAGGATAGTTCTAATTTCCATAGTTATTTCTTAGTTAGTTTAGCTATAAATAGGATAGCTAGGTTTCATTGTTAATCAATTCAATCAAGTTTCAATCAATAAAGCTTAGCTTTTTATAGAGTTTTCTCTTAATTTTGAGTTTTACGCATCGTAATTCTCAACCGTTAAAGGGTTTAGACGCTTGTCGATCCTTCCGCAAACCTACGTTGCGTCACAATAGTAATAGTCTAAGTCTTGTCACAATTGCATTTGTGAAAAAACTATAATCATACATATAGTTCATATCAACATTCCCATAAAATAGTTTCCTTGCATAGATAAGATTCTATGAATTAAATCCATAGTTATGTAACCAAATGACTACTTTCCAAATACTAACATAAAATGTTTACAAATATGTTTTCAAGAGTTATATAACTTTAAATAACCATTGTTACCACAACAACAATGGACATTTAAGAGTTTAAAATAGATTGTTTTGACATGTATAAAGTTAAAATAGTAGAATGAACTCACAAATTAGGTTTTAGATGAAAACCTAGAATTGTTCCAAAACCCTAGACTTGATGGAGAAGATGGTGAGATGATGAACTATTTGAGTGTAGATTTTAAACTCTAGCTAATATATGAAGGATTACTTCCAAACTTAAGGACCAAAGCCTTAAATGCTCACCAACAATGGAGTAAACGCAGAAAATAGTCTAGAGAGAGAGAGAGAGAGAGAGAGAGAGAGAGAGAGTGTGTGTGTGGGGAGAAAAGGCTGAAATGATAAATGATAAAAGTGGAAAGACAAGGGATTAAATACAACTTTGGGACCGTCGGCGACATTGACACGGTGACTATGCCCTTGGCATAGCCGCGGGGCATAGCCACCCGCTATCCCTTCCTTGCGGTACCACTCCTGCGACCCACGCGACAGTGACCCTGGCATTGTCTCCGGGTACTGTTGCCTATGATGTACCGCGCGCTGCTCCAAGTACGCGACTTTGCGCCTGGAGATAGTGACATATGTCACAATCCCCGAGGATTGTAGCCCACTAGGTGTTGGACCCCGAAAACTCCCCTTTTCGACCCTAAACATGCGTAGGATTCAAAGCAAAATGTTTCATATGCATAAATTACAGTCCAAAGGTCAAGTCCCCACAAATAAATATATAACCACATATACAATAACTCTTGTCAAAAATTCTGGGTGTTACACCACCACATAGAACTCTTGGTCGTATGTGCTCCACTTATGTCGGGCCTCACTTAGTTTCTCGCTAAAATAAACGATGGGTCTCTTCTCTTGGGTTAGGACAAAACCGATTCCAATGCCACTTGCGTCACATTCTACTTCAAAAATCTTCTCAAAATCAGGTAATGCTAGAACAGGTGTGATATTTTAAGCTTCTCCTTGATTTAGGCAAAGCTTGAATCTTTTTCGGGACCCCATTGACATTCCGTGATCGGAGCGGTGATGGTACCGAATTTCGGATAAACCTCCGATAAAAAGGTTGCTAAACCATGGAAACTAGGGACATTAGTGACCGTCTTGGGTGTCGGCCACTCTCAAATTACCTTTTCTTCATCCACCTCGATACCATTTTCTCCGACTATGAAACCAACGAACAAAAGTTGCTCGGTGCAGAAAGTACACTTCTTTAAATTGACATAAAGCCTTTTCTCTTATAGGGCCGTTAAGACTTGGCGAAGATGATTGAGGTGATCGGTTCTTCCTCCGCTATAGATGAGGATATCGTCAAAGTAAATGACTACAAAAGTTCCAATTAAAGGGCATAGTACTTGATTCATAGTCCTCGTGAAGGTGCTTGGTGTGTTAGACGTGCCAAATGACATAACCAGCCATTCATAAAGTCCGAATGGTGTCTTGAATGCAGTCTTCCATTCCTCGCTCGGTTGAATACGAATTTGTTGATAGCCGCTTCTAAGATCGATCTTGGAGAATACGGTGTAACCGAATAACTTATCAAGCATGTCTTCCAATCATGGAATGGGAACCGGTACTTGATATTGATCTTACTAATGGCTCTACTATAGATACACATCCTCCATTAATTGTTCTTCTTTGGTACTAAGAGTACGTGTACGACACATGGACTCATGCTTTCTCGTATAAACCCTATCTTAAGGAAGTCTTCAACTTGCTCTCTTAGGATCTTATTCTCCTTAGGAATTATCCGATAATGGGGAAAATTCGGTAGGCTAGCTCCCAGAATCAAATCGATTTGGTGTTGAATGTCCCTCATAGGTGATAGTTCGGGAGGCAAGTCATATACAACTATTTATTTGAAATCTTCTAGCATCTCGTTTACTTCTTTTGGAATTTCAGTCGAATTTTTCTGTACTCATAAACCCTTTGACGACAATAGGGCAAAAGACTTCAACTTTCTTTGCATCTTCTTCCATCTCAAGCTCGCTAGTAGTCATGATAAGAAATTTGTCGCTTTTTTCAGAGGTCTTTTCAAAACTACTAACGGGTACCATGGCGATATTTCGGTCGCCCCAACGGAATAAGATGACATTGTCTGGGCCCTTATAAGTGATGTCATTATCACATTGCCAAGGTCAACCCAATAGGATGTGGTTTGCATCCATATCAAGAACATCACATAGAACCTCCTCTTGATAATGTTTTCCGATCGATATGAGTATCCGACAAGTTTGTATGACTCTAACTTGTGGGCCTTTCTTGATCTACCAAGAGAATAGGGAGCCTAATGGGGTTGAGTGGGTAGGTTAAGATGATCGACCAAATTTCGATACTCAAGATTTTCACAACTTCCGTTATCAATGATGAGGTCACATACCTTTTTATGGACGAAGCAATGAGACCGAAAATGGTTCTTCCTTTGACCCTCTTCCTTGGGTGAAAAGTGCACTAATTGGAGTACGATGTTGATCATCTCTTGAAAATCATTTTCGGCAAACTCGACATCGTCATAGTCTTCATCTGCCCAACTTTCTTTGCTTTTAACTAACCTAACAGTTCTTTGGTTAGTACATTCAGTGGATCTATGACCCGATTGTCCGCATCGGTAACCCTTGAGGCCCATTGGCTTAGTGTATGGATTGGGGGTCTTTGAAGGAGCCATATTTCCTTGTGGTCTGCTTTAGAACCACCAGTGTTGGTTTATGAAGAGTTGTTGGTGTTTAGGGGAGTTGTGACTTCTTTTCTCTAATCGATGGTAGGAATTGGAGTCTTGGTAGCTCCTTAATATCAGCGATAAGATGGCGTGCGGATCTTTCCATTAATTCTTCTTTTAGTGCCAAGTTTGAAGCTTCCATGATGGTCCACACGGTTTGTAGTCTGATTTTATCTTGGATCGTTGACTTCAAACCGCTAATATAACGAGCAACTCTTTGGCCTTGCGATTCTCCGGTTTCATTCCGCTCGGATAATCGTAGGAACTCCATGGTGTAATTAGTTACAAATATCGTACCTTGGTTGTATTCAAGGTACATCTTGTATAGAATCTGCTCATAATCTTCCGGTAGGAAACGTTCTAACATGAGTTGCTTTATTCTTCTCCATGATCACACTAGTCCTTTTTGTTGCCGCTGCCTTTGTACTACGAGTTTATCCTACCAAATGGTGGCGATGCTTTTGAGACGAAAAACAACCATCTTTATTTGGTTGCTTTCGGGAATGTCCATGACATCGAAGAATCGATCCACTTCAATTTACCATTCGAGGAGTTCTTCTACTCCCATGGTTCCATAGAAAAAGAGATGTCCGCTTTCATTGCGGTAATCGTGGTCATTTCTTTTTTTCTTTTTTTTTGGAAAGGGTATCCTAGGCCTATGACCCAGACTAATCCCTGGCAACTAGGGCCTTTGGCCTAGCTGCTAAAGCGTGCAACCCTGAGTTTATCCTCAGTGGCCACAAGTAATCGTGGTCATTTCTTCTTGGGTCGTTTGGTTCTTCTTGTTACTCTTCGGATTAAGAATCGGATAGGTTGATCCGGTTACGGTTCCCCCGGGGGGAACCCTAATCGGCTCTATACGTCTCTCCCTTCTCAGGTGGTGCCCATTGTTGAGTTGGGCGAAGACTTGGGTGACAGTTGTTGTCAGATTGTCTAGAGACACGGTAATGGCTTCAGTAATCTCGGTTAAATCAGCTTTGGTAGACAATTGTTGATCTACCATGGTTAGTGAAAAGGACAGGAGAGTCCTGCTCTGATACCGATGCAACGTAGGTTTGCGGCCGGATTGACAAGCGTCTAAAACCTTTGGGGGTTGAGAATTACGAACAATAAAAGTCGAAAAACTAAGAGAAAACTCTTAAAAACTCTCAAGGAGAGAATTGTATTGATAATAATCTCATTAACAAAGAAAACCATGAACTCTAGTTATAATCCTAAACTAGAAAAGATAATGATGGAAAATAAACTAATAACATAATTATGATAAATACTGAGGAAATAAAAAGGGAAAGGAAACTCTAAAAGAAAAAGGAAACAATACGTTGGATATGGCTTAAAAAAGGTTAGGACTAGTTTCGGCGCTAGTGTAATTAGCGTGGAAACTTACTAGACTCAAGTTAGTTTTGGTGCTAGTTTAACTAACGTGGAAACTCATGGTAGCCACTATTGAAGGTTCGAAGAGATAGAGGTTGGGACGACTTTCAGAGCTAGTTAAACTAACGTGGAAAGGCATGGTAGTCCCTGTTTGCCCCTTTTGCCCCTTTTTGCCCATTTGACTTGTTCTTTGATTTCCATAGTCATCCTCTCTATATTAGATATAGGGGCTGTTTACCAATTTTTTTGGATGAACGCTGACTGAAATGAGAGGTCTAATTGAGGTAAGTAATGACCAAAAAGTATTGTTCATTAAATTTTTTATACTAAGCGCTTTTTAAGTAAAAAAGACTATTATACCCCTATAAGTAAGGAGTTACCAAAAGTTATTGTTTCATAAATATTTTATGTATTTTTTAAAATTCAATTTACTCATAAAATACATTAATACTTAACATTATAAAATATTATAATTTTCAAAATTTAAAACCAATAATAATTCTAAGTTTATAGAATTCAGTTATTTTAATTAACAAAATATCTTTTTACCAACTAGGCTATGGTTAACCTCCCAATGAATTTCAAGCCTATCTTTGGCTCTATACAACCTGATATGTCATTTCCTTTTTTTCTTTTCCTTTAACCCCATGGTTGTACCTTACGTTTGGCTCTATGCAACCTGAAATGTCAGCCTAATCACATCTCCATCTTTTCTCTTTAACCCTTTCGACAAACTATGACTCTGTGAAACTCTCTAAGAAATTTCCTCAACCTTCCTCCTCAGTCCTTACACCGGTGACGAGTTTGATGATGTTGGTTTGTAGTTTGCACGGTCCTTGAAAATGACTGATTTCTTCTCCACCTTCATCTTTGCGGAGCATAAAGAAACATAAAAGGTACAACTTTTAGAAGACCCCTATTCCCTCAACGTCACTCGTCACGCCGGCCACGAGTTCATCGTTAATAGATGTTGGTTTTCAAATAACCATTTCCAATCACTTCCAGGTGCTCTCCAAGTCTCGTGCTTCTTAGGCTATACAGAAAGAAAAAAAGAAAGTTGGTTGGGGAAGGGGGTAAATAGGGAAATGTTCATCGCTAACCATAATCAGATACATATTTATCTTTGTTTACAGTTAGAGCACGATCAGCAATAAGAGATTTCATTTTGTTTTGGTAAACACCTCCACCTCTTACCTGGGTTAGAACCTTTTGTCAGTAAGAGGTAAACAGATGTTGGTAAACAACCCCTTAATCCCTATTTTACACTCTTGATATCATTTTCTTATAAGCTCGATATTTTGATATAAAATTTTCTTCTTTCCATTTTAGTTTTATAACTTTATATAAATTTACATTCTTCTACAAAATTATTCAAATGCTAACACACACAAGCACACATACACACACATATATATATATATACATACACACGTACATATGTGTATACGTATGCTGTCATAGGGCATGCGTTGAATACTTCATTGAAACACCCTCAAATATGAAAAGAGCAACTAATTTAAAATTCTCAAAAAAATACATCAAGTAAAGGATTTCTACGAATCGATACTTGAATTACCTCAAATAGCAAAATCTAGATTTATCATCAACAATTGATAAACCAAGCCTTGTATAAAGACTCGGTTAAGGTCGTGTGTTACTAAAACCCAATGACAGTTGCTATCTCCAAACACGGAAGACGTCATCGAATAACTAGATCATTCTCGAGTCTTTATTTATCACTCAATTCATCACAGTGTCGCTAGTATGTAACACCCCAAAATTTGGTATAAACAAAAATTTCCATAAAATGGAAAAATGGTATTTATAAAATGTCAAAGCATGAGCCTCCCTAAAAGGGGAAAATAATAAACACATGTTAATTACAAGTTTGTAATTCAAAGTATTTGGAAAAGACAACCTAATAATCTAATTTCTTTAGAAACAAGATTACAAGTTCGGGTGTCCTCCAAGTCTTCCAAAAATGAAGATCCTCGAAAGTATGGTGTCCCAAAAATCGATTCCCCAAGCTCTTTCTACACCCGACTAAGCCTTCTTAGAGACGACGTGCCATGTAGAACCTGAGTTACATGTCGACACCAAACAAGTGTTAGGCCAAAAGGCCTAATGAGTTTGAACAAGATGTAAACCATAATTAAAGTGAGAAATCATCAAAATTTCATAAAGGTCTAAATAAGGAATCAATGGGGGAGATCCAAAACACCAAAAAAGTTTCACCTCAAGAGTCTATATATATTGGTGTTCACCCTCATGAGCAACACCGTAAAGGCTCGACACATTGGGGACTACCTCCAAGGCATTACCACGAATGGCGGGGATCTAGGCACATACCTCCAAGATGGCGCCCAAGATTATATCCTCCTAGTGCCTATTTGCGGTTCATGTGAATTGCAATATATATATCCCAATTCAAACTTACTCCAAGTAAAGTGTGTATAACATCAAGATGGGCATTCGTGGTCCAACCATCATAATATTCATGCATTCATATTACATAAATCCTAAGACCCTCAAATTTAGGGTTATGTACACATATGTCTAACATATAAAATATTAGGTAATAAAACATACCTTATGCATATAATAACATAATGACCATACTTACATAAGCCAATAACATACAAATTTCCCAATTAGGTCAAAATCCCATTTATGTCAACATACTAAGATGTAGGTGAATTCATAAAAAGTCACCCATTTACATTTATTGAGAAACAACATATTAGTAGTTTTCTATGTCCCAATCTCTGAAGTGAATGCCCGAAGTTGAAGGCAGGAGGACCACAAAGAAAGAAAGAGAACCCACCGAGGGTGCCGGGGAGGGCGTTTCAAATGACCGTCAATGAGGCGAAGGCTTCACCGGATGTTGTTTCGGGTACGTTCTCCATTAACTTAGTACCCGCTTATATATTGTTTGACTCTGGTGCCAGTTTTTCATTTGTGTCGGATTCATTTTGCCAAAACCTTTTGGTGGCCATTAGCACTCTAGATGATGACTTAGTTGTAGAGATAGCTAACGGTTGTCATGTAGTGGTCCGTGAGTTTCTAAAAGATTGTACCATGGAAATCAGAGGGAAGAAATTCTCAATCAATCTCATGCCGATGACCATTAGGGGATTCGATGTAGTAATCGGGATGGATTGGTTGGCAGAGAATCAAGCAGAAATTTTGTGTGCAAAGAAGTTGATCCAGATTCCGACAACAGATGGGGATGATGTAATCGTGTATGGTGAAAGAAGGAAGGGCGACGTACCCATCATTACCATGGATAAGGCACGTAAGTGCTTGGTGAAGGGGTGTTCCTCTTTCCTAGCCTATGTGTTGGACGTCAAGCTCGAAAAGAAGAAACTCGAGAACGTGAAAGGAAGGGGAGTTTCTTGACGTCTTCTGGGATGACTTACCCGATTTGTTGTCGGAAAGGCAAGTTTAAATTTGGATCGATCAAGTTCGGGGAGCAGCTCCAATCGCTATAGCTCCTTACCTGTTGGCTCCATCCGAGATGCAAGAAATGTTTTCGCAACTCCAAGACCTCCTTCAAAAAGGTTTTGTAAGACAAAGTTCCTCGTTGTGGGGAGCCCGGTCTTGTTCGCCAAGAAGAAAGATGGCATGATGAGGATGTGCATCGACTATCTGGAGTTGAACAAAGCAACAGTGAAGAACAAATACCCACTTCCGAGGATCGACGACTTGTTTGATCAACTACAAGGAGCGGTTTTTTTTTTGAAAATCGATCTTCGATCCGGGTATCATCAGGTGAGGGTGAGGAATGAAGACGTCCCAAAGACGGCGTTTGGGACTCGATATGGGCACTATGAATTCTTGGTCATGCCTTTCGGATTGACCAACGTGCCGACGGTATTCATGGACCTAATGAACCGAGTGTCCTGACCATTCCTCGATAATTCGGTGATAGTGTTCATTGAAGATATTCTTGTATATTCTAAGGACGAGCTCAAGCATGATCGACACCTTTGCGAGGTCCTAGAAGTTTTCAGAAAAGAGCAACTATACGCTAAGTTCTAAAAATGTGACTTTTGGTTGAAGGAAGTCCAATTCTTGGGGCACGTTGTCACCCGAGATGGGGTGAAGGTGGACCCTTCAAAAATCGATTCCATGATGATTTGGGAGCCTCCAAAGAGTCCGTCCGAGGTTCGGAGCTTCTTGGGCATAGCGGGTTATTACCGACGATTCATCCAAAACTTCTCTAAGATCACTTCCTCCTTGACATCCCTTACTCGAAAGAATGTAAAATTCGTTTGGACAGATGCCCAAGAGAAAGCTTTCTAGACTCTCTAAAGGAAGCTTTGCGAGGCGTCGATCTTATCCTTACTCGAAGGGATCGAGGATTTCGTGGTCTTTAGCGATGCCTCGAAGATGGGGTTAGGTTGTGTTTTGATGCAACAGGGGAAGGTCATTGCCTATGAGTTGAGGCAACTCAAAGTGAACAAGAAGAACTACCCTACGCACGACTTAGAGTTGGCGGAGGTAGTTTTTGTGCTAAAGCTTTGGTGACACTGCCTCTATAGCACTAAGTGCACCCTCTATATAGATCACAAGAGTCTAAAGCACATCTTCGACCAGAAAGAGTTAAACATGAGGAAAAGGAGATGGCTAGAACTCCTAAAGAACTATGACTGTGAATTGCTCTACCACCCCAGTAAGGCAAACGTGGTGGCGGATGCTCTAAGTCGAAAAGAATATAGCGGTAGCCTACAAGCTTCTCTCTCTCGAATCGAATTAGTGTCAAGTTTGATCGAGAAGATCAAGGCATCTCAAGCCAAAGCACTTCGTGAAGAGAATCTTAAAAGTGAGGCGATGATAAAGCAACACCTACTTCTGACCGAAGATGGTCGGGGGTAATCGTGAACTACTCCTAGAAGATTCCCATAAGTCCAAGTATTCTATCCACCCGGAGAGTACAAAGATGTACCGGGATTTGAAACTTAACTATTGGTGGCCCGTCATGAATTTGGACGTGACGAGTTACATAGAGCGATGTGTGACATGCCTTCAAGTCAAGGCCGAACATCAACGACCGTACAGAAGTCTCCAATCCTTGGAAATTCTTGAATGGAAGTGGGAACACATCACCATGGAATTTGTGACCAAGCTACCAAAAACTCTGAGAGGTCATGATACCATATGGGTGGTTGTGGATCGCCTGATCAAGAGCACACACTTTCTGGCCATGAGGGAGACTCTTCCGATGGACAAGTTGGCCAAAATTTACATCGAAGAAGTCGTCTCGAGACATGGCATACCCTTGTCCATTGTGTCAGACAGAGATATTTGTTTCACTTCCAATTTCTAGGGCGACCTTTAGAAAGAGTTGGGCATAAAGGTGAAGTTGAGCACGACCTACCATCCTCAAACCAATGGTCAAAGAGAACGGACCATCCAAACGCTCGAGGACATGCTAAGGTCGTGTGTTATTGACTTTGGCGGGAATTGAGACTCTCACCTACCTCTAGTGGAGTTCGCTCAACAGTTACCATTCTAGGATTGGTATGGCCCCATTTGAGGCCGTATATGGCCGGAAATGTTGGACTCCGGTTTGTTGGCTAGAGGCGGGTGAGAAGCAATTTTTCGGACCCGAAATTGTTCAAGAAACCGCATACAAGGTAAAGGGAATTCGAGAACGTCTGAAAGCAGCCCAAGAACGATAAAAAAGTTATGCGGATAAGAAGACTCGTTCGGTGGAATTCCAAGTGGGCGACCGGGTTATGCATAAAGTATCACCTTGGAAAGGAATTATCCGGTTTGGTAAACGTGGGAAGTTAAGCCCTCGTTTCCTTGGGCCATTCACAATAACCAAACGGGTCGGGCTCTAAGACTACCAATTGGAGCTTCCACCCGAGATGAATGGAATCCATAACACATTTTGCGTGTGCTATCTCCGTAAATGTTTGGCGGAGGAGGAAAGCGTCATCCCTATTTCGGAGAGAAGAGTAGATGAGGGTAATGGTTGAATTGAGGAACCCGATGCCATTTTGGAAAGGAAGTCCAATAAACTCCATCACAAAGAAGTTACAATGGTCAAGGTCTAGTGGAAGCACCACCGGGGAGCCAACATGACTTGGGAAACGGAGGAAAGACATGAAGAGGATATACCCTCACCTTTTTGGATGAGCGTTGATTTCAAGGACGAAATCATTTCCAAGTTGGGGAGGATTATAACACCCGAAAAATCTGGTAAGCAAAATTGTTGATCCAAACTCTCTCAGTGATTTGATAACGACCCTTTTCTATACTTAGTGAAAATTATGTTTTAATATGTATTAGTGTTTCACCATCAGCGATCAGACTGAGTCTATTCAGTTTCTCGCTGATAGTCTTTCTTATAAACATTTGATATGTATTAGCGTTTCACTATCAGTGATCAAACTGAGTCTGTTCAGTTATCGCTGATAGTCCTGATGTAAACAGCAACGTAATCCCAAAAGACAAGTCTCGCGTCAACATATGTTCATAGCTGAATCGAAGACAAAGCCACTGAACAAAGAGAAGTCTACTAGTGAACTGATGCGAATATCAGTGAAGCAAAGACAACTCTACTTATACGCGAAGGAACATGAGGAAAGCTTCAGTGATAGCTGAACTTCTTTATCTCTGAAAGAAGAGATACTCAGCGATCAAAACGATCACGAAGATTATGCCACAAGTCTCCTTTTGTCTTACCTTGCACAACCAGTACGATGTGTCAGAACGGACACGTCTCTGCCACAAATCGTACAACAACTCTGTCAACTACACTGTTCATGATACGGCCGAAAGCATGTCTCCCAAAAGTCAAACTACCAAAGACAATCACTGAATGACACGTGTAAAGTACCCTGCCATGCATTTAATGCATAGGGTATAAATAGAAAGATCACCTCTCCATCTGAGAGGGTGCTCTATTCTTGAACCAACATAGAAACTTTTGTTTTCTATACTCTCTAAATCTCCCATTCTCTATATTCTTGTGCAATCATCTTAGTGTTTCTTAAGTTTGTTTAGATTGAGTCCTACTTAATCTTATTCCGCAACAGACTTGTAAATTGTGTTTGATTTATCAATAAACAATTTATTAAACTTTAATTTCTGTGTTTGTATTCAACCCCCCCCCCCCTTCTACAAACTTGTTAAGCACCTTCGGGACCAACAAGTGGTATACGAGCAGGCTGTTTAATCTGATAAACAAGATCTTGCTTTATTCTCTTCTTTGCTATTCTCAAATGGCACTTAACACAAACACTAACTACTATGATAATGGTTCACTTTCTAAACCTCCTCGATTTAGCAGAGATAACTTTTCTCTATGGAAAAATCGAATGATGCTATTTCTTGAAGGTGCAGATCCTACTATACCTGAGTATATAGAAAATGGACCCTATGAACCTGTCAGAATTATAGCTGCAGTTCCAGCTACTGCCACCACTCCTGCTGTCCCTGAACGCTATGTAGTTAAGGAGATAAGACAGTGGAGTGATGAAGACAAAAAGAAGGTTGGTATAGATGCAAGGGCAAAAACCATTATCTCAATGGCTCTGCCTGATGAAGTTTTCTATTCCATCATGCATCTTAAAACCTCTAAAGAAATGTGGGAAACCATTTGTGTTCAATACGAAGGCACCACTGAAATCCAAGAGACTCGAAAGATTAACTTGGTAAGACAATATGAAAGTTTCATCGCTGGTAAGAATGAATATCTCTATGATGTTCATCAGCGATTTAACTGCTTAATCATAGATCTAAGAACTATTGGTAGGACCTATTCTAATTCTGAGGTATTGACCAAATTCCTAGAATGTCTTCCTGAAAGCTGGGACAGTTATTCAATATGTCTTAAGCTGACAAAAGACTTAAATTCTCTTTCACTCAGCACCTTATATGGAATATTGCTCAACTATGAGCAATCAAATCTTTTGAAGAAGAATCTTATAAAAGATTCTAAAGACTCCAAAAGCATTCCTATTGCTTTAGTCTCTTCAGAAATAATTCCATCTCAGCGATCTACTCTCACTATCACTGAGTTAGATTCTGAATCTCAGGATCTATCAGACCCTGATCTTTTAGAGTTTGATGACTCCTTAGCACTCTTGACAAACTCTTTTAAGAGATTTGCAAGAAAGAGCAATTTCCGAAGAAATAAGCCTCTCTCTCTCTCTCTTACTGACAAGCCACAATCAACCCCAATTGATAAGGCTACTGCTACTTGCTATAACTACGAAAAGATTGGACACTTTGCCAGTGAGTGCAGGTCGAAAAAGGTCTTCAAACCTTCTACCTCAAGAAGATCCAGCGATGACAAGTACCTAAAGCTGAAAGAAAAATATCAAAAGTTGAAAAACTACAAGCGAAAAGGTAAAGGTCTCATCGCTGAAGAACATGATTGGGATGAATCAGAAAAGTCAAGTTCTAATGAAGAAGAAGTCGCTAATCTCTGCCTTATGGCTGAGATTAAAGAAGAAGTGGAAGAACCAGCTGAAACTTCTATGAGCTATATATCATCTCAGGTATCTATCTCTACTAATCCCTCTCTACCTGAAGCTGAGAGAAGTCGCGTTGTTGATGTGCTGACGATTGATCTTTATAATGCTCTAAACGGCAAAACTCTAGCTGAGAACAAAAATGTTGACTTAGCTGAACAGCTAGAGAAATGTCATGAAAAGATCAAAGAACTGAATCTTTTAGAAGAAAAGTTGAAAGATCAAGTCATTATAAATGAAATCATCAGCATTGAACGTGAACAAGCCATCGCTGCTCTAAAAGCAGAAAAGGCTCATGTTGAAAAATGGTGCAAATCATCAACAAAGATCTCTGAGATAATAAATCCTCAAACTCCTGAACAATTCTCACATAGTCTTTTATATCTTTTGCTAACCTCTTAAGGTCATCACTCATATTCTGGTTGTGATCCATGTACCTTTTAACAGTGTCTATGCAAGTTTTAGAACAGAGATTAGAACTTACCTCAGTTGGGAGATCAGATACCTCTGCCATGAGAGCTTGATTTTGAATAGCCTCTTCTGCTTGATCACTCCAGTCAAACCCCATTCCTTGTTGAGAAACAAGGGCTTGAGCAGAGTTTCTGTTCTGGTTGAAGCTACCAGTCTGAGCTTGTTGGTGGTTATTGTGAGACACTCCACTTCTGCATTCCCTGGCAAAGTGTCACTTCATATGACATTTATAGCATTCTACCTTTGACTTGTCAAAACCTGCTCCATCTTCTCTTCTTTGGGAGAAGTTATTCCTCCCAGTCCTCTTGATGAACTTCTTTACCCTCATGGAAAGCATGGCCATCTGCCATTTAATATCCATCTCTTCAATATCATCAGGATGAAGTTGTTCCAAGTCATCATTGATTAAAGAAGAGTTTCCATGGCTTGACAAAAAGGCTTCAAAAACAGATTCAGTGCCTTTTTATTGATTTGCTCCATTAGCAGCATTAACTGATTCAGGGTTAACAGTAGAATCAATTGATGCTGATAGGAGTGCAGCATTATGAACATATCCAGAAGGCTTATTCTTTGCCTCCACCTCAGCTTCAAATACTCTAAGGTCATTGTACAGATCATCAAGTTCTTTTTCTTCCAGTTGTTCATTCTGTCTGAATGAAACAGTATACATGGTCCATTCATCTCCTAGGAACCTTAAAAACTTTCTGTTTACATCATCTTGATCAATCTGTACTCCCATAGTAGCTAGTTCACCAATCAACTTGTTAAACCTGTCAAAAGTTTGAGTCATGGACTCATTCTTAGTTGACATAAAGTTTTCATACAATTGCTTCAGTATTGCCTTCTGATTTCTCTTGGTACTTTTGGTACCAGAGAATCTTTTCTCTAGAGCATTCCAAAGCATCTGTGCATCAGTGCAATTGCAGAATTGGTGTTGATATTCATTGGGAATAGCCAAGAGCAATGTGCTCAAGGCTTTCATCTCTGTCTGCCTTATCTTATTTTCTGCATCTGTCTTTGGTGGAGTTCTTTTTCCATATGAACCAATTTTTCCTTCATCAGATGGGCCATTCTCAATGATGTCCCACATAGAGTAATCTATGAGGAGAATGTATTGCTTGATCCTTATCTTCCACATGTCATAGAGCATTGGAACCTTTGAGACAAGAGTACTGTTTGATTCAACTGTGTTTTCCATGATGAATGAAGGTTTCTGAGAATACTAGCTCTGATACCACTTGTTAGGATCTGATTCTTAACAAGAATAAACACTCAGAAACAATATTAAAGGAGTTTGCGGAATAACACTTTAATATTCAGAATATCAATGAAATAGTGAATCAGAAATCACAAATTGTAAACTTTATTGAATGATTTAAAGCTACAAGATTTCACACACAACCTCAATATTGATGAACAGGCTCACCAATACGAATTCTACTTCTCTAGAATTAGGATTATAAACCTTGAGGTTGATTCTCTCTATGAAAACAAAAACTCAAAATCAAAAATTAATTCTAAACTATTCTGACTAAGTATATACATATACTAAAGATAAAAGATAATTACAAAATATAAAAGATCCTCAGTATAATCTTCCATAGTTATCTCCAAGCTTTCCATGAATATCTTCAATCAATACAGCTGTCTTCATTGTCATACGAAGTCTTCATCTCATAAGCAGTACTAACCATGTTCAGAAGCATTAACCATGTTCAGCAGTATTAATGAAGTTGGCAGTAGTAACCCTTAGCAGTACTAACTACAAGCAGTACTAACTATGCTCAGCAGTAGTAACTTCATCAAGCAGTATTAATCTGTCTCAGAAGTACTAACCATGTTGTGCTAGCAGCATTAACCATACTTGTGCAAATTATGAATTCCCAACAATGCTTGAACAGTGTCTTACCTAATAGGTAAGCTCAAGACATGCTTGAACAGTAACCTACTCTATAAAGTAAATCTTATCACTAAGTGATTGGTTATTTTTTTCTGATACTTCAGGAAAGTCTTTAGCGCCATCTTCAGAGAGAATGTCTTCAGAGCTCTGACGTTGTCTTCAGAGCCTCTGATGAAGCCATCTCTGATGTCTTCTGCTGAAAGTTGCAATCTCTGATAAGTACTTTAGAGGCAGGTTTGTCCTCTGAAGTCTTCGTCCTCTGAAGTCTATGCCCTCTGAGGTCTATCTTTGGAAGTCCTCTGAAATAGGACTTGGGTATTTTCAACACTTTAACAAACAGAAGATTTGGGGCTAACAATCTCCCCCTAAGTGTTGAAAATAAAAGATACAATAATAGCAGAGAATAGAAGATTTAAACTAGAAAGCGTAGAGGAGAAAATCATCCTCTTAAATATTACTTCTTAAACATTTTGAAGTTTAATACAGAGAAAGTAATATTCAAAAATAAAGAAACAAACTAAAATTTGTCATTTGAACAGATTCCATGGAACTTCATGATCAGAGCTCTGAAGTTGATCATCGAGTCAATCTCTAAGTCAAGCTTTGCAAGTAAATCTGCTCTGTGCCTTTCTTCCTTCACATGGATCATTTTCTTTATACCTCTCAAGGTTTCATCAGAGTACTTCGAAACTTCCGAAGCGAGAAAGATCTTCTTTACTTGGTTTACTCTGTAGACGAAACCCAGAGGTTCTGCAATGATTGATCCAGTCTTCTTTGCCTCAAGATTAACGATCGACTCCACAGGTTCAGTTATCTCCAGCTTTTCTTCCCCCAGGTTCAGAGCAATTTGGAAGTCACGTTTTGCTCTGTGTTTGACATAGGCCTCCATTACCCGTTTGACTTCAACTATGCCCATCCTGATTTCCCTTCTTCCCTGATCATATCTGGCAGAGCAATAGGCATACAAATGAGGTAAATCATATGGATTTATATTTACGAGATCATTATCATTGAACTCGTAAATCTTCTTATCAGATCGAGTTACCACATAATGCCTATAGATGATCTTGTTGTAAGCAAAGGTCTTCTCTAAGATTTTGTTGATTTTGATGATTGGATCATCAAAGAGGACTTGTACTCTGGGTGAGGTTTTATCTCTGACAAATCTTCGCTCATAGTCCGGCATGTTCTCTTTGATCCTTGGATTCAGAGGAATGACTAGAGTGTCTGCCATATTGAACTCACAGTAGATGTATCTGAAGTGGTCTTCTATGGAAGCTTCGGGATTGGATGCAAGGAATGTAGGAGGTTGATTAAACACTTTGGCTGGTAAACCAATGCTTGCCTTCTGAACAGGATTCTCTGAAGGAGCCTGTTCATCAGCAACCATGGTCTCTGGTTCCTTTGTCTGTGGAGGATCTTCTGTTGTAGGTTCAGAGATGTAGCCATCTATCTCTGGTGAATACCTCAGCTCTGTTGCTGTTGAAGTATGATGTGGTTGAGCATTCTTGAATACATACTCTTCAACATTAATTACTTCAATCTGTTTTTCAGCAGCTTCTTTTTCAGAATCTGATTTTTCTTCTTTTTCAGATTCTGGTTCTGCTCTTTCAGCCTCTGATTCGTAAGCATCTCTCATCACATAAGTTGGTCTTTCTGGTGATGAAAATGCATCTTCTGATGTAGAGAAGTCTACTAGTTGTTCGTCTTCATCTTCTTCCAGAGCTCCAATAGTTTCTGGAGTTGCAGCTATTATTGGAACTATTGGAGCACTCGAAGTAGATGGTGCTAGAAAGATAACAGGTACTGGCGACTTTAGAGTGGCCTGGTTATCTTCACCAGAGGTTGAGGTTGAACGTCTCTCTGTTCCTTTTTCCTTGCTTTGGTTTGATTCAGAGGGAGTGGACTCCTTTTGTGTTTCAACAGTTTTTGGTATAGGAGTCTTCTCCCCCTTATGAAGATAGGATGACCCCTGAGGTTGGTCATCATGGTCATCAGAGTCTTCATACCTGGCTTTCTTTCGGGCTTCCTCAGAGCATGCGACCTCTGGTTCCTTCCGCTTCAGTGATCCCTCTGAAGATTTGACATTCTGCAGAAGGTCTTCAATCTTTTTGTTCTGCTGAGTGGTCTTAGAGACGAACTTGTTGGAGATATTCATTACATTGCTGGTGATCTTCTTGGAGAAGTTGGTGAGGTCAGCCTTTGTAACAAATTCGGATGTAGCAGGAGCAGCAGCAGAGGAGGTA
The DNA here is from genome assembly GCA_954870635.1 of Arctium minus. NCBI lineage: Eukaryota > Viridiplantae > Streptophyta > Magnoliopsida > Asterales > Asteraceae > Arctium > Arctium minus. The sequence goes on from OX941084.1 coordinate 112,235,790, forward strand.
GGGATCTTTGCAATCACCTCTGCCAAAGAACACAAGACTTCCTCTTTGAATTAAGAAAAGTTTGCATGTGTTGGAGTGGGGGCAGAGGGAGGTGGAATCGCCTTGAGGAGCTCTGTGGTGGAGTTCTGAATTTCTCTGGATAGAACAGAGTCATTTTTGATGACCAGGCTTTCCAGAACATCCATTTTATCGTTCTGAGAGATAATGGTCGTGCGCAACTCAGAGACCTCTGAAGTGAGCTTTGCAACTTCAGAGTGAGAGGCAGAGGCCTCTGAGGTATTATCTATTTGAAGTTTAATCTCCTTCAGAGATTCTTTGATTTCATCACCAAAGATTCTGAACTCTTCTTTGGTAACGTAATCAGAGGGGGTAACCTTAGGATCAACACATGATTCTAAGTTTCCCTCGAGTTCAGAGAGGCCTTATTTCGGAGTTGGCTTGATATTGACTCCGAAAGGACTTCCCATTAATCCTTGGGGACCCTTTTTCAAGGATTTCCCTATAATGGTTCCGATTGGTCTCTGATCATCAGAGTCAGAATCTGATGATGAGAAACGAATGTGGGTGGAAACCTTGTTGTCCAGGCTAAGGAGTCCATGTGCAAGAAGGTCGTGCCATTCTTTTTCTGACAGGCAATCCTTACGAGAGATCTTAGGTCTCTCCTGATCTAAGGGACGGTCCATCTTTTTATGAGCCACAAAGGCATCATGTGTGTGAGGAGGTGACATACTCTGGGGTGAATGAGTATTTTTATCTTGGTCTAAGTCCTGTTGGGAGGACTTAGCCGTATCAGAGGTTTCCCCTTTGGTGCGTGCTTTAGAGACAGAAGTAGATGCCTCTGAGCGGCTAGGATGGGAAGGGTTCGAGGTGTGCACCTCTGTTTCAATGTCCACTGATGTTGGACCACCTTGGATAGTAGATGTGTTTGCACAGGGATTTGGGCTTTGGAATCGCTCATGTGTGCCAACAAGGACATCTTTTTCTACCTCGCCGCCCTCGGATTCTAAGTGTAGAAACTCACCCTCTGGAATTCTCTCTTCCTCACCTTCCTCTGCTCTGACAGAGTTATTCTCTTCGTCAGAGGGAGGGTTCTCTTGTTTTCTCTTCCTTACTCTCTTAGAGCCACCCTCTAGTTGCGCTCTGTTAACGTTTTGATCAGTATCAGAGATATCACTCTCTGATTCAGGCTCAGGCTCAGAACCTAAGTGTGTTGGGGATCCCATCATCGGTTCTGATGATTGGGCAACACGACTAAGTAGGAGGTGGGTAGTAGAGTCAACAGGAATTACCTCAATCATGGTGTGTGGGAAACGCCGGTCATTTGGATAAGGAGGAACCTCTGTAGCTTTGAACGAGTTCATCATAAATAGAGGTGTCCTTGGGCCCTCCTCAGTGATGGAGAATTTCTCCATTGCTCGTTGAATGACCACAGAGATGAATCTGGGAAACAGTACCGAAATTGGTTGTTTTCCTTTGGCCAAGTCTTTGTTCTTCTTGTCCACCGCCGTCAACATCTCACAGAAGAGAATGTGAGCCATATTTATGCTTCAGTTGAAGAAGAGAGCATACATTATGGATAGAATCGCTGGATGGGTCTGATCCTGGCTCCCAATCTTGCAGGTAATTGTTCGGTTGAGAACACTAAACATAAAGTTCCACTTGGGAGGCAGGTACTGACGTCTGAATTGACTTAGGCGGGTGATCTCCCTGTTGTAGCCTAAGTGGTGGAGGAACTAAAGAAGGACTTCTTGAGTTGGTAGTTTCTCAAAGGTTTCTATTTGAAGATCAGTTTTTGTGAGCAGGTTGAATCGGCGAGTTAGGGTTTGTGGGGTGATTCTTATGTTCATACTTTGTTCACCTAGGTCAATGTACCCAACCAATACTTCCTTTTCATCATCGTATTTACTTGAATACCACCATTGTTGGACAAAGCGTAGAGGAATATCTGAAGCATTTTTGGTGAGGACATCGTTGAGTTCGCAGTTGGTCAAAAAATCTGGTATTGGGAGAAACTGCTCATCGTATTTGGTAGGGGTGACGTTCAGAAAGTAGTTGTTACCTTTTACTGGAACATCAAACTGTGCCATATTCAAGCTTGGAACAAGTTTGCTGGAGTTATGTGAGGTTTGGGAATGAGCCTTCATTGTTGCAGGTTTTTTGAGAAAGATGAGAGCTTAGAAAGAGAGATTGGATTCTGAGAGCGTAAAGAATAATGAGAAGAGAAAAAAGGTATTTATGGACAGGAAAAAAAGTAGAGGGAGAGGTTATGGAAACGGCGATTGAGAGTTCCAATGTCAGAAAGGACGTTCCATCATCCCCTAATTAATAGGTGACACGTTGAGGTGTGTAGGGCAGAGCCGCTTGGTGTCAGAAAACCGCCAGTTGGGTTTTTGAAAAGAAATGAATGGTTATCCAAAAGATTTATTATTAAAAGAATTTCCTGGAATATTCGTTTAATGAGAAAAGATCAGGGGCTTTGATATAAATATCAAAGACAAGATCAGAGGCTCTGATATAAATATCAGAGACAAGATCAGAGGCTTTGATATGAGTATCAGAGAAGCTCACTTTCTACCCCTTGAAAGATGAAAGGTTCTTTGTCTCCCCCTTGACCAAAGAATAATGTCTTTATCTTCTCCCCCTTGACACATGCTTGGAGATACAAAAGAATGATTTTTACCATTTGTGAAAAAGTCCAGAGTCTCTGAAATTAGTTTCAGAAGTTCTGGTTGAACATGCTACGCATGTCAGAGGCTCTGATGAATGGATCAGAGACTCTGATGTTTTCCTGTGTTAGGCAGACATGTTCAACATACCCAACTTGCTAATTAAGAAATTGAACCTTCGTTCATCTAAAGCTTTTGTGAAAATATCAGCAAGTTGAAGTTCAGTTGGTATAAAATACATCTCTATTGTTCCCTTTTCAACATGATCTTTCAGAAAGTGGTACCTTACATCAATGTGCTTTGTTTTGGAGTGTTGTACTGGATTGGCAGAGATGGCTATGGCACTTTTTGAATCACACAGAATTGGAATTCTGTCATATTGTAAGCCATAGTCTCGGAGTTGAGTTTGCATCCATATGACTTGAGAGCAACAACTAGCAGCAGCAACATATTCTGCCTCTGCTGTGGAAGTTGAAACACAGTTTTGCTTCTTGGATGTCCAACTTACTAGCTTATTGCCCAATAACTGACAGCACCCAGAGGTACTTTTTCTGTCAAGCTTGCATCCTGCATGATCTGCATCAGTGTAAGCTGTTAAATCAAAACTAGAAAGTTTTGGATACCAGAGGCCTAATGAGGATGACCCTCTCAGGTATCTGAAAATTCTTTTGACAGCAGAAAATGAGATTCTTTTGGATTTGCTTGATATCTAGCACAAAGACAGGTTGCAAACATTATGTCAGGCCTACTTGCAGTTAAGTATAATAGTGAACCTATCATTCCTCTGTAGGTTTTGACATCTACAGATTTTCCCGAAAGATCAGAGTCAAGCTTGACTCCTGTGGCAATAGGGGTTTTCATAGAGGTTGAATCATTGAGTCTGTATTTTTTTAAAATGTCAGAGACATACTTAGATTGAGTTATAAAAGTACCCCCTGATGTTTGCTTTACTTGTAAGCCTAGAAAGAATGTTAATTCTCCCATAAGACTCATCTCAAATTTACTCTTCATCAACTCTGAAAACTTATCACAATATTTTTGATTTGTAGAGCCAAATATAATGTCATCAACATATATCTGTACTAAAAGCATCTCATTTTTGTACCTTTTTATGAACAAGGTTGTATCTATTGTACCTTTTTCAAAACCATTATTTATCAAAAATGTGGACAGAGTAGCATACCATGCTCTTGGAGCTTGTTTAAGTCCGTATAGAGCTTTATCAAGATAATAAACATGGTTTGGAAACTCTGTATTCTCAAAACCAGGTGGTTGCTGGACATAAACCTCTTCATTTAATTTACCATTCAGAAAGACAGATTTAACATCCATCTGATATACTTTGAACCCTTTGTGTGCAGCATAGGCTAAGAAGATTCTAATTGCTTCTAGCCTAGCCACAGGTGCAAAGGTTCCATCATAATCAATGCCCTCTTCTTGGCAATATCCCTTAGCAACCAACCTAGCTTTGTTTCTGATTATAATGCCATCCTCATCCTTTTTATTTCTGAAGACCCATTTAGTTCCAATTGCAAATTTTCCTTTAGGAAGGGGAACTAAGGTCCAGACTTTGTTTCTCTCAAACTCTTGAAGCTCATTCTGCATTGCAGAGATCCAATGAGGATCTTCAAGAGCTTCATTTACCTTCTTTGGTTCAATGATGCTTAAAAAATTTACAAAAAATCATTCATTGATTGTGGCTGATCTGGTTTTGACACCCTCTGAAGGTGAACCAATGATCTGATCATGGGGATGATCCTTTGTCCATCTTGTGAGTGGAGCATAAACATGAGGTGGAGTTTGAGCTTCAGATATGACAGTTGGAGACATCTCTGTTGTTGATTCCAGAGGCTCTGAAGTTGATTCCAGAGGCTCTGAAGTTGATTCATTTCTTGGACATGCATTCAAAGAAGCAGAAGTTGTAACTTCAGAGGGACCAGAGATATTTGTACCTGACGTTTGTGGTTCCTCTGAAGTTGCTCTATGAATATCTCTGAAAAGAAACTCTGAGTTTTCATCATCAAAAAAATCTTCGAATATTTTGTTGAGTTCAGATTCTCTTATCTTTGATGATTCAGAGATATTTTTGGCAATTTGATTGATATCTTTGTTGGCCAGACTTTTGTCATCATCAAAAGACACATTGATACTCTCTTGGATTGTTCTGGTTCTTTGATTGAACACTCTGAAAGCTTTTGAGGCTAATGAATAGCCATTGAATTTTCCTTCATCTGTTTTCTTGTCAAACTTTCCAAGAGACTCTCTATCATTTAGAATAAAACATCTGCATCCAAAAACATGGAAATATTTAACATTAGGTTTCCTATTGTTAATGAGTTCATAAGATGTTTTCTTGAATCTTTTGACAATTGTAGCTCTGTTTTGCGTGAAACAGGCTGTTGCCACTGCCTCTGCCCAAAAGTTTGTGGGAAGATTTGATCCTGCAAGCATAGTTCTTGCAGCTTCAACTAGTGTTCTGTTTTTCCTTTCAACAACACCATTTTGTTGAGGGGTTCTTGCTGCAGAGAAGTTCGGAGTTATGCCTTCCTCTGAAAGATATGAGTTGATTTTTGCATTTCGGAACTCTGTTCCATTATCACTTCTCAGCTTCTGAACTTTGATATCAAACAGAACCTGCAATCTTTTTAACAATCTTATTAAAATATCAGGGACATCAGACTTGGCTCTGATGAATTCTATCCAAGTATATCTAGAGTATTCATCAATCAAAACTAGGATATACTTTTTACCTGACAAGCTCTGTACAGAGATAGGACCACAAAGGTCCACATGAAGCATATGCAGAGGTTTTGGACAATTATTATCACTTTTGGTCTTGTGGGAAGATCTTTTCATTTTTCCCATTTCACAAGCAGAACAAAGATGATCGTTGTTAAACTTTAGAGATGGTAATCCCTTAACCAGATTTAGTTTGAGCAATTTGTCAAGTGAAGAAAAGTTCAGATGTGAGAACTTTTTATGCCAGAGCCAAACATCTTCACTGTTCAGAGATACTAGACAGAGTTTCTCTGAGTCAGTTTTTATGTGTTTGGAAAAAATCATTCTGTATAAATTTCCCTTTCTGTCAGCTCTGAGCATTTCTTGACCTGTTTTTGAGTGAAGTAGTGAACAATATTTTTCTTGAAATTTCACATCAAAACCATGGTCACAAAGTTGACTTATGCTGATCAAGTTATGCTTTAACCCATCAACATAAGCAACCTTTGATACTGAAACATTACCTCTTGTAAGCTCACCATAACCCTTAATTTGTCCTTGCATATTGTCTCCAAAAGTTACTGATCCCCCAGATTTAACTTTGAAAGAGGATAGTAACTTTTTATCTCCAGTCATATGCCTTGAACATCCAGAATCTAAGTACCAGATCGGCATAGACTGTTTCTGCAAGACAGATTAGATTTTCTTAGGTACCCATCTCATTATGGGTCCTATTTTGTTAGACTTCTGATTATCTCTTTGAATTTTTGCCTTCTTATCTTTTGATGTTTTGGCAGAATTGTCCTTTTTCTTTTGAGGCTTTGTCTCTGAATTTTTATTCAGAGATTGATTAAGAAAACAGTAAGAACCTTTGAAGTGATTTTTTAGTTTCATCAAGAGTTGGATGCAATTGCACTTTACAGAACAAGAAGAAGTAGAAGCAAAGGATTTCATTTCATTAAATGCATTCGATACATTATGATTCCTTTTTGAATTATTACTAGGAATATTACAAGTATTCCTAACTACTTCTTTTCTTTTAGCTTGAAAGACAACCTTCTTTTCAAGTTGCCTTCTCTTGTTCAGAAACATCCTCTTCTCTTTGTTGCTCACTGCACAAACAGGATCAGAATGGTTAATTTCTTGCCATTTTCCTTTTTGTCCAGGAGTAAACTTGATTGGTTTATAAGTGTAGAGTTGAGAAGTGATAGTTTTATTCTTTGCCTTTTCTTGTAATTCTTTTTCAAGTTCCAGAGAAGTTTTTGCTTGAAGACACATTTCTGCAAAGTCAGGGCATATTGGTATTCTGGGTTTATTTTTTAAAATAGAAATAGGAATGTTCAAAATTCCAGAACCAACGGTATCTATCTTTTTATGAATTACTTTCTCTGGTTTGTAGAAAATCTGTTCATCTACCTCTGGATCAGATTCAGAATTAGAGTCAAGAAAGTCTCGTTTAGTCTTACCAGAGATAACTACCTCTGATGGTTTCTCAATTTTCTTAGGTCTTGAGACTTTGATGATTCTTTTCATGCTTTCTTTCTTCTCTAAATCAGCTATGATATTTTCTTGATTTATTCTCTTGATGTCATCCGCAAATGTAGTTCTGATGCATTCATCAAAGATTGGTGAATACAGAGGGGCATCTGGATTAAGTGAACTCTGAGGTTCATCTTCAGAAGTACATGCTTCAGAGGTACTTTGTTCAGATGTCTCTTATTCATCTTTGATGAATGCATTAAACTTAAAAATCTCTTTACGATCATTGCTCTGAGGTTTTGTGAAAAATACCTCTGAAGTTTCCTTTTCTATTTTTAAGATGGAATTTGGAAAGCTTTGTACTTCAGAGTATGCTACATTTTTAAAGTTCATAACCCTTATTTTTTATCTCTCTGAGGTTTTTATTCTCTTGAAATTGTTCAGTGATGGACAGTCAGAGCTCTGGACCTTTCCTTTACAGAAAGTGGAAGAAAGTGAAGTTTTCTTCAATCCAGTGAATGGATCCAATTCATTGAATCCAAGCCCTTGAGTATCCATTTGAGAGTTTATCTTTATATGAACATCCTGAGCATCAAGATAACTTTTGATTTGAAGTTCTTTTCTTTCCAGAGATTGATGTAGAATTTCTCTTTCTTTTTGGAAAAAATTGGTTAAGGCAACAGAATTGAGTCTTTCATACTTAGATTTTTTTACTTCTTCTTCTTTAACTTTTAAAACTTTCTCAAGTTCTTTGAATTTTTCTGAAAATGATTTTTCTTTTTGTTTCTGAGCTTTTTCAAGATCAGATTTTTCAACAAAAATATCTCTCTTTTCTGATTCAAGAAGATCTTTTTCCCTTTTGTAAAAATTAAGATCTTTTGTCATTTGTTTTGCCTTTTCTTTTTCCTCAACAAGTTTTTGCTTTAGGATTTGAAATTCATCTGTTAGTTTAATAACATCCAATTCAAAATCACTTTCAGAGGTGGAAGGAGAGTTTACCTTTTCAGAGTAGTCCTCTGCTGATCTGTCACTTTGATCATCTGTGAACGCCATACCACAGAGATTGGTGGGTTCTTCCTCTCCATCGCTTGTTGAGTCTGACAGCCAGTCTTCCATCTCTGCTACAAGTACTCTTTCTTTGACATTGTACTTGTACTTGTTTTTGTAGTAGTCTTCATCCTTGATGAGTCTACCTCTGCAGTTGGCGGAGTAATGGCCTGGCATTCCACATCTAAAACATCTTCCATCGTTTTGGTTTGATGGAAGAGCAGTGCCTGATTCTGTCTTCTGTGCTTGTACTTATGGTTGTGGCATGAAGTACCTCTGAGGTTGAGGATACCTTGGCTGAAATGATTGTTGAGATCTTGATTGTTGAGTAGAATCATGATTGGTGAAATGAACGTGTTGATCCAAACTCTCTCAGTGATTTGATAACGACCCTCTTCTATACTTAGTGAAAATTACGTTTTAATATGTATTAGTGTTTCACCATCAGCGATCAGACTGAGTCTGTTCAGTTATCGCTGATGACCTTTCTTGTAAACATTTCATATGTATTAGTGTTTCACTATCAGCGATCAAACTGAGTCTGTTCAGTTATCGCTGGTAGTCTCTGATGAAAACAGCAACGTAATCCCAAAAGACATGTCTCGCGTCAACATTTGTTCATAGCTGAATCAAAGACGAAGCCACTGAACAAAGACAAGTCTACTAGTGACCTGATGTGGATATCAGTGAAGCAAAGACGACTACTTATACGCGAAGGGACATGAGGAAAAGCTTCAGCGATAGCTGAACTTTATATCTCTGAAGGAAGAGATATTCAGCGATCAAAAGATCACGTAGCTTATGCCTCAAGTCTCCTTTTGTCTTACCTTGCACAACCAGTACGATGTGTCAGAACGGACACGTCTCTGCCATAAATCGTACAACAACTCTGTCAACTACACTGTTCATAATACGGCTGAAAGCATGTCTCCCAAAGTCAGACTCCCAAAGCCAATCACTGAACGCCACGTGTAAAGTGCTCTGCCATGCATTTAATGCATAGGGTATAAATAGAAAGATTACCTCTCCATCTGAGAGTGTGCTCAATCCTTGAACTCCATATAGAAACCCTTGTTTTCTATCTCTCTTAATCCCCCATTCTCTGAATTTCTTGTGCAATCATCTTAGTGTTTCTTAAGTTTGTTTAGATTGAGTCTGTCTTAATCTTATTCCGCAACAAACTTGTAAATTGTAGTTTGATTTATCAATAAACAATTTATTAAACTTTAATTTCTGTGTTTGTATTCAACCCTCCCCCCCCCCCCCTTCTACAAACTTGTTAAGCACCTTCGGGACCAACAGAACGCCCTATTGATCACTATGCAGAGTAGATCTGGGCTCTTGTTGATATTCAATTTTCTGAAATCTTCTTTCTGGATTTCCTCTTCTTTCTTCATTATCTCTTCTTCCTTCAAAGACTTTCTTGCCAAATTTCTTGTTAAATTAATGGGTGATTAATGCAAGAGATTTGGCAAAGGAATTGATGTCATCATCTGAGTCAGAATCTGAGTGTTCCATTTCTTCAGACATCAGAACCTTCTTGGATTTTCTTTTAGATTCCCTTTTTGAACAATTGTCTTTTTCTGCATTTCTGCATTCTTGTGATACACCCTTCTGTTTTGACATGAGTGCAAGTGGACCACCTAAAGAGGTTTTTGGTTTTTGTTTAACAACTTCTTTTTCCTGTGCTACCAAGGTACCATAAATGTCAGTCAATGACCATGATTCAAGATTTTGATTGGCTTGTATCGACATTGACAGTTGTGACCATTCTTCATTTAGACTTTTAAGAAAGAGAACATTGTTTTCTTCTTTTGTTCTCATGACCCCAAATTTTCTGCATCTGTTTATGAGGATGTTAAACCTTGAGTATGTTTGATGTAAGGTTTCTTCGGGTAATGCATGAAAATCATGATATTCATTGATACAAAGATTTCTCTTGTTCTTTTGAGTTTGTAGGCCTCCTTCAAGTTGATTTAACAACTGGTCCCATATCTCTTTTGCAGTTACACAAGAATCAAGTTCTTGGAAGATATCATTGGGAATGGCCATTATAAGTAATCTAACAGCTTTTGAATCATTATCCATCATGTTAGTTTCTTCATCTGTAAAGTTTGAAGTTTTCTTTTCATAGTAAGCAGGGATTTCAGCAGTATCTGTTGTTGCTGGAACTCTTGGTACCAACACCATTGGTTGGTGAGGTCCATCGTTCACTGATCTTAACAGATCCATGTCCATGCCTTCTAAGAAATTTACCATCCTTATCTTCCATTGAGGATATTCATCCCTTAGAAGTGTAGGAGGTTTGGTTAATGATCCGACTGTATAAATGGCACTTATGCTTGAGTTTGCCATTTTTGTGAAGAAAAGATGAAGATTTGAAGAACTGATGCTTTTCTATGAAGATTTTTCTATTAAATGATGTAACTGTGATTTACTTTAAAATCTGGAGCATATGAAGTTTAATAAACCAGGGTTTACATAAACATGCACAGATAATAAAAGCTTGAATCAGTAAGAATTAAATCTATCCGAGTATGCAGATATGATCTTTCTTTGTTTTAGAAAACAAAGGAGGCTTTGATACCAATTGTTGGATCCCAGATTTAATCTTATAACAATAATGATATAAACAACAAGAGTATAAACAGCGGAAGCAATATAGTTTAATATCAAAAGCAGATTGAAATATCACAGTTCATATATAAAGCAAGTAGAAAGAACAAGATCTTCGTGAGATATATTCAATTGATTCTTCTTGTACAAGATATCAAAAAACACACTTTTGTCAAAGGAGTGATGGTCCTATTTATAGGACCATAAAGTAAACAGTGTACTATTCTGACAAATAGAAGCATGCTTGAACAGTGTCTTACCTAATAGGTAAGCTCAAGACATGCTTGAACAGTAACCTACTCTATAAAGTAAATCTTATCACTAAGTGATTGGTTATCTGTTCTGATACTTCAGGAAAGTCTTCAGCGCCATCTTCAGAGAGAATGTCTTCAGAGCTCTGACGTTGTCTTCAGAGCTCTGACGTTGTCTTCAGAGCCTCTGATGAAGCCATCTCTGATGTCTTATGCTGAAAGTTGCAATCTCTGATAAGTACTTCAGAGGCAGGTTTGTCCTCTGAAGTCTTCGTCCTCTGAAGTCTATGCCCTCTGAGGTCTATCTTTGGAAGTCCTCTGAAATAGGACTTGGGTATTTTCAACACTTTAACAAACAAAAGATTTGGGGCTAACAAACTGACCTATGGGCGAAGAGACAGACATGGCATGAGACTGAACATCAAGAAGCTTCTGGAGTTGTTCAGTTATAGATGCAAGAGTAGGATTAGTAGTTGACCCAGATGGAGGAACGGCGACAACAGTGCTAAATTGAGGAGGAAAACGATGAGATTGTCTCGGATTACCAGACTGTTGTGATTGATTTCGACCCATAAGTTCCGGACATTGAGATTTCCAATGGCCTTTTTTCTTACAAAAACTTCATTAATCAAACCCAACTCTTGGACGGCTCTTATTCTGATTTTAAGCAAAAGGCTTATGAGGAACAGCCAAAACAGAAGGACTTGGAGTTGGAAGAATACCCTTTCCTGCTTGTGTCTTTAGACGAGTTTCATCGGCTAACAATTCACTTACTACTGAATCAACTGAAGGGAGTGGGGTGCGATGCAAGATGTTACTACGAAGTCCTTCAAAGTCACTTCTTAGGGCCATAAGAAACTGAACCAATCTCTGTTCTTCCCTACGAGCAATGTATGGTCCAAAGGCACCCAATTCAGCAGGTTCAGTAAGAGCTAACTAATCCCACATATCGGTCATTGTTGAGTAGAAATCCTGAATACTCATATCTCTCTGTTCAAGTGCTCGGATATCGGCTTCTAGTTGATATTGTTTTGCAAAATTAGACTGTGTATACAATCTCTTAAGATAATCCCATACTTCCTTGCCTGTTTCATATTTTGCCAATTGAACACCAATCGAATGTTCAACATAATTGTTTATCCAAGTGATAATTTTCAAATTATCCACTTCCCAAGGTTCCAAATCCTTTGCTTCTTTGGTTTCACAATAGTGCCAGAAATATAACCCCACATCTTTTTGCCCTTCAGAAATTTTTTTAAGACATAACTCCAATAGTAGTAATTTTTTCCATCCAAACGAACACTAATGGCTTAGAGAGAATCATCTTTTCCAGCCATTGCAAACGAGAAATAAAAGGAAGGAAAAAAGAATAGAGAGTATAGAGATACCGTATGCCAAAATCAATCTTCGAACAGAACCTTTGAACAAGAAGAAACCCTAGCGCCGCCGAACAGAAAAGGAACCGTCGAACAGATAGTGTCGCCAAACAAAAAAGACGCCATCAAACGGATAGCGCCGCCGAACAAAAAAGACGTCGTCGAACAGTTGGATCTGCACACAATAGTGCTTGAGATTAATAGTACTTGAGAGATGAAAATAGATTAATCCTTCTCTGATACCATGATAACTTTAAGAGGAGAGGAGAATTGCCAGGAAACGGTTAGGGTTTTTCTTAGAGAGAATGAATAATTACAAAGGGTTACAACAATTGTATATAAGGAGACAAAAAACCCTAAAAGAAACTAAATATATAATAAAGTACAAACAACCCCTATACTATCTAACATTTATGACCATGGTCCCTTTGACTAACATCGATACTTCAGTTAAATCAGAGGTCTTTTTAGTCTCTTTACCTAACTTTTATCTTTTTCCTATAAAAGAAGTAAAGAAAATATTTACACACACACACACACACATATATATATATATATATATATATATATATATATAGGGGGACTATCTTTTGCAACCCACTTAGTTTGTGCAAACTTTGTGAACCCTTCCTAGTCAATCAAATCATTTTTTTTAGTAATTTTTTAATTAATTTATTAATTAATGTTAGGGGTATTCACGTAATTACTAATACCAAATTAATAAATAATTAATTTTAAATATATTTTATTTATGGATAGGGCATATTTTGAGGGATCTCATGATATTTTTTTTTATGGGATAATGGTGTTAATCTTTACCAAGGTTATACCATTTTCCAAAAATTACATACGTTTTACCAAAATTTATATGCAATTATGGTGTTAATTTCTATGCCATTTTTTAACTTAATCTAACCGGACATGATTTTCTCATATTTTTATGCGATTATGCGTTTATCATTTTCAAATCATTAATTTTCTAATGGTGTTAATTTTATTATGCGATTATGGATCTCATGATTTTCTATTTTTTTTATTCGTCTGGAAAACGGCTAGCCGGCGATGGAGACGAAGGTTTACAATGTGATCGAGAGGTTGATGACAGTGTGTTCATGATGTCATAAATCATGGTCGAAGCTTCTGTAATCATGAATTATTATTCATGAATGTGGATTCATGTTTAGGTGTTCATGAATAAGGTGTTCATGAAGCTTGATGTTATATGGATAAGGAAATCTGAATTTTTATTGATTGATATTTACAATTTTGTGAGAATGGAGATAAGAATTAATTGCTAACTAATATTATAATGAACTGTTTATGGTGGATTTTGATTTATTAATTTGTTGGTGGGATTATGAATTCGAATATACAAGATAACAACCTTTTTTGAAATGGAGGTATTTTCGGAAGCAATGAATGTTGTTGAATCAATTCCTAATTTGAAACGATGGAGCATAAATTATTTTTCCTATTTTACCCTTTATCCTGTTAATAATGTAAATTAAAAATGAATATTAAATACTAATTACTATATTTAGGACTCAATTAATCCTATTCGTTGATGAATTGATTGTATGGTCTTGATTATGTTGCATAGTTTGTACAAAATATTAGGGTTGCAAAAGAAACCAACCCTATATATATAGGTCTATAGTAAGTATATCAAAATAAATAACATAAGATATCATTTTATGATTTGATATGTTCAATAAAAAATTTAATTATATTAAAGACGATTCAATTTTATTGTTTCAGTCTTTTTACCTACTTGGGTATGAAAACTTTATTTTTCTTTGACGGCCGTATTTTCCTCCTAGTAAGGTAAGTCACATTTAATATATCTGGAGTGATCTAATAATCATAAGTATCAGTTTATCGTTTATACTTGAACCATGATTTGTAACGCCCCGATTTTTGGCCAAAAAGGAAGAAAGTTGTAAATAGTGCTCCGTGCGGATGGTTGCGCGAGTGGAGCCGCGCCATGAGCCATGCGAGGCTCTGTTTACCCACGACTCCAGAGGTTGGCGCGCCTACCTGTGCGAGTTCAACCGTGCCACCGCTTGCGCGCGTCCCCTACGCGAATAAAAGGGCAAAATCAGCCATTTTCTTCATTTATTCTCTCATCCACCCTCTTTCAAAACTCTCTCTTCTCCATTACTTCTTGAAATCGACCATTGGAGCATTCAAGGCATCACCCTCCTCATTTATTGCAATAATCAAGTCTCTTCCACCAAGGATCCCGACCAAGATTTCCAAACCTCAAGAGCACCTTCCTTCTCCACCATTTTCTAGGGTTTTGGTCATTTTCTAGGTTTTGGGACGAAAACCTAGATAGTGAGTTCCTAAACTTTGTCAAACTGGATACACATCATATTATGTTCTTTACTATTAATGTCTCTTCTATACATAATGCATATATCAATTTTTATGTGGTTTTCATTGGTGTTTAGGTTCAAGAATCCTTACCCTTCATGGATGGGGGTGTCTTAGATGGTTATTTGGGAACTCTTACCAACTATAATGGTGGGATTTACTTCATAATGTTTACTTAGAGATTTTAGCCTGTATGAAGGGCTTTGACCTAACTTTAGAAAAATGATTATTTGGTGTCTATGTGTTGGGAATTGTGTTATTATTTCCTTCTTGGATAAAGAATATGGAATTGTGGGTTTATGACCCCATCACTCCTTATGTGAAAATATGGGTATGATGATAAGAGGAGGAAACTTATAAATCATATGTAGAGATTTTACATTATATGTGTGGTTCATACTTCTAAATGTTGTGCCCATGGTTGGTATTGTGATTAATTCATATAAAAATTAGTGTTTGAGGCCACTAACGGTATTGTTGGACGAACCAAGTCGGTAGACACTAGGAGGATATAGTCTTGGGTGCCACCATAATGGTATGCACCTAGACCTCCTTCATTCGAGGTAATGCCATGGTTGTAGTCATCGGATGTGTCAGGCCTTTTGGATGTCACTCATGGTAGTTGGCATCAAGGTGTATCGACTCTTTGGGTGGAACTTGATTGGTGCTTTGGGTCTCCCCCATTGACTCCACATATGGAAACTTACACAATGATTGTCATGAACTTACTTTTTCAAGCTGCATGATTATTACTTGTTCAAACTCACTAAGATTATTGGCCTAACACTTGTTGGTGTCTATGTGTATCTCAGGTTCTAGTGATGCCGCATCTAAGAAGGTCTATGCGGGCTTTTGTGTGAGCTTAGGGAAATGCAAGTGGGTGCACTTTTTGTGAAGATTCTTTTGGGTCTATAAACGACACCCTTTTTGTAATCTTATTTCTGTTGAAGAAATTAGATTAACTGGTTGTTGTTTATTACCGTTAAATTACAAACTATAATTAAACAGGTTTTATATACTCCCCACTTTTGGGAGGCTCTTGCTATGCCAAATTTTATATACCACATTTCCGTTTATTCCGGAATTTTGTTATCCCCATTTTTGGGGTGTTACAGTTGGTATTAGAGTTTTAGTTTAAGTGAACTAGGTATTGACCTTAGCATATCTAGACTTAAGCTACAAGCATTAATAATAGGTTATCCACCTTGGGGTAAAAGCCATAGGTGGGGAGAGTATTAGGACTTAAATAATTATACAAATTGAGAGTCGTGATGGTGGTAACAAGAATCCTTGTGTATAATATATTCATAATTTCACTTAGCTACTGCTATTATGAATATATTGTTACGTAAGCATACATGAATTGCCATTATTATGATGTTTGAAATGTGTATTAGTACGTTCCATGAGTTTAACTCACTTAGTCTTTTCTCAACCTCTTTCTCGTACGTGTGTGGCAGATATCTATGGTAAATACTCGGAGCTGATTACCAACCCCACGAGAGGGTAACGTGGAGGACGAATCTACCGCCAACCAACCTCCAGTGGTTGTGACCTCCATGGGGCCTCCCATACCCACTATCTTGGGAGGGGGACCCGAACACGTTCCGCGTGTGAAGATTGTCACTAATAACCCGATCATCGAGGAGGTGACTCTCGAAACTCGAATCAGGGACAGTATGATGCAAGCCATGAACTCGGCCATGGCACAATAGCAGGAATTCTTCATCATACTACTGGAACACCACGACGCCAGTCACCGACGAGCCAAAACGGTGGCGAAAAATGTAACACCCTCAAAATCGGAAAGATCAACTAATTTAAATTTTTCAACAAAGCCTCAAATAAAGAAAAATCCCTTACAACAAGTCCATATTTGGATTAATAATCTAGGTTTAACCATCAACACATAAATAAAGTCTTACACAAAGACTAAATAGAGTTGGGTGTTACTAAAACCCAAATACCAGTTGTTATTACCAAGATAAAGGCGGAAGCCTACACCAAACTACTCACCCTTGTGGATGTAACTAATACTCAACTCTTTGCAACAACGCTAGTACCATTACCCAACCGAAACCTGATACACATGCCGACAAATAAAAAGGTTAGGCTAACGCCTAGTGAGTTCAATAATTTTCAATATAAATAAATACATATTGTTAAAGGAAAGAAAGCCATTTAAATCATCGATTTCTAAAACGACTTGCTTTAAATATGAGGAGACTCATTTTCCAATAATGCACGTTCTAAAGAGGAATACCCCGACGTAAAACATTCATAAAGTAAATTCAACCCAAGATTCATTCAAAACATGAATATAAAACGACTCCCAATTTATGAAAACGTAAATAAAACTTCATATCCCAAAACACCCAAACACGGATGGGACATAATATTCGACCCATAAATCATGAATAAAACCCATATATATGAAATGTCACCGAAAACATGGATACTAAAATACACTACCCAAAACAACACTTTTGGTGATGGGGGAGACCCGATTCCATCGAATGTGGCGGGCAGACAAAGTGAAGCCACGTATCTATGTTATAAGCATAACTTCAAGGATGGACAACCGTTGACATCAACCCTATTCATGGATCTTTATTCAAGGAATGCATCAACCCTATTCATGGATCTTTAGCCCAAGCATCACCAAGTTCAACCCTATTCATGGATCTTTACCTTAGGACCTCACCATCCTTGACATGCTTGTTCATTTGAAAACTTACATCGTATCACCAATGACTATTTCCAAATTACAACTCGGGGACCTTATCCCGAATTTACATGATAAACCGACCTATATGCCTATGGATCCAATGCATTACAGTCTAAACATTACATGACTCACAAGAATGACGATGCACTCAAAACATGTAATTTCCATGAAGACGCAATTAAATGCACCATAAAACCAAATCTCCTCTCCGGATGCCCCCAAGACTCATTCGAGTCACAAACGAGCCAAAAGCTCCACCCATTAACCAACCAATGACCAAAATCAAAAAATGTGATAAACACAAGTGACACATTTATGCAAACTCACACTCCAAAAAACATTAGTAAACTCTACACGAAATTAGACCGAGACAAGTCATTTTCCAACGAGTACTTACCCTTTTATTTTTTCAAAACGTCTCATGACCCAAGAGCACGTATTTCTCAAAACATGTGTTAAACTACATTTATACTCAAATGACCTCATTTCATGACATAAATTATCAAAATACCATTACTTATGATTTACTCATAAAAATGCCCCAAATTCCAAATGTAGGTAATTTACAAAGCTTGTAAAGTTAAACACTTCAATTAATTAAAACTCAACAAATATTCAACAATCAATAATTTCATGTAAATCTTGCAAACATTTAAAAATTAACATTTTGTCATGTACATCGTTTTCACAAATCAACTTGAACTCACCTTGCTAGATTTAGGGTAATTCTAGATTTTACCCCAACTTGAGTTTCCTTGAAGAAATATGAACTTCAAGCCAAATCTTCTGAAACCTAAATCCACAAGGGTCCAACCATAAACATCCACATTTAGCCATTTAGAATCATTCCCCAAAACATTTTGCATAAAGATCTCAACTTATATCAAAACCCTAATTTCCATAAATGAAGAAAATGGGAGATTACCTTATCCACCACTTGTATCCACCAACAATAAACCTTTAGGGTTACTACTATGGCATCAACTCAAGTTCTTCAAAAGATTGGAGATAGATTGATGAAACCCTAGAAATCAAGGGGGATGAGGAAGAAACTTGGATCATGAGTTCACCCTTGAAAACCTTGCAATAAATAACCCAAACACAATACTTGAGACCCACAAGATGATTCCACTAGCCTTAGATGAAAATTTGAAGAAGGAGAAGGTAAGGAAGAGAGGAAATTGTCCCTAATCTCCCAAAATCGCCTCCAAAAACTAGTGGTAGCAGAAAATAGGGTTAAAATGGGTTAAGTTCACATTTTATACGCACAGACACCGGGGGCAACTATGCCCATTGGCAATGTCTCCAGAGCAATGTCGCTGAGCCCAAGCCCCTCTCGGTACGGTCCTTTGCGACTGTGACAGGCGATTGTGCCCTTGTCACAGTCGCGGGTCACTCTCTCCCAGAGCCCCCGAGACCCGTCTTCTAGCCGTCTTGATACCTTGAACGCTCGGGTCATGGTTTTAGGTTTAGTCTAAGCAATTTTAACCCTTCCAAGGCCATGCCAAGGTGGAGAATGGTCGTTTCCTTAACACCGCCTACTTGGATTTTACGAGTGTTACAGAAAATGTCGTGATTGGGTCGGGAGGTGAAGCGAACGTCGTTGGCATGGAGGAGCAAATTGTTGTTCGAGAAAAGAGAAAGAAGTCGGGATGCACATATAAGGATTTTCTGGGGTGTTCTTGATCTCACTTCTCATAGACTTGCTCATTCCAGCTCAACACGATTCTGATTCCGTATTCTAGTGACCAACATCAACCTGAAGAATTCCCGAAATTTAGCACACCAAAAAAATCATACGGATCAGTACTTAATTACCAATATCTAACTTCCTTTAAGTTCCACCACCGCGAGGCTAACATTTCTCGTAATCCAACGGGGTACTCCCACACATTCCAAAGATCACTGACTTCAAAAGAACAATTCGGCTTGCCCTGAGTCGACCCCCAAAAGATTCAAAGTTGACACCTACTATGGTATTGAAAACTCCAAACATACAGTTTTACGGATAAACCATAACATTCTCAATATTCCCGAATACCCATAGAGGTGGTACACCACCGGCACATAAAATATCGCCTATCAACCACCATCAATTCAATTCCAAGCTTTAGCAAGCCATAATACAAGGCTCAACTCCAAGTTTTATCGAAACGAGTAGATCACGACTTAAAATAATCGGGATAATACATGAATCTAACACCTCAATTATTCATTCGTGAACCTGTTCATAAGGCTGAACTCCACAACTCAAAACTGGTCACAAGTCGGATCATACAACGTTTTAATTCTCAAGGACTTCTCTAGTCCCTCATTACAACTCCTTTCACGATAGGGGTTTAAATCTATAGCCCTAATGAGTTCAAGGTTTTTCAAATTCATATGCCAAGTCGAAATTTTATAAAACCTCCGAATGCAAAAGCTTTATAACAAATTAACCGCACGTATAAACTCCACTACCGCTTATTCGGTAGATGTGCAAGTGGTTACCAATGCCACACATATAAAAAAAATTCGACATTCACTTGATCATTACTCGCGTTAATAATGGTAATAACAAAGATGCGCCACAAAATTTTCAAATTGACCACTATGATCCTAGCATGCGTTAATTTATAATGTGTCCGTGAAAATAAATTTTCTGCACCAAAACATGTGCAACGACGTTCGTACAACCTAAAAGAGGAACTTCTAAATTTCCACTTAAAATTCTTTTCATTAGATCGCAAAATGTCATGGAGTAAAATTTTCAAAAAGGCCATATGCATCAGTTTATGCCGAGTACGTAAAAATAATTTTATGTACTAAAACAGTGGGTAACAAATAAGTGTACAAATCCCAAGAGAAGGACTTCACAAGTTCAAGCTCCAAAATCCTCTTTTAACCATAAAATATCATGGGATAGAATTTCCCAACAAGACCTGTATACATAAACTTATTTCTCAAATTTCATAAAACGATAGGTGTATGCGACTTGATCAAACGTATATATATATATATATATATATATATATATATCGGTTTTCAAACCTTGGACCACACGAATAAAATGCACTTGTCCAAAAATGGTGACTATAAAACCATGTATACCAGTAAATCAATATAATGCATTGCGTGAGACGATATCAATAGAATCAACAACTGAAGAAGGCATAAAGAAGAAGCCAACTCGAACCTTTAAAGATTTTTCACATGCTTACCCGAACAAAAGTGTAAATCAATTCAAATGTTAAATAGCATACAACGAAATAATCTTGTATAAAACCCCAAAGAGAAACCACACAACATTGAAACTTCCCAAAATAATATGTGAGATAACATTCATCAAGAAAACTCTCAAACGTCTTTTACGGTTGCGAAAATACATGTGCAAACCCGCATGAGGCAAAATATTAAACAAGGACTCATAAGTTTACGCACACAATAATGCAAGTATACGAGTTTCAAGGTTCTTTTTATGCGACGCAAAATTTCATAAAATAAAACTCCACAAGACTCAACTAAATTTTCATAAAATCCAATGACACAAAAGAACATCAAGCGGTGCCAAAATCTTCATTTCCCACACCAAGGTATAAGACGAAGTTATGACTAAATTGCCATGATTCCAAAAATTTCTCCCTTTTATCGCTACGTAAAGTAAATTGACACTCTTCACAAAACTTGCATAAGACACGACACTAAATAAACTCGTAAATGTACCCGCAACATAATTAAAACTTACGCAATTCAAAGTGCACTCACGCGTCGAAAAACGTTGTGAAATAAAATGCTATAAAACTCAACACCACTCATACTGACTAAAATTCTCAAGAGAACTCAGACTCAAGAACATGGGAGTAACTTGTCTTTTAAAACCTTAACATACGTGGAGGAGATCGAATGTCAATGTTAAAATTTCACAATTACTTGCCCAATACTCCAAATAACATTAAAACACGGATATTACAATATCCGAAAATAGCGTTAGACACGAAACGGGGATGGAGAGGTTTTCAGTAAAAATTTGCAACCACGTGCAACAAAACAATTTCATGCATGCTTAAACTCACGATTTAAAATCTGATGAGTGCTAAATGCTTTACCAATACTTCATATTATACTCACTTTATGCTTTGAAAACATGAGAAACAATTGATGCGAACTTATTTTAGAAATAAATTTCGTGCATGAATTTGGTCGGCACTCCACATCTTAGGACCACACTTCTCAATTTTCCTAGTCACACTATCGGTGTCCAAATGCTTCAAACATCATAAAGCAATAATCACACTAATTTAATTAACTTACAATTTCTCCTTGAAATAAAATCAATTTATCAAGCCTATGATTCAAACTCAACCAATGACTCTGACCCAAAAGGGTCAACTTAGTGAATCTGACGAGCTTAACCATCACTCCAATATCACAATGTTATAAACATTAATTATTCTATCGATTACTCGCTTAGAAACTTTCTCACTACCTCAACGGTCATCATACCAAGGTAGGTCAAGTATACACATGTAGCAAGTAGGTTCACTATGACACTGGCCAGGTGCCATTATGAACGCACCGTACATGATCACCCTTGCTATCCTCGACAAGTTTCCCGTTTCTAGCGACCCAATCAACTCCAAAATATCATATCTTAAGGTACCAAATGGTGCAATTTCACTTTCAATCACTTAAAAGAACGCTAGTTTGAGTCTATGCATCCAAAATCAACACCTAATTCTCTCAAACTTAGGTTCTGATACCAACTTGTAACACCCTCAAAATTGGAAAGAGCAACTAATTTAAAATTTTCAACAAAACCTCAAATAAAGATAAATCCCTTATAACAAGTCCATATTTTGATTAATAATCTAGTTTTAACCATCAACACATAAATAAAGTCTTACACAAAGACTAAATAGGGTCGGGTGTTACTAAAACCCAAATACCAGTTGCTATTCCCAAGATAAAGGCGAAAGACTACACCAAGCTACTCACCCTCGTGGATGTAACTAATACTCAACTCTTTGCAACGACGCTAGTACCATTCCCCAACCGGAACCTGATACACATGCTGACAAATAAAAAGGTTAGGCTAACACCTAGTGAGTTCAAGAGTTTTCAAAATAAATAAACACATATTGTTAAAGGAAATAAAGCCATTTAAACCATGAGTTTCCAAAATGATTTGCTTTAAATATGAGGAGACTCATTTTCCAATAATGCACGTTTTAAAGACGAATACCCCGACGTAAAACATTCATTCATAAAGTAAATTCAACCCAAGATTCACTCAAAACGTGAATATAAAACGACTCCCAGTTTATGAAAACGTGAATAAAACTTCATATCCCAAAACACCCAAACACGGATGGGACATAATACTCGACCCATAAATCATGAATAAAACCCATATATATATGAAATGTCACTGAAAACATGGATACTAAAATACACTACCCAAAACAACACTTTCGGTGATGGGGGAGACCCGATTCCATCGAATGTGGATGGCACACAAAGTGAAGCCACGTATCTATGTTATAAGCATAACTTCAAGGATGGACAACCGTTGACATCAACCCTATTCATGGATCTTTAGTCAAGGAATGCATCAACCCTATTCATGGATCTTTAGCCCAAGCATCACTAAGTTCAACCCTATTCATGGATCTTTACCTTGGGGCCTCACCATCCTTGACATGCTTGTTCATTTGGAAACTTACACCGTATCCCCAATGCCTATTTCCAAATTACAACTCGGGGACCTTATCCCGAATTTACATGATAAACAGACCTATATGCCTATGGATCCAATGCATTACAGTCCAAACATTACATGACTCACAAGAATGACGACGCACTCAAAACATGTAATTTCCATGAAGACGCAATTAAATGCACCATAAAACCAAAACACCTCTTCGGGCCCATAAAACGGGGCAAATGCCACCAAGACTCATTCGAGTCACAACCGAGACAAAAGCTCCACCACCAATGACCAAAATCATAAAATGTGATAAACACAAGTGACACATTTATGCAAACTCACACTCCAAAAAGCATTAGTAAACTCTACACGAAATTAGACCGAGACAAGTCAATTTCCAACGAGTACTTACCCTTTTATTCTTTCAAAACGTCTCATGAACTAAGAGCACGTATTTCTCAAAACATGTGTTAAAATGCATTTATACTCAAATGACCTCATTTCATGACATAAATTATCAAAATACCATTACTTATGATTTACTCATAAAAATGCCCCAAATTCCAAATGTAGGTAATTTACAAAGCTTGTAAAGTTAAACACTTCAATTAATTAAAACTCAACAAATATTCAACAATCAATAATTTCATGTAAATCTTGCAAACATTTAAAAATTATCATTTTGTCATGTACACCGTTTTCACAAATCAACTTGAACTCACCTTGCTAGATTTAGGCTAATTCTAGATTTTACCCCAACTTGAGTTTCCTTGAAGAAATATGAACTTCAAGCCAAATCTTCCAAAACCTAAATCCACAAGGGTCCAACCATAAACATCCACATTTAGCCATTTAGAATCATTCCCCAAACATTGTGCATAAAGATCTCAACTTATATCAAAACCCTAATTTCCATAAATGAAGAAAATGGGAGATTACCTTATTTACCACTTGTATCCACCAACAATAAACCTTTAGGGTTACTACTATGACATCAACTCAAGTTCTTCAAAAGATGGGAGATAGATTGATGAAACCCTATAAATCAAGGGGGATGAGGAAGAAACTTGTATCATGAGTTCACCCTTGAAAACCTTGCAATAAATAACCCAAACACAATACTTGAGACCCACAAGATGATTCCACTAGCCTTAGATGAAAATTTGAAGAAGGAGAAGGTAAGGAAGAGAGGAAATCGTCCCTAGTCTCCTAAAATCGCCTCTAAAAATGAGTGGTAGCAGAAAATAAGGTTAAATGGGTTAAGTTCACATTTTATACGCACAGACGCCAAGGGTAACTATGCCCGGCGACTATGCCCAGTGGCAATGTCGCTAGAGCAATGTCGTTGAACCCAAGCCCCTCTCGGTACAGTCCTATAGCGACTGTGACAGGCGATTGTGCCCTTGTCATAGTCGTGGGTCACCCTCGCCCTGAGTCCCCGAGACCTGTCTTCCAGCCGTCTTGAAACCTTGAACGCTCGGGTCATGGTTTTAGGTTTAGTTTAAGCAATTTTAACCTTTCCAAGGCCATGACAAGGTGGAGAAGGGTCGTTTCCTTAACACCGCCTATTGGATTTTACGGGTGTTACAGAAAATGTCATGATTGGGTCGGGAGGTGGAGCGAACGTCTTTGGCACAGAGGAGCAAATTGTTGTTCGAGAAAACAGAAAGGAGTCGAGATGCACATATAATGCTTTTCTGGGGTGCAGGCTACCCAAATTTGCAGGTACTACCGATCTCGTCAGTTATATATACTGGATCTGTGAAGTGGAAATGGCGTTTGAGGCAAGCGAATGCGATGATTCTCAAAGAGTCAAGTTTTCCTCTCATCTACTTAAGGGCGAGGCCCTTACTTGGTGGAATCTCACCCGATCATCTCTTACTCCCGAAGTGTTGGCTAAACTCTCGTGGCCAACATTTAAGAAGAAGATCCTCGACAAGTATTGCAGCGAAAGAGCCTTGGACAAGATTGAACTAGAATTTTGTAATCTCAAGAAGGGTATCATGTCTGTTTCTGACTACTCGAAGCAATTCTTGGAGAAGTTGAGCTTGGTGGAACATCTGGCTCCCGATGAGAAGACAAAGATCAAGGCCTATCTGTTGGGGTTACCGGCCGAGATGAAGACGGCGGTAAGGAACGCCAAAGTGTCGACGATAAAGGAGGCTATTGAAGAGTCATTCCTGGTGGAAGATGACATTGTGCAAGGAAGGGAAGAGAGGGGTCAAGTTGTTGAGAAGAGGAAGTGGTAAGGGCCATCTGGGCCCACTCGTCAGTCTAAGCCATTTGTTGGTGGAAGGTTTGGAGACAACCGCCGAGAATCGAGGTGGTCACATAAATGTAAGGCCAAGCACTTTGGCCCATGCAATCCAAGACCTCACTCGGGTCCCGTCGAGTGTGCCGAGTATGGGAAGAAAGTCCATGAGATCCGAGATTTCCCTATCCGGGGCTCGGTGTGTTTCAAGTGCCGAGAACCGGGTCACATGAAGAAATAGTGCCCGAAGCTAGTGGGTGGCGGTCGTGGAAATTCTTTTGGGTCGACGACAATAATCGAGCAACCTCCAAGGGCGCCGAGCCGAGCATTCCGGATGACCACCGAAGAGGCGAAGGAGACCACCGATGTCATTTTGGGTACGTTCCTAGTAAACTCCTTGCCCACTCGTGTGTTATTTGATTCAGGTACAACATGCTCTTTTGTGTCGAGTACTTTCTATGAACATTTCATCACTCTTGTTAGTACCCTACCCGATGATTGTTGAAGTGGCTAATGGGGACCAAGTGATTATTTGAGAGCGCTTCAATGACTGTACCCTAGAGATTGATGGGAACTCCTTTGGAGTAGATTTGTTACCTATGGCTATAGGTGGTTTCGACATAGTCATAGGCATGGATTGGTTGTTTAGATATAAGACCGACATCCTCTGTTCCAAGAAGATGATCCAAGTGCCTTTGCCGGGAAATGGTGTAGTCACTATCTATGGAGAGAAAGAGAAGAGATGTAATCCTATCATCTCTTCTCTTAAGGCCTGCAAATTCCTAGCGAAGGGTCATTCCTCGTTTCTAGCTTATGTGGTGGACGCAATAAGGAGAAGTAATTTGTAGAAAACGTGAAGATCGTGCGGGACTACCCGAATGTCTTTCTGGAGGATCTACCCGAGCTACTGCCAGGACGCCAAGTAGAGTTTCAGATCGACCTTACCCCGGGAGCAGCGCCGATAGCCCATGCTCCTTACCGGCTGACGCCAAAAGAAATGCAAGAAATGATGACACAACTTCAAGAGCTTCTGTTATGGAGAAGGGATTCATCCGACTGAGCTCATCGCCTTAGGGAGCCCCAATATTGTTCGTGAAGAAGAAAGACGGATCTATGCGAATGTACATCGATTACCGGGAGTTGAATAAAGTCACAGTGAAGAACAAGTACCCACTACCTCGAATTGACGACCTTTTTGATCAACTCCAAGGCGCAGGATGCTTTTCGAAGATCGACCTTCGGTCCGGATACCATCAAGTGAGGGTGAAGAAGGATGATATTCCAAAAACGACCTTCCGAACAAGATACGGACACTACGAATTCTTGGTGATGCCCTTTGGTTTGACCAACGCTCCGGCCGTATTCATGGATTTGATGAACCACGTATGTCGTCCTTTCTTAGACAAATCCATGATCGTTTTCATTGACGATATCTTGATCTAATCAAAGGACGAGACCGAGCATGAGAAGCACTTGCGGGAGGTGTTGGAAGTTCTCCGAAAAGAGAAGTTGTTTGCAAAATTTTCGAAATGGGAATTCTGGCTACAAGAGGTCCAATTCTTGGGTCATGTGGTGTCTAAAGACGGAGTGAAGGTAGACCCGGCGAAGATCAAGGCAATGATGAGTTAGGAACCGCTAATGAGTCTGACAGAGATCCGAAGCTTCTTGGGGTTGGCAGACTACTACAAACGATTCATACAAGATTTCTCCAAGATTACTTCGCCACTCACCTCTCTAACAAGGAATAATGTCAAATTCCTTTGGACCGAGACGCAAGACCACGCCTTTCGGACCCTCAAGAAGAAATTGTGTGAAGCCCCAATCTTATCTCTACTTGAGGGATTGGACGACTTCGTGGTGTATAGCGACGCTTCCAAGATGGGACTCAGGTGTGTTCTAATGCAACATTGCAAGGTGATAGCCTATGCGTCACGACAACTAAAGGACCATGAAAGGAACTATCCGACTCATGATTTGGAATTGGCGGCAGTGGTCTTTGCTTTGAAGTTGTGGAGACACTACTTGTACGGGACGAAGTGAACCCTCTTTACCGATCACAAGAGTCTGAAGTATATTTTCGATCAAAGGGAGCTCAACATGCGACAAAGAAGATGGCTTGAGTTATTGAAAGAATATGATTGCGAATTACTCTACCACCCCGGTAAAGACAGCGTGGTAGCGGATGCTTTGAACCGAAGGAGACAGGAAGGCGGCATCAAATTAAACCTCACTAGGATCGAAGTGATATCAAGCTTATTGAAGAACATCAAGTCGAGCCAATCGGAGGCACTTCGAGACGAAAATCTCAAGACCAAAGTTATGGTGAAGCAAAGAGACCAATTAACGGAGGATAGACGGGGACTCAAATTATTCCAAGGTAGTATTTGGGTGCCAAAATTGGGTGGAAACTGTGAACTACTCCTAGATGAGGCACATAAATCCAAATATTTCATACACCCCGGTAGTACGAAAATGTATAGAGATTTGAAGTTGAATTATTGGTGGCCGGTGATGAAACTTGACGTGGACAACTACGTTGAGAGGTGTGTCACGTGCCTTCAAGTCAAGGCAGAACATCAAAGACCGTACGGAAGTTTGCAACCATTGTCCATTCCCGAGTGGAAGTGGGACAGCGTCCCCATGGATTTTGTGACAAACTATCGAAGACCTTGTGAGGCCATGACACTATTTGGGTGATCGTAGATCGCCTAACCAAGAGTGTGCATTTCCTTGTAATGTAGGAGACCTTGCCAATGGAGAAATTGGCCAAGCTTTATATTGATGAAGTAGTGTCGAGACATGGGGTGGCACAATCGATTATGTCCAATAGAGACAGTCGGTTCATATCCAATTTTTGGGCTAGTTTTTAGAAAGAGTTGGGCACAAGAGTAAACCTGAGCACGACTTACCATCCTCAAACGGACGGTCAAAGCGAGAGGATAATTCAGACGCTCGAAGACATGCTGAGGTCGTGTGTTATCGACTTTAGAGGGAGTTGAGACTCACATCTACCCTTGGTAGAATTTGCTTACAATAACAGTCACTATTCCAGTATTGGAATGGCACCATTCGAGGCCTTGTACGGCCGAAAGTGTAGAACCCTGTCTGTTCGCTCGAAGAAGGTGAGAAACAATTCGTCGGACCGAAAATAGTTCAAGAGACGGCGAACAAAGTGAAGGAAATCCGAGAAAGGTTGAGAGCGGCTCAAGATCGACAAAAGAGTTACACGGACACGAAAAGGAGATCGGTCAAGTTTCAAGTGGGAGATCGTGTTATGTTGAAAGTATCTCCATGGAAAGGAATTATCCGGTTTGGGAAGCGTGGGAAACTTAGACCCCGTTTCCTTGGACCTTTTGTCATTTTAGAAAGGATTGGACTCCAAGCCTATCGGTTAGATCTACCGCCGGAAATGGACGGAATACACCCTAGCTTTCATGTGTGTTACCTCCGCAAATGCTTAGCCGAAAAAGAAAGTGTCATTCCTTTGACGGAAATCTGAATAGACAACGGTAACCGTTGTATCGAAGAACTGGAAAGCATTTTGGAGAGCAAGGTGAAAAAGTTCTAACATAAAGATGTTACCATGGTCAAGTTCCAATGGAAGAACCACTGTGGTTCTAATGTCACTTGGGAGTCCGAAGAGGACATGAAGAAGAGGTATCCTCAATTGTTCTCCTAAAGCTCGATTTCGGGGACGAAATCCTTATTAGGTGGGGAGGATTATAACACCCGTATTTTCCTCCTAGTAAGGTAAGTCACATTTATTATATCTGGAGTGATCTAATAATCATAATTATCAGTTTATCGTTTATACTTGAACCATGATTTGTAACGCCCCGATTTTTGTCCAAAAAGGAAGAAAGTTGTAAACAATGCTCTGCGCGGATGGCCGCGCGAGTGGAGTCGCGCCATGAGTCGTGCGAGGCTCTGTTTGCCCACGACTCCAGACGTCGGTGCGCCCACCCGTGCGAGTTCAACCGCGCCACCACTTACGCGCGGCCCCTGCGCGAATAAAAGGGAAAAATCAGCCATTTTCTTCATTTATTCTCCCATCTACCCTCTTTCAAAACTCTCTCTTCTCCATTACTTCTTGAAATCGACCATTGGAGCATTCAAGGCATCACCCTCCTCATTTATTGCAAGAATCAAGTCTCTTCCACCAAGGATCCCAACCAAGATTTCCAAACCTCAAGAGCACCTTCCTTCTCCACCATTTTCTAGGGTTTTGGTCATTTTCTAGGTTTTGGGACAAAAACCTAGATAGTGAGTTCCTAAACTTTGTATAACTGGATACACATCATATTATGTTCTTTACTATTAATGTCTCTTCTATACATAATGCATATATCAAATTTTATGTGGCGTTCATTGGTGTTTGGGTTCAAGAACCCTTACCTTTCATGGATTAGGGTGTCTTAGATGGTTATTTGGGAAATCTTACCAATAATAATGGTGGGATTTACTTCATAATGTTTACTTAGAGATTTTAGCCTGTATGAAGGGCTTTGACCTAGTTTTAGAAAAATGATTATTTGGTATCTATGTGTTGGGACTTGTGTTATTATTTCCTTATTGGATAAAGAATATGGAATTGGAGGTTTATGACCCCATCACTCCTTATGTGAAAATATGGGTATGATGATAAGAGGAGGAAACTTATAAATCATATGTAGAGAGTGTACATTATATGTGTGGTTCATACTTCTAAATGTTGTACCCATGGTTGGTATTGTGATTAATTCATATAAAAATTAGTGTTTGAGGCCACTAACGGTATTGTTGGACGAACCAAGTCGGTAGACACTAGGAGGATATAGTCTTGGGTGCCACCATAATCGTATGCACCTAGACCTCCGTCATTCGGGGTAATGCCATGGTTGTAGTCCTCGGATGTGTCGGGTCTTTTGGATGTTACTCATGGTAGTTGGCATCAAGGTGTATCGACTCTTTGGGTGGAACTTGATTGGTGCTATGGGTCTCCCCCATTGACTTCACATATGGAAACTTACACGATGAATGTCATGAACTTACTTTTTCTAGCTGCATGATTATTTGTAACACCCTAAAAATTCGGGTAATTTTGAAAATTGAAAATTCGGCAATATAACGTTTGTAAATAGGGCAAACCACCCAAAATGGGCAAAGCGTGAGCATTTACAAAAACCTGTAATAATGTATAGGGAAACGACAACAAACTAATCTAAACTACATCTAGCTAGATTACATCGGTTGTCAACCCAATACCAAAAGAATAATTGTTTTAAATGCTAAGGCTTCCAAAATAAATATCATCCAAAAATGCCCTCAAGAGACCACGCTCTTCACTCAACCCCTTGACGTCCCGCCGCTAAGGGAACCTGTTATACACATCATTTGAGAAAAAGTGTTAGGTTTAAAGCCTAGTGAGAACATACAGTTTATATGAAAATAGCAAGAAGTATTAGTTGAAATATAAGTAAACGATTTCCGCCGAAAGTCTTTATAAAGGTTCGGTAAACACATAGTGACCTCCCATCTCAATTTCCCAAAGTGTTTCCTTACCAAATAAACTCTTCCATAGAAGAACCTTTTCATTTGAACATAAATTTCTTCATGTTATAAACTATTTGTTGTCTTTTTCATGAAATACTCCTTTCAACCAAAACCCATAAAAGTTAAATCATAAACTTGGCTAGAAGCCATAAGTTGAACATTTACTCCACATAATATAACAATAACACATTTGTAGTTTCAAAACATAGGTTATATCATCATTTTACAAAAATGGTAAGAACCCTAACAGTCTCCCAAAAACACCAAGTTAGGTCAAAATCTCAACAACAATAAAATGTAACCAAGGAGATGTTTAGAAGTCAAAATATGCATTTTGATGTGTATAAAGTTTAATAAAAGGAAGTATGACTCACAATGGGGTTAAATCGAAACCCTAGCAAAACTCTTAGAGTGGAAGATGAAGATCTTGAATGGATGGATGATTGATACTTTCTCCCAAGTCTTAAATAGCCCTAGATAGCATTAATAACCCTCCATTAGAGGTAGGTGGAAGGAGTAGATGAAGGATGAAGTTTAGGGTTGAAAACTTACCACCAAAATGAGAGAAAACGAGCTCTGGAGAAGATCCTAAGTCTGATGAAATGAAATAGTCCGCTGAACTCTCATTAAATAACCCGTGTTGTTTCTTCTGATGCCAAGCACGACCCGTACCAATTTTGCGAAGAAAAGAGCACGACCCGTGCCAAAGCTTCTGTGTCTAGGCACGACCCGTGCCATATTACTGAAGAACGGTCAAAATCTCAACAACAATAAAATGTAACCAAGGAGATGTTTAGAAGTCAAAATATGCATTTTGATATGTATAAAGTTTAATAAAAGGAAGTATGACTCACAATGGGGTTAAATCGAAACCCTAGCAAAACTCTTAGAGTGGAAGATGAAGATCTTGAATGGATGAATGATTGATACGTTCTCCCAAGTCTTAAATAGCCCTAGATAGCATTAATAACCCTCCATTAGAGGTAGGTAGAAGGAGTAGATGAAGGATGAAGTTTAGGGTTGAAAACTTACCACCAAAATGAGAGAAAACGAGCTCTGGAGAAGATCCTAAGTCTGATGAAATGAAATAGCCCGCTGAACTCTTATTAAATAGCCCGTGCTATTTCTTCTGATGCCAAGCACGACCCGTGCCAATTTTGTGAAGAAAAGGGCACGACCCGTGCCAAAGCTTCTGTGTCTAGGCACGACCCGTGCCATATTACTGAAGAACGGCGCACGGGTCGTGCGCCCTGCAGACCATCGAATAAATGCCCTTTTCTTCCTTTCTTTCTTCTTCTTCATCGACTTCTCTCAAAGAAACTCTAATATAAGAATATAGAGAGATACGAGGGGTTTTTCGTTAGATTGAAAATTCAAGGTGTTACATTATTACTTGTTCAAACACAATAGGCTTATTGGCCTAACACTTGTTGGTGTCGATGTGTATCTCACGTTCTAGTGATGCTGCATCTAAGAAGGTCTAGGCGGGCTTTTGTGTGAGCTTGGGGATATGCAAGTGGGCGCACTTTTTGTGAAGATTCTTTTGGGTCTATAAACGACACCCTTTTTGTAATCTTATATCTGTTGTAGAAATTAGATTAGCTAGTTATTATTTATTACCGTTAAATTACAAACTGTAATTAAACAAGTTTTTATACATTCCCCACTTTTGGGAGGTTTTTGCTATGACAAATTTTATATACCACATTTCCGTTTATTCCGGAATTTTGTTATCCTCATTTTTTGGGTGTTACATATCAAGATGATAGTATATATGAATCTCCAATTAGTTAAAATCTGAAGGGTTGATTTTGAGTTTTTAGGTGAAGAACAATATAAAAAACTGGAAACCCTAGTTTAAGAGTAAAATTGGGGAGTTCATTTGATATTTTTCTATAATTTTTATGTTAAAATATCGATAATAAACTTGTTTATTGCAATGGTGGAAAAAGAACAATAAAAATCATTTTTAATATAATTAATTTTTTAATTTAAACACAAATCACAAAACGATATGTTATTTTATTTATTTTGATATACTTATTGATATATATACATAGAGGTGAGTTATTGTGCAACCTTTTTAATGGTGCAATCCATGCAACCCACCTATCTACCACTCATTTTATTTTCACTTTTTTTAATTAAAAAGATGAAAACAAAATGAGTGGTAGATAGGTGGGTTGCACCATTAAAAATGGTTGCATTTGAACACCCCTCTATATATATATATATATATATATATGTGTGTGCACGCATAAAAATATTGTTTTTATTTTTTTAATAAGAAAAAAACAAATTAAAAAAACAGGAAAAATGAGAAAAAATAGGCAAAAACCTAAAATGGTAAACTAAAGTTGACAGATTTATTTTAATACCACAAACACAAAGGTTAAAACCATAATAAACATACCATAAAACCTTAGTAAAAAAACCATCAAAATCCATAATTCGATCACACTTATTTTTATGTCAATTCGAAATTTAACCCAAATCTTACATACGTCTAAATTGAAGTTAAAATAAACCATTTTTGACCAATCAAACCGGTTTAATTCCATAAAAAATAATTAGTTAATATAAATAAAATTAAAACAACTTTTCTATTCTATTTTTATAATTAACATATTACCCTATACCATCACTATGAGTTGAGTTCTATTCTAGTTTTAAATTCAATCTCCTAAGCCAAACAGAATGCAATATCATATGAAATACATCGAATCTTTCCGCAGGTTGATTCAAAACAAAATGTCTCCTTACTCCTCTCAAATTACTCTTTAGCCTCAAATACTTTTCTTCCGGCACCGACGTCAAAATTTCTTTCAGTCGACCAATTTCCGATACCTTAACACGAATCGAGAATGCCTCCCACTTCAACACGTCGCTAAAAGGTAAAACATAGTTTTCGGATATTATAACCGGCACACACTCCGAATAAATGGACTCAACGATCCTAGGGCTAGCCACCTCGTAACCACTAGGACAAAGGCAGTACTTGGAGGCTAACATGAAGGAGTAGTAGTCTAGGTTTTTTGGGAGGTACTCGTAGACTTGAAGATCCGGGTCCCGGCCTCTCCAATGGTGGAGGAGGAGGGGCCGTATGGGACCGTGAACCCCGCCTGCAAAGAACGCAAGATGGGGTCTAGGGGCGGTGGATGATGGAGACGAGAGAAGGGCGGGGGGAATGTTGCCGGTTCGGAGATTGATCTCAGGGAGGCTGACATCTTTTTGTGGGTTGAATCCTTCGGAGGAGTTAGCATTGCAAAGGACTCGGATTGAAGTGTTGTAGAGGTTTGGGTGACCTTTTGAGGCATGTGGACCCTGAAATGTTTTTGGAATTAATGTCAGAAAGATGCATGCTGCAGAGATGAATCATTAAAATTTGGCATGGTTATAATTAAAGAGGGATGTTATCATTTGTGTTGAATGCAGATGCATGCATATATATATATATATATATATATATATATATATATATATATATATATATATATATATATATATATATATATATATATATATATATATATGGCTTTTCATTGAGTTTCAAGATTCATGTTTTTGATTACGTTTAAAAGTCTACAAGTAATATTAATAATTCAAATAAAGAGAATCGAAAAGTATTTATATTTATATAGATTGACATGCACACATTTTATATGCACTGAAACTCCACCAAAGTGCAATATAATGGGAATATATATGTACACTACTTCATTTATGGTTTTGTGCATTAGAAGATATTAAAGTAGAATACTTGGTAGCTAGGACTCACGTTTTGTGAAAATTGATAAATTGCAAATGATTATAAGGACCACATAGACGTATGGTGGTAGGAATTGAACAGAATATATATGCTTACATTTTTATGCAATATATAAAGATTATATATATTTATGCTTTATAAGTTCATGATATCAAAACAAAAAAAAGCAAGATGAGAAAAATGCTTGCATTCATGAAGGTAGAAATATTATAGGCGAAAAACACTCTAATTTATTTATTTAATTTTATTTGTTGTAAAACTTTCTCCTAC
Source organism: Arctium minus (assembly GCA_954870635.1). Classification (NCBI taxonomy): domain Eukaryota; kingdom Viridiplantae; phylum Streptophyta; class Magnoliopsida; order Asterales; family Asteraceae; genus Arctium; species Arctium minus. The sequence goes on from OX941084.1 coordinate 112,270,555, forward strand.
TATTTGTGCAATAGATAAAGTTCAAATAAGTTAATTTCAGAAGCTAAACAAGTAACGCATAGTACCACTAGGAACTTGCAGCCAAATTTATTGTAGTAGAAGTTCAAATGAGTAGAATGAAACAAAACAAGTTGATCCTAATATATACATATATGTTATTTGTCCATGTATTTTGTGGCTATGACTTAGGGGTTATATAGTTGGTTTTCTATTAATTAGTCTTGTATGAATAATGATGTTTGTGTAGACTCACTTACCTGAATACATTGGGAAAGTTTTTGTTTGGAAGGTGTTTTTTTGGGAAATTGGCTCAAAGAGCCACATTACATTGGCATATTGGTCTCCTAGCCATTTCTCTACCTTATTGACGAAAATAGACCTAGGTCCGCCATTGTCCGCTACCTCCAGAAAAAGACAAAAAAAATTGTCCATTCAAGTCAGGTCCGCAACGGGTAGGTCCGCCACTCGACCCAGGTCCGCCATTTCGTCACGTGTCACGATCTCACTCAACGACAGCAGAGGATGGCAGAGGTAGAGGACCTGCAGGTCCGTCATTGCGGACCTAGGTCTATTTTGGTAAATGATGGAGAGAAGTGGCTAGGAGACCAGTATGCCAATGTAATGTGGCTATTTGAGCCAATTTCCCTTTTTTTTCATAGATTAAACATATTTATTACATTATATCTCATATAAGATAATTTACTTTTTAATGAGAAAATAAATAAAATCCATTTAGCTCTATTCAAAAAATAAAGTGAAGGGGAAAAGTAATTAATTAATTACCCAATCGTGACAAGAGAGCATGAAGTGATCAGCAGCATGAGTTTTGTTCCAGAAAGGATGTTTTGTGGAGATGACTCTGACGTAATCAGAGACAAAGTGTCGGAGTGGGGTGACGTCATAGGTATCAGGCTTGTACAGATACTTGACCATCCATGTGACACTGAATGGCATGAAGTAAACATGCGCCTTGTGCGCATCTTTGGTTCTGAAATTATGTCCTCTCATCCCTTGCTCCATTTCATGTATGAATCTTCCTTCTATTGTGTATATGTCTTTGCATGGTCCATCATGTACTATTGGTAGCTCACCTTCTTCGTATACATATATTTTAAATTTCTTTTCCATCTCTATATAACTCCTGCAATATTCGTTTGTTTTCATGTATATGTTTAATAAATATAATCAATCATATAAATACATATACATATATATATTGAAAATAAAAGTGTTCAAATCTAGCTGATTTGAACCCTAACACACATGCCCCCTCTCATAGAGGCTAGACAGACAAAGATGTCCCAAATGTAGACTTATTTCTAATACCATGTGAGATTATGTGAAATCCCATCAAATAATTACTCCAAAAAAAGTCCTTAAAAATAAAAAAGAGGTTTCACATATATTATTAAAAAAAAAGATGCAATTCTAGCGGATATAGGATCAACAAAATAAATGAAAAACGAGCTTAAGGCAATGTCATCCACATCCTTAGAGGTCGATCTTCATGAAGTTCTAAATCATGGGCTAACTTAATTAAGCTCCTTCTCATTAGGTGAACAATCGATGACCAAATGTTAAAATTACCATCAAATTTGCCAAGTTTATCCACAATAGCTTCAAGAGGGCAATTAATATTGAGAGTACATGTATAAGTAGTATCACTTGATTGATAATCTATACTATATTATAAAGTAGAGATAATAAACTCTTAAATATAAATTATTAGGCACAAGGTACCATCATTTTATGCAAGATTTTAAAAATCTCTTAATTTACAAGTATCAAAACACAATATACATATTACTATTGCATGCTTCCAACACTCACCAATTTGGTATGTGTAGGTATTCCTTTTATGCAAACATTTTCATGTATCACTATTAATTAATATATTATATTACTATAAATTTATTTTAATTATATTATTAAATATGTAATTGATTATTTTTTCTAGATGTCATTAAAATATATAAGATAATCATTGAATTATAACAAAATACTTAATTTTTTTTATATAAAAAACATTATATTATTAAGCCTAAATTAAACAAATTTATAAAAAAAACATTATCACTTTCTCAAAACCAATCAAAATCGTACTGTAAATCGATAAAAAAACAAAAAATAAAATGAAACATTAAAATCGTGATTTATCTCGCTACATTGCACAAGAGCAAAGAAAATAAGATATTCAAGATTACAAATATATATATGATAATATTTCCACGTTATCATTCTAACTATTAAAATAAGAAAATACTTTGAAAATATAAATAGGCCTAAAAACAACAATTTAAATAATTGAAGTTAGATGTTTTTCAACTTTTCACACATTGGTATAAATAATTCTAAATATGAGGAGAAAAACAATATATACAATTACTAAAATATAAAAAAGTAAATAAAAATGATGTTCAACGTCTAAAAGATGGTACAATAACTATCAATTTAAAAACAATAGGTGTTTTTTCCTTATATCACATGAGTTTGCTTGTTACTATTTCTTTATGTTGTGTATATATGAAGTCTCTTCTAATTTCCAATGATGTCTTTCATGATGGGGCAATTTCTTAATTTTTTAATGAAGTGTCTAGTTAAAAGTATTAAGGAGTAATTAATGAAAATAGAAATAAAAGAAATTATTTGTTTTACATAATATAATGAATCCATTCATTCAGAATCCCAGATTAGACTGAAGGATAAAAATTCATTCTCATTTTCATTCCCCTAACTAAACCAAACAACCTCTAAGTGTTTAATTTGCCAATCAATCATAAGAGATATTGATATTATGATCGAAAATTGATCAAGTGTTTAATTGGAATAATAATATCCAATGAGTTCCCATAAGTGAGTGTGAATGCCGAATCCCCACTTTCCTACATAGTTTAAGGGTTGTTTGGTTCAGACATGAGAATGAAAAATGATAGAGAATGAAAATGGAAATAAATTTTTATTTCCTCCAATTTATCCTAATATTAGAATTAACCAAACAATTTATCTTATTAAATTATTAATTAATCATTAAAGACATATAATTATCATGTAATAATTGATTGACAAATCTTTTTTCATCATGTTCTTTGGAAGAATATGGCAAAATTTAACCACTAGGTCTTTGGCCTAGTGGCCACCTTCCTTCCGTAAACGTTCCTACCTGGGGTTCCCTTACCAGGGTTCGAATCCGGGGGGAGACAGGATGTCTTTTCAGGTGCAAGTCTATGAGGTAGGGCTTGTAGGGTCCACAAAAGTGGACCACGGGGCCTTGGGTCCCCGCCAATAAACCTTAAAATTGTGAGTTAACATAGAATACTTTAAATTTTGCAACTTTTATTCTTACGAAACTAACAATATTCAGAGTGCATATTTATTAAAACCAAAACATTGAGCCAAAAGTGAAAAAATTACTAAACTACGTCCAAGAACAAAATAATGAGTAAATTATATTCTTGGTCCCTGTGGTTTATGTGTTTCAATACTCTGGGTCTTTATTTTGAAATATATATGGATTACATCATTTGTGGTTTGCAATTTATTACGTATTGAGTCCTTAAATCTAACTCCGTCCAAAAAGTTCTGTTAAGTGAGTTACTTCAGAAGAGTATTTTAGTGTTTTTAGCATTTTCTATTAAATAAAATATTTTTTCCTTTGATTTGATTTTTTATTGTTAATCGATGTATTTGACTTCGTGGCCCCCTGATTTGTGAACCCCCACTTCTCATCTCCGACGAATATAACTTCAAATACATAGACGATTTTTCTCCGACCAAACTCCAAAAAAAAATGTCATCTCCGTTGAATACAACTTCAAACACAGAGATGATTTTTCTCCGATCAAACTCCAAACACAATAATGATTTTTCTCCAGATTGTACTTCAAGAGCTCAAGCTGCTCCTCTAGATCTCGTTTTCTCGATCTGCCCTTCAAAAGCTCAATCTGCTCCACCAAATCTCGTTCTCCACAGCTCGTTCTCCAGATCTCATCCTATAGATCTTCTCCAAAAGGACGGGAACAAGGACTCGACCCTTCTAGCAAGTACTGTTTTTGTACAATCTGGGGTATGGGTTCATGAAGATCGATTTGAAGCCCTGTTTTTGTAGATCGATTTGAAGCCCTCTACTCCGCCGCCTCCCATCCCACCACTCACTACTCTCCGCCAACAACAGTTGCTCGAACTATGTTCCTCCTCTCTGTTTCAATCGATTGGTAATTTCTTGTTTTCTGGTTTTCGTTTAAAACTAATTTAGGGTTTTGTTTTATATTGATTTAGGATTTTGGATTGTTCGATTGGTTTAGATTCAAGGTTTTTTAACTATCGACGATCCATATGTTGATTAAAACGAGTACTATGACTAGTTTTGACTGTATTTTAAGATTAGGGTATGTGTAGGTGTGCTTGGATGAATATAGGATATTTGCCTGAAAAAGATGACCGAAAATTAATGGTATACTAGCCGGAGAAGATAGAATATTGTTGTCTTGATAATTAATAGAGTGAATTACATTCTTGGTCCCTGTGGTTTTAATAAAATAAAACATAATTTAAATGACTAAAATACCCTCTAAACTAATTGAGTTAACAGAATAATTTGGATGGAGTTAGGTTAGGGACCTAACACATATAAAATGCAAACCACCGGGATGTAATACATAGATATTTCAAAATAAAGATCCAGACTGTTAAAACACATAAACCACAAAGACCAAGAATGTAATTTACTCTAAAATAAAATAAGTAAACTTTCCTATGAAATATAAGAAATTATTTAATTCTTCTATTATCAATGCAAAACTCACTACACCAAATGTAAACTTAGGCAACAAATGCTAACTGACTATGTTGGTTAAGATAAGCTTAGGCAACAAAGCCTAATAATATATGTTGCCTAAGTTTCCTCTTAGGCAACATGTATTTCTATGTTGCCTAAGTGAGACCTTATGCAACATATGAATAATTATATGTTGCTTCAACTATCTTAAGCAACATCTTCCCTTATGTTGCCTTAGTTTTATAATGTTTTTTTTTAATAAATGGAAGTTATCTTAGGCAACATATTTTCTTATTTCTATGTTGTTTAAGGTCAAATATATAAATAAATATAGATAGTTGAAAGTGTAATAATTATGTTGACGTGATTGGGAGCGATTTTGGCTTCCAACAAACGTTTTCGTCATCAAAAGGAATTTAAATTTTCTTAGGTAATTATAATTTTGTTGTCATTTCATGTTTATCTCGTCTAAATGTGAATTATTACGTGTCTAAAATACGTTTAGCTCTTACTTTATTTTATTTTGTATGATTTTGTAGTTATTTCATGTTTATATCATGTAAAATTGGAACGTTTTATAATATTTTTTTTAATAAATAAAAGTTATCTTAGGCAACATATTTTCTTGTTTATATGTTACGTAAGGTCAAAATTATAAATAAATATAGGTAGTTGAAAGTGTAATAACTTGTTGACGGATGATTTAAATTCCACACCCACTTTTACTTAGGCAACATATAAGTTATTGTGTTTGTTGCGTAAGAACTAGCTTAGGCAACATATTTTCTTATTTCTATGTTACCTAAGGTCAAATATATCTCAAAAACAATTAATTAAAATGGCCCCAAACCAAAATAAAGAGAACTATATTTTTGCCTCCATAAAAAGAGAGTAGAAAAAATATAATTTTTCCATCAAAATCATACATTCTAACTGGTTTACGAAGAAAAGAAAATCAATAAAAAAGAATACTAGATCATCCAAGTAGAATACATATATAATATGAGTAAGGATCTGTTTGTTAGCAGCTTAATGAGACTCACAGTTTATTCAGTCAGCTATATATATGACTGTTTGGTAGTGACTTAATGATATAGAAAGTGACTTATTCAGTAAGATTTCAAGGGGGAGCTTTATGCAGAAAGCCAAGTTTTTTCCAAACCAGTCCCTCCCATTAAAAAACATGTTCCTTTCATCTATGAAAAATCTCTCTCAAATAAAAACCTTCTAAATCTATACAGACAGATTAATCCACACAGACAACTTTATTCATACAGAACTTAACGGAAAACCAAACATACAGCCTCTAACTAATAGTTTTTTTCCAAAGAGAATCAATGTTTAGAAATGGAGTGGAAGGGGCAAACATGGCATTGGCACAACCCATGCGTCTAATGGAAGTAAGGCTTCATTTCCTTTTCATGATTAAAACCCAAAAAAGAAACAGTGACATTTCCTCTTTTTTTTCATGAATGGAATGTTGTGGTTATCATTCTGGTAGTCACTTAGAAGGGAAGTAGTTCCAAAAGGCAATCCAAGCTTTTCTTATTATTTATGAAACTAGCTAAAAGAGTTGTATTCAGGTATAATTATTTTTACACCTTTTATAGATTTGTAAATCCTTAATTTTTTTAAAAACCTAAAGCTAAAAATGAGACTTTGGCTATGTTTGGTAAAAAAAACTAGCTTATAGGCTAGCTTTTTTTTCTGGTACGTGTTTGGATGATCATAAACTAGCTTATTGAAAAGTTACTCATAGTAGCGTTTTGAAAAGCTAACTTATCAGCTATCAGCTAGCTTATAAGCTAGTTTGCCAAACAATGCATTTATGTGTTTTTTTTGTTAACCATGGGTGTCCGGATAAGCTTATACACCCTTGACTAATCATGGAAGCTGCAAAATGTACAATCACAAAAATCTTGTGTGAACTTGAAAACAAATTAGTAAATAGTATTAGTTTTGAGTTAACAAGTTTTTATTAAAAAACATCTTAGAGATATGATAAAACATTCTACAATTTATTTGTTCGTCAAGGATTAAATATTTTTCTTGAAAGTAGGCTGTAAAAAATCTTGAGGGAGTGGCTAAGAATAATTAAATGAATAGGGGGTTTAAAATTCAATCCAAAGAATAGCAAATACAATAAAAAGTCAATATACAAATGCTATTTATGTTTTCATTAAATTTATATGTTTTTAACAGATACTCCTATATATATTTATGAAGAGAAAAAAATGTTTTACATAGTTGATTAATGGTTAAAGTTGTATCTCTTTAATGTAGCGAAATACATCTTGATCAGAGTCAAGAAATCGAACTCTGAATCTTAAATCCATGCTTAATTCAATTATATGTCTCTAATAATTTTATTTTATGGTTTTGTGTAGTTTTGAGGGAGGAGAGGGTTCTAGATTGTTTATTAGTTTTATGAAGTAGATTAGTAGAACTCGGTGTTTATTATTATTAATTTTTTAACAGCATCATAAAAACCTTTATTACCACCCAACCAAAAAGTAGTTATACAACAACATAGCAACAAACAGACCCACGAAGCAACACCAGAACAAAACCAAACTGAGAAGTAAAAAACAAGAATGATACAGCGAGAACGGAGTTTGCGAGGAGCAAACAGCCGCTGCTGCAAAACAAATCCCAAGCTACTGCGATAATCATCCCCCGGACAGACCCGAACTCAGTGTTTATTTTTGTTTAAAAATGTATATATCTAAAGGGGTTGTTTGTTTTTTTAAAAAAACCTCTTAATGACTCTTAAGTCTGAATCATTCAGACATTTTTACACATCATCTCTTATTAATCATAACTAAAATAAGACTTCAGACTTTAGACCTCTTAAAAAACAAACGGCACCTAAGTTGCGGTTTATCAATAATTTAATTGGGTTTAGATTTGGAACTTTAAAAAGTTGTTATTAATAAGTTGTAAATTAGAATTTTAATAAATTTTAAAAACAACATTTATGATATAATGAATATATTAGTATTAATATATTGTAATCGAAATTTTAGAAACCCACTTAAAATTTGGAAAATATATTATATAGATATTTCCTAAATTTAAAAAGGCTGCAAATGTTGTTTCAAGAGGGACCAAAAAGTACAAATTTCAGAAACATTCTATGAAGTCGAAGAGCTTACCGATAAAACTCGCCGGGGTTATGATAGATATCACTAGACAAAACGTCACCGTTTCGTAAAAGCTGAGATAGGTTACGGACAGAGGCAGCTTCCCTGATCTCAGCTCGTGCTCTAACAAGTTCTAACTCCAGCGGCCGTCGTCCCGTCTGCATTTTTTCATATCGAGTAAAATTTATGATCGAAAATGTTCATAAAATCATGATCAATTCAAATCTAAATCAAAATTTAAACACAAACACACTTGAATTCTGCCTAATTAACACCGGTAAAAAAAGCTGGATACAAATCGGGATTGGTATGATTTCGAAGCAAACGTTTCTTACACCACAACAAAAATTAAGTTTTCAAGCAACACGATTTTGTAACAACAAACGCATAAACAAGCACGCAATCTAAAAAATTATCAAGACGACATTACTTTAATTGAATCTTACCAAAACACACACACTAACACACACAGAGGAATGAATATATTTATTATAAATCGTAAGTTACGGATTTGAATCGTCAAGCTTCGCGAAGCGCGAGATTGATCATAAATCAGAAAAACTTCAGAGAAATTGATTCAAGACACACAGACATATCTGAAATACATACATACATACATGCACAATTATATAGATCGGAAATGTAGAACTTTACAAACATAAATCAAAATTGATCAAAGAACAGCGATTTGATTACGAAGATTAATTGGTGCTTACGATGAAAGTTCGATTACGATTGAGTTGAAGAGGCAAAGAAGAAGACATTGATGATTTGTGAAGATCCGGTGTAATCACGGCTCGGAACTTGTAATCATCAGAAGGTTGACGACGACTCAAGTTAAACTTGCTTTGCAACTGAACAATCGGAATCTGGAACTCCGGTTTGGAATTATTTGTGATGAAGAAAATGTTGAAAGAGAAGTCGGCGGCGGAGGAGAGAATGAGAACTATGGCGACGGTAGTCACAACAATGGCCGATGCTGTTGCCACGTAAGCAGATACTCGTTCGTGTCTCGTCGTCTTCATGGCTGCTGGCGAGAGACGCTTCGAAGTCGAGGATCTCGCTCTCTGTATTTTTATGCTAAATTTCGACCAGAATTACGAAATTGACCCTGTAATACGATACCTTCTCCAATAGCTATGTTTAAATCATGAAATCGACTAGTTTTAATTTTATTAAAATAAAAAGAAAAAAAAAAAGAGAATGTAAAAATTTCTAAATTTAGAAAAATTTCTAAAACCCAACATTTAAGAGAGGAAAATAATATTTTAATATTTCTTACCTGTAAGAGACATTAAGGGCCTGTTTGGTTCAGGCAGAGAAATGAAAATGGGAATGACAAGGTATGAAAATGAGAATGAGTATTGCATTAATGTTGTTTGGTTAATATTGGGAATCATTATCATAGATGTTGTTTGGTTGTTTATCATATATAATAACTGAAAATTTGTTTTGTTACCATTTTTATAACATTACCCAATCACTTTATCATTTAACATAACTTTAAAAAATACAATACAAAATATGTTTCATCCAAAATGAAAAATACAATATCATTCGATGTTTCATCCAACTTCAAAAATACATTACATTTCGATATTCCATCAAACTTCAAAAATACAATACAATTCGTGTTTCATCCAACTTCAAAATTTCAGAATCTCTAATAGACTACAGTAGAACTAACAAGAAGTGTCAGATATGTAAAAGAAAGAATATGTCTCTAGGGATTGTCAAGAGAACAACACTTCAACACAACATACACCTTTTCTCCACCAGACAGAGTAGAGAGCAATAAGCAGAGAAGAAGCAAATATCATATCAATGCTACTTCTTCAAATGCAGTTAAGAGCCTAGAATTGTGCCAAAGTTTATCAAACGCTAGTTAATTCTCGAATGATTCATTTGGCTTTCTTGACATCACAGAAAGAAATAGTATGTTAACTTTATAAAGATGTAACTATATCGTTCTTTTATAGGCTCTTAACTGAAGGATTTCTTAGTACTTACATCTTATTATTTGATGATGCCATCTGTATGTACTGTTTCCATGGAATTTTCTTGCTCTCATTTCATCAGAACCAAAGCATCATATTTTAGTTATACAACTAGGATCTAGTAGCTAAACAACCAAGTGTAGACAGAACAAAATGCAATCTTATCCCCATTACTCAGAGCCGAAATTGCCAAAATATGGAAATTTTATGTTTTCAAACATAGATGATGGATATAGATAAGATGTATAAGCTCATGCTATGCTGCACATTTAAACTTTAAAGCATCATGCATCAAATATGAACATCAATAAGCCCATCCAAAATCAGAAGCATGAACATTGATGCTTCTATTGTGATTGTAATTTGTAATCAATGACTTTGAGCTAGGTTTTCTAATGATAAATTTCATAAATTTTTGGCAGAGTGATTGTGATGGTAAACGTCTTAGAATGTTGGGGCTTGAAAACGAAAATTCTGAACCTAAAGTCAAAGCCGATGGAGGTTCTGGAAATCGAACAGAGAACCACACAAGATGAGATGTCAATACCGAATACCACTTGTAGAGATGAGATCGATTGAAGATGAGATGGGATTGGAACGTACCTGATGAAGAGAGCGTTCGATTTGTATGGAATGGATGCTTTCGAATTCGTATCTGATGGAGACTTGGAGAGGGAGGCGACGTATTGATGGAGAGGGAGGGAGGCGCCGATATTAGGGTGAAGCGGGAATGAAAAATCATTCCCCCCAAATTAAACGGGAATAGATTTTTGGGCTGATTTGGGAATGGGCCCATTATATTATAACACACCAAACACATCCTTTTATATTCATTCCCATTGATTATAGATTAATACCCCCAACCAAACACCCCCTAAAATTAAATGTTTAGAAGAAAAAAAACAATATTTTATTAAATATATTGAATATTTTAATTATATAAGTAATGTTAGGTGGCGTTTGGTTCGCAGATTCTGAAGGAATCTGATAGAATTGGAATGTTGAATTCCATTGACCAAATTTCATTTCTTTGTTTGGTTCAGGCCTTGTTTGTTTTTTTACAAAAAAACACTTAATTGCCCCTTATCACTTATTCGGTCAGAGGTAGGCCAAATAAGTGTGTTTGTTTTTTCAAAAAAATCAGTTCCACTTATCACTTAATTCCCACTTACCGAAAAAGTGATAAACCTATCACTTATTTTCACTTTTTTTTGTCTCCTCTCCATCATATTAGAGCCGCCTCCTTTTTCCTTCATCTCCATCGATCTCCTTCATCTCCTTCGATCGACTGCAAAAACACACCTCCATTTTTGAAGAAACGCCTCCATCGATCTCCTCTCTTTCAAACACAGCATGTTATTAGCCCTCCATCGATCTCCTCTCCAGCAGATTATAAGCCCTCCATCGATCTCCTCTCCAACAGATTATAAGCCCTCCATCGATCTCCTCTCTAGCAGATTATTAAGCCCTCCATCGATCTCCTCTCCAGCAGCGACTTTTCCAGCAGCGACGAAGGTATCTCTTGCTTCTGTTTGTCTATTTCTTTTGTATGTGTGTGTTTTGCAGTATATGATGGGTATTTGTTGCTGATGATAATTATTCTGTTTAATCAACTGTCCTATCTTCTCTTCACCTCTTAATGATACTCGACCATGAATATGTTTTCTGCCTAAAAGAACGAAAAAAAAAGTTAATTTGAGGGGGAAAGGAAGATTAATTTGTGACTTCAACATAGTTTTTACATTTGTTGTTGCGGGGTGGGAAGGGGTTGCGCATGATTCTAGAGTTCTCTCCGAAGCTTTAACAAATAATGCTATTTGATTTCCATTTCCTCCTCCAGGTATACTAACGATTTAGAGGTAATATATTTGTTATATTTATATTAATAACTATTGTATTTATTGTTTTCAGATAAGTATTATCTATGTGGTGCTGCATATACAAATACTCGAAGATTTATGGCACCGTATCGTAGTGTTAGATATTGGCTTGGAGATTTCCGTCGTCGACGTGCAATGAACAAGTATGAAAAGTTTAACCATTATCACACAAAACTTAGAAATGTTATTGAACGTTTTTATGGCGTCTTGAAAGCACGTTTTCCGATATTGAAAAGAATGACGTCGTTTTCACTTGAGGTTCAAAAAGACGTTGTTATTGCATGTTTTGCGGTTCACAACTTTATACGAAAGGAAGGTTTAAGTGACGAGTTGTTTTCTGAGTATGATCAAACCAATGACCAAGGGGACGATGGCGGTGATGAGGCTGAAGAGGTTCAAGTGCATGGGAGTACCGTTGACCAAACATATATGGCTAGTTTAAGAGAAGAAATTGTGACACAATTGATGAAAAATGGAGATTGATTTTAGTTGTTATAAGACTTTGTTCATGTTTCTATTGTATTTGAACCAATTAATGTATTTCAGTTGATTTTAGTTGTTATGAAGACTGATTTTAGTTGTATAATTTAATTAAATTCGATAGTATCACATTTTCAGGGATAAAATAGACAATAGTATATATTCAGACGTTTTCAACTTACAAAAACAAACAGTCTTTTTTATTCAGATTTCAGACTTCAGCACCAAAAAACAAACAGTCTTTTTTATTCAGATTTCAGACTTCAACACCACCACTTAAAAATCAGTAGTGAAATCAAACTTTAAACTTCAGCACCACTTAAAAAACAAACGCCACCTCATTCTTTTTCACAAAAGGAATCTTTAAATTTCACCAAATTCCACAAATGAGGGAATTTAACATTCCTTAGCAACTACAAGGTATTTTGATGTAATGAAATTCTTATTTTTCATAATACCACATAGGCCCTCAATCCAATATAACCTAATCACCGCCAACCACCGCCAATCTGAACCACCGCTGACCACCGACGATGTGAACCACCACCGGTCACCGCCAACCACCGACGTTCTAAACCATCGTCGATCTGAACCACCGTCGACCACCGACCACCGCCGTTCTGAACCATCGTCGATCTGAACCACCACCGACCACCACTAACCACCGTCGACCATCGACCACTGCCGTTCTGAACCATCGCCGACCACCACCGACCACTGCCGATCTGAACCACCACACAGGTCTGAACCACCGCCGACCATCGTCGGTCTGAACCACCACCGTTCTAAACCATCGACAATAGTCGACAATTGACCATCGTCGTTCTGAACCACTGTCGACCACCGATCACCGCCGATCTGAACCACTGTCGATCATCGCCGATTTGAACCACCTCCGATCTGAACCGCCGCCAACCACCACCGATCTGAACCACCGCCAACCACCGACCACTATCGTTCTGAACCATCGCCGATCTAAACCACCACCGACCACCGCCGATCTGAACCACCACTGATCACCGTCATTCTGAACCACTACCGACACCGTCGATCTGAACCACCGTCGACCACCGCTGTTCTGATCCACCGTCAGTCACCGCCGTTCTGAACCATCGCCGATCTGAACCACCGTCGACCGTCGCCAATCTAAACCATTGCCCACCGCCAATCTGAACCACCGCCGACCACCACCGATCTGAACCACCACCGACCACCACCGATCTGAACCACCACCGACCACCACCGATATGAACCACCACCAACCACCACCGATATGAACCACCGTTCTAAACCACCATTGACCACTACCAATCTGAAACACCATTACAAATAAAGTATTTTTAATGGCTATTTTATTAAAGCATGTTTTGTTTATAAATATTGAAATTATCAAAAAGGGTATTTTGGTTATTTATCAACATTTTATTCCAATTCCAAAGCTACATTATGTGAACCAAACAAACAGATTCCAATTCTTTTAATGGATTCCATTCCAATTCTGTCAACCAAACAGGTGGTTAAACCTGACAACATATTATTCTAATTCCTTCAAAATCAAATTCTTTGACAGATTTCATTCTATCCAAAAACATTCTGCGAACCAAACACCACCTTAGAATCTCTAAAATTAAGCTCTAGAATTTGATGTAATTGTTTTAAAGATTTTCATTTTTAGTACTTTATTTAAAATATTATATATATATATATATATATATAGGGGCCTAATCAAATGAGATCTAGATTGTTTGTGGTAACCGTGAGACCCAACGTGAGCCACTCATTTAATATAATTAATTTTGTTTTTAAAATAAAGTAAAAGGATAATTTGGTAAATTGTTAATTTGAATTTTCTTTTTATAAAAAAAAAATCAATTCCTTATTTGATACATTCCAAATTCCAATCACACGCTTACCTATTTTAATTTCAATTACCCTAATTTACTATGAAGAAATAAAGGATTTTGTATGGTAATCACAATGTAACATAGTTGGTATCATAGTGGTACCGCATTTGGTATTACCGCCTTATCATAATGGGTATCACATTTGTATGTTAATCACAGTGTAACACAATGTTAATCACAGTGTAATATAATGTTAATCACAATGTAACACAATGTTTGAGTGCATCACAATAGTAATTATAGTGTAACCTGATGTTAATCATAGTGTAACACAATGTTCTTTGAGTGCATTACAATAGTAATCACAGTGTAACACAATGCTAATCACAGTGTAACACAATGTACGTACTTTGAGTGCATCACATTGGTAATCACAGTGTAACACAATATATTTTGAGTATTCGTCGGAATAAAGTTCATCGGAAGTCGACTGATGGAGGCTGGAAAGAGGTGAGAGGAGAGAGATTTTTTTTCAAATACCTAAAATGCCCTTTTAATTAAATTTCAGTCAAAATTACCAAACTTAATAATTTCCTAATTTATCATCTAATATGTGGCTCATATTGGATCTCACGGTTATCACAAACAATTATGATTTCCCTTGAATGGCTCCCTATATATATATATATATATTAAATAAGAAACTACTATATATGAAGTGGATCTTCTAAGGCCTAGAAGGCCCTTTATCTTTTTTCTCCATTTTTTAATTTTTTTAAATACTAATTACGTTAAAGACTTTTATATCCCTATAGACAAATTGTATGTTTCATAATAAATGGGATGTTTTAGCAATTTTGCATCCATCTTAAGTTTAAACTCCTAGACTATTCAACTTCTAAGGAATGAAACGGAAGAAAAGAAAAAAAATTCATGTTTTTCAACAAGAGAGAAATGAAAAGAAAAATGTTATTTTTACAAATATATATTTATTTATTTTATTTGGTTTATAAATAATAGGTAGATGTGTAATTTTATTATGAAATTTAATTATTATTATTATTTCTTGCTTTCTCTTTCCTCAGCCTTAGAGGAAAGTTTTGGAAAGAAAATCAACATTAATTTTTTCTTTTTTGAAATTACATATCTACCTATTAATTACAAACTGATGTAAAATAAATAAGAATATATTTGTAAAAATAATACTTTTCCTTTCATTTCTCTCTTATATAAAAAGTTAAAAATTTAGTATTTTATTTTCTTTCACTCACTTCATTCCTTTCCTTTTTATTTCCGGAAAACAATAAATCTTCAATTCCTTTCCTTTCTTTTCAAATTTCAGAACACGACATTAATTTTATAATTATTACTTTTAGAGTATCTCCAACAACTTCTCCAAAATAGAGAAAATAGAGATTTTAGGCATTTTTGTGCTCCAACAGATTCTCCAAATCTTTCCCCAAAATGGAGAAAGTTGGAGAGAGAGTGTAATTTTCTACAAATATGAAGAACTCTCCAAAAATGATTAATTATAATGAAAGAGAAATTGTTTTTTTTATTATATTCTACCAATAAAATTTCTTCAAATGAAATGAATAGGAGAGAGAAATAATATTTTATTAGATTTATACAATATTTTAATATTATAAGTAATGATGTCATCTCCAGTAATTTTTTATGTAGATTTTGACTTTTAATTCTCTATTTTTGAAAAATTTTGGGGATGCTGTTGGAGATGTTCTTAGATTTTATGGCTTTAAGTTTATACACTATTAATTATTAAGTTTTATTCATTTATTATGTAAAACGTCATAAAATATAAACATAAAAATGAAATTATGAGAAATATATCTAAATGAAATTAGTGAAAAACAAATCGAAAGATATTTATATACTCTTGTAGATTAAAAAAGGGAAAACTTATAAAAAAACAAATAAATTACACTAATTTAAAGTTTTCAAAACATGAAATATAACAAGAATTATAAATATTTGAAAAGTAAATGAAAAAAAAAATCATAGTTTTCGTAATTCACCTATTGTGTGGGTTGTTGTCTTGTTGATAGGGGACGGCCCTGGGTGTGCCGAGGGTGTAGTTTCATGGGACCTTAGAACATTAGATTGGTTGGCTAAGGGGTTGTTCGGTTCGTTTTCCATTAAGTCTTTAATGGATATAGTTGTTTGTATTGATAAAGTTGTCTGTATAATATAAGATAAATTATTGTTTGGTTATTGTACTGAATAATTAGTCTGAATGTCAGAAATGACTCTTTTGCCCCTCGGTCTATATTTATGTATGTTTAAAATAACCGTTTGATAAAAACGTTGAATGAACGACTTTGAAATATAAAAAAAATATCAAATTTAGGATGCATTCAAGATCCAAATTCATAATTTTAGTACTATGATCCAAGTTCCTTGATTCAAATTTGTAACTTATGCATTCAAGATCCAAATTCTTTGATTTAACATGGAAAAAACTTGGACTGCATTTCCTTACAAGAAGTTTCATATTTAATTATTTTTAATATCCAAATTTCTAGCCTAAAATTGAATAATATCTACTCAAAAAAGTTCAAGACAAAGAAGGAGGTATCATCATTACCCACAATTTGAAAACAATTGTGGTTAACCACTGTTGAGCTTCTTCTTCATGTGAAAACAAGTTAACAGGGAACAAAAAAAAATCTATAGCAGATCAGGAACAAAAGCAAATAACATCGAGTCTTTTGCTAATCACCGATTTCAGGAAGAAAAAATCAGTTCAGATAAAGGAAATCGAGAGATGGAGAGAGTGAGGAGAATATAGAGCTTCATTCCAGTGAGGCGACACTGATTTCGATGGATCGAGCTTCAATCCAGAGAGTGAGAGAATCGATTTTGGGTTAGGTCAACGTCAAGAAAACTTAGAGGAGTAAGACAGAAAGCTTCGAGAAAACATGGAGGAGTAAAGCAGAAAGCTCCAGTCAGCCGACGTCGAAGAAGAAGAAGAAGAACAGAGACGATGTCGGCAGTAAGAAGAAGAAGAACGGTCGGAGTTATCCCTTTTTCTAGTGTTGGAGTGCAGATAGGTTTTTTGTGGAGGCGGAGCTGTCAATGGGAAGGGATTATATAGAGGGTATTTGGGGAAAATTTATGGCTGAGTGTAAAGGACCAAGGTTTTCTAGCTGACCCATTAACCCATCAGCTGAACGAATAAGTCGTAACCGAACTCTTGAAAATATGAACTAAACATTTTACAACATTACAATGAATATTACAAGACTAAATCTAATCTATATCATCTTCAAGAGGTTTGAAGATGATTTGTAAAACCTAAACTGATGAATATGGGGAACTAGTGAGAGAAAAAGAGAGAGCTCTTCTATTTTCAAAGAAAAGAAAATAAATCGTATCTAATAGATTTCAGCTGAACTCTTCATTTTATTCCCAATTAATTTCAACCAAGTCCTCTCCAATTTTATAAATTGCTCTGCTACCCTTCTAATTCCACCAAACTTGAAACGCAACCCTCACCCTTCATCTATCATCAAACTTTCAAACCAACCCCTCAACAATCTAAACATTACAAACATTTTAAGTTAGATATATGAGAATAACAAGATGACAAGATTGAAAATTAAATGTATATTTCAACACCCTCCCTCAATCTTGACATCTAAACATATCTAGCATATTTAATTTAGAAATGAGATAGTTATGTTGATTAACCCCAAGAGATTTAGTAAAAATATCTGCAGGATTTTCTGTAGATAAAATCTTTTCCGTCTTTAACAAACCAGAAGCAATTTTATCCCTTGCTTGATGAATATCTATCTCAATGTGTTTGGTTCTCTCATGAAATACAGGATTGTTAGCAATTTGTATAGCTGATTTGTTATCACAATTTAACTTTACAGGAAGAAGATTTTCTACTTTCAAATCAGCTAAAATACTAAGTACCCATAATATTTCACAGAGAGCAGATGCCATGGCTCTATATTCAGACTCGGCTGAAGAACGAGAAACAGTTGCCTGTTTCTTACTTCTCCATGACACCATGCAATTTCCCAAGACTAAACAATAACCAGTCACAAACCTTCTAGTTGATAAACACTTACCCCAGTCAGCATCAACAAATGCATTCAATTTAAAATCTGACACAGAGCAAGCTGAGAAATTTATACCCTTACCAGGAGATCCTTTTAAGTATCGAAGAACACATAGAGCTAACTTTAAGTGAGGTTGTCGAGGAGAATGCATGAATTGACTTAAGCAATGTACATCAAAAGATATATCAGGTCTAGTAGCTAACAAATAAATGAGTCTACCAATAAGCTTTTGATAACCTGTAAAATCTTTTAAAGGAGGATCCTTTTCAACAGACCCAACATGATCCGTAACAATCAAATTCATGTCCATGGGTGTGTTGATAGGCTTACAACCCAAATATCCAAAATCATTAAGAAGCTCAAGACAATATTTTCTTTGAGACATGCATAATCCTTGTTCGCTTTCTAAAATTTCGATTCCCAAAAAAAACTTTCATAAACCAAGATCTTTTATTTTGAAATTTGATTGCAAATAATCTTTAACCTTCTTAATTTCAAGATCACAATTACCAGTAATAACTATATCATCCACATAAACTAGAAGGACAAGAAATACATTACCCGACCTTTTAATGAATAAAGAATAGTCGCTAGAACTTTGACTAAAACCACAACCTAACAGACAATTTGACAATTTTTCATACCACTGTCGTGGTGCTTGCTTCAACCCATACAACGATTTAATCATTTTGCACACACGACTATCATTTGAAGAGAAATATCCAGGAGGTAAACACATATACACATCTTCAATTAAGTCACCATATAGAAAAAGCATTATTAACATCTAATTGATATAACGACCAGTGATTTTGAACATCTAAGGCAATAACACATTAAACAGTAACCATTTTCACTACAGGTGAAAATGTTTCCTCATAATCTAAGTGTTCTCTTTGACTGTAGCCCTTTGCTACAAGACGGGCCTTATAACGTTCAATTTCACCAGTAGATTTCTATTTGATTTTATAAATCCATTTACACCCTACAGGTTTTCTACCAGGAGGTAACTCAGTTAAGACCCACGTACCATTTCTATATAATGCTTCCATTTCCTCATTCATGGCATCAACCCACTTCTGATCCTTACTAGCTTCAAAGAAACTAGTATGTTCACACGATTTATTTAATGACGAAATAAACGAAATATTATTAGCACTAAGAAATGAATAATTCACAACCTTTTCAATACCATACTTAACTTTTCCTTCAACAACATAATCATCAAATCGTTTTGGAAAACTTGAAGAACGACTAGATTTACAAATTGAAGAGACATTTTGATTAGTGTTATTTCCCTCAGAAGGGGACCTCAACTGTTCATCATTAAAATGTTCATTATCATAATCCTGAACACTTAATCTGGGAAAATTAGCATCACATGATTCACTAGCAGTCTTAGTACTACCAGGATCACTTGATCCGGCAGCTCTATCTGAATTACTACATGCAGTGCTACCAGGGTCAACAGATCTGACAACTCTGTTTTGACTACCAAGATTATCATGGTTACCAATATTATTTGAAGGAGCTAAAACGCTTTCATTTTGAGGGTTCTCCCTATTTTCATCATTGGGCATTTCAAAAGGTAAATCATCAGATTTCAAAATAACATTATCAAAGAAATTTAAGGAATTTAAATCGCTAAAATCATTCACAGACTGATTTGAACTCATCTTAAACGGAAAAATGGTTTCATAAAACTTCACATCTCTAGAAACAATGATTTGTTTTGAATCCAAACTATAAAGTCTATAACCTTTCTTTGAATTAGAATATCCCAAAAGAACACACTTTTCAGATCTTGAAGAAAACTGATCAGTAACATTAGGTTTTATAGCAAAACATAAACAACCAGAGTTTCTAAGATGAGTTAAAACAGGCGCAAACCCAAACCCAAACACTAACTCATACGGACACTTTCCATTTAAAATAGAAGAAGGAGTGCGATTAATAAGATAAGTCGCTGTTAAAATGCACTCGGTCCACATATTTAAAGGAAGATTTCCTTGAAACATTAAAGCTCTAGCTACATTTAAAAGATGACGATGTTTACGTTCAACCACCCCATTTTGCTGAGGTGTGTAAACACACGTAGTTTGATGTAAGATGCCTTTAGCTTTAAAAAACTCACCTAATTTGTTATTCACGAATTCAGTACCATTGTCACTCATGAAAATTTTTACATGTTTCCCGAACTGGGTAAGCAGCAAACTGTGAAAAACACATACATTATCAAAAACTTCATCTTTACTTTTCAACAGATAAACCCAAACAGATCTTGTATAGTCATCTACTATGGTCAAAAAATATCTATATCCATCTCTACTAGGTATTCTATAAGGTCCCCAAAGATCTAGATGAACCAATTCCCCGAGAACCCGAGAAGTATGACTACTACTGTT
This sequence comes from Arctium minus, assembly GCA_954870635.1. Lineage (NCBI taxonomy): Eukaryota > Viridiplantae > Streptophyta > Magnoliopsida > Asterales > Asteraceae > Arctium > Arctium minus. Next base: position 112,291,169 of record OX941084.1, read on the forward strand.
AAACTTATTCCGGGTTTGTTTAGCTTGATGACAAATGTCACACGGAACAGATCCATGTTCATTTTCAATATTGAGAACTCCTTTTAGAACCCCTAGCACTTGATCAGCTGGGTGACCCAGCCTACTATGCCACAATTGACGAGAAACATAACAGGTAATAGACAAATTTGATTTGTTATTCAAATTCATATTAACACCTTGGAAACCAGATTGATCAAAAAAATAGAGACCACCTTGCTCGCTACCAGTCCCCACAATTCTCTTTTGAAGAGAACCCTGAAGAAGGTAGCACTTACATTCATCAAATCCAACAAAAATTTTACTATCTCTAGCAATTTTGTGAACAGATAAAAGATTTACACGAAAATCAGGAACAACAAGAACATCAAAAAGAACAACTCTATCATTTAATCTAAAATTTCCTATTTGATTTATCACAACTTCATCTCCATTAGGTTGAACTACTTTAAGATTTAAATCAGAAACATCAATAACATTTTCAAGTAAAGAGGTAGAGCAAGTCATATGTTGATTTGCTCCGGAATCAATGATCCAACCAGATTGAGAATTTGAAAGATTACTTACATTAAATGATAACATACCTGCCATATTGACAGAGATGTTGTCAGTTTGCTTTTGATCAAGGAGAGACAGAAGCTTGCTTATTTGATCTTCAGTTAAGGATGAGTGAACATTCTGGCTACATCCAGAAGTATCTGTGACACAAGAATTACTAGAAGAAGGCTTAAAACCCTGATTTAATTTTGATTTGGTGAATTGAAAACCTTTTGGAAAACCAATCAACTTATAACACCTCTCTATGGTGTGACCATTTAAGCCACAATGCTTACAAGAAAGGGAAGATTTCCCTGACTTTTTCTTGTCATTTGTTTTACCAAAAAAGGCAGTATGTTGACTTCCCTTAGTATCTGAGGATTTTGTCACACCTCTATGTGACTCTTCCCTTGAAACTAGGGAAAAAGCAGTCTTAACAGATGGCAAAGGATCAGTAGTTAAAATGTTACTCCTAATATGCACATAGTTATCATCCAAACCCATTAGAAATTGCATAAGCTTTATTAACTGACTGTGTTTAGAAAAGTCATTAGCAGCATTGCATGTACACGAAGGCAGTTTAACTAAGGCATCAAATTGTTTCCATAGAGCATTAAGTTTGTGATAATAATCAGAAACAGAAGCACCGTTTTGAGAAAGAAAATTTATTTTTTGATGAAGATTAAACGTAACAGAACCGTCAATTTTATCATATGTCTCTTTTAATTCAGTCCAAACCTCAAATGCTACCCTAGAGAACACTTGACTAACAAAAAGATCTTCAGAAATAGAGTTTAATATCCAGGACAAGACAACAGAATTACATCTATCCCATTGCTTGCCCAACACATCATTTTCAACAGATCGAATAACAGTACCATCTATAAAACCAAGTTTGTTTTTAGTTTCTAGCGCTAAAGTCATAACACAAGCCCATACCTTATAGTTATCAGTACCGGTGAGTTTGAGGGTCAATATTGAAGCACCTGAGGTGTCGCTAGGATGGAGATACAACGGATCTCCAAAGTCCAGTTTAGCGATCAGAGATCGCTGATCTGGATCTTTGGATGGCTCAGCTCCAGTCATAGCGACAAACAACAACACACACAGACAAAACCTGAGAGGAAAACAGACAGGATTCCTTGCCACTCTGTAGGTGGTAGGTCAAGCCAACCCCTCAGTTGTCAGAACAAACAATCAAACACAGAAGAGAGGGATAAGAAGACTTACAACGCTGATAGGTAGGACACGACAAAAAACTTACAGAAACAGAGATACCAGCAAGTGCAGCGAAAAATTAGGTAACGAAAACTTGGAATCTTCAGATCCAAACGAAGAGCCACAGGAATTAATCTGAACAAACAAACAGAGAAGGAAACCAAGAAGGCTTCAAGGAGTCCGTGACAAAACACAGACAACCGGACCAAAAAAACAGTCAACAAGACCAGGAGATTAGTAAGTATATTTCAACCACAAAATAACCAAAAATAAGACGCAAGGAAGATAAGACTTCAGTGTATTATTTTCAGCAGAACTCTTAAACATTCGAACTGATAATACACGTCCTTAGTGCATTCCTTAAATCTTACAAATGAAATTTACACAAAAATGAAACATAAACTTCGAGATTAGTACAAATCTGATCTTCATTCGACAAAATCTGTATCAAAAGAAAAAAAACCTCGAAAAAATCGTGAAGATCTCAATCATTCAGAAGCAAGAAAGACAAGATCAACATTGATCAGATCCAACTGTTGATGATCGAGATACCAATATTGATAAAAGAGGAACAAATCTGACTCTCAAACACAGATCTATGTCCAAAAAAATAATGAGAAATGATATTGAAAAAAAAAAGAACGAACAAAACATTCAGACCAGATCAGATCCATGTTTTTAAGCTCGTGATTTATGAGCGATGAGCAAAACTCGAACCAAGATGTAAACAAACAGAACTCGAGTTTACAAAAAAACTTAGACCAGATCTAAAACAAGATCAGATCCATGTTTAAAACTCGTGAAATATGAAAGATAAACAAAACTCGAGACAAAATATATAAAAAAATATCAGATCTCAAGTTTAAATGTGAAAGGAAAGCAAAGAACAGAGAGAAAACAAAAGCGATCGTACCTTTTCAGATCGAAAAAAAAGATGAACGTCGCCTTAGAGAATCTCTGATACCATCTTGAAAATATGAACTAAACATTTTACAACATTACAATGAATATTACAAGACTAAGGGGCGTTTGGTTCGCTAGATTCCGCCGGAATCTGGTGGAATTGGAATGGTCAATTCCATTGACCGAATTCCGTCGTGCTATTTGGTTGCCAAGGGAATGGAATTGAATTCCATGAAATCCTTAGATTAAAGAATTGGTCGTTCCATTTGAAAATGGATGGAATTGAATTCCATTCCATCATGGTTTTTCAAAAAGACAAAAATACCCTCCAAACCTTTTCTAACAAGAATTTCATTCTCTCTCTCCTCTCCTCTCTCTCTCTCCTCTCTCTCTCTCCTCTCTCTCTCCTCTCCTCTCTCTCTCCTCTCTCTCTCCTCTCCTCTCTCTCTCTCTACATTAAAAAAAATAAATAAATAAAAATAAAAGAAAGGGTATTTTTGTCATTTTTCAGAATTCCATTCCAATTCCTTTGTAAACCAAACAGACATATTCTAATTCATTTGACTGATTACATTCCATTCCTGCCAACCAAACAGTTGGTCAAACCTGAAAACATTCCATTCCAATTCCTTCCAGATTTCAATTCCATTGACAGATTCCATTCCATCATAAATTATTCTGCGAACCAAACGCCCCCTTAGTGATATTTAAAACCAAAATATTTTTCTATGTTTTATTTTTAATATATAATATTTAAAAAGAATTTAATTAATTAAATAAAATAGTTTATTACAACGTCTGATTATTTTAAATATAAAATCAATTTTTTGTTCTTAATTATTGTAATTTTTAATCGTTGACTTTTATTAGTCTTTAATTATAATTTAGTTTTTAATTATTGTCATTTAATTATAATAAGTAAATTTTAATCATGATAATTTTTATTATTTAAATCATGAACCGGTTCATGATTTGGTGTAAAAGGTTTATGAAATGTATAGGAAAGAGAAAACTGATTTGGCAGAGAGAGAAAACTGATGTGGAGGTTCATGATTGTGGATGCTCTAAAGCTTTAGGGTTTATCTCCTCAATACACGCTCTCCTCCCTTTCATCGACTCCCAAGGCCAAGATGCTATTACCACCACCAAAAAGGAATGTATCAGACTTGATTTCTTCTGAAGAAATATTCAGGGCCTATTTCCAGCTTTAACCCTGCTTGGTTCACCACATATGGATTTCAAAATTGGAAAGTTTTAGGGTTTCTATTTACGGAAGATTCAAAAGTTGCATCCTGATGATGTTGCCTCTTACACTACCGTCTTGATTCAAAATTTAAATTTCATATTCGAATTAGGTTTTATATGCTTCACCCCACCATTACGGTTTGTATTTCCTCTATTCATCATTTTACGATCTTGATTTTTATGATTTTACCATCGATTTTGATTTGCTTCTTAATGTTGGTTGAGTAAGCAGTCTATGGGGTTAGTATATGCATTTGTTTCATATGCTTGTATTTTCATATTGCATATCCTAATCGGGTTGTTGAACATGGTTTGAGACATCTACCATTTACAGAAATGCAGGTGATAACTTCAACCGGTAAGCTTCTGCAACCATTAATCCTCCTATGAGGCCATGAATATATTCCCTCTTTAATCTTGGTTACTTAGTTATAAGCTCAGTGGAAAGAAATTGTATCATCGAATTTCACAAAATATGATAGAAAGCAATTTTTGCACTACATTTCTTGAAATAAAATATCCAGTTTTCATAGAACTAGTTAACGATACTTTGGTTTGTGTGAATGCAGGGTCGGTATACAATGGTGGATTTTTGTAAGAGACTATATATGTGGTATTTCTGTTATTAGGAGGTAATTGAATTCAATTTAACTTCTTATGTTGATTGTGATTTTTCCGTTTTCAATATGAAACTTCAATTTGTTTGCAGTGGTGAGAGTTACGAAGTTTCCCACGAGAAAGAATTCAACATCACCTCAGACTTAATGATGCTTGTTGGGGTCCATTTATTGTTGAAGACAAGAGAGTTACGAATTTTCCATATGGACCAGAAATAGGCAGCAATGTCGGCTTCCAAAATAAGGACCCTATCGTTAGTTCAGTTTCCTTCTCCGACTGTGTTGAGGAGAATTGAAATAGAGGCAGCCGAGAACGGGAACTTGTTACACGAAGAAGAGATTAGAGCTCTAGTTTCCTTGTTGGTTGAGCAGTGCAAAAAAAGATGAGTTTCCGATTCTGGCGTTGAATGACAAAGGGGACACGAGTCAGAGTTGATCTCAACGCCTCTCTTGATCAAATTGAGTTTGGTCGATAATCTTCCAAGTCTCGCCCTCCATAACAAAACGTTGACTTTACCCAGCACCAATCGATTCCACATTGTACTATACTCCAAGATTGTCAGAGACGAGTCGTCGACCTCTTTCGTGAGCGAGGTAACAGAAAATATGTCGTCCTTTTCCAACCTGTTATGTAAGTTAAAATAAAAGAGATCATGTAACATAATATTATATTTAGAAGTCTCTTTATCTATCTTCCTAATAGCACCCCAAGAACTACCCGAATAGCCCATCCCCCCTCCTGAGACGAGACCCCCATTAGGACCGAATAGGGAAGCAACAACCTCCCGCCATAACCCCTCGGTGTCGGATCTAAATCGCCACCACCACTTTCCGAGAAGAGCTAAGTTGAGTGCCCTAAGACTCCCAATTCCAAGCCCACCGTGTTTTTTGTTGTTGACCAAGCTACCCAAGAGATTTTAGATTTGTCCGTGACCCCCCCCCTTCCCCAAAAGAATCTCGCCCGAATGCTTTCAAGAGTTTTGATTACCCTTTTAGGAGCTTTATAAAGCGAGAACAAATAAAGCCCAAGGCTTCCCAGAACCGACTTGCAGAGAATTAATCTGCCCCCAAAGGAGAGATTTCTAGCTTTCCAACTTGTGAGTTTAGATTGAAACTTGTCGATGAGAGGAAGCCAACTTTCGATTTTTGACATTTTCGCTTCCACCGCCATACCAAGGTAAGAAAACGGAAGAGAACCTTCTTTACAATTTATTCTCCTAGCCATGGTTGCCACCTCTTCTGAGCTAACACCAATCCCCATTACACTACTTTTGTGGAAGTTGACCTTAAGACCGGAAGCGAGATGGAAACACCTTAAGATTCTAACCAAATTCAAAATATTTGAACACCAGTCCCCGAAAAAGATAGCATCGTCGGCATATTGAAGAACTGAGATATTGGGGCCGTTTTTTGGAAGAGACACACCTCGAAACAACCCCTTGTTGATTGCCTCATCCATGGCTACTTTCAACCCCTCAGCAGCCAAAATAAACAAAAAAGGGGCAATAGGATCACCTTGTCTCACTCCTTTTTCCATCAGAAAATCTTTCGTTGTAATTAGATTTTTAGCCAATCAAAATTGTTCAATCTTGTATATTTGGGGATTTTGTTTACCTGGGAGTTATATATATTCAACCTGCTAAAGTTTCATTTAGATCTTCAACTGAATGGTGTTTTAGTAATTTTAACATTGGTGCGTCGTGTCAGAGGCTGAAGGAATTTTAATATTTGTTAACGAGTTTTCATTTTTTAGGTGTGCGAACTTTGGTGAAAGGACATGAAGCAAATCGGAGAGCTGGAGCTGGAATTGATAGTTGGGATTCAATTGTTATCCAGATACTACTCTTGATATAAGCCATTTATGTTACAATCCAACGTTTCCTAGGCTTTAGAATATTCTGTTTTAGGGTTCGAATCTTCCTTCTCTTCAGAAATGTTATGATTCAAGCTTGAGTTTCTACCTGTTTATCTCAAAATTTCTCACCTGTTTATTTTTTGTGGTCATTGCTCCATCTTGTAGGACTAGGTTATTATTGGTGAAGAAGTTGTTGCTTGAGAACTTACCATCATAGATGTATTCATGATTTTGTAATATGTATTATTCTTGATTTTGCAGTGAAACAATAATTAAGAAGGTACTCTTTCTGCAGAACCAAGATGGACAGCCAATCATGATGAGTTGTCAACTTACACTTAACATTTGGTTTGCAGGTTTGGTGTAAGGTTCTCAGCTTCACAATGAGCAAGGTTGTTTTAGGAACCAAGATTTAAGTATCATGCATGATGCATTCAAGGATTCCAAGGATTAGGGTGTTTCAATAGGAAAATACAACTTTGATTTTCACCGAAAAGAAAAGAAATATGAATTGTTTTTTTTGTGACCCACAGACTAAAAACACAAATGATTGTGGTTGACCCTGTTTGCTTTAAGGAATTAGTGAATGTTTAATTATAAAAATTAAGAGAAAACAAACGGACAAGTATGTCGAATGCAAATAAGGTTCATGTTTTTCTTTGTGTTTTTTCATTAACCTTCTAGGCTTCTAATTGAAAAATGATTGGTTTTAAAATTCTAAAAGCATGACATGTGATTTAACAGATTATTGATTTACTACTTAATTTTTTATATCTAATGTTTGTTTATTAATTTTCCTTTGTATTAGTATATTGATTAAGATTTGTCATTTCATAACCAATTTTTGAGTGAAGCTAGATTTTGTTGAACATTCGAAATTTTGTTGCACTTTAAGTTAGACTTGTTTTGAACTTGTTGTATATTTGACTAGGAGGTGTTCAAATGTATACTTTCCCAATTAGAGTGTTAGTGGGATCTGTTATCTCACAATTTTTATTCTTGAAGTGCACCCCATACCCCTTGAGAACAAGTTGCCCTACACTCAGTAAATTGTGCTTTAGACCAGGTACATAGAAAACATTTGATATTTTCTTATCTTTTCCCTTAATTCTGATAGAAATCTCACCACTTCCCAATACACTCAATTTTTTATCATCTCCCATCCTTTTTCTCAGACTCTTCTAGAGTTAAGAATAGTTCTCTATTTCCTGTCATGTGATTACTACATCCACTATCAAGATACCATAGTGGTTTATCTTGAATACTAAGCATCATGAACATGGAATCATCATTGTTGCTGTCTTCCTTATGTATAAAGGTAGAAGTTTTGTTTTCCTCTGCTATTCTTTTCCTACCCAATTTATCGCAATAAAAACATTTAATTTGCGAATAAGGCTTACCTCTTCCTTTTCCTTTGTAGTCTCTTGGTGATGTGTCATCTATGTTCTTCTGTTTATCACCAGTATCAAATACTTCCCATGAAGAGCGTGTTCCATAACAGGTGGGTCAAATTGTCTCATACGTAGTTCATGAGACTGAAGTGTACCAAGAAGAGTTTCCAACGAAAAATCTGATAAGTCTTTGGATTCCTCCTCAATAGCCACAACCACATATTCAAACTTCCTAGTAAGGCTGCGTAGTATTTTTTCAACCACCCTTCTGTCATCAATACTTTCTCCATTTAAGCGCATCTGATTTAGTAATACAATCACTCTGGTGTAGTATTCTTCTATGGTTTCAGTCTCCTTCATCTTTAAGTTGTCAAATTCGCATCTTAAAGTTTGCAATCTGACTACTTTCACTCTTTCTTCACCCCTGTACATCATTTCCCATGTCTCCTTTGAAGTATTCGAGTTTGATATCCTCTCAAAAATATTTTCATCAACAACCTGATATATTAAAAACAGGGCTTTCTTGTCCTTTCTTCTTAATTCGTTTAATACATTAGTCTGTTGTGCATTGAGAGCAGTGGTTGTGCAACCCCTTCTTCTTCGATTACTCCCCATAAGTCTTGAGATTCAAACATCACTTTCATCTGGATGCTCCAATGGAAGTAGTTTCTTCCTGTCAATTTCGGCAATTGAGTCTGCGATGGCAGACTATTCACAGAGTTTGAAGCCATACATTTATGGCTCTAATACCAATTTGTTGAGAATCACAGAATTATATGAACACATATATATGCTGTCAATTTATTTTATTGAAATCACAATCTTACAACAGCAACTACAGAGGAATACAACCTATTTAAAAAGACTGAACCGACACAACCATTCCAATAGGCACCTTTTCATGAAACGGTGCCATAAAGACGGTTACCCAACAGAACTGCCACTAATACAGGACCACGTATCAAATAACAACAAAGACATATAATAAGAAGTCTAACTTATAATCTAACAAAGTGTTAGTAAAGTTGGTATTTATCTAACAAGGATTGTTTGTCTTGGAAGAAACCTTCTTTACCTTCCATCTTCATAGCTAACATTAACATGCTTAGTGAACAACATTCCCTTTGTTATTGAGCTTCATTATGTTTTTCCTATATGCAAAAATAAGACCATTTTCGGAGGATGGTGATGACACTACATGTTTTGCTTAGTGAACATTCCCTTATGTTTTGCTTATGGATGCTCAACCACTATTAAACTCAAGCTTCGTTATATCTTGGATTGGCCAACCAAATTCACTACACGAAGTTCCCGATTGGATTATGTTCTATAAATATTTCTAATACAAAAAGTTGTGTAACGATATAGGAAAGTGGGTGTGTTAGTTTTGTGTTTCTTAAAATTAAGTTATACATACAGTAACTTAGAATGATGTAAACTGTTATTCTCCATTTGGTTTTTCCATGGTTTTACAGATCAAGAAATTTGCATTAGGAACTCTATTTTATCTTAAATAAATAGAATGGATTAATGCAAATCGATTGTTTATAACTATATATCAATATATAATTATAAAGAAAAGTTTAAAACAATGTATGTTGTCATTTTTTAGAAGTCTATGATGATAAATATTTCACATATTTTTAATTATTATAAATCAATATAATTCATTAATTGATCTAACATTTCATATTCTTCTTTTAATTATTATGAATCAATGTATATAAATGAAATATTTATGAGAATTTTAATACATTATAGTATACATGATAAAATAAATCAATTAAAACCTATTACAATTAATATAAATTAGAGTATATAAATGAAATAGTTATGTGAATTAAAAAAAACTTATTATAATCAATATATAAATGAAATACTTTTATCTCTTATCTATTTTACTAGAATTGACTTTCTCTCACTAAATTTCTTGCTAAAAGATTAATAAGTAGTAAATTTTTGTTTATCGTTAAAATATTTGGTGTTGTGTCGACTTTTTACTCTTATTTTTGTAGATAGTGGCACAATTAAAATAAAAAAAACAAGCAATGTACTGTCGAAACAAACCGTGAAGATCTTGAAATATGTCGAAGAACATGAAAACTCATCATCAAGGTACATATATATACATATATATATATATTATTACATATAAGTCATCGTAATAATTCTCCCATCTTAATTTAATTTTAATTTAGTTGTTTTTGTAACATCCCCCGTCCTCGTGGTCCGGAACGAATGATGTCACTAACAGGACTTAACATAATTATACAACTAAATCAGAGTTACTGATAAACTCTAAACATATATTACAGACCAAAATATTACACTTCAAAAAGTGTTTATAAACTTAGAACATTTATATGATAAGGTGAGTCTAAGAACTCCAAAATTTCACGTTCAATCTCAAGTTTCGTCCCTATAAACGTCACTTCGAACCTGCCGTGTCAGAAAACAAAAACACGGCTGAGCACAATGCTCAGTGAATGGATTGTAATAAAAATTTGAAAATAATAATAAACACATCGATAACAAAGCAGAAGACTTAAAAGTTCAATTGAAGAAAGTTCAAGAAACTCAAGTTCATAGTTCATAGTTCATTTAATTCAAAAAAAAAACGTTTAGTAATATTCAAAACTAAAAACAAAGAATCTCAGGAACGGTTCACACATTAACTTCAAAGGTAATATAAATAAAGTCTGTCAATTCCTGTTGTGTTCGTGGGTAGCCAAACCACACGAACTATTTGGTCAGCGTGCGGGCACACACACCCGAATCCCCCATGAATTTAACCACGGTCACATATTTGGCCAAACCAAGGAACACACATGACTTAGTCTTCACATCGAGCTTCGACCTTTCATCCTTGGGAATGTGCACAAAAGCCTTGCATCCAAAGACGCGTAAGTGGCGGTATGAAACATCTTTACCACTCCAAACCCTGTTAGAAACATTACAATGCAAAAGAACACAAGGGGTTAGATTAATAAGATGTATTGTCGTATTCAAAGATTCTCCCCAAAAGGAACTCGACAACCCTGCATGTGAGAGCAAACATCTGACTCTCTAAACCAATGTTCTATTCATCCATTCTGCTAAACCATTCAACTACGGTGTCTTCGGATGAGTCTTTTGGTGATGAATACCTTGTTCTCTACAATAAGCATCAAAAGGCCCAATGTATTCACCTCCATTATCTGTTCTAATACACTTGAGCTTCTTCCCAGTCTGTCTCTTTACCGAGGCATGAAAGTGCTTAAACACATCTAATACTTGATCTTTAGACTTCAAGGTATAAATCCATACCTTCCTCGAGTGATCATCGATGAATGTGACAAAATATGACCAGCCACTAAGCGTTTTAGTCTTCATAGGACCACAAACATCGGAATGCACTAAGTTAAGTATATTCTCCTTTCGAGAATGAAACTGACTCTTGAAAGTAACTCGAGTGTGCTTTCCTGCCAAACGGTGAGAATGTATCTGGATGACCTAAATGAATTGAACGAATGGATGGGTTGATTTTGTTTTCTTTTTTTTATGATGTTGGGAGGGATTGATGTTTAGGCTATCTTAATAAGAGTATTGGAAATTGGACCGTCTAGTGGATCAACTTATTTGGGAATATGGATCTCAAATCTATGTCATAAACTAGGTTGTTTATTGAATAAGGGTGCATGAAGGTATAACCGTATAAGGATGGATCTCTTCTTGATTGTTGGGTTTATATTGTTGGATGGATTGGCTTATATTGACTGGTAAATTTTTTAAAAGAATGATGGGCTAATGATTCTAATAGTACAATGTTATTTGCCCAAGAATATGTTGGGCCTTCTTGCAATCAAGGTGGCTTTCATTGTTGGGCCTTTTAAGTGGATGGGAAATTAAAAGATGGTTTTGATTATGTTAGTGTTGTTAAAAAAAATTGTGTTTGACTGAAAAAGGAACTTTCATTTGTGAGCCTAAATGTGAGATTTAGAAATGACCTTGTGTTAAATAGGCGAGTTGAGTGGCCATTATGTTTAGGCAGGGTTCATGTTTATTGTGGTGTAACTTTACTAAAACTCTTTTCTTTTAAGGATCGAAGTTGCTAATGGAATCCAGTTTTAGACGCGTTTTAAAACCGCGGGTCCAAGCGTGTGGACAAAGGGGGAAGTATCTGTTTCCCATTTTAAATATCTGAGTAGGGAGTATTGAAACTTAAGGCTGGTAAAATGAAGTAAATTGTTACAAAATATCCGGTGAAGGAAAGGTGTATTTGATCGATGTGGTGGTTAATAAGAGATTGTGTGCATTATGAATATTATCATAGTAGTGCAGGGAAAGTGTGGCAATTTGTTAGCCTTCGTGTGGCTGTTTGTAAAGTTGTTCCAAATGGAAAAAAAAATGTTCTGTTTTGTGGAACAAAGAGGTTGGTCATGTGGAAATCCATGGGTTGTCTTCTAAAGTAAAGATGTGTCGTGGGAGTTCGAACTCTATATGGTAACCGATTAACCTTGTTCGTTGCCTAGAATGAATTTCGTGACGAAATTCTATTAAGGAGGAGAGGTTGTAATAACCCAAATTCTAGTTTTGATATTGATAGGCGGGTTTACACCCCCCCTAATCTAACCACAAGTGTACGGGTCGCATCAAGTAATATGTACTTGGAAGTACGAGTATCGAACCAAGGGAACTAGGAACTGAGTATCAGAATTACTATATTCACTATTAACTGGACGGTCTGAAAGATTGAATTTTTGGAATTAAATTATCAACTACTAATTAAATAAACCAAGAACGTAGCAATAAACGACTTAAGAAGCTTTTTGTGGAGAAAATAGTTGAGGGTTGGAAATCGTAAGGTTTCCACTAATGAACAATAGTCTTGAAAATAATTATCAGTTAAACCTTTTAATGAAAATCAAATCTGTAAAATCACCATTGTTCTTTCTCAAGCAACAACGGATTTTATTTTGAAAACACAAGTCTCATCTCTCGATCTTAACACATGAGTTCAAAACACATTAAGTTCCAGATTATTATGATACTAAGGTTTAGTTGATATATCTCTATCCAATTTCTCACCCTAGGCATATAATTCCAGTTCTTGTTAACAACTAATTCTCTCGAATTGAATTTATAACGAACAATTCAGATGAAAGTTGGCCAAACTCACAAAAGCATTAAAACCCAAATCATATGCTTCATTAACTAGGAAAAACTGATAAAAACCCCAAGTCACAAGTTTATAAGCTTAAACCAAAGTCAAACCAACCCCCAACATCTAAAGATTAGTTAATGTTGGGGGTTTTAACAAACAAAGCAATAGAATAGTTCATAGATCTAAGAAAAAGTCTCTCGAGAAATCAAAGATTGTAAAAAATCCCTTGATTGCGTAATACCCACGAAGATTGGCAAGAATTCGGTGTAGAAATCACTTCCCAAACGTTTCCTTGCTTCAATTCGATGTGTTCTTCCTCCAAAAATCGCTTCTCCACAGTCCCTTGTCGCCCTCTCTAAGATAGAATGATATCCCCCTTCAAACCATAGGAAAAAGTCTTTTAAAAACGTCCAGCACCTTCACGTGAGTTAGAAGTGAGTTACAGTTAGTTTAAACTAACTTGTAACTAGCCCGAAAATTTGCTCTAAGGTGAGTTGCTCAACTAACTTCAGCAACTAACTTCAAAGTCGCTTTGGCTACTGTTTTGGGCAAAATTTACTTCCTTCAAAAATTAACCCACTTGATTAAATGGCATCTTTTCACCCTTAATTCTTGAGGATTTTCATGATTGAGTTTTACTCGGAAAACCTTACTTCTCGTGCACTTTCTTGCCTATCTCATTATAAGATGCAAATCCTGAAACACTTGATTTAAAGATGAAAATTCCACTATATTTACTTGGAATTAAGCAATATTACTCGGAAAGTGATATGTAAATAACACCAAAAATTGGTATTATCAACAACCCCAAATCAAGTGTTTCTTGTCCCCAAGAAAATTAGCATCAAAGGAAAATAATAAAGCTCAAAACAAATCTCAGCTGCGAAAAGGAACAACGGGTATACATATCGGATGACACAAGCAGCCTTCTTGTCAGGGATTTAAGAAGCGTGAGTACGAAACAACCGGAGTTCAATCTTCATCATAGGTATTAGAATCATCAAAATTGAAAACCGAACTAAAAGCAGTGACACCATACAAAATAGTAATCAGTTCATCACACTTTTGGGGAGGATTTCGCTTTGACCCTACCTCACGGGGTACTCTCTTTACACTCGAATCCTAGGTTGTCTCACATGTTGTTCATGTCTTTGGAGTTTATGTACAAAAATTCACGAGTTATTAGCATGAACAATCAATCATGAAAAACGCACAATTGTAATTCAATGCGATCTCAGAAGGAATTAAGTAGCAAGACTGGACTATTAGTGTAACTCTATCCATCTTCTTACATTTTCCAAAAGATCATCCAGGTCTTTGCAAAAGGGTTGTAATGGGGTTAGGTTAGAGGCTAAGAAACGAAGGTAAATAGGAACAAATCCTCAATATGTTAATATATGAACAACCAGATTTCATTCCCATTCTTTTAGGCACTTTTCACTGTATTTCTAACCACAATCCCTTGATTGATTTTTGTACCTTGCTGCTTTCATTTATTTTTTTTCTTCCTTCTTTTTTTTCACACATATACATACATACATACATATATATATATATATATATATATATATATATATCTTTCTGCTTTTATTTCTTGAATGCAACCCTAGCTTTCTCTTTTTTTTCTGCTTTCACTTTTTGAGTACAACCTTTTTTTGCAGCTGCTACTTGACCCATTTGGTCAAATTTCTTTTCCCACACCCAGATTCCACTGATTCTTTTCTCTTTCCACCCTCTGCCATTATTTATACTAGGTGTTAATAACTAACACATCTTCGGTTAAGGGTAGGCTATCATTTAGGCTGGGGTCTGAATATTGGGTTAAGAATCGAAAATTTTATTGTATGGCTGCAAATAGGCTTAGATGCACACATTAGAAGGATCAGCATGATAAATTCAATTTATTTATACACACTGCCTGGAATCATCTCTTAAGATCCATAAATCAGATAAGATAAAGTTTTCACTGAATATCCCGATGGGCATCTTTGCTACTCAATGCAATATTATAGTGACATCATGCTATAATCACGACAAGGGATTCAGAGAATGTGTATATGATTAAGTGTATAATACCCTCACAATTGATTCGAAAGGTGTTCCGGTTGGTTCAAAAATCTCACGGGTGGTCTCCACTAATGTCCCCTAGTCATGCAAATTCCTAATCACTATTAAGACTATATCTTCGTTCTCAGATTCTTAGAACAATGTTAAGTCACTACACCTAAGAGTTTCATAAATTCCAGTGTTTATAGTTTTTTTAAAAAAAATATCCCTAACAATTATATTAGTTCATGCAATGTATCCGATGTGTGTGCCCGTGTCTACAACCCCAAACCTTACCGACACATTGTCCCCAATGTGTAAGTTTGGCTTTGAGCATGATATAATTGTGTGTGCTGAGTGGTGACATGATATGCATGTAATACTAATGATATAGGAAGAAGTGTTACCCGTATCCAATGAGATGAGTATGTGTACCGTTATCCATTACAGTCATCCGAGTATCCAAAAATGAAAAGAAACTAGTATCAACATAATATCAACATCAAGATTAAAAAGAAAAGACGGTTAACAATTGCCTCTTTCGAGGCACAACTCTCGTTTAGCCATTAATGTCCATCTTTGTGCCACTCTCGGATTCGAGCGTTGGCGGAGTCTGGATTTCTCAGCGGGTGTGAGCTTGTCATATTCGGGCTAGCGAGGTGTGATGGTGGTAGGTTTTGCTCGTCCCATTTCCTGCAAATTAGTATAGTCGTCAATTATAAGCTAGAGAAAATGGGCACCCCAAACCTAGGTCGTGGCCTAGGTTTACTCATGCCAAATATTAAAGATGGGTCAGGAAGAGATGACCCCAAACCTATCTTGGACATAGGTTTGAATATATAATAAGCTTAGTCTTCAAGAAGGCACATGAGTATAACTTACCAATTGGGGTGAAAGTGCACCAAAGAAGAGCATGATAATGAACGGGTAGGTACAAGACACCTTAAACCTAGACGCAACATGAACTCATGACCCCAAACCTAGGTTGGGACCTTGGTCGGGTTTGTCAAAATTGGACCATGTTCAACACCACATCACAATGTAGAAGCTAAATGCCTTTAGATGTTAAAGAATGAAACTCTTGTTATGATAAAAGCCACTTCCCATCACCCCTATGTTACATAATTAGGGAACTCGCGTTTGTATGCATCGATAATAATAAGCAATGTAATAGGATGCATTTGGACATTATCAAGTTTGATCCTAATATGTTCACAAAACCTTTTTTTTTGCTCGGGCGAGTTAGACGCGAGTTGGGTGGTAAGGAAACTCACGGTACAGTCGTTTAAGGGGTTGTGGTGTTCGGCTAGTTCCAAAGGGGTCGCGTGAGTTAGACGTGAGTTCGAGATGAGAGTAACTCACAGCAAACTCACGGTAGGGGTTACTATGGTAGATTGATTACAAAGGGTTCACGTGAGTTTAACGTGAGTTGGGGATGGGAAAACTCACGACAAAATCACGTTAAGGGATGTTGTGGTTGATGGGTTACTAAGGTGCGACGTGAGTTTAACGTGAGTTGGGAATGAGGAAACTCACGACATACTCGTTTTAGCGGCTGTGGTCTTCGATGGATTACAAAGGGGTCGCGTGGGTTTTTCGTGAGTTTGGTAGGTGTTTAAGTCACGGTCGGAGATGTTTGGTTTGGCGGTCATCAAAGGGTACGCGTGGGTTTGGGAGAGGGTAACTCACGATAAACTCACGGTAAGAGCTATATGTGTGTGTTAAGAGACAACAACCAAAGTGAGTTTGTCGTGAGTTGGGGAAGGGTGCTAACTCACTTCAAAGTCACCCGAATGGGCCTTTTTGCTCTTGAACATCCAGTGTCTAAAGCGACTTCAGTGTGACTTTTAGTCACATTGAACTAACATCAAACTCACCCGGTTGACTTTTTCCTTTTTTTTTTAGCATTTGCTACCAGGAATTGGGTGTGAGTTGAGGCTAACCCAAACTAACTTACCACCCTCGAAACATAAAATTTGTGTCCATTCTTACTGTTTTATCGCGGGAGACAATTCCGGATTACGAGAGGCCTAAAAAAACGAAATCAACTACTACTAATAGACAAATAACTAAAAGGAAAATAAGAAAAGGAAAACATACCGGGTGGGTTGCCTCCCACCTAGCGCCTTATTTAAAGTCGTGGCACGACTGTGTGGCTCTCAATTTGGCTCGGTATCACTTGCAGAATTGAATCGTCCACACATACGACTTTTTCTGATTTTTCCCACATCCTTTTTCGCATTATTACCAGTTTCTAATCCAATCGGCCCCCT
This sequence comes from Arctium minus, assembly GCA_954870635.1. Taxonomy (NCBI): domain Eukaryota; kingdom Viridiplantae; phylum Streptophyta; class Magnoliopsida; order Asterales; family Asteraceae; genus Arctium; species Arctium minus. Next base: position 112,308,415 of record OX941084.1, read on the forward strand.
TTTCGGTTCACCTCTATCTTCTATGCTTTTGAGAATATGGAAGGTTACCTTTTCATTACCAACTCTAAAAGTCATTGCACCTTCTTCCATATCTATCAAAGCTTTGCTTGTGGCTAAGAACGGTCTTCCCAAAATCAATGGCACCTCGTCATCTTCTTCCACATCTAGAACTACGAAATCAACTGGAAAGTAAAGTTTTCCGACCTTTATCAAGACGTCTTCCACGATTCCATATGAATACTTCACTGATCTATCTGCAAGTTGGAGTGTCATGTTTGTTGGCTTCACTTTCCCCAAGCCAAGTTCCCTGAAAATAGATAAAGGTAACAAATTAATACTTGATCCTACGTCACATAACACTTTATTGAAATGAACAACTCCAATTTGCACAGTTATAGAGAAACTCCCTGGATCTTGAAGCTTCGGAGGAAGCTTAGTTTGAATGATTGCACTGCACTCTTCAGTAAGTGCAATTGTTGCATGATCTCCAATCTTCCTTTTCTTGGACAATATGTCTTTCATGAACTTAAGTCTACAAATATAATATTGATGTGCAATTTCTTGAAGATGTCAAGAAATGTCTTGAACTGTTCCTCATCCTTGTGTGCCTTCAATCGATTAGAAAAAGGTAGTGGTGGCACATATGGGTTGACAATCGACTTTGATTGAGAGATCACATCTTTCTCCTTTGGCTCATTTAGATCAACAATATCAGTAGTTACCCCATCGTTCATCCCAACATCTTCAGCCTCTACTTCTTCAGTCTCCACATGCTCTCGGGTAGGTTTCTTTATCAATTCCTTGCCATTCCTCATATGAATGGCGTTACAATGTCTCTCGGTTTTCTTTCAGTCTGACTAGGGAATTGACCCTGAGTGCGGGATTGTAAAGCTTCAGCTATCTGTCCCATCTGTCTTTCTAAGATTTGGATGGAAGCAATATTCTGTTCTGTTGCTGCCTTTACAGTGCCCACAGTGGTTGTCAAAGTGCTTACGGATGTAGTGATTTCATCAACATCTTCGAGATGAAATTTATCAACACATCTTCTAATCCTGGCTTCTTCTCTCCAGATTGCCCTTCATCCTGCCTTCTCTGATTATAACTTGGGGGATGATAAACATTGTTAGTTTGAGAAGAAGATGAAAAATTAGAATTGTTACCATATTGTTGTTGCTTGTCCCATAGTCTCTCTTGGTTGATTTTGCGGTTGATTACATGAGAGGTTGGGATGCCTCTTCCATCCTTCGTTGTAGGTATTAGAGAATGGATCATTCCGAGGGCGATTGCTCCGATTTTGTAAGAATTGAACCTGTTCAGGTTCATGAGAAGCAAGGAACAAATCGGGAATGTCTCCCTCATAGTGATGTGCAGGTTGGATGGAAGCTCCTTTCAGTTGGTTTGTGATGGTGGCCAGTTGAGCCTTTATTGCTTTTAGCTCGTCAGATTCCTGAACATTAGCCACTCGTCTAGTAGCTGATCGTGAAATGGCATAGTTGTGTTCAGCCAAATTTTCAATCAGCTCAACTGCATCTTCATAGGTCTTGTTCATCAAAGCACCACCCGCTGCTACAGTAATATCATTTTTGTACTGCGGGTGAAGTCCACCAAAGAAAGTCTGGATGATAACCCAGTTGTGTAACCCGTGGTGTGGACACTTTTTGAGCATGTCCTTATATCTTTCCTATGCCTCGTAGAGTGTCTCCTGGTCCCATTGAGCAAAATGGGTTATTTCAGCCATTAATTGAGTTGTCCTACCCGGTGGAAAGAATTTCTGTTGGAATGCTGCAGTCATGTCTGCCCATGTATAGATCTGATCAGTTGGTAGGCTCTCTTCCCATATATGTGCCCTTCCCTTCAGTGAGAAGTTGAACAACCTCAGTTTAACTGCATCGTCTGACACTCTGTTGATCTTAAATGTGTTACATATCTTTTCGAATGTACGGAGATGTGCATGGGGGTCTTCTGTTGGTGCTCCACCAAATTGTTTTTGTTGCAGCATCTGGATTGTGTCATACTTTATTTCAAAGTTGTTTGGTCCTACTGCAGGAGCTTGAATGCCTCTGTTGATAGCGGCCATTTTCGGATTGGCATACGATCTCATTGGCACTCTTCTCGGAGGCGGAGGCAGAGGTGGCGGAGGCATCTCTTCATTAATGGGTCTTTCTTCACCCATTTGTATTCACCTTCTAACTTTTGATGCTTTTCTCAGATGGCGTGTCGATTTCTGGATCAATAGGCTCTAGACTTTTTCCTCGAGTACCTCTTGGCATAAACCAATTAGTACCTGCAAAATCAGAAAAGAGAATTTAGTAACCAGAAATCAACAGTAAAAATAACTAAAATAAAATAAAATGTTCAATGTAATAATGCCTATAGCTGGTAGTGCTATCAGTGCAAACTAGTTACCCGGCAACGGCACCAAAAACTTGATAGGCGGCACCCTGGGCGAGATGTAAAAATTGGCCCTTGATAACTACAAAATTATTTTCAATATATTGTTTATATCTTCAAAAATAACATTGAATTAAAGAAATACTAATAATTTATGTAAAACCGTTTTTCCTGGTATTCCAAGCGCAAAATCAACCAATAATTATTTCTAAATTAATATTATCTACCATATCATTCTTAACATCGTCAATCCGTTCCACCATCAAAGGCATCTTATGATGTACCTTTGATATATAGATTGAATTTTTTTGATGTCACTATGTTGACCATTTGGAGTAACACTTTAAGTAAATCAACATAAGTCAGTTGAGTTTCAACATGTTACCTGATGTTAATGGTTTTCATCACCATTTTAAACTTTTAGAGTTGAAATAAACTTTTTAAAAATCATTAATCTTGGAATCAAAAGTCCATGTTGGTTATAGTTTGACATCTTATTCTTGTTTTAGAGATAAGAGAGTAATTATGATTCATGCACTTAATATTAGGTACTAATGAATAATTTTGAAAAAAAGAATAAAGATAGTTCTGAAATCCTAAATATAGATATAAGTTGGGTCGTCTCATATAGTTGGTAATTGTTTTCAAAAGGTATGGTTTTCTTAGTTAATAACAAGAAATCTACTATATTCTAACACAAAATTATAATTCATGTGGATGGAATAATTAAAATAGTATGTGGAAGATTAGTAATAGAGTATATATAAAGGTTTCTAGACAAAATAGTTTTTAGATATTAGTACTAGATAAAAAAAAACCTTAGAGAAACAATACTATAAAATGAAATAACAATTACTTTTTTACAAATTTTATTGTCCAATATAACTAATTAATATATGTTTGGGCCCTTAATGTAATATTAAAAAATGGTCCTATTATATATTAATTTTTTGTCTTTTTAATTTACAATTTTTTTAACGACTACTACATAGTATATATTTCAAAATTTTGGGCCCCTATTTCCTTTGGGCCCTGGTCATGCCCGACCCACCCTCTCCCAGGAACGACCCTGTCTTTGGGAAGAGTTGGGTATTTATTTTTGGGTTGCAAATCTAAGGTTATGGATGAAGTGAATGTTTTTATTAGACTATTTATTCAAATTTGGGGATCTCTTATATCTATTATTATGTTGATTTGGTGCTTTTGCTAAAGAAATCAATGTGGATTGGCAAGTGTTGGAGTTTTGGCTCAAATGGGTTTTGGGGTAAGTGCAGGTCGAACAGAGGGATACGCGACTTGCGTCGCGACTACGGGTCGCACGCGAAGCACTGTTTCGCACACTTTTGAGAATTTTTAAGTTTTTTGTCGTGGAATCAGTTTGGAACTTTGTTTAAGGGATTTAGTTAGTGGTATATAAAAGAGGATTTGCGTGCTATCTTCAAGTGGTTTAACACCCTCGTATATCGTGTAATTTAGGTGTTCGGTTTGGACACTCGTAGCTTGAAGTGTGAGATTAAGTCTAGACGACAGGTGAGTTTTTCCAAATTTACTTTACTTGATGTACAACTTTGAATACGCATGATGTTTAATTAAAATGCATGTTTTACAATGCTTTAAAATATGTTTTATGGTGTGGATATTAAAGTGTGCATTTCATGTGGGATGGGGCATGTGATGGCATGAATCCCGGGGGGGGGGGGGGGGGGGGGTGTCCCGTTATTGCTCATACCTGGGGGGGTGTCCCGGTAATGCCTATATGGGGGGTGTGTCCCATTTAAAGGCAGTAGGAGCCGAACACGTTGTCACATGTGTGCGTTACTTAAGCGTGTGTCATCTACATGCGTTGTGCGTGTGCATGGTGGTTTTAAATGTATGAATCATTTGTAAATGCTTATAACTCATTTTGAATGATATTTTGTGGTGCGAAGCTAAAACTTGAAGAAACTCACTAGACCTTCGGTCTAACCCTCGTTTTTATAAAATTGAAAACCATTTTCAGGTAAGCAAGTAAATGAGGACTCGAGCAAGGGTAAAGGAAAGATGTGAGTTTGGTGCTTAGAGAATAGAAGGAAGTTTTGTAGCTCCTCGTTTAGACGTTCCATACTTGTTTATCTTTAGAATTCTCAGCTGTGATGTGGTTGTTTTCCATAGACGTGGGTTGAAATTGCAATGTTGGTTAGATATTTCTGGGTCGTTTGGCAAGCTTATTTATATTATGTTAAACGTTGCATAATTTAAGAGTTGGGCTGTTACAATAATGTACGACATTCACATTTTTTAAAAGAATTACACGATATGCTTGTTAGATATCTAAATTCGAATACTCAACGACATCATATTATTTAGATGAGATGCAAACAATTTATGGATCTCAACAAATCCAACCTGTCGAAAATCAACATCAACAACTAGATCCGACCCTCATATTTGGAATTCTTGTGCCAGAAACAATTAATGTGGTCCTATAAAGAATTTTGTTTAAATAATCATAAAATAAATTGTAATTTGCAAATTGACAGTTACATTTTTAGATTTATTCTTATATATTTTTTATAATTAATATTTTGATAAAAAAAATTTGATTAGTAACAAAATGAGAAGTAATCACATGAATACGAAAATAATTAAAATTAATAGCATTTTAAGTTTATTGTTAAATGACTGAATATGTATCTTCGTTTAAATATTTATAGAAGATTGTGAGTCCCAAATCCAGAGAGATAAAAGAGTTTAATAGAAATTTGGAGTAAAGAATCATAAACCCTAAATTATATAAAGATAATCTAAATTACAAAAAATAAAATTTAACCTTTTGAAAAAAATTCAGAAAAATAAACTAAAAAATCTATACATATAATAAATAAGTAACTGGAGGGACACGTGTCGCCTTCTGGCGAGTTCATTTTTTTCATTTTTTCGCCTAAACATGAACCTGGACGCATTTTACACTATAGATTCATTTAGCAAACCCACATTCATTTCTTATTTAATCTTTCATTAATTCAATTTTTTTAATTTATACCTTACATTTACTACCCTTATAATTATATAGGTAGTTTACTTTTAATCTCTTACTTTTTTATTTTTCATTTTAGACTCTTATCATATAAACATAAATAATATATATGAACTAAATTGCATTGAAAAAAACATTTTTATTTTTTACAAATTATACCATTGTAATCGTTTCGTCAATACCTTCGAAATGAGTCCAATATTGAATATTTATTGATTTAATTATATAATTAAATATCATAAATATATATGAATTAATATGTCGTGATGATATTTAGTATATATATATATATATAGGGTGCGTTTCATTTGAAAACCAATAAATTCGTGGAAACTCTGCAAACCATTGTTTTAGGAAACCATATATATATTTATGGAAAACTATTATGATTCATTAATAATGATTGTGATATATATAGAAGATGATAAGATTTATTTATTATAATCATGACTTTAGATTAGGAAACTTAACAAAATGTTTCCTAAAATAGTGGTTTGCAAAGTTTCTACGAATTGATTGGTTTTCAAATGAAACGCACCCTATATATATAATCTATCATGAAGTTTTATAAAATAACATTTTTAATTTTATTTTATTGACATTATGATATTTAGTATATATATATATTACTTATATATATGTATAGATTATTATTGTTGATATTGAAAAGTCAATTAAATTCAACAAAATTAGGTTCTTTTACAAAAACCACTATTAAATATGCAATAGAGATGTTTTACGGTAAAATAGAAAATATATATTTATTTTTATAATTAGACTATAATTTAAACTTTCTAAAAATAAAATATATTTTATTCTAATACAAGTTGAAGATCAATTATTATTTTGTATTATTTTTATTGTAATACAAATTGAAAATCAAATATTATCTGACATATGCAAATCTTTTACAAAATTAAGTTTCGACTTTTATCTCACAAATTTTAATAATTGATTTTGAAGATCAATTATTAATACAAATTTTTCTCTGATTTTGGAAATACAAATTGAAAATCAATTATTAAAATTTGTGAGATAAAAGTTGAAAATTAATTTGCATATGTTCGGAAATCCAGTTTAGAAATTAAAATTGTAATATGAATATCTTTTATTGAATTAAAATATATTATATTTTCTAAAAATAAAATATATTTTATTGTTATACAAGAATGGGCCTACATTAAGAGAGTATATTTGAGTATCTTTTATTGAATTAAAATATATTATACTTTCAAAATACTTGCAACTTCCTATAAATTCAATGTAAATCGGTGCAAAATGGAGTTGGTTTCGTTTTTGATTCATCTCTTCTCTCCCCTGTTCTAAGTTTCAAATCAAGTATCGGAAGAAATTGAGAAATATCTTGAATCTCACAAGTATCTAATCAAGTTTTAAAGGTATATTCAAAGACCCCTACTTTGTTGAATATTGTAGTTATGTGTTTTGTGAGTTTGTGGTCTTGCATCTTGCATTTTTTGTATATTTCATGTTTATTGCTTTTGAGAGTGGTGTGTATTATTATTAAAATAATAGATATTTTTGTTAGGTTAAAGATATAAGTGATACTTATATGTGTACACTTAGCTATTGGCATAATAGATGTTTTTGTTAGGTTAAAAATACAAGGAGTAGTTAATATATACATATAATAAATAAGTAACTAGAAAGTCACGTGTCGCCTTCTGGTGAGCTCATCTTTTCATTTTCCCATCTAAACATGTATTTAGACGCATTTTACATTATAAGTTCATTTAGCACATCCACATTCATTCCTCCTTAAATCTTTCCTTAATTCAATTTTTTAAATTTATACCTTACATTTACTCCTTATAATTAGTTATGTAGTTTACTTTTAATTCATTACTTTTTTATTTTTTATTTTATACTCTTATCATATAAACATAAATTATGTATATGAACTAAAATGCATTAAAAAACATTGTTATTTTTTACATATTATATCATTGTAATCGCTTCGTCAATACCTTCGAAATGAGTTCAATATTGAATATTTTTGGATTTAATTATATTATTAAATATCATAAATGTATACGAATTAATATGTCGTGATTAGTATGAAATTTGATACAAATAATCACTAAATTGTCTTAATTTTCTTTTGGCTATTAAATATCAATTTTTACTTCAATTTTTTTTATAAAAACTTCATCCTCTTTAAAATTTTATACAAGAATTTTGATTTTTATCATTAAGTTTTATAAAATAACATTTTTTAATTTTTAATTTTATTTTCTTGACATTATGATATTTTAATTTTAAAAATATTAATTATAGATGATGGATGTATAATTAGCAATAGAACAAAAAATGTTGTATATAAAGAAGTATTTGATGATTTATGATATGTGATTCTTATTTTATTAATATTTTAACATTCACTTTTCTATAATTTCATTTACTTTCTATTATAAATTTTGTTTTATTAATTTTTTGCAAAACTTTTTTTGTGAAAACTGCTTAAAACAAGGACATTTTGTAAATAGCTGCAAAAAGAAAATAACTTTGAAGGGAAAAAAACTTGAAAAAGTAGCATCGTACTTTCAATAATCATTCATATCTGTAAGATAAGCTTTTTTGCATGATTTAATTTTTTTAAATTACCCTGTGTAATACACGGGTTCGAATATAGTATTTTAATAAATAACTCTCATTTCAAGTTGTTTGATTAATGATTGAATATGTTTCTTCTACTTAATATTTGTCTTAGATTGTGAATTTGAATTAAAGAGATAAAATGGTCTAATAGAGATTAGAGATAGACGGTAATTAAGCTCTAAACTGTAATAAACAATATATATATATATATATATATATATATATATAGAGAGAGAGAGAGAGAGAGAGAGGTTCAGAGGAAAACCTCAAAAAAACGGAAAACTGAAGTATACTCTGGTAGTCCTTCATTTAGACGGTATGCACTTGTGCATACAGGTAAATTATGTTGTTTTTTTGGTTTTTATGCACAAGTGCATTATGCATTTGTGCATATGCACGTGTGTATGTTACAAATTACTTGTATGCACAATTGCATACCGTCTAGATGAAGAGCTATCAGGGTGTTCTTCAATTTTTCGTTTTTTTTTTTATGTTTTTCCTTGGATGAATATTTTATGAAAGATATTGATTCGAATTATCAACAGATAAAATGTTTAACAATAATTAGGAAAAAAAAAACGGACGTAACCCTGAAATATAGGGAAAAAACTAAATTATAAAATATAATATAATATTCTTCACTAAATTAGAAAAAAACAAAATATATTAAAGAAAAAAACAAAATTATAAAAGTAAAATTTAATATGATATTCTTCACTAAATTAAAAAATATATATATATTAAGAAAAAAGAAGATTATAAACGTAAAAATTAATCTCTTAAATTAGTTTTCAAAAAAAGGAATATAAACAATAAAAAGGTAGGAAATCCAGACGAGGTTTAGATGCAAAGCGCCTTAGGGGCTTTTCGGAAAGAGCTTAATGGGATGTATAAGGGTTATAGCTTATTCGCTCAGCCATAAAAAGGTGTTCGTGTTGAAATATACATTTAATTTTCAATCTTGTCATCTTGTTATTCTCATATATCTAACTTAAAATGTTTGTAATGTTTAGATTGTTGAGGGGCTGGTTTGAAAGTTTGATGATAGATGAAGGGTGAGGGCTGCGTTTCAAGTTTGGTGGAATTAGAAGGGTAGCGGAGCAATTTATAAAATTGGAGAGGACTTGGTTGAAATTAATTGGGAATAAAATGAAGAGTTCAGCTGAAATCTATTAGATACGATTTATTTTCTTTTCTTTGAAAATAGAAGAGTTCTCTCTTTTTCTCTCACTAGTTCCCCATATTCATCAGTTTAGGTTTTACAAATCATCTTCAAACCTCTTGAAGATGATATAGATTAGATTTAGGGGGCGTTTGGTCCACAGAATGATTTCTGATGGAATGGAATCTGTCAATGGAATTGGAATCTGGAAGGAATTGGAATGGAATGTTTTCAGGTTTGACCAACTGTTTGGTTGGCAGGAATGGAATGTAATCAGTCAAATGAATTGGAATATGTCTATTTGGTTTACAAAGGAATTGGAATGGAATTCTGAAAAATGACAAAAATACCCTTTCTTTTATTTTTATTTTTATTTATTTTTTTAAATGCCGAGAGAGAGAGAGAGGAGAGAGAGAGAGGATAGAGGAGAGGAGAGAGAGAGGAGAGAGAGAGGAAAGGATAGAGGAGAGGAGAGAGAGATGAGAGAGAGAGGAAAGAGGAGAGAGAGAGGAAAGAGAGGAAAGAGAGAGAGGAGAGGAGAGAGGAGAGAGAGAAGAGAGAGGAGAGAGATAGGAGAGGAGAGAGAGAGAGGAGAGAGAGAGGAGAGAGAGGGGAGAGAGAGAGGAGAGAGAGGAAACCAAATCCACATCTGATGGGTTTTAATTTTGTTAGAAAAGGTTTGGAGGGTATTTTTGTCTTTTTGAAAAACCATGATGGAATGGAATTCAATTCCATCCATTTTCAAATGGAATGACCAATTCCTTAATCTAAGGGGGCGTTTGGTTCGCTGGATTCCGCCGGAATCTGATGGAATTGGAATGGTCAATTCCATTGACCAAATTCCATCCTGCTGTTTGGTTACCAATGGAATGGAATTGAATTCCATGAATTCCTTTAATCATGGATTTGGTCATTCCTTCTTAAAATGGATGGAATTGAATTCCATTCCATCAGATTTTCTCAAAATGACACAAATACCCTCCTTACCTTTTCAAAAAACCCTAGCCGCTTCTAAAAACCCTCTCTCTCTCCTCTCTCATATCTCTCTCCTCTCTCTCTCCCCCTCTCTCTCTCCTCTCTCTCCTCTCTCTCTCCTATCTCTCCTCTCTCTCCCCTCTTCTCTCTCTCTCTCTTTCCTCTCCCTCCTCTCTATCTCTCTCCTATCTTTATCTCTCTCTCCTCTCTCATTCTCTCCCTCTCTCACAATCTCTCTCTACCCGCTCCATCTCTCACAATCTCTCTCTCCTCTCTCTCTCGGCATTTAAAAAAATAAAAATAAAAGAAAGGGTATTTTTGTCATTTTTCATAATTCCATTCCAATTCCTTTGCAAACTAAACAGACAAATTCCAATTCATTTGACTAATTACATTTCATTCCTGCCAACCAAACACTTGGTCAAATCTGATATTATTCCATTCCAATTCCTTCCAAATTCCAATTCCTTAGACAGATTCCATTCCTTCAGAAATCATTCTGCGAACCAAACGCCCCCTAAGGATTTCATGGAATTCAATTCCATTCCCTTGGCAACCAAACAGCACGACGGAATTCGGTTAATGGAATTGACCATTCCAATTCCACCAGATTCCGGCGGAATCCAGCGAACCAAACGCCCCCTTAGTGTTTTTAGTTGTAATTGTTTGATAGTAATCAGTTCGAAATGTGTTTCTAAGCATCCATGCAAAATTTTGAGCCAATTGAAGAAGGATTAGATCAATTTCAGTTTGAAAGTTCGAGTTTTTCAACTGACAAGTGAAGAACTCGCTAGATCTAAACTTCTTGCTAACGAAGAACATGCTAGAGGAAGAACTAGCACACTAGTAGAACTCGCAGACGAAGAACTCGCAAAGCATCTACGAGAAGTGTTATGCGCGAAGTCCAAGAACTCGCTAAAAGTGTCCTGCGGGAAGCTAGAACTCGCACATCACTAGGTACGAGTTGTTACTGTTCACGTGACTTCCTTGTGCGAGAAGTGCAGTTCACGTGAATTCCTTGTTATGCGCGAAGTCCAAGAACTCGCTAAAAGTGATCCTGCGAGAAGTGTAATCTTGCGTGTTTGTCTTTTGCACGAAGTAGTTGTGTTCGAATATTTTCTAAGTCCAAAACTCACAAGTCATATTCTTGTGCGTTTGCATTTAGCGAGTTTCAAGTTTTGAAATAGCTTCTAAGTCTAGAACTCGCAAGGCTTTAGCGCGAAGTCCCAAAACTCGCACATAGTATCGTGCGAGAATCTTAGAACTTGCATAAGCTTTCTGCGCGAACCTTGGTTCACGCAATCCTTGTTGTGCGCGAAGCTGAAACTCGCACACCTCTTTGTGCGAGAAGTGCAGTTCACGCATCCTTTGGTGTGCGTGTTTCTTAAACTCGCACATAGTCTTTTACGCGTTTTTGTTTAATTTCTTTGGTATGCGCGTTTCATACTTAGCAAATTTTTTTGATTTTATCTGAAATTTAACTGAGTTTGATTTTTGTAGATCAAGTGTGTTTTTCTGAATTTTGACGATCAGTAAGCAGTGTAGATTCAAGATGACTTCCAAAGATGCACTTTCAATCAGTACATATGTAAAGCCTCATGTTCTATTCAAGGGTGAATACGAACAGTGAAGGATCGATTTCTTGATTTTGTTGATCGGCACGTAAACGGAGAAAACATTCTGCTATAAATTACTGAAGGTTCCATGATACCTCCTACTGTCCAAATACCTGATGATGAATCCTCAGACAGTGAGGATGGAGACGAGGACAGAGTGAGAAAGATGAAAATTGTTCCAAAGGACTTTGCTCAATATTCTGAGGAGCAGAAAAGTCGTTTCAAAGCCGACAAACAAGCAAGATCTCTTCTACTCCAGAGTATCCCTAATGAGATATACATCAAGATAGACAGCTATAAAGCGAATGCAAAGAAAATGTGGGATCAGCTACAAAAGATGATGATGGGCTCAAAGGTGGGAAATCAGATGAAAGTGGCCAACTGTATAAATAGCTGTGAAGAGTTTAAGGCCAAAGAAAGTGAAAGTCTGGAGGAAACTTATGAGAGGTTCGTGCTTCATCTAAATGAACTCTCAAAGAACAAAGTCAAGAAGAAGCAGATAGAAAACAATGTTAAATTTCTCAGCATCCTACAGCCGGAATGGAAAAAGAACACCCGCCGGATGAAGCAAATGAAGGACTTGAGCGACATACCTCTTCATGAAGTTTATGAGACACTACGTCAGAACGAGGAGGAGGTTGGAGAGAAAAGAGCTGAGAAGAAGAAAACTGAGAAAGTTTTTGACCCCATAGCCCTGGTAGCTGGACAGAAGGAGAAAGAAAAGAAAGAAAAGAAAGAGAAGAAAAAGAAGAAGAAAGTAGTGATTCCCAGTTCTAATTCTGATTCTGTTTCGGATAGTGACGATGGCGAAAACCTCAAGCAAGCTATGATTCTTTTGACTCGAGCATTCTAGAAGAAATTCTACAAGAAACCGGGTTCGAATTCACAGAGGTATTCTTCGTCTGGTTCAAAGAATCATGAACATCGGGAAAGAATTGAAGGAAAAAGATATGAAGAGAACCGGTATGTAGAGAGAAAGCCAGAAGAGAAGAAGAAGTATTTGAATGATTATGCTGGTGATGAAAAGAAGACAGACAACCTGGTCAAATGCTACAATTGTGGAAAGGTTGGTCATTACGCCAAAGATTGTCGGAAGCCAAAGGTCAGAAATTAAGAGTATTGCAAAAACAAAATGCTCTTGGCTAAGCAACAAGAAGCTGGCAAGGCATTAATGGCTGAAGACGAATTTTTGCTAGATCATTCTGATGAGGAGGAAGGAGAAGAAACTGCTCACATGTGTTTGATGGGCAACACTGTGAAGTATGATGATTCTGATGAAGAAACAGCTGATGAGGTACTTAATCTTTCAAAATTTGATTTTATGGTTAAAATGGAAGCTATGATGGTCGAACTTCAAGATCTCCAAAATAAACTGAAAAAGGAAAAGAGCAGAGTTGCAAAGAAAAATCAAAAGATCTTTGACCTTAACAAAGAAGTTATTGGAAACAAAGATCTGATTGATTATCTTTACAAATCTGTTTATGATTTAAACAAGAAAAAGATTGTTTTGAAAATAAGATTTCTAATTTTGAATCTAAAATTTCTAAGTCTGTTTCAGAAAACCAAGAAAGTGTTCTAAAAGTGTTTAACTTGCAGGTTGAGAAAAAGACTTTAGAGAAAAAGGTAAATGGTTTGGAAGCAAAATTGTATGCTAGAGGCCAAACTGATGTTAAAGAGAAGTGGGGTCTCGGTTACAAAAACCCACACTATCTAAAGAAAGCTATCAGAAAATAGCCAGCTTTATATAATTTTGATTTTCTTTTTGTGGATGGTAAATATCCTCATTTGAAACCCAAATTCGTTACCAAATCATCAGATGAGGTAGAGGTAAAAGAAGATGAGAAAAGAAAGAATTTAAAGAAAATGAAACTACCATTTTTCTATCAAAAGCTAAATGATAGTAATCATTCAGATCAGCCAAAATCTCTTTCAGATGATTGTTTTGAAATTTATTCGACAAAAGAGTTGGAGGTAAAACCTTTGAAAGAGAAAATTTATGTACCTCCACTCATTTTAGAAAGCAAAATAATCGAGCTTGAAAATATTTTATCTGATGAAAGAATATTGGCTGATATTGAACAAAATGTATTTTTTACTGTTTTAAAGAACACAACTTTAAATGTTGAATCGCAAAAGTGTTCTAAATTCTCTAAAGCACCTCACACCTCTGAAGTTGATATTGATGACTTATTTGCGTCTGCAAATGATTTTCTAAATTCTGATGAAGGGTGTGTAGATGAGATTGATATGTTTGACTTCAATGCTACACTTCCAGATCATTCTACTTTTGTCATTAATGGTCAAGCTTTACCAAGTGTGGATGAAGTTGGTGAATCATCAACTAAGGTTGGTGAATTAGTTTCTGTGAATGCTGATTATTATGCTAAAGGTAAGAAGCAAAAGAAACGACGCTCACAGAAACAGAACAACACTGGTAAGCTTACAAAAAGACAATCTCAGAAACCTAATTTTCCTAACATATCTAAATCTTATGTTTCAGTGAAAATTAAAAGATCTGAAGAACGAAAGGAATGGCGACCAAAAAGGAAGATCGATGAGAGTTCTGAATCATCTCCTGATATGGATTGTAATAGATCTGCTAGTAGTCATTCTGATGTAATTGGTAGTGTTACTTCTAATAAACAAAACCTTGTAATTCCTTACAAGCAATATTCAATAAAGCAATTACTCTGATTATCTCATTCTACTACTAAGTCATCTAATTATAGACGGAATGATTTTAGTTCTCACCGATTTTTTGATGATTGGATTGGTACTTATAATGTTTGTTCTTATAAGCCATATGTTTCAAAAGTTTTTCAAAAAGTCAAAGGATCCATCTATAAATGGATACCAAAATCTTGTGCTAAACTGAAAGGACCCGTTTTTAAATGGGTACCTAAATATGTTATTCCCTGATTTCTCTTATGCAGACCTGTCATAGGTGGTACTTGGATAACGGGTGTTCCAAGCATATGACTGGGCAAAAGGATTTATTGTCTAATTATACAGAGAAATTCTGCGGAAATGTCAGATTCGGCAATGACCAATTTTCACCGATTCTTGGATACGGTGATGTGATACAAGATAATGTAACGATAACGAAGGTGAGTTATGTAGAAGGATTAGGGCACAACCTATTCAGTATTGGCCAGTTCTGCGACAAAGGATTAGAGGTAAATTTCAAGGCTAAGAGTTGCTCGGTGCGTACTGAAGATGGAAAAGAACTCTTGGTCGACACTCGAAAGTTCAACCTCTACACGATAAATTTGTCAAAGGTCCAGACTGACAATCAGGTTTGCTTATTGACAAAAGCCTCGATACAGCAAAGTTGGCTTTGGCACCGAAGGGTGTCACACCTGAATTTTCGGTACATAAATAAATTAGTCAAAGGCATATTGGTGAAAGGTCTTCCTGAGCTGAGATATGAAAAAGAACATCTTTGTGCAGCATGTGAAAAGGGTAAAATGAAGAGGGCAGCTCACAAGCCAAAACTCGAACCAAGTACAAGTTCTCCATTTGAGTTGTTACACATGGATTTGTGTGGTCCGATGAGAACTCAAAGCATAGGAGGAAAGAAGTATGTTTTGGTAATAGTGGACGATTATTCACGTTACACATGGGTAAAGTTTCTAAGGACAAAAGATGAGACGCCCGAAGTACTCATCAACTTTCTGAAGACTACCCAAGTGAACTTGCAGAAGACAGTTAAGCTTCTAAAGACGGATAACGGCACAGAGTTTAAAAACAAAATTGTTGCAGGTTATCTCGAATCGGTCGGGATAACACATCAATTCTCTGCTGCTCGAACGCCTGAACAGAATGGAGTAGTAGAAAGGCGCAATCGAACGCTAGTCAAGGTCGCTCACACTATGCTCAGCCAGTCGGATTTACCTCTATTTCTGTGGGCAGAAGCTGTCTCTACTGCATGTTATACGCAGAATAGATCCATTATTCACACACGGTTTGGTAAAACTCCTTATGCATTGATTAACAATCGTACACCAAGTATTAAGCATTTTCATATTTTTGGTTGCAGGTGTTTTGTGCTTAATGATAGAGAGAACTTGAATAAGTTCTCACCAAAAGCTGAAGAAGGAATCTTCATTGGATACTCACAGACATCTGCTGCATATAGGATATATATGAAGAGCTCAAAGACTGTTATCGAAAGCGCCAATGTCACATTTGATGAAGAAGTGGCTTCTGAACAAAGCAGTTCAGAACCCGTGATTACCGGAGTGTTAACTTCTGGACAACTCAGTCCATAACCTCTATCTAATGCAACTAATTCGAATAAAGCTTCTACTTCTACATCACATTTATCTGAATTAGATTTATTGTTTGAATTTTTCTATGATGGGTTTCTAGGATCTAAACTTCCTAAATCTGTTGTGATTGACAGGTCTGAAGAATCAAGTTGTCAACATCCAATCACTTCAGAAGTATCAACTGAACTTGTTTCCCCAGTTCAGATAGAAACTCAAGTTCAAACAAATACTCCTTCAGTTGAAGTTGCACCTGAAAATGTTGAACCAGAAGTTACTACTTCAGTTAGATGCACTGAGATTGATAATCAACAGACTGAACAAGTTGTCCCAACTGAAACTTCTGAACAAGAGACTTCAACTGCACCCCCAAATAATGTTGAACAAGAAGAAACTGATAGTGGATACTTAGATGATTTGTATGATCAATCTACATCGAATCCGCTCCCTCACGAACATAAGTGGACCAAAGAGCACCCGATAAGCCAAATCATTGGAGATATATCAAAACCGGTGCAAACTAGGTCTGCAACTTTAAACATGTGTATGCATGATTCCTTTCTGAGCAAGATAGAGCCTACTCGAGTATCTGAAGCTCTAGCTGACTCTGATTGGGTTACTGCTATGCAAGAGAAGTTAAATCAGTTTGAAGCCTTGAAAGTCTGGAGACTTGTACCACGACCTGAAGGAAAATCTATCATTGGTACAAAATGGGTATTCAAAAACAAGAAGGATAAAGACAGTATCGTAATTCGAAATAAAGCATGACTTGTCGCAAAAGGATATAGGCAAGAGAAGGGCATAGATTATGATGAGACTTATGCTCTAGTAGCACGCATAGAAGCAATCCGCATGTTTCTAGCGTACGCTACTCACAAAAACTTCACTGTCTATCAGATGGACGTGAAGACTACCTTTCTGAATGGCATTCTTAAGAAGGAAGTCTATGTCTCACAACTTGAAGGCTTTGTGAATCCAGATAAACCAGATCATGTTTACATCTTGGATAAAGCACTTTATGGTCTTAAACAAGCGCCTCGAGCCTGGTATGAGGTACTATCAAAATTTTTGGTCAAGTCGGGCTTCACTAAAGGTAAAATCGATACTACTTTATTCATTAAAAAAGAAAAGGTTGATATTATTCTTATTCAAATATATGTGGATGACATTATATTTGGCTCTACAAAACCCAAATTCTGTAAGAAACTTTCAAACCTCATGGTGTCCAGATTTCAAATGAGTATGATGGGAGAGATGAACTTCTTTCTCGGATTACAAGTAAAACAATTTTCAACGGGGATTTTTATAAACCAAGTTAAGTACATTTTTGATATTCTTCGGAAATTCAAAATAGAAACTTGTAAACCAATTGGTACCCCGATGGCACCAGGAACTAAGATCGGCATGGATCCTTCGGGAAAATCTGTCGATGTTAGAACCTATAGAGGAATGATTGGTTCTTTAATGTATTTAACTTCAAGTAGGCCAGATATTATGTTCTCTACATGTTTATGTGCAAGATATCAGGCTAATCCAAAAGAATCCCATATGTCTGCAGTAAAGCACATATTTAGATATCTGAAGGGGACTGCAGATCTTGGTTTGTGGTATCCTAAAGATACTAGTTTTGAACTGACGGCTTACTCAGATGCAGATCATGCTGGATGTATGTTAGACAGGAAGAGCACATCGGGTCATATACAATTCCTTGGAGATAAACTCGTAAGTTGGGCATCAAAGAAGCAACTGTGTGTTTCCACTTCAACGGCTAAAGCGGAGTATGTTGCTGCTGCAAGCTGCTGCTCTCAGGTGTTGTGGATGAGGACGCAACTGCGAGATTATGGCTTCAAATTCGACAAAATCCCGATTTATTGTGACTCAAAGAGCGCCATTGCAATATCTGCAAATCCTGTACAGCATACAAAGACAAAACACATAGATGTCAGATACCATTTTATAAAAGACAATGTTGAAAAAGGTACAATAGAACTTTATTTTGTAAACACTGATTATCAGCTTGCTGATTTGTTTACCAAGCCTCTCGACGAGAAGAGATTTAATTTTCTTATCTCGAAACTTGGTATGCTTAATCTCAAGACATAATCTGTGATTACCTATTAAAGTTTTTCTTATTGTTATTTTTTTCATTTCTTTATCTTTATTCTGAAAAGATATCTGCACTTTAACGTGTGTCCATGATCTCAGGGGGAGTGAGAGAAGATAAAGATGATCTATATTCATTTGAGGGGGAGTTCATATATTTCTTCATATGTTTAACTGATAAATTTTTCTGATGCATAAATACAGGGGGAGTTAGAGAATAAATAAGGAGTATTGAATATGACTTCCGATTATTTCATATCAGAACTCGTACATTCAATGTTTTACTGCTTTATGTCATTTTATTTTTCAATAAATGTTGTGAATAAAGTTGCTTTGACAAGATTTTATGACTGATGCAGATTGAGAGGATACTTAATGATCATATCATTATGATTTTAAGCTGATTTCATGAGATTTAAGACAGATCGAAAAGGTTTATTTCTATTCTTAATCGCATATATGGTTGAAAGAAGGACGACTTTCAATCATAGAAAACATGCTCTTAAATGTTTAAACCACTTCTGATTTTTAAACGATTTCATGAATATAGAAGTGTGATTTTAAATGTTTTCATTATTACTTGTGCTTCAATGATCAACAAACCGTGGGTTTTCAAAGATTAATACTTGTGTATTATCTTGTCTATATACTGTCAAGTATTCATACACACCGGTTTAATTTTTGTTGACTTTGTTCTTACCATGTCTCTAAATTGTAACCAATTTTTCGATGGTAAGACACCCCGATTGCTATTCAAAATTTGAGCGTGATTTCATTTCTAAGCGTTCTTTCAAAAATGTCTATATTTTTTATTCGTATAGACAATATCAATTTTTGCTGACCTAAGCTTTAATTGATAAATCATTTGATTTTGATCATTTTCATACAATGTCAGATTTTCAAACAAGTTTCTTGTATTCATTTCATTCATTCAATTATCTTGTTTGAAAAGTCTTCAATGTTTAAAACTGCTCAAATTTTCATGATTACATCTCTGAGCATATCTATATCTGACTTGTATTTCATTCTTTGTGCTTTAACTGATAAAGTTAAACCATTTGAGCAACATTGTGCTTTAATAGGAAAATATGGGCTCATTATGTAGGAATTAAATGAAACTTCTATGGATTCACGTTAACCAGTGTTTCCTACCCAAGAAGTTAACCCTTAGTGATCGAGTGTGAGGAGTCGAAAAGAAATGAGTGTGGGTTGAGTGATGAGGTAAAATGTAAATGAGAGTTTGGATTAGAAGCGAGCTCAATGATTAAAAGAAAGAGGGTGAGAGATCAGAGTAAAAGAATATCAAACTCTGCACCAACTACTTTCTGAGCCGGGCAGCCACATTTCTAGTGTTTCACAATTCTTCGTGAACATTATTGAAACAGGCAACTAGCCCATGCCAACTCTTGATAAAAACCCCACCAGCCACTCATTTTCTTCTTAAAAAGAAATTGTTTCATATTTTTTGGGGACACAACATATAATCTATCTGGTTTTCATTTGGAAAATCTGGATATTGAACAAGAAGGAAGTCTGCCCCACCTTCGCACTTCGATCATGCACAATTGAGTCTGTGTTATACTGTTGTCTCAGTGGTTTATACAATGTTGAGCCTTATAAAAAGCAATCATCATGTGCTAATTCTTTCTAACACATGCACGAACACACAAGAAATTTGTTTTCTTGTCATAACGTTCATAGAAATATCTTTGTGGTGTTTCGATGATTGAATGGAAGCCTTGGGGAAGTGAACATCAAAAAGCTCCTTTCCAATGTATATCTGTTACACACAGTGACTTTGTGTTACTGACAGGCATATTAACTGATTCATTTGTTGATTCAGGTGTTACACTTTAATTTGTCTGGATTTGAAAAGATCTAGATGAATATCTTATTTTGGATCAATGGAGTATCAGAGGCTTATATTTCAAAAGATCACTGGTCAGAATTGATAATGACATTTCTTGGAAAAAGTTTTGATGATCTCAATGCTCTAATCATCAAAATGGGGGAGAAGGAATCAAGAAATGTTGGTTGTAAAAGTGAAGATAATTTTAGTTGTGGGAAGAAGATACAAGAAATGAGAGAGTTGATAAAGAAAAGTTCATAGAATGGCAAAGATTGAAAGTACAAAAGAGCAAATTCAAAGTTTTCTGAAGATGTGCTGATTTTACTGAAATTTTCTTTGAAGATTATTTGCTGAAGCAGTCTAAGTAAATTCTGAAGATAATTTCTTTTTGAAGACTGAAAGAGGTTTGAAATAACTTTGAGAAGATTGTTGAAGAACATTTCTACCATCTTTGGGAGAGATTGTTATTTGTTTAAAGACAGATTTTGAGAAGATTACAAATTGTTAAAGATCAAAGAAAGAAGAGATTGTTTCTGGCATACATAGAAGACTGATGGTCAAATGAAAAAGTTTTACAAAGAGAGAAGATTGTTTTGCAAATTCTTTTTGAGATGATCTTGATCCAAAGGGGTAGATTGTTAGAGCATAAATATGTTGGATACAAGATCACAGAAGTCTGAAGACTGAAAGTCAAAGGTGAAGTCAACTCTCAGCATCAAAGTCAAAATCAATGTAATAAAAGTCAAAGTCAACATTGTATTTTGTATTTTCTAGTTTTGTAAGAGTTTTAGTTCTGCGCATTTTTGTTTCTATATTAGTGTGCGCGTTTCTTAGTTAGTATAAATATAGTGTTGTGTGTGTAATCTTGTAACACAACAGAGATAGCATTGTGAGAGTTTCAGTTAGAGAGAGAAAGTGTATTAAGCGTACTTTGTAATTGAATTCAATTGTGAAATAAATAGTGAGATTTGATGGAATCATTTGTCATCTATTGATCGCATTGTTATCTGGGAATAACAATTACATCAAAAACACCAAGAAATCACGAAATTGAATCTGAACAGATACGTTTTGCGAGTTCTTTAATATACGACCAAAAACATCAAATTTGGATTAATTTATGATCTTTGCTTGCTCTGATACCAATTGTTATTCCCAGATTATGATCAAATCAATCAAGATGAACACAATTGATTTCACAAATCTCACTTTGTCATTGATCTCCAAATTCCACATATTACAATCTCTCTTACTCAATATTTCTCTCTCTAAGATTCTCAATGAAAGTGCCTTTTCAATATTGTGCTTCTTTACTAACAAGGAACAAGAAAAGCTTTTATACCTACATCTATTACAAAGCAAATACAAACAACTAAACTAACAACATATTGACTTTGACATTGACTTCTATTAAAGTAGCTTGACTTTGACCTTTGCTTTTGAGGCTTTGACTTGAGATTTGACTTTTATTCTCAATGATCTTGAAGACAACAAATATTGTTCTAACAAAACAACAAATCATGTACAAAATCATATATGATTTTACACTAACCCGAAAAAATCGGACGCAGACGATGTCAGTCGCGTTAATCATATATGATTTTGTACGTGAATCATATATGATTTTGTATGTACTCGGACGTTCTGGTGTTTTCTTAAGTAGATGTTGTTATCGTATGAACCCACCCCATATATATATAAAAGAAAACCTACAAATGATGATGCGAAACATTGTTAGAGTAGTATTTTCCTAAAATAATTTTCTCATTGTTTTGAGTTATTTAAAATACCAACAAGTTAAAGACTTCTCTACCCTTATATTAAAAATATTTCATTATAAGAGGGATCATTTGATAATTTACTTCCGATTTAATTAACTTTAACCTCCAAACTATCCAGCTTCATATAAACATTCATTTTACTCTATTCATCTCTCCATCTATTAATATCTCAAAAAGTAATTAAATAGGATAATAATAGATATGGGTTTTTTTGGCTCCACAATGATAACAAATTTTTCTAAGTTAGATATGTCCTCGATTTTTTTAGCTTATCTCGCATAGTGATGAAATTGTATAACATTTCTCATTTTAAGTGCATATTTCATCACTTGGTGGACATAAATTTATAATAAAATTTTTCTTACAATATATCTATACTATATTATAAAGATGACATAAAAAACTCTTAAAAACAAGTCTTAAAGCTTAATGTACCGCTATTTAATGCTAATTACTTAAAAAACAACCATAAAAGCTGTATGTACTACATTTAATGTTATTCATTAACTTTCAATCATTATCTCTAACCATTTTAACTCCCCTAAAATCATTTCCCACTTTAACTCCCCTAAAATAACTCTCATCATATTTTAGATATAAAAAATCTAAAATATAATTAAAAAATCTTACAGAATATTTTATAAAAAAAAATTATATTATTAAACCAAAATAAATTACATTATATTATTAAGTCTAAATTAAACAAATTTATATAAAAAAATCATTATCACTCTCTCACAACCATCCAAAATCGTAATGTAAATCGACAAAAAACAGAAAATAAAACGAAACATTAAAATCGTGATGTATCTAGCTGCATTGCGCGAGTACACTTCTAGTTGCTTTATTATGTATGAAAACGTTTTTTCTTTTCAATTAAGTACATTTATATGGTTGTTAATTGAAATTTTTATGTGCAATCTATTTCATGTATTAATAATTAAGTTGCAAACAAACATTATAAACTAAAATACAAAATTAGAAAGACTAATTTTGTGTACATTTATCAGTCATCATAACAGTTAATATTGCACATACGCTTGCAACTAACCATTTTTATACAATTTTTAATTTTAAAGCCAAAAAATTATTTTGCAACAAAAAATGTATGAAATTCCCTTTGTTACAAGAAACAATTTCAATAAAAATATATATTAATTTTACATCTAAACAACCTCAATAAATATATTGTATTATATTACATTTAATTAGTTGTCAATCATCAAATTGCATTTTATTTTAACTTAGTACGGGTTTTCTAACAATAAATTTTCACTACCGTCCAACACAAATATATAAATGAAGGTGATAAGATATTAATTTAACATAATGAAAACATAGTATGCTCAAATCATGAATTGTGGTTGAGTTTGGGTTATCCCATGTTGATGAGAAAGAGAAATATTAGAAAATGTAATTGTGTATATGAAAGAAGAGTAATGCCTTGAAAATCAATATCAATATAAATTTATAAAGAAAGGCTACGAGAGATTAAAATGCCACAATGAGAATTTAGCAATCTCAAATCATGAATTGTCGTTGAGTTTGGGTTATCGCACATTGATAAGTAAGAGAAATATGATTCTATAAATGAAGGTTATAAAGTATATGACAAATGAGAATTTAGTATTCTCAAATTGTGGTTGAATTTGGTTATCGCATATTGATGAGAAGGAGATATTGGAAAATATAGTTGAATATATAAAAGGAGGGTGATGTCTTGAAAATCGATATCAATATAAATGTATAAAGAAATCCTACGAAACTTTCGTTATTGGGTTAGCCATACACTTCACATATTTCCATTAATTCATATGACTTCATCAAATGATACAAATATTTGAAAGAAGTAGTTAGGTAAAGGAGGGGAATGCCTTGAAGATTAAAAAAATTGGTTGGCTAAAAACTCGACACTTGCCATCCAATTTTTGGGTTAAATGGTAATTTTGAAGTTGTGATAAAAATATTTTATTAAAAAGTAACACCTTTGACTTACGATTTGATTAAATGCAAAATGCTCATTAGAATCGAATCAATACAATCATGAATATAAATATAAATACATAAAAATCAGTGTGAAAGAAATGTTGGCTAGAAGGTATCGATATGACACAATGAGAATTTAATATTTTCTCAAATAATGAATTATAGTTGAACGTTGTTTATCACACATTGATGATAAATAGAAATATTGGAAAAGACAATTGAGTATAAGAAAAAAAAGGAGAGATGTCTTGAAATATTGGAAGGGTATTAACTAATGTAGAATGAGAATTTAGTATTCTCAAGTTTTGATTGATTTGTAGCATTATAACTTTTTGTATATCTTACATGACATGTTGTTTTGATCATCGTGCAACCCACGATGTCGAATAGTAGTATATATATATAATGAAAGACCCATCAAATCAATGAGAAGCATCTATTGCTATTTATCTTTTTTCTTAGAATTTTGAATTTTTTGGAAAAAGGTTAGCTTTTTGGTAAAGTGATGGAACATTAGTGTTGTCTAGGTTGTCCCACATTGATTGTAAGATGGAAAATTGGAAAACGAAGATGTATATATAAAGGGTTGATTGGTGTTGTTGAAAAAAAAAAGTGAAATGATGTTTGGCTAAATATAGCTAAACCCAAGTTTAATGATTAAGTTACTTTTATATTAATATTTTTTCTTTTCTTTTTAAATGATTTCAATCTAAGTTTAATGATTTCAACAACAATATATAAATTAATTAAATAATTAAACAATCAATATATAAACCTAATTATTATTTTTTTCGGTAAGATAAATATAATCAATATATATATATATATATATATATATATATAGATAGATGGAGGTTCAAAGAAAAACCTAAAAAAATGGAAAACTGAGGAACACTCTGGTAGCCATTCATCTGGACTACATGCACTTGTGCATACACGTAAATTAAGTTGTTTTTTTGGTTTTTATGTATGTGTGCATTATGCATTTGTGAATATGCACGTGTGCATGTTACAAATTACTTGTATGCACAAGTGCATACCGTCTAGATGAAGGCAATTAGGGTGTTCCTCAGTTTTTCGTTTTTTGAGGTTTTCCCCTAAACCTGAACCTGAACCGAACCCTATATATATATAAAGGATGACCCATCAAATCGATGAGAAGTCTTGTAACAACCCATAATCCAAAAATAACATGCGCAATAAAATATCCCAAAACGGGTCCCAATACAATTCATTTCAAATCTCGAGGTTTCAAAATCTGGCAGCGGATACATACTACCACAACCGATAATCTATCTAACAAAAATATTAAAGGAAACAAGGAACTACAACGCTCTAATTCCTGTGGTTTTCACCTCTAACTTCAAACCTTCTCCTAGGAAGCGCCGCTAACACACTTACCTGAAAATGGTTTTATATTTTGGAAAGTGAGGGTTAGACTATGAGGTCTAGTGAATTCCCTCTCAAAAGAGTTTATAATATTCTCAAATTTTAACCACAAAAACAATCACAATATGGTTGCAAAAGAAAATTGATTAAGCGGTCAACTCCACTTAAGGGTATTTGCACAGTAGTCTAAAATCTCATCACCTTCTCGTGATGTTCACACTCGGGGCCACCAGTAGATCCCCACGGCCCCCAGTAGATGCCATATCCGTATGAACGAGAAACAAATTCAAGGCACACGGTTCAACTAGCCTCCCACGGGTTCTCAACAATCCAAGATACCCAACTTCTATTGTGTAACCCGACTCCACATACACATAACAATTCATGAAGGACATATACATACATATATATATATCGCAATCGTAAAACACATAATGTTTTCACGATTCATAAAAACATGCTTCTTTAAAAACACATAGATAACATCATCTAAAAACCAAATTCAGTTGTTAATGAAAAGGTTCAAGGGAACTCATCTGAACGCTGGGAATTTGACACACACTAAGCCTCCCATCGATTAAGTCGAACACCTACAATTTGACCAACCAGTTCACGGTCAACACTTATACTAATGTTTTTCTCAATACCCGGGTACCCCCAACCGGGTGGCCTCATCCAGGTCTCCCTTCTTCCCGGGCGACTCCTGTCCGGGTCCCCTCTTTCTTAGGTGCCTCCCATCCGGGGACCCCTTCCTTCCAGGGTGACTCCCGTCCAGGTTCCACTCGTTCCCGGGTGACTCCCATCAGGGTCCCCTCCTTCCCAAGCGACTCCTGTATGGGTTTCCCTTGCTTCTCGGGTGACTCCCATCTGGGTTGGGCGATTCCTGGACAGTCGAGTTGTCGCCTCAGGTTAAGGATTTGCCAAAGGTTTCTCATCCTTTCTTAATCTCAAAATTAACAGATTATTCTCTAGTATTTACTAACCATCCACAAACAAAAATTAAGACAACAATACTAAATCGAATAACCAGAACCTCCACTAAACCCTTAAAAGAAGAACACAATGACTTAAAGGTTCAATCCCAATTTGACACATACCAAGACTGAAAGAAAACATTTGGGAATGAGTTTGGTTTACCTTGTAGATGATAATCCTTCCCGAGAAGTTTTCAAGCACTAAAAACCTTGTTGAATCCTTTTTCAGCCTCCTCTCCCTTCTTTCACGATCGCAGACATCAAATAGGAGGATTAGGGATTTTACCCCCTTATATCTAACAAAAATATTAAAGGAAACAAGGAACTACAACGCTCTAATTCCTGTGGTTTTCACCTCTAACTTCAAACCTTATCCTAGGAAGAGCCGCTAACACACTTACCTGAAAATGGTTTTATATTTTGGAAAGTGAGGGTTAGACTGTGAGGTCTAGTGAATTCCCTCTCAAAAGAGTTCATAATATTCTCAAATTTTAACCACAAAAACAATCACAATATGGTTGCAAAAGAAAATTGATTAAGCGGTCAACTCCACTTAAGGGTATTTGCACAGTAGTCTCAAATCTCATCACCTTCTTGTGATGTTCACACTCAGGGCCACCAGTAGATCCCCACGGCCCCCAGTAGATGCCATATCCATATGCACGAGAAACAAATTCAAGGCACACGATTCAACTAGCCTCCCACGGGTTCTCAACAATCCAAGATACCCAAATCCCATTGTGTAACCCGACTCCACATACACATAACAATTCATGAAGGACATATACATACATACATACATATATATATATATATATATATATCGCAATCGTAAAACACATAATGTTTTCATGATTCATAAAAACATGCTTCTTTAAAAAAAAACATAGATAACATCATCTAAAAACCAAATTTAGTTGTTAATGAAAAGGTTCAAGGGAACTCATCTGAACGCTGGGAATTTGACACACACTAAGCCTCCCATCGATTAAGTCGAACACCTACAATTTGACCAACCAGTTCACGGTTAAACACTTATACTAATGTTTTTCTCAATACCTGGGTACCCCCAACCGGGTGGCCTCATCCAGGTCTCCCTTCTTCCTGGGCGACTCCCGTCCGGGTCCCCTCTTTCCTGGGTGCCTCCCATCCGGGGACCCCTTCCTTCCAGGGCGACTCCCGTCCGGGTTCCACTCGTTCCCGGGTGACTCCCATCCGGGTCCCCTCCTTCCCGAGCGACTCCCGTCTGGGTTTCCCTTGCTTCTCGGGTGACTCCCATCTGGGTTGGGCGATTCCCGGACAGTCGAGTTGTCGCCTCAGGTTAAGGATTTGCCAAAGGTTTCTCATCCTTTCTCAATCTCAAAATTAACAGATTATTCTCTAGTCTTTACTAACCATCCACAAACAAAAATTAAGACAACAATACTAAATCGAATAACCCGAACCTCCACTAAACCCTTAAAAGAAGAACACAATGACTTAAAGGTTCAATCCCAATTTGACACATACCAAGACTGAAAGAAAACATTTGGGAATGAGTTTGGTTTACCTTGTACATGATGATCCTTGCCGAGAAGTTTTCAAGCACTAAAAACCTTGTTGAATCCTTTCTCAGCCTCCTCTCCCTTCTTTCACGATCGCAGACATCAAATAGGAGGATTAGGGATTTTACCCCCTTATATATCCTTTTCAAACTTGCACCACCATCCTTAAGTTTCTCCTTCTCACACTTTGGCCCCCAAACTTCTCAAGTAATTAAACTTAAATATCAATGGTTATTACAACACTCCCCCTCAAAAGGATTTCGTCCCCGGAATTCCAATGCTGAAAAAATGTGGGTACTTATACCTCATCTCTGATTCTACCTCCCAGGTCGCTTCTTGTCCCTTGTGAAATAGCCATTGGAATTTCACAAGACTGATCTCCTTAGTCCTCAGTTTCTTAACCTTACGAACGATGATCGCTTTAGGTTCCTCTACAAAGTTTAATTTCTCGTCTACTTGCACATCATGCAATGGCATAGCCATAACGACTTCCGCTAAACACTTTCTCAAATTGGAGACATGAAATGTGTTGTGGATTCCCCTAACTCTTTGGGTAAATCCAGCTTGTACGCCACTTCCCTAACTCGTTCAACAATTTCAAACGACCCGATGTAACGTGGGCTTAGCTTTCATTTCTTCCCAAAATGTACCACTCCTTTCCATGGGGATATTTTGAACATCACCCTATCCCCAGCTTGAAACTCTATATCCTTTTGTCGCTTGTCCGCATAGCTCTTTTGTCGATCGCGTACCACCTTCAACCTTTCCCGCACTTGAACTATCTTATCCGCGGTCATCTGTACTATCTCGGGTTCTGCTAATTTCTTTTCTCCAACTTCATTCCAATACAAGGGCGTTCAACATTTTCTGCCATAGAGCACTTCATACGGAGCTACTTTAATGCTCGCATGATAATTGTCGTTGTAGGCAAACTCAATCAACGATATATGGCCTTCCCATGAACCTTGAAAATCTATGCCGCACGCCCTCAACATATCATCCAACGTCTGAATTGTTCGCTCACTCTAACCGTCGGTCTGAGGATGGTAGGCGGTACTCAACTTAATTTGTGCTCCAATTTCTCTTTGGAAGCTCCTCCAGAACGTAGATGTGAACCGGCTATCACGGTCTGACACTATTGACAATGGCACACCGTGACGTGCCACTATTTCGTCAATATATAATTTTGCTAACCTCTCCATGGAGTAAGTCTCCTTTATGCGTAGGAAGTGTGTCGACTTCAAGAGTCGATCCACAATTACCCATATCGCGTCATACCCCTTTGGGGTTCTAGGCAACTTAGCCACAAAGTCCATCGTGATATGGTCCCACTTCCAAACGGGAATATCGAGCGGTTGCAACTTACCATACGGTCGCTGATGCTCCATTTTCACACGTAGACAAGTCAAACACCTTTCAACGAAATGAGCAATATCCTTTTTCATGCCCGACCACCAATAAAACTGACGCAAATCCCGAACATCTTATTAGTGTCTGGATGGATGGAATATCGTGAGATATACGCCTCCTCCAACACCTTCTTTCTAATTTCTCCCAACTTAGGAGCCCATATTCGTCCGTCGTAACATTTCAACCCACGTTTATCCTCTACAAAGGACGTTAAAAGCCCCACCATCCTCTCTCTCTTGAGGTTCTCGGTGGCCAACGCTTCCAGTTGTCATTTTTTTTATTTCATCTACCAAGTTAGATGTCACTTCGGCTCTAAAGGCTACGATATTTGAAGATTCGCCTCTCTCCTTGCGACTTAGAACATTGTCCACAACATTGGCCTTTCCGGGATGATAGTTGATTTTACAATCATAATTCGTCAGCAACTCCATCCACCTTCTCTGACGCATATTCAACTTTTTTTTATTGGAAAAATGACAAAGGCTCTTATGATTCGTGAAAACTTGACATTTTGTCCCGTAAAGATAATGCCACCAAATCTTTAAAGCGAAGACCACAACTGCCAACTCTAAATCATGAGTGGGGTACCACGTCTCGTGATCCTTCTGTTGGCAAGATGCGTACGCGATCACCTTTCCGCGTTGCATCAGAACGTAACCCAAACCTAGTCTAGACATGTCTCTATACACCACAAAGTCATCTACACCCTCTAGTAAGGACAAAATTGGAGTGCTACTCAGCATGTCCTTTAGCTTTTGAAAGGCCTTACTTTAAGTTTCCGTGCATGCAAACTTAACCCCTTTCTTGGTTAAGGAAGTCAATGGAATTGCAATACGCGAGAAGTCCTTGATGAATTTCCGGTAATACCCCGCTAACCCAAGGAAACTTTGAAATTCTGATGGGTTCCTAGGAGGCTCCTAATCTTGGATAGCCTCTATCTTTGACGAATCCACCTTCATCCCATCTTGGGACACCACGTGCCCAAGGAATTTCACTTCTCGAAGCCAAAACTCACACTTTGAAAGCTTTGCATAGAGTTTCTCTCGTTTTAACAGCCCCAAAATGGTTAGAAGATGATTCTCATGCTCCTCCTCTGTAACACTCTAAAAATTCAACTTATAAAAATTTCATAAAATTGGCAACATGACATCTAAAATTCAAAAAAATTCATAAAATTGGCAACATGACATCTAAAATTCGAAGATCCAAACATCCTGTAATTAATGTTCCAAAAGAATAACAACCCAGTATTCAATACAACTACAACCTTGAGAAGTCGGGTTAGTTTGTGTAAAAAGGGGTTGCCATAAGAAATGGGATATTAGTAATACAACGACCTACTTAATCTAAGATCAATTCCAATCTAGATTAAAATGGGCGTCGCAAAAATTCCTATTAACGCTATTCACAAAAATCCCCCAAAAGACCGGCACTTCAAGATCTCCTACGTGCCCGATAGCCAAGCCGACATCCTAAATTCCTCCACGGTTAGGATCTGTGAGGAAACAACAACCACAACAAGTGTTAGGACGAAGCCTAGTGAGATCCCATAAATATGCAGATAATAAACATGACATTATAAAACCATAATCATGTTACCGAACTCCTCTCCCTCGCGCGGAACAATTCTCCGCCATCAATTTCTTAAACCTGAATACAAACATACAAGAAATACCTCTTGATTTACGGGGGAGACCCGCTTCCATCGGGGCGATGTTTACTCGAAAGTGGGATCGCTCGCGATGGTAATGGATTACACCTCATGCCCTGATCTTAGTTCCCATGCCATAACGACATCACAACCTCAGACCGTATTTACTGCCCTTATTGCCTACTCCGTCGAGTTACACCTCAAGGTCTTACGGACATTATTGCCTATTTATATCTAGACGAGTTACACCTCAAGGATACGAGATTCCTTATTGCCTACTCGCTAGTAACACACCGTGATTAATGCAAAATTCATATATTAAACTACTACCTCCTCGTGCACAAGGAGTAGTACCACATTCTTATCAGGTGATCCACATTTGTTAAATAAATAACACATTATATACACCTCTCTTCCACATATAAAACATTTACTTCCTTATTCCTCATAATATCATGGTACTCATAATTTCATACATGTAAATACATCCACACATTATCCTTACCTCATTCCTTCATAAAGTTATCAGCAGTTGGATTAAATCATGACAATAGTAGTTTCCTCATGAACTCAACATATAAGCATGAAATCTAGAACATATAATCCACAAAGTTACCAATAAAGAGGTTATTAAAATCTACTAAACATACTCACCCCTATTGGGTTCACAAAGTTGAGAATCCCACAAGTTAGGTTATGAAGCTACAAACAAGTAACACATAGGAGTAAAGTAGGATAAAACCATGGAAATAAACAAATACAAGAGCATTTAAGGAAGGATAACTCACTAAGTGGGTTTTTGGAGAAAACCCAAACCCTAGGGTAGAACCTTTGAGAAGATGACAATGGAGGTGATGGCTTCAAGCCCAACTTGAATCCTTAAATGCTAATCCCAAGTCTCTAGCAATAAATGAGAAGAATGGTGGTAGTTGAAACCCTAATTTCGGATGAGAGGAGTTATGAGGGTTGAGAGAGGAGAAAATAGGTAGATGAGAGGGGTAAATGAGGTGAAATGGGGAGAAAATCGAATACAAGTGACCAGGGGACTCCCGCGAGTTATGCCGCGACTTTAAGTCGCGGCACAAGTCGCCCGTATGCCTGAGACTGAAATCCAACAGTGGGTTACGCGGGTTATGCCGCGACTTGCAAGTCGCGTGTAACTCGCGTAAGCCCCTGTGATGTGCCCAAAACCACCAAAATCCAAGTACTCAACTAGACCAAAGCACAATGCTTAACGATTAGCAGTTAAACACGAGAATACAAGATTAAACGGTACTCACGGCTAGAAGTCTTAATACTAAATTTACATAATGAAATTTCGGGGTGTTACATCCTCGGACTTCGAGTACACTAGCATATCGTCAATGAATACGATCACGAAGTTGTCCAAATAAGGTTGACACACTCTATTCATTAAATCCATAAAATCTGCAGGGGCATTTGTTAAACCAAACGACATCACTAAAAATTCATAATGTCTGTACCTTGTCCGGAAGGCCATTTTCGGAATATCCTTCTCCATCACATTGAGTTGGTGATAGCCTGACCTCAAGTCAATATTAGAGAAATAACTAGCCCCTTGCAATTGATCAAACATATCATCTATCCTCGGGATTGGATACTTATTTTTGATGTGACCTTATTGAGCTCATGATAATGTATGCACATCCGCATAGTTCCATCCTTCTTCTTCACGAAAAGTACTGGCGCTCCCCACGGTGAGGTACTTGGTCTAATAAACCCCTTATCTAATATCTCCTGCAACTGAGACATCACCTCCTTCAGTTTATAAGGCGCTAGCCTCTAAGGAACGCGAGCTATTGGGGCGGCTCCAGGAATCAAATCGATGCGGAAATCAATCTGACGGTCCAGGGGTAGGCTCATCAGATCATCTGGAAACACCTCTTGGTACTCACTCACCACCCGTATATCCTCCACCCCACGCTTCCCCTTCTTGGCATCTATGACATAGTCTAGGTATCCTTGGCACCCCTTTCTCAAGCATCTAGTAGCCTTAATCATAGAAATAAGGTTGGTGCTCCTATCTCTCCAATTCCCATAAATTACTACCTTTCCCTTATCGGGTAACTGCATGCGGATCAAATTCTTATTTCATATGATATTGGCACTATTCTTAGCTAGCCAATTCATTCCAAGCACTACATCAAACTCCCTTATCGCCATCGGATACAACAACAACAACATCGACACCAAACTCCCTTCTATGTCTATGACACAATCCTCAATCACATCTTTAATAAACACCTGATTATCATCAGCGGTTTCTACTTCTAATACCCGCTCCAAACGCTTGGGTTTTACCCTCAAGCATTTCGCAAAATCAGGAGACACAAAAGAACAATTTTCCCCTAAATCAAATAACACCTTGGCACATAAAAGAGTTCACCAGAAATGTACCTGTCACCACATCCGGAACCTCCTCCGCCTCCACTGTTGTCATATGAAATGCTTGCCCTTTCGGGCGTGCCGGCTCCAACCTCCTATCCTCCTTCTTACCCCCCTGGTGATCCCCAGCTTGAACCGACCCTCCCTTCTTCACTTATGGGCAATCAAACCGAAGGTGATCAGGCAACCCACACTGATAGCATTCCCCGACAATCCACATTGGAAACATGACCTTGTCTCCACCACACATTCCCCTCGATACACCCGTCGACACTTCCCACACGGTTTGTCCCTGACTCCACGGCTCCCACGTGGCTCTGGCCTGAAAGTATTTCCCTTCCTCGCATCAATTCCCGGTCCGTCCCATTTTCACTTGTCCCCGACCCTCTCCGTCACTTGACGATTCTTTTCCTTTTTAGTCAGTTCAGCCGCATTAATGGACGCTTGGAAATTGGTAGGATTCCTTGTCGAAACCAGTACCCAAATACTGCTCTTCAGCCCATATACGTACCACTCCACCCGCCGCTCTTTAGTCCACACATACAACTCCGCGAAACAAGGTTTCTCTATAAACTTGGAGGTATACTCCTACACTGTCATCTCTCTCTGTTCCAAACTCAAAAACTCCTCTTCTAACTTCTTGACTGCCTCCAGTGGGTAGAACTGAGCCTTAAACTTCCCGACAAATGTCTCTCAGGTCATACTCTTGGCCGTAGATGGCCCTTTCCCTCCGGTTTTGGCATCCCACTATATAACCGCATCGGATTTCAACATAGACAAGGTGAACATCACTTTATCTCCATCAACATACTTGCAAGTGTCGAAGACAAGTTCCATCTCTCGAATCCATTTCAGAGCTAGGACTGGGTCACATTCTTCTTTGAACGTAGGAGGCTTGCAAGAGGAAAATTCCCTTATAGTTGCATCCTTTAGCTATAATAGGGTCGTTCGCCACTAACGTAGTTGATTGAGAATGACCACCCACTTCAGTCGTGAGTGGGCTAGACATCTCCATGCCTTCCTTACTCTTGCTCCTATCTTTGCTTCCCGATACCGACTTCTCTTGATGTGCCAACAAAGCTTGCAATGTCTCTTGAAGTTTGCCCATCTCGGTGGAAAAAGCCTCCTGGGTCATGAAGGCTTAAGCTCGTCCAAGACCATGACCTATCGCTTGCCCACGGCCCCTCCCGATTGCGGAGCTCTCTTGATGCAATACCTCATGCTCTACTGGTATTTCAATATTTCTCGCCCAATGAGAGACATGAGTCTTGTCTCGGCCTCGAGCCCTGGTGTTGGTATCCTCCGCTTGGGTCGTATCCCTTTAGGGTGCCCTTCCTCTACCCCTTCCATGACCCCTCTCCCTTCCACGGGCAGCCGCTTACCTTGATGGATTCTCTGGTCCCTATACGAGGACCTCATTAGCCGGGTTTGCCTCTACAACCGACATCGACCCACTCTTTAGTACCCTTCCAGACATGACGTGAGCTGAAATAACCACATATAACAAACACTTAACTACAATTCCATATAATAAGGAAATTCAAGCACATACATGTATCTATAAATTTGCAATTTCACTGGCCAAGTGTAATTTCAAATTTACCTTACATGACAGTTCTTACTACCTTATCATTTATGCACTTAGAGTGGTCTATCCTAAAGGCGTCCTATATCTCGGCCTTGCCTCTCATCCTACAGTTTAAGTTTAGGCACGTCCGGTCACCTAAATTCCTTAAACTATAGCTCTCATATCAACTATAACAACCCATAATCAAAATATAACATGCGTAATAAATATCCAAAAACAGATCCCAATACAATTCATTTCAAATCGCGAGGTTTCAAAATCTGGCAGCGGATACATACTACCACAATCGAGAATCTATCTAACAAAAATATTAAAGGAAACAAGGAACTACAGCGCTCTAATTCCTGCGGTTTTTGCCTCTAACTCCAAAAAGGAAGCGCCGCTAACACATTTACCTGAAAATGGTTTTATATTTTGGAAAGCGAGGGTTAGATCATGAGGTCTAGTGAATTCCCTCTCAAAACAGTTCATAATACTCTCAACTTTTAACCATAAAAACAATCACAATACGGTTGCAAAAGAAAATAGATTAAGCGATCAACTCCACATGATCGTATTTACATAGTAGTCTCAAATCTCATCACCTTCTCGTGATGCTCACACTCGGGGCCACCAGTAGATCCCCACGACCCCCAGTAGATGCCATATCCGTATACACGAGAAACAAATTCAAGGCATACAGTTTAACTAGCCTCCCAGGGATTCTCAACAATCCGAGATACCCAACTCCCATTGTGCAACCCAACTCCACATACACATAACAGTTCATGAATGACATATATATCGCAATCGTAAAACAACTAATGATTTCACGGTTCATAGAAACATGCTTCTTTAAAAAAAAACATAGATAACATTATCTAAAAACCAAATTCAGTTGTTAACGAAAAGGTTTAAGGGAACTCACCTGAATGCTGGGAATTTGACACACAGTAAGCCTCCCTTCGATCAAGCCGAACACCTATAATTTGACCAACCAGTTCACTGTTAAACACTTATACTAATGTTTTTTTCTCAATATCTGGGTACCCCCAACTAGGTGGCCTCATCCGGGTCTCCCTTCTTCCCGGGCGACTCCCGTCCGGGTCCCCTCTTTCCAGGGTGCCTCCTATCCGGGCCCCCCTTTCTTCCTGGGCAACTCCTGTCTGGGTTCCCATCTTTCCTGCCTCCCATATGAAGACCCCTTCCTTCCCGGGCGACTCCCGTCCGGGTTCCCTTCTTTCCCGGTTGATTCCCATCCGGATTTCATGCACAAATGATTTATGTACAAATGATTTATGTTACTGCCTCCCATAGAAGCATTGTTCTTTTTAGCATTGAATGCATGCACAAATGATTTATGTTACTTCTTCTCATCTGAGGATCCTTTCACTCTCCAAATCCACTTTTCTTTGTCATTTGTCCTTTTGTGTTTACCTGAACCATCAACAAGTTTATCATAGAAAATGTTAGAAGGACGAATCTGATCTTTATGTTTAGAAGTATGATTATCATCTGAATCAAATAAAGTATTATTAGAAACATTCACAAAATGTGAACTTGAAGCTGTTTTGAATGAGCATTCTGAATCAGCTAGATCATCTCTCGGTGATTGAACAATTGATTCTGGTGTCTTTTGCTCGGTCAACTTCACCTTGAACATGATCTCTTCAAGTTCTTTGATCTTTGAAGATAAACTGTTTCTTTCCTTTGAAAGTAGATCAAACTTCTTGTGCAATTCAGACTTTGCATTCTTCTCCTTTAGAACAGTAGTTGACAGTTCAGATAGTTTCTTGGTAAGCTTATTTATCTATGTCTCAAAAACTTTCTTTTCTTCTTCAAAGTCTTTCTCTACATATATCCTTTTATCAGATATTTCTTTAAAGACTCCAACATTCTTCTGTTCAGCTTTCTTCTTCTCTTTTTCAAATTTGTCTCACTCCATAATGATAACTTTCTCAAAGTCTGACACTTGTTGAGAAAGTTTTGTACATTTGAGCTCCAAGGCTTTCTTCTCTTCAAATGATTTCCTTGAAAAATCAGAAACTTTATGTGCAAAAGTTTTTCTTTCTTTTTCAAATCCTTCTCTTTCTTTCTTAACCATCTTTACACCTTCAGAAAACTTTTCTTTCATTTCTGTAATCTTTCTTTGAAGTTCAACATTTTCCTTTTCAAACTTGTTTATTATTTCTTGAACTCCTGTGTTGTCTTTCTCTTGTGTGGCTTTTTCTTTTAACATATTTATCTCAACTTCAAGACTAAACACTTTATCTCTCAATTTGTCTCTTTCTCTGATACCAATAGTGATCCCAGATTCTAACTCACAATTAACACACAAACATGTAGGAAATGATCTCTTATTGATTTAACAAAGATTACATCAAATCCTTTAGTCACAAGTCTCTCCAGCAATATTTGCTCTTCTTCTGAGATCATCAAGCTCTTTTTGCATTAGTTCTTTCTTTGACCAAGTAGAATTTACATTAAGACCTTCAGACTTCTTCAGCTTGGTTTGAAGATTTGAAATCTCCTTTTTTTTTACTCAATGATCCCTACAAAATTGATTTTAGAGTTAGAAATGCAATCTGAGCAAATAAAACTTTTTTCTAAAACTTTAGAGTTCTCTTTCAATTTATTGATCTGATCAAGAAGAGATGAATTCTGAATTTTCAGATTCTCATTTTCAGCTTCAAGGGCTGGAATCTCTGGCATATAAGCGATAGCACAATCTCTTTTTGTCAAAACAATATTTCCTTTTTCGTCAATGTAAGGCATCTTGATATCCGTAAAAATATAAGCTTGAAATGATCGTTAGTCAGAAAATCAGAAAAATCAACTTTGAAAAATTACAGAAAAATCACTCAAAAATATTCTAAGTATGAAATTCGCACAACATTCTCAAAACAATTCGCACACAAAGAATTCGTATGAAAAAGGATAAGAATTCTTCACTTTTCGCATGCAACTATATACGAAATCTGGACTTTTCGCATGTAACTATGTGCGAATTCTGCACTTTTCGCACGAGTCTTCCACTGTGATGTGAATTCTTGACTTAGAAAAATTCCAATCTTTAAGTTGCAAATTCTTGAGCTTTTCGTATGAGCCTCTATGTGAATTCTAACAATTCGTATAAAGAAGGATGCGAATTCCTTGGATTTCATATCCTTTGAGATGCGAATTCCTTCCTTAGGAATTTTCAACAATCTTCATCATGCGAATTCTGTCCTTGGCAATTTTTCAACATTCAGCTTCATGCAAATTCCTTCTCATGCGATTTCTTCATAGATTATACGAATTATTTCGATCTTGAATGTTTTCTTCGAATTTTCCACTGATTTCCACCAAAATCTTGGAATTTGATCACCAAAATTTGACAATTTGCTCACTATATGATCGAGAACAACCCTTGTGCATCAAATCTTCCAAGAACAATCACAATTAAATGAATTTGATCATGAACAGTGCGAAAACAGTACCATCCAAAAACTTTCTAAATTGATCAATTAGACAATGAATTAATGTGATTTTGTGGTTACAATGTATTTAAGAAATGTTCTACAATACTAGGTGATTACAGTGCAATGAATTTTACAAACAAAACATCACAAAATCAAAATTTGATCAATAAAACAGTATCTCGTGAACAGTAACCTTTCCAATTATGGAAATCGATTTTTATGCAAAATTGATGTTATTGATTCTTCCAATTCAATCTGATTTAGCTCTGATACCAATTGTAGTTCCAGTTTCAAGCTCTCAATAGACACACACACAAAGATTGACATATCTAGAGAAAGAAATTGTACACAGAGAGAGATTATTCATTGTATGCATTGTAATACTGTGAGATCAATGAATATGACTTGTGGATTAATTGTGTGTGTCTATTGAGAGCTTGAAACTGGAACTACACACCCCTTGGTCCTAGTCCGGCAGATACCGCACGACTCCTAGTCCTACCCCATCCACGACCAATGCGCCTAGTCTACTTGGTGTAAACCATGTTCCTACAAAACCACAATGATGAATCTTATCACATTTCAAAACATTGTCACAACTTAACGTAAATTAAGCTAAACTATAACATTATTAAATCATATAACCTTTCCTCCGTTTCTAACTCTTACCCCCACCCCCCCAATTTAAGCTTAGGCTAAATTTTATAACATATTTATCTTAAACTAAGGCTTTGATACCAACTTGTAACACCCCCATTTCCAAAATAAGGTGCCACATCATTCTCATTAAATAATCGTAATAGTTCTGTAATATAACGACTAATTAACCAAGTCACAGCGAAAGACTTTCAAAGTATTAAATGCTAATCAAAACACCCCCAAAGCGAACCCGTTTAAATCGGATTATACTACGAATAAACAAAATCATAAAGTCTGAACATTCCTCCAACTCGACTCTTAAACAGTGGAAACGAAACCGTCTAGGCAAGACCTTTTCCCTTGTCCAACCTGGAACCCTGCTCCTGAGATGCACACTAATAGTCAGCTTTATAAAGCTCAGTGAGTTCATGGTTTACGTGCAACAAATATATAAAGGAAATGGAACACGCATAAATGCTTACAAGACCCTCTTCAACTGATTACGAGATCTCTTAAACTGACCCATCGGGTTAAGGTTTTATTGTCACTGTCATTCCTCGGGTTTACGGCTCACCCTTGTCCGTTTACCCTTCCCTAAGGAAGAGCCATCCCTTATGACATGTAAACCAAAGTCCAACCCGATTTACCAATTTTATACTAAAACCCTTTTTATGGCATGCTAGATAATGTTAAAAAAAGAAAAGGGAAAAGTCCAGAAAAACCCAATGGACTTTAGTATTTAGAGTGATTAAGTCACTGGACAATTTTTTGGAATAAATAAGTCCTTAGACAATTCAAAATACACTAAATAAATCATTGGACTTTTGGAAACCTGTTAAATACATCCTTATTACTTAAAAATGTAACTTGCAACCTAAATAACAACAGGTAAAACTAGAAATTGAAAAAAAAAATATCATCGACTTTATCATCCTACAAATAAAAAAAATGGAGAAATTAACTAAAATAACCAATCTCATCAACCAAATACATTTTTTAAGCACTTTTCAAAGTCTTTTCTTAAAATAGTCAAAGTTTAGGCATATTTTTTTTTTGCCTTAAGAATTGATTTTGGCAATATATATATATATATATATATATATATATATATAGAGAGAGAGAGAGAGAGAGAGAGAGAGAGAGATGGGTTAATACGAGAACGATATCTATTTAAGAAAACAAGAAAAATGTCGAGTATGTACAAATTCATATGTGCAGGGCCGATCCTGACATTTTAGAGGCCCTGTGCGAAAAACTAAATTGTGCTCTTAATTATTTTTATTTATACTATTTATTAAATTATTTTTTACTACATTTGTCTTATAGTAAATAGATCGACAACTCATCTTTGAATTTAAACAAATTGTTCATTTTTTTTTTCTATTTTTAAGACTAAATTTTAATTTTAATGTTATTATGTTATAGTGGATTCAAAATTTATAATTTATAATTGATTCTTTAATTTTTAATCTGAGTGTTTTTAACTTTCATAACTCCTCCAATATTGGGTATGTGAGTGAAGTAGGAGGTAAGAAATAACATGGTATGGAAGAGATGAGGGGATATGAATAACAATCATCTTTATATAAATTGATCAATCATTATCGGTAATTTCAAAACTCATCTCAATAATATTTTATTAATGTATCTTCATTAAATATATATATATATATATTAAAAATCAAAAGTGTGCCAAAAAACTTTTGAAAAAAATCAACAAATACCAAAAAATCTAAGTTCTATTAAATATAATTCGAAGAAAAGTATAACATAAATTATAAAAAAAACACTAAACAACTAAAGTTATTTGGAGTATTTCTATCAGTAATTTTATAAATTTTCTAAAGTAGAGAATCTAAATTTAAAGTCTCTAAAAAAATTACATTCAACTTCAACAACTATTCTATTTTAATAATTTATGTATTAATTGTATTATTAAAATATTCTATTAATTTTGCTATCTCGAAACACTTTCAAAAAAACATTATACAAAAATAAAAAATAAAATATGAATCAAGAATTATATATTTGAATTCGAATTTGGATGAAAAATGATATAATAAACTTATTAAAAAACAATTATATTATTTTATTATCAAAGGAAAAAAGAATAATTAAAAAGAACTATATATTTAAGTCACTTTAAAACAATTAAAATAGAAAATCGTTAAAAAAAAATTATATATTTAATTCATTCCAAGGAAATCTATAATCAAACAAAATTATATTTTTATAATCGAAAACAAGGCTAAATAAAAAAAACACAATTAAAGTTTAAGGGATTCGAACTTGGGCAATTAATGAAATTGCCATTCACACCTAACGCCTCTTGCCACTACGCTAGAACTATTTTGCTTTAACATTTCTATTAAATAATTTATATAGGAAATGTAATACAAGTAAAAGATTCAAAAATATTCGGAGGCCCCCCGACAATCGGAGGCCCCGTGCGGTAGCACCACTCGGCACACCCCGATGCACGGCCCTGCATATGTGATTCACGTACAAAATCACATGTGATTCCCCGCGACTTTGCACAAAACTTGAAGTCGCGGGAAAAGTCGCTCGTGTCCCTTTTTTCCGTATTAATGCCGAATCACATGTGATTTTATACATGATTTGCTGTTTTTCTTGTTTTCTTAAATAGTTAGCGTTCTCGTTTGAACCTTTCTCTCTCTCTCTCTCTCTCTATATATATATATATAAAGCATCTTTATAATTTGTTATTTAATTTACTTTATATCTTCTATTTTTTTCATTTTAACTCTTTTATTATATTAACACATGTAATCGTATATTAACTAAAATACATAAAAAAAAACTTTTTATTTACAAATTACACCATTATCATTTTATGGTCAATACATTTAAAATGAGCCTATTATTATTTTTTTTTGATTTAATCTCATATTATTAAATATCATAAATACGTACGAATTATATTTAATACTTACACTTTCTATCCTTTAGGGTTATTTATTTAATAATATAAGATTAATCTGTAACTATAAAAATATAAAGTGCAAGTATTAAAAACAATTCATATATATTTAAGATATTTAATAGTATAAGATTAAATTCAAAAACAATCTTGAGTTCAATTTGAACGTATTAACGAAACGATTATTGTAATTTGTAAAAAAAAACTAATTTTTTTGATATAATTTAGTTAATATATGATTATGTGTGTTAATATAATAAAATATAAAATGAAAAAAAATAATGGATATAAAATAAATTAAATAACTAGTTATAATTTTATAAGGATGCGAAGTGTAAATTTGTAGGTGACATTTTTTTAATTTGTAGTTTTATCTGATATGTAGGTTGCAAGTTACATTTTTAAGTAATAAGAATGTATTCAGCAGGTTACCAAAAGTCTAAGGATTTATTTAACAGGTTTTGAAATGTCCAATGACTTATTTGTTCGAAAAATTTATCCAGTGACTTAATCACTTCAAACACTAAAGTCCATTGGGTTATTTTGAACTTTTCCCAAAAAAAAAACAATAAACAAATAGCATGTAACCACATAATAAAATTACATACATGCATAAAACCCATAACATGTACATAAAGTAATATTTCATAACACATGCATCCCAAATAATTAT
This sequence comes from Arctium minus, assembly GCA_954870635.1. NCBI lineage: Eukaryota > Viridiplantae > Streptophyta > Magnoliopsida > Asterales > Asteraceae > Arctium > Arctium minus. The sequence goes on from OX941084.1 coordinate 112,350,833, forward strand.
AATGCTCAAATAGTTTGTACATAAGCATGCATCCCAGTTTAAATTCTCACTAAAACTCACCTGAATGTGTAGATCGATTAATGTAACCTCCGAATGGACCTACAATTTAATACCACGATATTTGATTAATGGTTTTATTCTCCCAAAAGTTACAATGGTCAACTTCCAACTCCAATTACCCCATAACGTCTAATTAACCTTTAATTTTAAACAACCTTAGCTATCTGACGTAGATATCTCAAGCGACTTGTAACTCTCAAATAACGTCATCTAGAATAAATACTAAAAATTCTTCTTCTTTTTTTCTTTAACTTAAATTACCTAATAATCGGCAATTAGGAGGAAATTAATTAAACTAATTTCAATTATCCAAAATAAATTAATATATTAATTAAATATAAATTGAAATTAATATATTAATTATTTAAAAATTAAATTAATTAATTAAATACCTTGCTAATTAATTAACTAGTTACAATCCAAGTCCAAAATATTTGGCCTAATAATAATTTTATTAAGCCCAAAATAATAATTATGGTCTCCATTAAATAATAGACCCAATTTAAAAGCCCAAACAAAAATTCAGATTACATAGGCCCAAATTTAATTTATAACAAATAAGAATTAATAGGCCCAAAACAAATTGAGTCCGACACCCTTCTCGCCCAACATTGCTACCGGCCGCCGGTCTCCGGAAAAACGCTGCACATTATATATATATATACATATATATATATATATATATATATACACACGTTTTTCTTGTATCTCACTTATTTCTTATCATGTTTCATTGATTCCTTTTGCAAAATACTCCTAATAAAATTCCACAACTTTAGAAATGAAAATATTGAATTTTCATAAACAGTGGAGTTAGGGATGGAAATTTGACCCGGCCCGGTGGGGAACCCGGTTCACCCGACCCAACGGGGCCGGGGATTCCCCGCTTAAACGGGTACCGGGGACGGGGCCGGGTATCACACCCCCGTCCCGTCCCGTACCCGGTATATTTAAAAATAGTTTTAAATTAATTTTTATTTATATAGAAAATAAGATTCTTTTTTTTCTTTTCCTAATTAGGCTTACTTTTTCCAAAATCAACTCTTCAATTCACAACTTCATCTTATCGTCGCCTTCCACAGTGCACAACTTCATCGGTTCATCCAAGTCATCACTCACCACTGCTTCTTGTGTTAGGCCAATATGTGGATAATGGGAAGATTTTGATTTTGATTTTGTTGTGTATGATGATATGATGTTTTTTAATCTATTATTAAGCAACGAGTATGGTTATGATTGTGTGGAAAATTATTTTAAAAAAATTCAGAAAATTGCTTTAAAAAAATCTGCAGGTATGACGGGTCGGGTCCGGGGACCGGAGACGGAAGGGGTACCGGGGGACGGGGTTTGACCGGGTATTTACCGGGGTTTGACCGGGGATGTTGACCGCGTTGACCGGGGATGGGGATAAATCTCCGTACCCACCCAGGGCCGGGGATCTCTACTACAAACCGGGGCCGGGGCCGGGGAATGTAAAACCCGCCCCATCCCCGCCCCGTTCCCATGCCTATGTGGAGTACTCCCGATTCTGAGTTTGAAGTCTCTTGTTTTTATTTTTATAAAAACAAAACTAAACTTATTCGACGACTAAATAGTTTTTTCGGCCTCCTAATCGATTCCAATCTATCACCGCAAGTTCACTACATATAGGAAACCGTAATTCAAATAGAAATCACGAGGATGATTCGAAATGTTACCTCAATCGTCGCCCAATACCGAAATCTTAGCTTTTCTTCAATGTCCGGTTTCTCATTCTTTCCACGATCACAACTGGTTCGACAAAAGAACATTTTGTCTCACTAACCAACGTTTATATACCGGATTTTTTAGTGTAACGGTCAAAAATTGGAAAGTCAACCGTCGGTTACAACTGCTTCCAACTCAAAAGTTTGCCAATTTGGCAAAACAGATCCTTAAACTTCTTTTTGTTTATATTTCCGGCCCAAAAGAATATTTTATTTTTCCATTATTCTTTTATTTATTATTTCATTAATATTTGCTTTTTTATTTTTCCTTTTTCATCCTACGAACCAAAAATTTAACATATCTAAAATTCCGCATTTCATGCACAATTTTAGAAAAATTAAAAGTCCTCTATTTTAATAGCCCATTGGCAAATTAGTTCGTACAATTAAGTTCAATAGTGTATATATCAATTGATCTTATTGAAACATTCGATGGAAGTGATATTTTTACACATCAAATGCACACAAAAATTATGAATGGTTAAATCGAAAATAACAATTATACCTAATCACAAAGATATCAGTTTCCTCAACCGATTATGTTGGTTTTCTATGTATTTTAAAATACATATAATAAACAAAATTAATCAACTAATGATTAAGAACTTGATAAAATAATCAACTAATGATATTAAGAAATCAACTAATGATTTTTAAGCAATCGATTAAGAAATCAACTAATGATTTTTAAGCAATCGATTAAGAAATCAACTCATGATTTAAGAAATTGATAAAGGAAATAGAAGAAGATATAGAACAAAAGTTGAGGCTCGTGTAATATGCGATTCCCTTAAACAGATTCGCCACCAATTGCCTTGAAAATCCACCAGAATTACTGTTAGATCAGTTTTTATAGTAATCATTGTATTTATTTTACTGCTTTCTTAGTGTTATCTGTTATGTTAGTGCCTTGGGGTATTTAAGTCCCCTTAGCTTGTTTGTTTTGTAAAAAAAAAAGGGACACTGTTTGAATCTGAATATATTGTTACTTTCAAGAGCACACTTTCTCTCTCTAGATTCTCTCTCTACGATCTTGTGATCTTGGTTCATCAATTGGTATCAGAGCCTCCAAGATCTTGAGAGGATTGAGATTTAGTGTTATTGCTACTGATTTGTGTGATTAACTCAGAAAATTTGATCGAATTTTTTTGTTTTTCAAGAAAATTCTCGTTTTCTGGATTTTCATCAATTTCACTCTGTTTTGTGATTGAATTGTTTTGAAATTGATGTTTTTAGATGCATTTTATATAGTCGATCTGGTTTGTTTCTTGTTGATTTGAATAAAAACGTGATTTGGTGCTTCGATTTTGAGTTTGAATATAATCTGAAAAAGATGTGTTCTGTTGTCTGGTCTATGTGAGTTTTTGAGTTTTAGAGTGTTTTGATCGAAATTGTTAATTGAATAGTATGAAAATCATGTTTTCGTTCAATTCTGTGCAATTTGTTTGTACTTAATTTCATTGTTTTGATCAAATTAGCAGATTTATTGTTGTTTGCTGAAATGCGGGTCATTCATATGAAATGCGGGTCATTCATATGAAATGCAGGTCATTCATCTTATTAGTATATGTATTGTTCTTAAAATCGTATGAAACTAACTTTTGAGTGATTGTGTTTTTCTCAGGTTGTTGATTCTTTGGAAACGTATTTCTACAAGTGCGTGTCAGCCTTAATACGCGTTTCTACAAGTGCGGATCATTCTAGACGCGCATTACTCTTGGACGCACATTTTACTTGGACGCACATTTCACTTGGACCCGCATTTCTCTTGGAAGCGCATTCTTGAACACGCATTTCTCTAAGGAAAGCTTCGAGTATCTTTCTGGACACACATTTCTTGGTTGTGCGGATCATCAAGGACCCGATTTTCTCTCAATACGCATTTCTTAGTATTGCGGGTCATCAACATTTAGTCATTTTTTTCTGAATTCCAGATTTCTCCAATATGTCTCAACAAGCTCAACTTTACAAGAACGATCTCATGATGTAGTTGGGATATGAAACTCGTCCACCTGTTCTGATTAATGAGAACGAATTTGAACAATGGCAGGACAGGTTTGTTAATTTCAGCGAAAGGCAATCAAATGGTGAAAATATGATGAAAGCTTTGACTGAAGGTCCCATGGTTAAGCCAAGGAAAGTGATACCAGCTGTTGGTAACACTCCAGCCACTGAAGTAGAAAAATCCCTGATAGAATATGATGCTGATGAACTTCTGAGATACCAAGATGACAATCAGGCCAAGTCGAATTTGATACTTGCTCTACCAAATTCCATCTACAACAGAATCGATTGTTTCAAACACAATCCTATGCTGATGTGGACACAACTGGAGAAAATCATGCTTGGTACTGCTATGTCTACACAGCTTCGTCAGACAAGATACATGAACAATTTTGAAGAGTTCAAAGCAAAAGATGGGGAGAGTCTGAAAAGTGTCTTCGACAGGTTCTGGACTGTAATTAATGATCTGTATAAGATCAAGGTAATAAAGAATGAACTGGAGACCAATATGAAGTTCCTTAATGCACTCAAACCAGAATGGGAAAAATCCTGTCATCACATGAGGAATGATCCCAGAATTTCCAAAATGCCCATTCAGGAAATGTTTGAAATTCTGATGTCTGATGAAGCAATGGTTATGAAGAAGAAAGCTAAGCTAGATAAGCAGAAGCCAAAGACTGTGGATCAAATCGCTCTTTTAGCTAGCCAAATGGCTGAGCAAGCCTTAACTGAGTCTGCTTACGATGGATCAACAGATGACGATGGCGAAGCATTAGAAAAAGCCATGATTCTTCTAAGTCAGCACTATCAAAAGAAATATCAGAAACGGACGGGATCAAACAATCTTCGTTTTTCTTCTGGATCAAAGAAGATAGAACCCGGTTCTACATCAAAGCCTTTCTTTCCCAAGTATGAGTCTGGTACAGCAGCTGAACCAAAGAAAGAAGAGAAAAAGGCTGTGACTTGTTACAACTGTGGCAAACCCGGGCATATTTCAAAGGAATGCAGAACGAAGATTGTGAAAGATGTGGATTTCTATAAGAAGAAATTAGCATTGGCTGAAAAGAAAGCAAGTGGAACAATTTTGTTGGCTGAGGAGGAATATTGGTTGGACCATTCAGATAATGAAGCTGACAATGTTGAGACTGCTGCGATGTGCTTTATTGGAGACGACAATAGTGATGATGAGGATGAGGACACATCAACTGATGAATCTGAGGTACCATCTGATTTTGATTTTAATTTCATTTCTTCGCAAATGAATGTCATCACAAATGCTTTACCTGACTTTCGTTCAAAGCTTCTATCCGAAAAACGCGAAAATCAAGAAAAGTCTGTTCAAATTGAAAAATTGAAGATTTCTCTGAGAGATGAAAAAGCAATTTTAAAATTTACAAAAGAGAAATTTCAAGAAAGAATTGAAGATTTAGAATTTGAAAAACAGACTTCTCATGATTCTTTGACTGAATTGTCAATTTTAAATCAAGAGTTTTCGGATAAAATATTTGAATTAGAAGGAAAGTTATATAAACAAAATCAAACTGAACAAACAATTCATATGCATAAACCAAGGAGCTATGAGTCGATAAAAGAAAATTGGGGTCTTGGATTTAAAAATCCTCAGTTTTTAAAGAAAGCTAAAATTGAGATTCCCAATTTCTATGATTACGACTGTCTTGGTCTTTCAAAATATGGCTCTCAATACAAACCGTTTTGGAACAAGTGCTAAAGAGTCTACAATTGAGGAAGACAAGAAACGGATAAACAACAAGAGAATGGAAGTTCCTTTCGTTTACACTCAAGAAAATGCAAAATATTTTCCTGAGAAAATAAAGAAGAAAAGACAAAAGTTAAACATTGTTTCTTCTACTAAATCTTCTAGATCGAATGATTTTTTTGATTTAAATGAAGATAATCCTAATAAGAACAAAATATCTCCAGTACCTTATGATACTAAGAGATATATACCTCCTTTAGTTTTAGAATGCCAAATCTTTGATCTAGAAGAACAATTGGAAGAACAAAAGATTTTGAGAAAAATTGAAAACGATGTCATTTTTTCTTTTATGACATCGAATTTTAAAGAAAATAGTTCTGGTATTATCAAATCTTCCATCAACTTGTGTTCATATGATGTTTCTTGCTCTGAGGTTTATCCAAATAAAATAGCTGATCAGTTTGATTTTACTGATAAAACTTCATCTTCTAAATCAAATATTTTATCTAAAATTGTTGATGACACATTTACGCTAAATGATCATTTCTATAAAACAAAGCGTAAAAGAAAAAGGTCAAAGAAGAAAAAGAAGAAAGAGTTTGATATTTCTGAAAATTCTAACTTTTCTAATTCATATATTTCAGATAGGCCTGTGAAGAAGTCTGTAAAGTCTGTTTGGCTAAAGAAACAGAGATCTGAAGAATTTGTTTCTATAGAGGATAAATGTGTAGATTTTCTTTGTAAACAAGACTCATTTGCCTTTTGTAATAAATCTACAAAATATTCTGTAGGGCAAATGTTTCAATTTTCGAAGAATATCTCTGATTCTGATGATTGTGTTTCTTATTTAATATGTGATGATGTTCATGCTTTATTTGATCAATCTCAGATGTTTTGTAAAAATAAATTTTTTAAAAAGAAAAAGGAAAGGACTAACAAGAAGGGACCCATATTTATATGGGTACCTAAATCTCAGTAATTGTTGATTGTGCAGCTAAATCAATTATGGTATCTGGATTCGGGGTGTTCCAAACACATGACTGGCAACAAATCTCTACTTACAAATTTTAAAGAAAAATGTTGCGGTTGTGTCAAATTTGGAAACTGCGAGACGGCTCCCATTCTTGGTTATGGTGATCTTGTTCAAGGTAACATAACTGTCAAAAGAGTAAGCTATGTCGAAGGTTTGAGTCACAATCTATTCAGCATCGGAAAGTTCTGCGATAAAGATCTTGAAGTCTGTTTCAAGTCTAAAAGGGTTGCTGTAAAGAATAGTAGCGGCATGGATTTACTTGTTGGAAAGAGACGATCAAATCTTTATACCATTAATCTTTCCGAAGTAAAGGTTCCATCAGATGTTTGTCTTCTATCAAAAGCCTCTATTCATGAAAGCTGAGTGTGGCACCGTCGACTAGCTCATCTCAATTTCAAATATATGGATCGCTTGGTCAAGAATGATTCAGTGAGAGGTCTTCCAATCCTCCGTTTTCAAAAAGACCATCTCTGTCAGGACTGCGAGAAAGGAAAGATGAAGAAAGCATCTCATAAGCCAAAGCCTGAACATTGCACTGCGGACATTCTAGATCTAATTCATGTTGATTTGTGCGGACCAATGAAGACAAAGAGTATTGGGAAGAAGAAATATGTTTTGGTTGTTGTTGATGACTACTCCAGATACACATGGGTGAAATTTCTCAAATCTAAAGACGAGACACCTGAAATTCTCATCAACCTCATCAAAACCATTCAGACAAATAAGCAAAAGCAAGTCAAAGTTGTGAGATCAGATAATGGCACAGAATTCAAGAATTCAACTCTTCAAGCATTCTATGATGATCAAGGTATACAACAACAGTTTTCTGCTGCAAGAACACCGCAACAGAATGGGGTTGTTGAAAGAAGAAACAGAACGCTTGTGGAAGCTGCTAGATCTATGCTTGCTTATTCAGGTCTCCCTTTGTCTCACTGGGCCGAAGCCATTTCAACTGCTTGTTATACTCAAAACAGATCAATTCTACACCGCCGGTTCAACAAGACTCCATATGAGTTGATGAATGGTATCAAACCCAACATCAAATATTTCAAGTCTTTCGGGTGTAAATGCTATGTTTTGAATGACAGAGATAATCTGAACAAATTTAGTCCAAAGGCAGATGAAGGCATATTTCTGGGCTATTCTTCTAACTCTGCTGCTTACAGAGTATTTCTTCTCTCGGCAAGAAAAGTGATAGAGTCAGTAAATGTCAAATTTGATGAAGCTGCCAACTTGGCTTCTGGACAACACAGTTCAGAACCCGCTATTACTGGAAATTCAGCTTCTGAACAAATTAGTTCAGAACCTGCACTTCAGTCAACAAATCAGGATCCTTCTACTTCTCTGTCTAATTTTTCTGATCTTAATTTTCTGTTTGAAAATTTTTATGATGATGTTCCTAAACCAAACACTGATAATGTGTCAAATGTTTTGAATCAGGAATCTGTGAGTGCATCAAATCCTAATTCCGCTGCATCAACCTCTGAACCTGATGCTTCTTCAGATTCTCCTGAGATTCAAGACATACCTTCTGAACATCATCCTGATCAAGTCTTTCATGAACCAGAAATTGCTGAAACTATTCATGAGGAGTCTGTAGGAGATGAAGTTGTTCCAGAAGAAAATGTTCAACAAGAAGTACAAACTACATCTGGTCAACAAGAGCATGAATCTGATGTCATGGAAATATCCCCTCCTCCAGTTGAAATCATATCTGTGTCATCTTCTGACATTATTCCTTCTGAAGATCCTCCTCAACAAATAGAAGTGGTTCAAGAAGTTATTGATCCTCTCCCTCATACAACAAAATGGACAAGATCTCATCCAATCCATCAAATCATTGGGGATCCTCAAGCTAGTGTTTCTACACGCTCCAAGTCGGCTTCTTCCAACGAATGTTTGTACACTTGTTTTTTAAGCAAGATTGAACCTAACAAAGTATCTGAAGCATTGGAAGACCCGGACTGGATTTTAGCAATGCAAGAGGAGCTCAATCAGTTTGACGCACTCAAAGTGTGGAGACTTGTACCACGGCCAAAGGGTAAAAGCATCATTGGTACAAAGTGGATATTCAAGAATAAAAAGGACAAAGATGGTATCGTCGTTCGGAACAAAGCAAGGTTAGTAGCCAAAGGATATCGACAAGAATAAGGTATTGACTATGATGAAACATTTGCACCCGTCGCCAGATTGGAAGCTATCAGAATGTTTTTAGCCTTCGCTGCTTATCGCAACTTCACAGTATATCAAATGGACGTCAAGACAGCATTTCTCAATGGCAAATTGAAAGAAGAAGTATATGTATCTCAGCCAGAGGGATTTGTTGACAAAGATCGCCCTGATTACGTTTATTTTCTCGATAAAGCTTTATATGGTCTGAAACAAGCTCCAAGGGCATGGTATGACGAGTTGTCAGCTTTCTTGATCAAATCCGGCTTCACCAAAGGCTCGATAGATACTACTCTTTTCATTTATAGAACTAATCTTGATATTTGCTTAGTACAGATATACGTAGATGATATTATTTTCGGTGCGACTAACAAATCTCTGTGTAATTGGTTTTCTGATTTAATGACCTCTAGATTTCAGATGAGCATGATGGGAGAAATCAACTTCTTCCTCGGCTTACAAGTGAAGCAGCTTACAGATGGAATCTTCATCAATCAGTCAAAGTACGTATTTGACATTTTGAAGAAATTCAAGATGGACAAATCTACTTCGATCGGCACGCCTATGGCTCACGGTGCCAAACTCGGATTGGATCCAGATGGAAAAGATGTGGATCAAAAGACATACAGAGGGATGATCGGATCACTGATGTATCTTACTGCAAGCCGCCCGGACATAATGTTTTCAACGTGCCTGTGTGCCCGTTTTTAAGCTAAACCAAAAGAATCTCATCTTTTAGCAGTCAAACGCATTTTTAGATATATTAAAGGAACTCCTTATTTAGGATTATGGTATCCTAAAAGTTCTGACTATAGTTTGATTGCTTATTTTGATGCAGATTATGGTGGTAATCAATTGGACGGGAAAAGTACTTCTGGTCATCTCCAGTTTTTGGGTGACAGACTGATAAGCTGGGCGTCGAAAAAGCAAAATTGCGTTTCAATATCAACAGCCGAAGCTGAATACGTCGCTGCAGCTAGTTGCTGTGCTCAAGTGCTTTGGATGAAAAAGCAACTTCGCGATTACGGGATGCTATACAAGACTGTGCCAATATATTGTGACAGCAAGTCCGCGATTGCGATATCAGTCAATCCTGTCCAGCACACCAAGACCAAACACATAGACATGCGATATCATTTTATAAAGCATCACGTGGAAGAAGGTACTATTGAATTATATTTTGTACCAACTGAATATCAACTTGCTGATATATTTACAAAAGCTTTAGATGAAAAACGATTTAATTTTCTGCTTTCAAATCTTGGCATGTTGAATTTAAAAGTTTAAATCTTTACAAATTTTATTCTATAAAGTTTAATATTTCAGATTTTCTTTCAAATTGAATAAAATGTGTGTCTAGGATCTTTGACAAGTTGCCTTGTTTATATTTAAAGTTTCATATGTTCAATGTTCAAATCTTTCAAACATCGAAAAGTCAGCAACATGTTTGACGCTTTAGATACTGCTTTAAAGATATGTGAGTCGGCATATTTATGGTTTACTTTGCTTGAACAACCTAAGTGATCAAAATTGTAGATTGTAATAAAAATATGGGCTAAGCTATTCGATATAGATCTGAGTTATTGAGATGATTTTATTTTTAAGCATTTAAAATACAGAAATCCTTGAGTTTTAAAGTTTGTACCTGTGACCTTTCTGGTTTGGGAAAGTAAGTTCCGAGGGATGCTCGACATCTGGTCCCCTAAGGTCAATTGATTTGGGAGTGATCGAACAGAAATCCTGCAATAGAACCAGATCGAAAGTCATGTTCTACTGGTATGAATGGGTTTAGGATATGTCGATGTAGCCTTTCTGATCCGGGAAAGTAAGTTCCAAGGGGTGCTTGACACCTAGCCCCCTAAGGCCAACTGGTCTGGGAGCGGCTGACCTAAATCCTGCAATAGGGTCAGATAGAAAGTTATGTTTACGACATGTTCTTTACTTAATGAACTCTTTGATTAAAAGATGCCAAAGAGCACAAAGCTTAAAAGATGCCAAAGAGCACACTCATGTGAAGATGCCAATGTGCACGCAGCTAAAAGATGCCAATGAGCACACATCTCTTGATACTTGGTGATATATTTTGAGCTGCGATAAACCTGTAAATTTGTGAAAATCTTAATTATTGATGACTTAGTGTCTGTACATGCAAAGTTCTTCATTTTATGTTTAGGATTACATTTTTCTTGAAGCTAATCAGAGATCGCATGCGAGCACACTGAATAGATACTTGCAAGTGTTTAACTCTGAACATGTCTTAACTTGATATACAATGAAACATGTTTCTGTATCCAACAACTCACGTTTGATTTCAACTGATTGATAAATCTGGAATATTCTACTGAGTAGACTTTAATTTGTTTAGTGTTTAAAAATTTATATATTCAATTGTTACAAAATTTATATTCAATATGATCATCTTTTAATATTGATGTCTCTATGTTTGCTGTCTGTGTTTTTGTCATATGGTTTGTGCATTTTTCGAGGGGGAGTGTATATCTGAGTTTTTTATCTGAGAATATTCTATTTTTGAGGGGGAGTGAATTTTTGCTGATTAATTACTTCATGTGCTGATCAGAAATTCATAAGGTAAGTATTTCTGAATTTACTATGCAAATGCTAAACTAATTTGATAATTTTTTGTGCATTTGTGTAGGGGGAGTAATGGGGGCTTATCAGGTATTTTTTTTAGTAGTTAATATTTTTTTTAATGGTTATTTTTTTAGTGTTTTGTTTTTTGTTTTTTTAGAATATATAGGTGTAATAGTGTCTTTTCTTTTCTTTATTCTTTTTGAACGTGTCAGAATTTTCTCCTTCCCTCCATCTTCTCTGCGTATTCTTCTTCTTGTTTCTTTTCAGATTGTGCTTTTGGAAAGTTCAGGTATGTTTTTTGTTTTGTTTTTCATTATATGTTTGTAGATTGTTTAGTGTTTCATTAATTAGTTTTTATTTCTTTCTTGGTTTTTGTATTGTGTGTATTGAACTGATATGCGTTATTTTCACTGTTCATCGATTTCTAAAACTCAGATTCGAGTTGAAATAGATCGATTTGCTATTTGGGATTTGTTTAGAACTTATAATCGACATTCAGGTATGTTTTCTTTTACTTTAATTTCGTGTTTAGTGCTTCGTTTTTTAGTTTTTTGTGGATTTCGGGTTCGAACAGGCGTTTTCCTAGGGTTTTGTTTTTAAACAAGTCTAGAATGCGTTTCACCTGTGACACGCATTAGTCAAAAATGCGTTTCACCTGTGACACGCATTGTAAGAAATGCGTTTCACCTGTGACACGCATTGTAAGAAATGCGTTTCACCTGTGACCCGCATTGTAAGAAATGCGTTTCACTTGTGACCCGCATTTCTGAACAATGCGTTTCATTTGTGACCCGCATATGTGTGAACCCTCATAGTATATTTTGTTCTTAACCCGAGACCCTCATAGTATATTTTGTTCTAGTATCTGTTGTGTATTTGTTTTTGTTTGTTTTGTTATTTCAAGTATGCAATGCGTTCCATTAAGGACACGTATTTCCTTCTATGCGTTTCCTTCAGGATACGCATTCCTCATAAATGCGTTTCCTTCTTCTCCCGCAATCCTCATAATGCGTTTCATGAAGGACCCACATTCCTCGTAATGCGTTCCTTTCTTCACACGCATTCCTCAAATGCGTTTCCTGAAGGACCCGCATTTCTTCCTTCGTGTCTCCTTAACGACCCGCATTCCATACTTAGTATTTTTTTTTCTTTTTTCTTTTTTCTTTCTTTCTTTCATTTCTCTTCTGCTAATCTTTGAAATGTGTTTTGTTTCAGGATATCATGACTTCTCAAACAAATACTGATCCAATGATTCAAGATGAGAATGTCATTCTTCAGGATCCGACTGATCAGGCATCTCATGATACTCCAATGCCGTATGTTCCATCTGTTGGGGCTGATCTTTCTATATCAAGGCGAAATCCAAATGATGTGTTCCCGAATGTCATGTACATGCCTTATAAGCATAACAATTACTTTGTTGATTTTGATCGCATCAAGATTCATCCTGTCATACGCACTATTCTTCGTGGACATCCACTTTCTCAAGCTCTCTGTTCAGTTGCTGATGTTCCGGAAGTCTACGTCCAGCAAGTATGGCACACTATCACTAAGAATGAACTGGCACGTCCTCATCGATTTGATCAATTTGATTCATATCTGTCTTACAAGCGGTTAAGGTTGATTCTTGAGCTTCCTAAACCTGATTCTAGACCTGGAAGGACAACTTATGATCAGTTTCCATCTGAAGAAGAAGTGTATGAAGGCATCAAACGAGTAGGCTATGTTGGTCAACTGAACAGGGTTGTAGACTTTGACAAGTATAATCTTCCTCCTGTCTGGTATTCTTTATTTTCGGTCATCAACAGGTGCTTAACGTCCAAACATACCGGCACGGATAGTTCTAGTCTTCACTATCTTCGACTATTCCATGCAGTAGTCTATGACCTGCATGTCGACTATACGATTATTTTCTGGAACGAGCTGTCTGAAATAGTGCAAGACAAGTTAACCAACAAGCGACGGAAGTTCATTCCTTTTATCAGGTTTCTAAAGCTGATTATTAGAAGTATGTTTCGAAGCAATCCGACAATTCCTCGAAGATTATCTTGGCCGCAAGTTCAGGATACTGAGATGCTTTTTCTTAAGAAACAGAAGAAGTCATTCACATTTTCTATGGCCATTCCTTATGGTCTTATTGCCAATTATGCTGACATGACAGATCCTAGTGTCATTGAGTATTGTTTAGACAATGAATTTGAAGAGCCTGAACAGGAAGTACCTTCTCATGGTAGTCCAGTTGGTACTACTCATGAAGAGCAAGTTGAAGCTTCTACTCAGGAAATAGTTACTACCGTTGTAACTACCATAGCAACAGATGTTGATTCCTCTGCAGTTCTACAAGATGTTGCTACTCTTCACATAGAATCTGTCATTGCTACTATTGAATCTGAAGATAATGCTGATGTTAGAGAGTATGCTAATCTTGATGAAAAGGTTGTTGCTGATGATGATGTGACAAATCCTGAGGTTGCTGATGATGATATGATTGATGTTGATCTTGCTGATGATGATACAACAAATGCTGTTTTTTCTGATAATGGTGATAATACAACAAGTGATTCAGATGCTGGTGATGATGATGATGATCAATCACATATGAAAGTGTATGAAAGGAAGTCCAAGACATCAGAAGTACTTGTCTCAACAGAAGTTATATCTGATGATGATTCTGTTCCAGTTAATCCTCCAATTGCACATATTCAAGTTGATGAATTGGATACAACTTTTGATCAAGCCACTGCATTGGTTCAAAGTCAAGCTACAGCAACTACACTTGCAGATATTCAGTCTACCTCAGCAACTGTAGAGCTTACATCTGATCAAGCTCGGGTTTCCACTAATAAATTCTCAACTTTGAATGATGTAATTCGGCAATTATCGGAGAGAATGGATGCTGAAAAGGAAGCACAGATTCTGAAGTTAAAAGCTTTATTCAAAGGGAAGATGCCTGAGATTGATACTTCAGAGATTCCTACAGAGATTCCGTTCAGACACCCATCTGGGGTTGTTCTCAGAGAGCCGTCTTCTGCTATTCAATCTTCTACTCCAGCAATCATGTATATCCCTCTACCTCCGTTGTTTACACAGTCAGTTGGTATCTCTTCATCTACTAGTATACCTGTGTCTTCTTCTAGCACTTCAGATCTTCCTATTTCAGAGTTGAAAGATTTGCTCTATGCTCGTCTTATTTCTATATCGCCACCAGAACATCAGGATCAAGATCTCATTTCTCTGCTTCGAAACTTCCAACCTACGCCGCCTCCAGTTTATTCGTCTGAATCTGACAGGATCTTTGTTTCATCTACTGAATTTCAGGAATTCAAATCAGAAGTTAGATCCAGTTTATCTGATCTTCGTTCTTTCATGACACAGGCTTTTTCAGATCTATCTAACAAGATTGATCATCTAGATCAATCATGGAGGACTGAGGCTGGCCCGTCTCTTAAACGCCGACATGACCAAGATGATCCTGATCATCAAGGCCATGAGGGGGAGATGGCAAAGAGACAAAGAACAGAAGGTTCTTCTGAAGCAAGAGAAGTTAGTCAAGAAGGAGTGGTTGGAGATAGAGAAAAGAATGCTGATACTGTTCAAGATTGCAGTATTCAAGACTTAATGGATGTCATGATTGACAATGCTGATGTAAATACTTTGCATAATGATTTTAATTTGTCTGAAGCAAATTTTAATAATATGCAAGTTGTAGTTTATGTGGATCCAGTTGTCTTAGGTAGAGCTAATGAAGTTGAAGAATCAGAAGCAGCAAATGATATGAGATCTTTTTTCGCAAACTTCATTGAGATAAATTCAGATGATGATGAAGAAGTTAGATTTGAGAAAGTTGCTCAAGTTAAAGAAGAAGATTGCAACAATATCATTATCTTATCTGATACAGAGGATGATTCGGTTTTCATGGATGCAACAGATACAAAAGAGGCTGAATTGTTATATGCTGATCTTCCGAGTCAAGGTGAGATTCCAGAAGTTGATCAACCTTCGTCTACTCCAGTAATTACTTCTTCTCCGACAACCAATATTCCATCAAGTGCATTTGAAGTTGGTGAATCATCTAGAACTCAAGTAGTTATTCCTTCTTCTGAACCAGTAATTCCTCCATCTCTTCTAGAAGAAGGAGAAGCTTTAACTAGGCAGCAAAGGCAGAGAAATCTACAGCAAAGATATATGGCTTCTAGACTCAGAACTGCTTTTCTTGAAGATATCCAAAGAAATATCTTTGTTTCTAGAAGAAGGGCACTTAATATATATGCCATTCTTGGAGTAGATAAAGAATCAGAAGCCTATCAGCATGAGTACTTAGCATTTATCAAGTGTCAGCGTAGAAGAAATAACACTGTTAATTCTCCTCATCTGATAGTTCGAGTTCTCAGTGTTACAATTTGTAAGTTCATGAACATTTGGTATCCAAATCTTGAAGTGGAAAGAAGAGACTGCAAGCGATACATTTTTTCAGAGGCTGATTTCGTTGATCTTTCAATTAATGATATTGATTTCCTATATGATCACTTCAGGAATCTTTATCACCGGACTCAGGATGTTTCTCAAACTCTTTTTGTTCTTAAACGATTTATTCGACGGCAGATCCGATTTTTTCGTGTTTTTGACTTCCAGATGGCTGTCGAAAGTTTTCAACCCGTGGTTAATCTTGAAAGGCCCAACTAGAGTTTTCAGAATCTAGAATCATATCCATTATTCACCATTATCGAAGATCCATTCAGAGTAGTTTACAAGAACAACTCAAGTGAAAAATGCTTTCTACGATTTGATGAAGTTGGATATTACTCTGATGGAACTCTAAAGGTGATCAAACTTCAGTTGGAGCATCGTTTACAAGAGGCTAGAAGAAAGTTTTTGGAAACAAGAAAAGAGTCATATTTGTTTGAAAATGATGAAATTCGTCTGATCCGTAGATCTTTGAATTCTATTCAAGACAGACTGAATCTCCGTTCAACTCTGCGACGATTGGAAGTGTTAGTTGGTCTGAACAGACTACGTCAAAGAGAAGAACGTCAATGATCCTTTAAAGTCGTCTAGATGGCCAATGCTGTTTTTGAAGATTCTTTTTTGAAGATCTCGGTGCCAATGATTACTAAGGGGGAGATTGTTAGATCAGTTTTTATAGTAATCATTGTATTTATTTTACTGCTTTCTTAGTGTTATCTGTTATGTTAGTGCCTTGGGGTATTTAAGTCCCCTTGGCTTGTTTGTTTTGTAAAAAAAAAACGGACACTGTTTGAATCTAAATATATTGTTACTTTCAAGAGCACACTTTCTCTCTCTAGATTCTCTCTCTACGATCTTGTGATCTTGGTTCATCAATTACAATATGCACTAGAGAATTTGAGAGAAAGATGTGTGTGTGTTTTTCGTTGTCTTATCGGTATCTTTGAATGCTATTGAAAAACAAAACCAAAATCATCAATATGATATTAACCAATAATTAAAGAACTAATTCTTCAAACCGAAAAAATTAATTCAATAATTAATTGGTAATGATTTGTTTTCAATACAATTGAATTGGGAGTTACAGAACACGAAACAATCCTCGGCACATGCGCCTATGTTCATATTCCAACGCTCGGCGCTAGTGGCGGCGCGGGGTCAACAGTGCCACAACCCGCGCGGGCCACTGTTTCGATTTAACATTCCTGGCGCGGTTAGCCGCGCAGGCCACTGGATCAAAACAAAAAAATCTACAAAAACCAAGCTGCACGAGCACAAGATTTCGGAGCTGCATTCGTGTCCGCAGGTCACGCTCGCACAAGTTCGCCGATTTAGCCTACGAAAGTCTCAATCGGCACCCCCCTGCGCGTGCAGGTAGGAGTGGGAGTTAAACCAATCAAAGGAGCTTGTAAGCCACTCTCACATTTATGGTTATAAACCCTTATAGTTTTACTCTTCCTTCCTATGTGGGACACATTCCCACACCCACTTGATTTTTACTAAATTCATTCCAAACACTCAACTTTGAGAATCGATATCTCATTCACACATATACCATTTTGGACACATACTATATCGTTTCGAAGCTCTCATATAGTAGAACCCAAACCCACTAAGAGTTAGATATATACAATACATATAAATGTATTTAAATGTGTCCAAAATTAGTAAAAAACCATATATTTTACTAACGTTTTCCAACAAATAATAAAGCATAATGTAAATGTTTATAATTTACGATCGATGATCCACTGAATGAAGTAATAATCAACAACGTTGTTTATTTGATGAAACTAAGGAAACGGTGATCATGAGTGGAGAATGAAGAAATGATCTAGAAAGAAGAACAAATCAATCAATGTGGTTAGGTTTTAAGCTTTGAGAGACACAAAATGAGAATGAGGATCTCGCTTATTGGACTTTGGTGCCAAATTTGAATAAGCACTGACTACTGATAGGGATACGGATATATAGGTAAGGGTTTTCTATCTGCTTGAAAAGCAAAGACAGGATAACAAATAAGAACATAATTAACTTTCTGAAAATCGGATAAAGTTAAATCAGTGAAAATAATTCTCAACAAAAAATGGGACAAAGTTAAATCAGTAAAACAATACCATAGATTTTTCCCATTCCTCCTTATTTGCTTAATCATCGACCTATAAATGGAGGCCTAAAACCGAGATATATAAAATAAACCAAAATATGTTGTGAATTCTTCCATAGTAGAAATCCCTAATAGATTCATAGAAAGAGAAAGCAAATCGAGAGATGGAGAAGAACAAAGAAGCATAACAACAGAAGACGAACGGATTTTGGTTTGGACATAAATGTAAAACCTAAAAAAAGAAAAAAAGGAGGAAAAATGGGAGAAGATGAGAAAAGGAGAAAAAAGATGGATGTTTCTGCTTTGAGAAGAGGCCACGTTATTGCACCTTGTTTCTTATTTAATATATATATATATATATATATATATATATATCAACTAGTGTTCGACATCGGCCCATTTAATGGGACAACTTCATAATATCAAGTGTAATATCGATTCTTATTAGTTTTGTTGGGAACTGAAGAATTCATCAAGTATGGTTAATACTGCTGGTTCAAAGTTACTACTGCTAGAAGACTTAAAGGTTAATACTGCTGAGTGTTACTACTGCTAGTACTATTAATACTGCTAGTCATAGTTAGTGCTGCTTGAACAAAGTTAGTACTGCTTAGCTAGTTAGTACTGCTAGTGGTTAGTGATGCTTAGTAGTTAATGCTGCTAGAAGGAATTTAATGCTGCTGAAGATTAATACTGCTTATATGATGAAGATTCGTATGAAAGGATATACATGGAAGCTTAGAGATATACATGGAAGATATACTGAAGATATTTTATTTATTGTAATTATCTTTGTATTCAGTATATATATTGTATAGTTTAGAATAATGAGAGAACTTTTGTTTTATTCATTCTTTTAGAGAGAAAATCAACCTCAAGACATAGATCCTAATTCTAGAGAAGTAGAATTCGTATTGGTGAGCCTGTTCATCAATATTGAGGTTGAGTGTGTAATCTTATAACTTCAAAGCATTCAATACAAGTTTACAGTTTGTTGATTATATTCTGTTTTGATTTTCTGTTTGATTAAATATCAAAGTGTTATTCCGCAAACTTCTTTGATATTGTTTCTGAGAATTAATTCTTGTTGAGAATTCAATCCTGACAAGTTTAGTATATGATATGTGATCATTGACCCATTTGACTACAATATTTTCTAGAACATTTGCTTGTCTCAATCTTAGCAAAGTGGTCTAACCACATATTCCCTAAGGAAATTGGCACTCTAATTATTTATAAATTTAAATCTCGACGTAGATATAACGAGGCAGACATGTTTTTGTTATTGCAGATAAGAATTCGACTTCTTCCATAATAAGTGAAAGGTTTATCTTATTTCACTATTTATAATGGATATTTGAATATTGAAAAATGCCATGACGTTGGACCATCAAAGAAGCAACCATTATTCTGCATTCAAAATTGTTTCTAGAATTTTTTTGAAAAAACCAATATCAACTTCTAAAATTCTAAGTATGCTAAAACTTATTCATACCCTATGATGCATACACTTGATACCACTTGATACTCTTAAACAAGAATATCAAAAAATGAAGTCGAACAATATTCATTCTAAGATTGCTTCCTTTAGGGGTTCGAGGGTACTTGGATGCAAATATTTCAACCCCAATCCTTGAATAACATCACTAGTATTAACGTCAATTCTGAACGGTACAAAGACGACCGATTTATTTTTGCTATACAAGCAAAACAAGTGTTCTACATTGAAGATTCGTCAACCATAATTGGAGGGTTGTGGAAGATGTTAATCATCGTAAAGTTTGGGATCATCTAAGTATCAATGTTGTTAATGAGATAGATGTCATACATGACAACAGTTCGTCTGATTTTGAGTTCATAGTTGACTAGGTGAATTGCCTTCTATGAGTTTAGAAAGACGTGGTTATTCAAGTTTAGTTGATGATATCCCTACCGCTCCTGTTGTAGATGATGAAGATTTCATTACTGATGAGGATGAGGATGAGGATGAGGATGTTGATGATGTAGAATTAAGCGAAGATAATGATAATTTTGTAGCTCAGTATTGTTCTAGTGACAAATCTGATTGATATATTGTAATTTCAAGTCTTAGATTTAATTAGTTTACGAGTTTTTACAATTATGTAATCAATACTTTTTACATACTGTAGAACTATCCATTAATTTGGGTTTCTGATTTTGTTTCTTGATTATTTTATGATTTTGATATTAGTTGCTGCTATCCCCTGATATTTTTGTCTGATTGACATGATGATTTTTAGGGGTCAAGGTACCTATTGCAATACTAGGAGCTGAGGTTGAGGTACGTTTACCCAAAATCTGAAGGTACATACTTTATTAACTATTTAGATCGGATATAGACTTCTGTTTTTTTGTGCTGGAAGTGTTGTATTGTGCTCTTCGTCTAAGGAAATGGTAGATCAAGGCTGTTGATTATGGGGCATGGGTTATGTGGAGTCAAATATGGCTTTTTATGAGATTAAATTAGGTTTGTGATTTCTTTATTTGGCTTAATCACAGTCTTGAATACTACTTTATCAGATCTTGGCCTTGACAATGGATTTTGGTCATTTGGGCAACTATATGCTTAGTTTACTGGAATGATATAAGAATTGAGAAGTGGATATGGAGTTGTTCCATCTTCACTTGTGGTCTAAGATGGTCATTGGGAATTAGATTTGGAATTACATTGTTGCAACAGATGTTAACCCAATTGCAAGTTTTGCCCAATTTAATTGTCTCTGGTTTGGTTTGAGGTTTTCTTCTTTTTGAGTTCCACATTGGTTTTTCAACTGTTGTCTCTTTTCTTTTCTTTTGGTCCAGTAAATGGAAACAAAATTCAGACTAGTACTCATGTTGGGTTTTATTGGCTTAAAAATTATGATGAGAGGTATAAGATTAAATGGATGTATAACAGTTTGCAGGTAATGGGTTATTGGATTCTTCAGGTTTTAGAGTTAAAACTGAATTTCGGTTTCATCTTGTTTTAACCAATACCAGGTAACCTATGTCTGGTTGAAGAGATTTTTTCTCATTCATGTATGCTTTATAAATAATGATGAATAAACAAGTAAATTGAATAGTTAAATAAAATTTCATCTCACACAACACACCTTGATTAAGAAGTTGTTGTATGCAATTAAGAACCAAATCTATTATGAATTTAAAGGAAGTTATTATATGCAATTAATAACCCGATCTAACACTTAACAGAACATTTACTACTTAGTTGCTTAACATGATGTCTTGAAATAGATTATCTTCTATGTTCTAGACTTCCGGAATAATATTCAATTTTACCTTGTAGGTCAACTAGCATCATTTCGTGTTGCTTCTTATCCCTCAAAATGAATCTCTCACTATTATTCAGCTTCTGAAACTAAAGGTCTTGCTTTGTCATATTGTCAGGCATCTTTGTTGTTAAGAAGATGGCCACAAATACAAGAGATTGGAGATGAATCTTTCCGTCCATCTTTAGAGCTGTAACAGATTCCAATTGGCGGGTTAGAAAATTAGTACCATAAGCAATTAAGTATCAATCAATAACTTAGTTTATATGGTCATATATGGAAAAAGAAGTGAATCACTGACCTTGTGTTAAAATTTAAAACACCTTTTGTCTAACTTTGTTTGGGACCGAGAAAATTTCACACAAACGTCATTCGGTATAATATTCAAAAAGGAAGCATCATAAATAGAGTTGTATGAATATTAAACTAACTTGATTAATAACTCGACCCATGACCTGTTTTGGGTGCAATGTGTAAATTATGTAATTAGAGTTTGGTTTAGTAAATTGTGGTTTTCAAAGCTCTGTGTGTTCAGACTGTTAGTTTTTGGATTGTTGTTACAATAATCATAGACCAATTTTGCAAGCAAAATCTATGTTGACTTGTTTAAGCAGACATATACCAGTTTACAGAATGTTGTTGATACAGGGTTGTTGGTGCAGTAAGTAGTGGCAGACCATCTAAGGTAAAAACAACTATATGCATTAGTTTTTTGTGCATACAATTTTAGCATAAACACTTGTTAGTACATCAAATTATTAAGGTTTGAGGCTTATTCTTTTGTAATTATGTGATTAAATTATGTTCCACGCTTAATCTTTTTCAATTGTCCACCTATGTCTAATGTTATCGTTCGAAGACACGGTGGAGATGTCGGGGGCGATCCTTCTCCTCAACCAAATAAAATACCTGCATCATGCGAGGCAACATGTAAATCACTTTGTCAATTTTTTAAAAAAAATCGGATGTGTAATCTTCTTTCTAACATATTTTACTTCAAACTTGTAGCAAAACAAAAGAAGAAGCGAGTCATGAGTAGAAGCAGGAATCTAGATATTGCCTTTGAGGCTAATGGAAATAAGCCCTTGCCAATTCAGTTTGATGTGAGTGAGGATACATACAAAGCGGTTGGGTTATATGCATGTATGTTTACAAGATATATCGAAAACATGATCGGCTATCACATCCCTCCATGTCATCCAAGCTTCTGGAATGATGTTCCCCCCGAGTTCAAGATCGATAATTAGAATACTTAGGGTAATTATATATTAATTATTTAATTTATCTATAATTTTTACATGATTTCTAACAGTTTTTGTTTTGAAGAAAATTTTCATTCTTGATCCTAGTGTTCTTGAATGGCCTAAAATTCTAACCAGCATCAAGCGAGATTGCCAAGATCGCTATATAGATAGAAAGTCAAAACTCAAGATGCATTTTAAAAAAGTTGGTGGGTATGATGACGTTGCAAATGCTAGGAGAAATCCACCGCCGCATTTGGATCCTAAAAATTGTGATAAGACTGTGGATCTTTTTATTGACTCGAAATATAAAAACCCCTCGGAAAAAATGCACAAAATAGGAGTCAAGCCAAGTACCTAAGTCTTCATGGATCCGCATCATATGTTGCTATAAGGTATAAGAAGGTAAATATGTTAAACTTGTATACAAGAATGTATCAGAGATTCCATAGTTCTTCTAATAGTATTTTAATTTTTGTGGCAGAAAAACCCGGAAACACAAGACTTGCAAGGTCCAATAGATAATTGGCATGATATGAATTATAGGCCAAGCGGTGGATGGGTAAACGATCTTGCTAAAACCGATCATGTAAGTAACTGTTTAATTTTTTTTTTGTTTTGACAACTTCATTCATTACCATTAAGTAATTTGTTTTGAAAACTTCATGGCATGACATGCATTCTAGTCTCCTAAGTCTAAATTTTTTCCCTGATGTGTCAAGCATGAATAATGATACACCTTGATACACAATTCGTATAAAAAAACGCAAGAACGAATGCTACTGAATGAAAATTGAATGATTACAATAGGTAGTTCCAAGCACTTCGAGACTAATGTGAATCAATATGTTATGTTCTTGCGGTGTTTATCATATTAATATGCTTAATCGTACTTTATTTATGAATCTTTCTTGGTTTGGTTTGACGACATGCTAATAGCTATTTAGGTTTGTATTTTTAAATATAGATAATAGTGTTATAATGTGCTTCGAGATGGTTGAATTCATGGTTTATATTGGTTTGGTGCTAGCAAGATGATTGATTTATGCTTGTTATTGGACCTTGAGATAATATTCTATGAAAATTGTATCAAAAGTTCAGCAAACTTAATGTAGGGTGGCAAAAGAAATCTGTTGTGCCATGGTTAAAAACCTGAATCCATTGTCTATATAATTAGCAATACCAGTTGCATGACTATCCATTATGACACTTCTGGACCTAGTTTTGATTCAGGTTATGCCCGAGAATTCTAATTTCAGTGAAATGTGAATAAGGTCAAAATTCGTTAGAATTAGAATTGGACCATAATCAGTTTGAATATATTGAAATGAATCCCATTTCATTATATTTGAAATGATATTGTCATCTTGAAACAATGCAATACTTTCCTTCATGGGTTGTTCCAATAAAATGCAATGTTTTCTTTATTGGAAAGTTTCTTTTGCTAGTTTATCGGTTTCCTAATTAGTGGTCATTATAAGATATTGGTGAGATTGATTGTGATCAGGGGCGGAACCCTGTGGGAGCAAATAGGGGCCAACCCCCCCTTAGTATATGTTATATGTATTTGTTGGATCATAAATTGTATTCAAGATTAAAAGTTAAAGTCCAGGGTTCAAATTGTAATAAGTTGATAGTTATTTGTAATTGGGCCCAAGCCCATTAGGCCTTAAACGCCTAAGTATTTATAGGTTTTGTTAATTAGGTTTTAGGGTTAATCCTCATTATTACTTTCATAATCATATAGAGAGAGGTAGCCGTATTCTGTAATCCTACGCACAAGGTACCAAGAACACACAACTGGTTTTCATTGTTTAATCAAGGGATCGTGGTATGTTATTCTGATTTATTATCTCTTGATCTTTATTGTGTTGTGTGATTGTTATCAACTAGTATCTGGGTTCAACAAGTCGTATCAGAGCCAAAAGAATCAAACTTTTTGGATTAAAACAGGTTTATCGATAAACGTATTATGTGAAAACTGAGTTCGTGAATTAATGTGTTTTTATGCATAAACTTGATATGATTAGATGCGTTTTATGCTACTGAATGTCATCTGAGTATTTAATTGCACTCAAAATCATAAATCGATTGAATTTTTGATGATTTTTGGACACTGGGTTCGACATATCCATCGAACTTGCGACCACTGTCATATTCAAAATTGAAGCTTGAAAGTTGATTTTAAATCATTGTTTTTGATTGAATACTGGTCGTTACATGTTTTTGGTCACTATAGTTTGATTTTTGCATTTGAATTTGAGTTCTCGATTGGTTTCTAGGTTGATTATTGTTTTCTGGGTCGAACTGCAAGAACATACCGGTCAATATTCAAGTCGACGGAATACCGATCGACCCTATTCGCGTAAAACTTTGTTTTGCGCCATACACCTCACCGGTCCATACCGGTCGGGGACATCCCGGTCAAGCAAGATCCCGGTCACACTTTTGCGCCAACAGTTATTCGCACAAGTCCATTTTTGCCCCACCCTTTATTCGCGAAATCCTCAGTTTTGCGCCATTGCCTGGTCGCACAAACCCTCTTTTGCGCCACCCACGGTTCACGCAAAACTCACTTTTGCGCGGCCTACCTCTCGCACGAAACTCCTTTTGCGCTACCCTTTGCTCGCGCAAAACTCCAGAACTCGTCCAAACTCTCTTTTGCACCAGATTCTTTTACGCCAGATTTTCTCAGTTTCATTCTCTCAGTATTTAATTGAGTTTATATATATAGGTATATTGTTTGCAATATTAGCATTTAAATTATTTTCGGAATTTTTTTTTTCTGAAAATTTTTAAGTGTAGCTTTTATACAATACTTGATTCTAAAGATCTCATCTAGTTGATTCTCTTGGTACAGATAAGTTTGATTTCTAACCATACAGTTAAGATGTCGAACCAACTTCTCTCAATGGGCTCTCAGTCCAAACCTCCTGTCCTCATGGCAAATGAGTATCAACAATGGAAGAAGAGAATGATCCAGTTTCTGAATCACAAGAACAGAGAATACATGAATTCAATTATTTCTAGTCCAGTAAATCCAATGATCAGAGTACAGGGTCAAGCTGCAACAGACACCACTCCGGAAATCGCTGACAAATTTGTTCCTAGACCGTATGAGTTCTTCACTGATAAAGAAAAAGATCTATACAAGATAGATGAAGAAGCTCTCATTTATCTGACAATGGCCATCCCAAATGACATCTACAATTGGGTAGACAGTCGAGATTCAGCTAAAGAAATCTGGGATGAGCTAGCAAAACAATTTGAGGGAAGTGAAGCTTCAATTCAGGCAAAGCAGAATCTGTGCATTAATGCCTATGAGGGATTTCATGCAAGAGAAGTAGAAACACTGCTTGATACCTATAACAGATACAACATTATTCTGAATGACCTGAGGAGGAACAATATCTCTAAATCTGCTTCAGAGATAAACTATAAGTTCATCAAGAACTTGAACCCTGAATGGAAGAACTTTGCCATCAATCTTCAGATGTCAAAGAACATGGCTCTAGAGAACGTCACTGATATTTTTTCTACTCTTGCTCAGCATGAAGAAGAAGTGACAACTATTAACAATGAGTCCAAAAATCTGAAGGACTATGTGGCCCTCATAGACGGCAAAGGAAAAAGTTCAAGTTCTGGTCCTATATCTTCTGCAAGGTCAAAGAAGAAAGTATCTAAAGCTCTTGTTATGGAATTTACTGAGTCTGATTCTGCTTCGAGTGATGAAGAACTGGAGATTGATTCTGATCCGGATATACAAAAGTTCTCTGAGGACATGGATCTAATTACTCGACGATTCAAGAAGAGCTTTGGCAAAAAGAAATACTACTCAAAGCCAAAGTATGATGGATACAAGAAAGAGAAGTCTGAAATGAGATACAAGCCAAGGCATGGAAGGAGAGAGGAAGGACGAGAAGACAGGAAGGAAGATAGAAGAGAAGAAAAGAGAGAGGATAAGAAAGAAGAAAGAAAGGATGATCCGGGCAGATGCTACAACTGTGGCAAATTTGGGCACTTCTCCAGAGATTTCAAGTTCAAGAAAGTAAAGAACTCAGAATACTATGCACGGAAGTCACTCATTGCCAAGAAAGTTGAAGAGGGAAAGGTACTTATGGCTGAAGAAGAAAACTGGTTGTTCCAAAGTTCTGATGACGAGGAGCAGGCGCACTTCACCCAAGTTTCCTACATGGAAAAACTGGATGGTGACGATGAAGCTTCTGAGGCACATTCCGAAGATGCGAACTCTGAGGTAAGTGATAATTCTGAACTTATTGAATCTTTGATGGCCCAAATACATAATATGAAAGATGAATTTGCTTTATTGAAAGGTAAACTTAGCTCCGCACATAAATCAGTTTTGAGTTTTCGTGATGAAAACGCTTTGCTAAAAGTTGTTGTGGAAGAAAAAGAAAAAGAAAAGGATGGTTTAAAAGCTGAAAAGGAATCTTTAAAAAGAAAAATATCTGGTTTAGAAAAGGATCTTGTAAATCTCAATGCTGAAAAAGGTGAGTTCAAAATTAAATTTGAAGTCTGTTTTTAAGAAAGAAATGTAGCTTTCACTAAAATCAAGCAATTGGAGGATATTAATATGAAACGAGGTCAGACTGAGCAGACGTTAAATCTGTTGACCAATAAACTCCAAGATGAAAGGTTTTATAAACTTAAACCAGGTTTGGGTGTGCCAACTAACGATGTTTTGAAAAAGGCACCAGAGCACTTATATAATTTTGATAAATTTGGCTCCGCAATCAGACCCATTCCTAACATTCGTGCAACCTTTGTTGAAGCAAGTACTTCTAAACCTTTTACAGAGACCAAAGGTCGAGAAGAAATGGGGAAGGACAAGTCTTGTGAAACTGATTCTCAAAATTCTTTTAAATCAGTTGGTTTTAAATACAGTGATTTGAATAAAAGCTATGAGACTCAAGATCGAATTAACTGAGTTTGAATCACTGTTTACCACATCTTCAAAAGAATCAGTCAGCAATGACATGATCCCACCTGAGACTGAATGCAAATATGATGAGTATGAATCAGATGTTGATCCATCAACTATACCATCAGTCTCAAATCCCATTGCTTCTAAATCTTTACTTGTTGAAGAGGTTGAAGAAGAAACTGTCATCACGAATGGATCTTGTTCTAAAAATGATTAGATGGAGTTTATTGAAAACATGACCGCATAAAGGTTTTCTGAAATGATGAATGCTTCAGATTCTGATCCTGTTTCTACTGCAAAGGAGTCAAATTCTGTGAGCGATCATACATCTGAATTGATGAAGCAAATTGATATGTTGCAACAGTCTCTTGATGAGGTTGAAGATGAAAACTTTGATCTCAAATTTAAACTTGAAAAATCTTTGAAAGAAAATCAAGAGCTTTGCACAGATATCAATGATTTGAAAATTACTTTATTCAAGAATGCTTCAAATGATAAACAGAAGTTCAATGATCTAAGATGGAAGGTAAGAACTAATCCAGAATTTGATGCTCCTGCAAATCCTTCAGTTGTTTACTCTGATTGTCCTAAATATCCACCTAGTATTTTTGAGAAGGATGAGACTTCAAGAAACTCTAGAAAAGAACCACCCTCTAAGATAGAGACTAACAAGATTCCTGTTTCTGTTTCAGATATAAAAGGAAATGGAGTTGGGAGGAGTAAGAAGAATAAGGATGATAGTTTGAATAAAAAGAATAGTTTGAATTCTAGTGAATCTTTTGTTACAAACAATTGTACTTTAGACAGTGTTATTTTGAAAAGTAATTCTTTTGATGAACATGAATGTAAGATTTGTTCTGATAAATCTAAGTTTATGACTTTTGCTCGAAAGAATCTATATTGCAAACACTGTTGGGATAATTCTTTCAAATACTACTCCACTCCTAAGTCCAAAAAGAGTAAAAGAAAAGCTAAACTGAACCTTAAGTCTAGTTCTAATTCTAATTCTTCCACACAACCCAAAGTATTTAGGGATAAGGTTACCAATCCAAGTTCTAAAAAGCACTTTCAGGAATTAAATGTTAAAATGGTTTGGAAATGGGTCCCAAAACCCCGTTATGAATGGAGAGTGAAAGTTAAACCTGTTGATATTCCTGAATTGCATGGTGCTAACCGCGAAGGACCCATCTTGATATGGGTACCTAAGCAAAACTAATTGTCTCTTTTGCAGACCTGTCGACTGTGGGTGATATATTCCGGATGTTCACGCCACATGACAGGATTCAAGCACCTCTTGCATAACTATGTGGAGGAGCCTGCCGGAGCAGTTTGTTTTGCAAATTCTGAAGTAGAAGGACACGTCAGAGGATATGGAATGCTCGATAATGGAGTTGTGAAGATTCAAAGGGTGTTATATGTTGAAGGACTTGATCACAATCTGTTTAGCACCAGTCACTTCTGTGACATGAAATATCAAGTTCGCTTCACAACAACTCATTGCTATCTTGAATATCCCGATGGTTACGAAGTCTTCAAAGCTGAGCGCCATGTAAATCTATATTATGTAGATTTTCCTACACTGTCTGCCACACGTCTAGTATGTCTACTAGACAAAGCTTCTAAAGGACAATCGTGGACGTGGCATCGCCGCTTGTCTCTTCAGAATTTCCGATCCATAGCTAAGCTACAGAGACAAGGTCTGGTCAAAGGTCTACCAGAAATGAGGTTTGAGAAAGACTCACTATGTTCTGCATGTGAGATGTTCAAAATGAAGCGAAACTCATTCAAGTCCAAAACTGAATCATCAACCTCATCTGCACTGGAACTTCTTTATATGGACCTTTGTGGCCCAATGCGAACAACGCCTATCAACGGAAAGAAATACGTTTTAGTAATGATAGATGACTATTCAAGGTATACATGGCTCGAGTTTCTTCGCAACAAGTCAGATGCGCCAGAGTTGATTATCGCTTTTATTAAGCGCATTCAAGTACGTCTTCAATTGCCAGTCCGAACTCTTCACAGTGACAACGACACGGAGTTCAAGAATGACACCTTGCAGAGTTATCTTATCTCTGTGGGCATTTCACATAACTTCTCCACAGCCTACACTCCACAGCAAAATGGCATTGTTGAACGGAAGAACCGCACTCTTGTTGAAGCTGCTTGTACTATGCTTGCATATTCTGATCTACCCATGTATCTTTGGTCCGAGGCAGTCGTAACAACATGCTTTACTCAGAATCGTACCATTGTGGTCAAACGTTTTGACAAAACTGCATATGAGTTAATCAACAATCGTAAACCTAACATCAAATTCCTTCGTGTTTTTGGTTGCAGGTGTTACATTTTGCGAGAAGGTCAAGGATTATCAAAGTTTGATAAGAAAGCAGATGAAGGATATCTTGTTGGATACTCTCTGACATCCAAAGCTTATCGAATCTACATCATTCGAACCAAGACGGTTGTTGAGAGCATGAATGTCTCTTTTGATGAGAATTCTACTCGGACTTCTGGACACAACAGTTCAGAACTCGGACTTAAGAACAAAGCTTCTATTCACTCCAGAATAGAACCAGCTTCTAAAGAATCTACTTCCTCTAACTCTAACTCTACTTCATCTAAGTTAGATTTGTTGTTTATTGATGCCTTCGATGATATTTGTGCAGATTTTGACGAAGGCATATCAACTTTAACAACAAGCTCGGAGGTCCCTACTATTTCTGAAGACATGTCTGGACCATCTGAAGATTTCACTGCATCTCCATTAGGTACAAGTAAACCATTAGTTTCTGACTCTACTAATGCTGAATCTGTCTCTACAGATAATTCTTCTGGAAATGAAGTCACGAGTACTTCAGCTGCTACTCTAGAAGCTTTAGTATCAGAAACACCAGTACAAGATGTATCGAGTACATCTGTGGATCTACATGCCGTGCATGATGAATACAATGCATAGAATACGCAACAAAAAGTTGAATCCTTACCAAGTACACATCGTTGGACTAAGGATCATCCCCTGCATAATGTGATAGGTGACGTACAATCTGGTGTCACGACAAGGTCCGCATCAGCTAATTTCTGCATGTTTTCAAGATTCCTTAGTTCCCTAGAACCAAAGAAAGCATCCGAAGCTCTACGTGATCCCTTCTGGATTTCTGCTATGCAAGACGAGTTTCTGCAATTCGAACGGAACAAAGTTTGGCGCTTGATCCCACTACCTAAAGGTAAAACTTTTATTGGAACTAAGTGGGTTTTTAGAAACAAGAAAGACGAACCTGGAGTAGTTGTGAGAAACAAATCTCGATTGGTTGCCAAAGGGTACTGTCAACATGAGGGTATTGACTATGACGAAACATTCGCCCCTGTTGCAAGGATTGAAGCCATCAGAATTTTCTTAGCATATGCAGCGCACAAAAACTTACAGTCTATCAAATGGACATAAAGTCAGCTTTCCTGAATGGCGTTCTGCATGAGGAGGTCTACGTGGCACAACCTGAAGGTTTCGTTGATCCTCATCACCCTGATCATGTCTATATGCTATACAAAGCGCTTTATGGTCTTAAACAAGCACCACGAGCCTGATATGAAACTCTCACTAAATTTCTCTTAGCGTCTGATTTCAAGAAAAGTATGGTTGATACTACCTTATTTCTTAAAAGGCAAGGTGAGGACTTGATTCTCATTCAGATTTATGTTGACGACATAATATTTGGGTCGACAAATCAGAAATTTTGCAAGAAATTTTCTAAAATCATGGAAACAAAGTTTGAAATGTCGATGATGGGTGAATTAAATTTCTTTCTTGGTTTACAAGTAAAGCAATTACCCGAAGGCATTTTCATTAATCAAGCTAAATATATAAAAGACATGTTAAGAAAGTTCAATATGTCAGATAGTTCAGTCATGAAAACACCAATGGCTACTGGTACACTCTTAGATATAGATCCCTCTGGTAAACCTATTGATCAAAAGGTGTATCGTAGCATGATTGGTTCCTTACTTTATCTGACTGTCAGTCGCCCAGATATAATGTTCGCCACATGTTTTTGTGCGAGATATCAGTCTACTCCTAAAGAGTCGCACTTTAATGTTGTTAAGCGATATCTCAAAGGCACTCCTAATTTAGGCCTTTGGTATCCAAAGGATTCTCGTTTTGAACTAACTGCCTTTACAGATGCTGATAATGCACGATGTAAGCTAGACCGGAAAAGCACCTCTGGATCATTTCAATTTATAGGTGACAAACTTGTGAGTTGGACCTCAAAGAAACAAAACTGTGTTTCAACATCCACTGTCGAGGCTGAATATGTAGCTGCTGCTAGCTGCTGTTCACAAGTCCTCTGGATGAAGACACAGTTAAGGGACTTTGGATATAACTACAAGCGTGCTCCTATTTATTGTGATTCCAAGAGCGCAGTCGCCATAACTGCTAACCCGGTTCAGCATTCGAAGACCAATCATATAGATGTACGCTATCACTTCATCAAAGATCATGTAGAAAAAGGTGATATGGAAATGCACTTTGTTCAAACTGACTTCCATTTAGCTGATCTTTTCACCAAGCCGTTGGATGAAAAGAGGTTCTATTTTCTAATCAGCAAACTTGGTATGTTGAACATGTCTTCTTAACCTTACTCATGATTCGAGGGGGAGTATTTTGAATCTTAACCTTGTGTTTTATACATTTTTACTTTCCAACTGTTGCTAACGAGAGAGGAATCATTTTTCACAAATGATTACCATGATTTCTTTTATATGCAGGTGTGTTCAAGTGACTATGGCTTCTAATCACATCTGATTATAACCCGCATTTCAGTGCTTTATTTTTCTGTTTTCTGTTTGTTTTAAAGAAAAAAAACATCCTTCAGTTGAGGGAGAGCGTAACTGTCAAAGAGCTTAATTGTCAAACTCCTTTAGTTTGAGGGGGAGAATTGCATTGTCAAACACACTTCTGTTTTGACTTCTCCAAAATTTTTATTCTTCATGTTTGTATTCCTTTGTGCTTTCATGTACAAAAGACTGTTGAACAACACGTTCTTTTAGGAAAATACAAGGGATTCAGTGTGTGAGCTTAACAGTGTTTCCTACCCAGAAAGTATTCCCTGAGTGATTGAGGGGAGAGGGGTCAAAAGAATTGAGTGATGGTGTGTGAAGAGGTAAAATGGAAAAGAGAGATTGGTTAGAAGTGAGCATTAAAAGAAAGAGGGTGAGAGAACAGAGTAAAAGAATATCAAACTCTGCACCAAACTTCTTTCTGAGTCGGGCAGCCACATTATCTGATTGGTTCACATTCTTTGGTGACCATCATTGAAAAAGGCACCTAGCCCATGCCATCTCTTGCATACAACCCCACCAGGTACTCATTCTTTTCTCAAACAGAGAATGTTTCACATTTTCTGGGGACGCAACACATAAGCTATTGGTTCTTCATTTGGAAGATACTAATATTGAAAAAGAAGGAAAGTTGCCCCACCTTCGACCTTTTCTCATGCACATTGAGTCTTTGTATAATTTGTTGCTGTCTCAACACGTTTACATACTTTGAGCCTATATGAAAAAGCAATCATCTATGCTAAATTCTTTCATACACATGCACAAGCACACAGAAACTTGTTTTCTGTCAGAACGTTCATAGATAACCATGTGTTATTCGATGATTGAATGGAAGACCTGGGGAGCGAACATCAAAACCAGCTCTTTATACAGTAACTTTGTGTTACTGACAGGCATTCTAACTGAGTCATTTGTTTATTCAGTGTTACCACATTTATTTTATTTGAATCTAAAAAGATTGAAATAATCACTTTCTCCATTTGGAGAGACTGCTCTTATTTCCACACAGGGATATATACATGAAGACAGTGCTTAATTGATGACTATACAAAAAGGGGAAGATTATTTTTGCTATGTTTTGATGATGATGATTCTCACCACTCATCAAAAAGGGGGAGAATAATCAGAAAGGGAGAATACAAGAAGATTACAAGAATTTTTTACTAAAGACTGCTAAAGATTTCAAAGATGTCAAAGTGTCTGAACATATTTGATCTATCCATAATATGATCCAGTCCATAATCAATTCAATAGAATTTTTAAGCCCACTTATAACTTATTAGTCCAAGTCCTGAAGTCCAATTAGAATTAGTATCAAGCATTCAAGCTCAAACGAACTGAGTATCTGTGTCTTCTCCAAATTGATTAATCGACAACCCTAAATCCAATCGCTGTCGCCTGTCGGCATCGACAACCCCAAATCGACAGCCCCAAATCGTTTTTCTGCTTCTCTTCTTCTCTACATCGACATCGACCTGCAGACCGGGGACTGCTCCGTTTCGCACTCTGCTTCTCTACATCGACAGCCCCAAATCGGTAATTTAAAGTTTAACTTTAACCTAAATACCTATTAACACCTGGGTATTTCTAATTTCTGCTAAGTGCTAAGTGCTATTTTGTTTTATAATGTATAATTTATGCTATGCCTATTTTGGTTGTTGATTTCTTGGAGATGAGCTATTTTTGCTATTTTGTGTTGGAGAAGTAAGTAAGTAACACTTGGTAATTGGTTGTCCCATGTTTGAAGTGGTTCTGAAATCTGAATGATGAATAAAAATTTATCTCAGATTGTTGTGCACTTGTGCTTCTCTCAAAATTCATGTCTGTATACAGTTCACATATAGTTGAAGATGAAGATGAAAACCCAATTGATTAGATGGGTTTAACTTTATTTGAAGTTATTTGATTAATTGATTAGCTAGGTTTAACTTTATTTGAAATTGTTTGATTATTTGATTAGCTAGGTGAAATTCTTTAGATTGTTCACTTGTTTGAATTGTGGATAGAACACATTCTACCAAAGTTTTTAGGATGAGTCCAATAAGGTTTTAGAAGGTGCAACCGTATTATTTTAGAATTGCAACTGTACCTCGTAATCAACAAAAAACGAAAAAAAACTTTTGAAATCAACCAAAAAAACCAAAAAAATCTCTTGAAATCCACAAAAAATACCGAAAAGGTCTCTCGAAATCGATAAAAAAAACTTAAAAATCTCTAGAAATCAATCAAAAAACTTTAAAAATCCCTTGAAACGGCGGAATTAGGCTTAAAACACAACGGTCAGTATTGAACGTTGGTAAAAAATAAAGATACCTTAATAAAAACCGTACTTTAAAATATGGTGTCACCCTATGAAAAAATTCTTGGGTCCGTCCCTATTGGTAAGGACTAGAAATTATATAGTCCAATGATTTATTTAACAGGTTTTGAAATATCTAATGATTTATTTGTTCGAAAAAATTGTTCAGGGACTTAATCACTTCAAACCCTAAAGTCCGTTGGGTTTTTTTGAACTTTTGCCTAATTTTAAAATCCAAAATCCATGGTACCTATATCAAGTAATTTTTCATTTTTTAGTTGCATAATTTGAGCTTAATTTTGCATTGATTGGTAACCCAGAATAAGAAAAACGTTTAATATTCTAAACGCCGATTCCCTAAGAAAATTGGCACTCTAATTATTTATAAAATTTAATCTCGACTTGGATATAACGAGGCACACAAGTTTTTGTTATTCAGATGAGAATTCGACTTCTTTCATAATATGTGAAAGGTTTATCTTATTTCACTACTTATAATGGATGTCGACTTCATTCTAAGGATATTTGAATATTGAAAAATGCCATAACATCATACCATCAAGAAGCAACCATTATTCAAACTTGTTTCTTGATTTTTTTTGATGAAACTAATATCAACTTTTGAAATTCTAAGTATGCTAAAAAAATTATTCATACCATGTCATACACTTGAGACCACTAGGTATTCTTAAACAAGAATATCAACAAGTTAAATGAAGCATAACAATATTCATATATGTAACACCCCGAGTTTCGTGAGGTATCAATTCAAGTTAATACAGAAACCGATATATCAAGGAAAAATAAGATTTTTGATTTTGGACTTGAATCCTAGATTTTATAGTCTAGATGGATGAAGGATTCAATTACGAGTCCAACGGTTCTTTCCGGAGCGAAAACGGAGCTATAACGAAGAAGTTATGGCCAAAACAGTTTCGGTACGCGCTAGGCTATAATGCCCGGCGATTGTGACAGTGTCACAATCGCCTGTCAAGGTCGTCGGAGCCCAGAAACGCTCGGTACAATCTCAGAGATTGTACCCGGCGATTATGACATTGTCACTATAGCCTGGCACAGTCACCTGGGTGTTTCAGGGTGTTAAAATTGCGATTTTCAGCCCCAAACTTCATTTCTTCATAACTCTCTCATTTCAACTCCGATTTGGGCGATTCAAGTTGTTACGGTTTCGTTTTTGAGAGATTTTCAAGGATATGGAAAGATATTGGAAGTATATTGGAGTATACTAGAGTATTTGGTGGTGGTAAGCTTCTCATCTCTCACTATTCACCTTCTTCCCCAAAGTTTTCTTGGTTTTCATCCACCCTTTGTTCTCCCTTTCATAGATTGGAGTTTTGTAACCATTTTGGTGAACTAGAAGTGTTTTGGTTGGTGGATTCAAGCTTGGGTTAAGGTAATCTTCTATTCTCTTCGGTTATGGAAGTTAAGGTTTCGGTAGTAATGGAGGTATTCATGTAGATGGTTTGGGAAACGATTCTTTGTGGTTGATTATGTTTATTTGTGGTTGAATATGTATGGATTTAGGTTTTGGAAGTTTGGTCTTGAGAATCCAAGTGTTCTTCAAAGGAACTCTAATTGGGGGAAAATCTAGATTTAGCCTAAATCTAGCGAGGTGAGTTCAAGTTGATTTGTGAAAACGGTGTACATGCCAAAATGTTTATTTTAAAGCGTTTTACATGAAATTGTTAACTGCTGATAAGTTTTGTTAACTGCTGATAAGTTTTGTTAACTACTGATAAGTTTTGTTAAATGCTGATAAGTCTGGTTAACTGCTGATAAGTTGAGTATTTCAAAGGTGTTTAACTTTATAAACTCATTTAGTATACATCTTTGGAATTTTGGAGCATTATGATGAATACATCATGTATTTTGGTATTTCTATGATTTATTTTATGGAAGTAGATTTTGAGTATAAATGTGTTTTGATTTGTGTTTTAGAGAAATGCATGGTTTTGTGTTATGGGATGTTTTGAAAGAATAAATGTTGTAAACTCACTTGGAAAATGAATTGTCCCAATCTAAACTACGTTGGAATTAATTATATGCTTTGGAGCATGGGTTTATATAAATATGGGTTGTTTATATTTGATTTCATTTTATGAATTTCGACGTTGGGTCTTTGGATTTGTTGAGCTTCTGGCTCGGTTTGGATTTTGTTGGGTTTTGAGGACACTTGTCCGTTCTAATTTCTCGATGTTGAGCGTTTGGTTATGATTTGCATTTACTGCATCTTAGTTGAGCATGTCATGTTTTGAATGCTTTGGCTCATTCGTTTTGAGTCATGTAATGGTTTAGTTAGTGCAATGGATCCATAGGCACGGTGTTCCTCTGTCCCCGTTTGGGAAGTTGGTTCACCATTTGGCACGGAATAGGCATCGGGCTCCATGGTAAGTAGGGTGTGGGCCTATACGGTCGGGCAGCGTCCCATGGACAGTAAGGTGTAATTCCATTGTTGAAGAGCCAAGATCACAAGATCGTAGAGAGAGAAAGTGCGCTCCAAAATGTAACAGTAAATTCCAATCAAACAATATTCAGTTCTTTCAGAACTAACAAGCCAAGGGGACTTAAATACCCCAAGGCATTTACAAAACTGATAACACTACTGAAAGAAGAAAAATAAATACAATGATTACTATAAAATCAGATCTAACAATCTCCCCCTTAGTAATCATTGGCGCCGAGGTCTTCAAAAAACAATCTTAAAAAAAAAACATTGACCATCTAGACGACTTTGAAGGATCATTGACGTTCTTCTCGTTGACGTAGTCTGTTTAGCCCAACTAACACTTCCAATCGTCGCAGAGTTGAACGGAGATTCAGTCTGTCTTGAATATTGTCCAAAGATCTACGGATCAGACGAATTTCATCGTTTTCAAACAGATATGACTCTTTTCTTGTTTCCAAAAACTTTCTTCTAGCCTCTTGCAGACGATGCTCTAACTAAAGTTTGATCACCTTTAGAGTTCCATCAGAGTAATATCCGACTTCATCAAATCGTAGAAAGCATTTTTCACTTGAGCTGTTCTTGTATACTACTCTGTATGGATCTTCGATAATGGTGAATAACGGATAAGATTCTAGATTCTGCAAACTCCGGTTGGGTCTTTCAAGATTAACCACAGGCTGAAAACTTTCGACGGCCATCTGGAAGTCAAAAACACGATAAAATCGGATCTGTCGTCGAATGAATCGCTTAAGAACATAAAGAGTTTGAGAAACATCCTGAGTCCGGTGATAAAGATTCCTGAAGTGATCATATAGGAATTCAACATCATCAATTGAAAGATCAACGAAATTAGCCTCTGAAAAAATGTACCGCTTGCAGTCTCTTCTTTCCACTTCAAGATTTGGATACCAAATGTTCATAAACTTACAAATGGTGACACTGAGAACTCGAACTATTAGATGAGGAGAAGAAACAGTGTTATTCCTTCTGCGCTGGCATTTGATAAATGCTAAGTACTCACGCTGATAAGCTTCTGATTCTTTCTCTACTCCAAGAATGGCATATAAATTGAGTGTTCTTCTTCTAGAAACAAAGATGTTGCTTTGGATATCTTCAAGAAAAGCAGTTCTGAGTCTAGAAGCCATATATCTTTGCTGTAGATTTCTCTGTCTTTGCTGTCTAGATAAAGCTTCTCCTTCTTCTAGAAGAGATGGAGGAATTACTGGTTCGGAAGAAGGAATAACTGCTTGAGATCTAGACGACTCACCAACTTCAAATGCACTTGACGGAACATTGGTTGTCGGAGCAGAACTAGTTACTGGAGTAGATGAAGTTTGATTAACTTTTGGAATCTCACCTTGACTCGGAAGATCAACATATAATAATTCAGCCTCTTTTGTATCTGATGCATCCATGAAAACAGTATCATCCTCTTTATCAGATAAGATGATGATATTGTTGCAATCTTCTTCTTTAACTTGAGCAACTTTCTCAAATCTAACTTCTTCATCATCATCTGAATTTATCTCAATGAAGTTCGCGAAGAAAGATCTCATGTCATTTGCTGCTTCCGACTCTTCAACTTCATGAGCTCTACCTGAGACATCTGGATCCACATAAACTACAATTTGCATATTATTAAAATTTGCTTCAGACAAATTAAATTCATTATGCAAAGCAGTTACATCAGCATTGTCAATCATGACATCCATTAAGTCTTGGATACTGCAATCTTGAACTGTATCAGCAGTCTTTTCTCTATCTCCAGCCACTTCTTCTTGAACAACTTCTCGTGCTTTAGAAGACCCTTCTGTTCTTTGTCTCTTTGCCATCTCCCCCTCATGACCTTGATGATCGGGATCATCTTGGTCATGTCTTCGTTTAAGAGACGGACCGGCCTCAGTTCTGCAGCTTTGTTCATGAATATCAAGCCTGAAAGATAAATCAGAGAAAGTTTGAGATATAAACGATTTGAGATCAACAAAACTTGATTGAACTTCCAATCTGAATGCTTGAAACTCAGTAGATGAAACATAAATCCTGTCAGATTCAGATGAAGAAACTGGAGGCGTAGGTTGGAAGTTCCGAAGCAGAGAAAGAAGATCTTGATCCTGATGTTCTGGTGGCGACATAGAAAGAACTCGCATAGAGCAAATCTGTCAACTCTGAAATAGTAAGATCTGATACTGGAGTGCTAGAAGAAGACACAGGTATACGAGTAGATGAAGAAACACCAGTTGACTAAGTAAACAACGGAGGTAGAGGAATAGACATGATCGCTGGAGCAGAAGATTGAACAGCAGAAGACGACTCTCTTAGAACAACCCCAGATGGGCGTCTAAACGGAATCTCTGTAGGAATCACTGAAGTATCAATCTCAGGCATCTTTCCTTTGAATAAAGCTTTTAACTTCAGAATCTGTGCTTCCTTTTCAGCATCCATTCTCTCCGATAACTGTCGAATTACATCATTCAAAGTAGAGAATTTGTCAGTTGAAACTCGAGCTTGATCAGAAGTAAGCTCTACAGCTGATGAAGTAGACTGAATAACTGCAAGTGTAGTTGTTGGAGCTTGACTTTGAACCGAAGCTGTGGCTTGATCAAAAGTTGTATCCAATTCATCAACTTGAAGATGTGCAACTGAAGGATTAACTGGAACTGAATCATCATCAGAGATAACTTCTGTTGAGACAACCACTTCCGGAGTTCTTACTTTCCGTTCATACACTTTCATGTTCGATTGATCAGCATCATCATCACCATCATCTGAATCACTTGTCGTATGTTCACCATCATCAGAAAACTCAGCATTTGTCTCATCATCATCAGTAACTCCAGTTTCATTAGGATTAACATCTTTTCTATCATCAGCAGTAACAGTAGTTGCTCCAGCTTCAATATCAGCAATGACAGATTCAACGCGATGAGTAGCAACATCTTGTGGTGTTGCAGAAAGATCAACATATGTCTCTATTACCTGAGTATTTGCTTCAACTTGCTCTTCATGAGTAGTACCGGCTGGAGTGCCATGAGAAGGTTCTTCCTGTTCAGCCTCTTCAAAGTCATTTTCTAAACAATAATCAATGACACTGGGATCGGTCATGTCAGCATAATTGGCAATAAGACCATAAGGAATGGTCATATAAAATGTGAAGGACTTCTTCTGTTTCTGGAGAAAAAGCATCTCAGTATCCCGAACTTGCGGCCAAGATAATCTTCGTGGAATTGCCGGATTGCTGCGAAACATACTTCTAATAATAAACTTGAGAAACCTGATAAAAGGAATGAACTTTCTTCGCTTGTTGGTTAACTTGTCTTGCACTATTTCGGAAAGTTCGGTCCAGAAAATGATCGTATAGTCGACATGCAGGTCATAGACTACTGCATGGAACAGTCGAAGATAGTGAAGACTAGAACTATCCGTGCCGGTATGTTTAGACGTTAAACACCTGTTGATGACAGAAAATAAAGAATACCAGACAGGAGGAAGGTTAGACTTGTCAAAGTCTACAACCTTGTTCAGTGGACCAACATAGCCTAGTCGTTTGATGCCTTCAAACACTTCTTCTTCAGATGGAAACTGATCATATGTTTTCCTTCCAGGTCTAGAAGTAGGCTCAGGAAGCTCAAGAATCAACCGTAACCGCTTGTAAGAAAGATATGAATCAAATTGATCAATTTGGAGATCAAATCGATGAGGACGTGCCAGTTCGTTCTTTGTGATGGTGTGCCAAACTTGCTGAACGTAGACTTCCGGAACATCGGCAACTGAACAGAGAGCTTGAGTGAGCGGATGTCCACGAAGAATAGTGCGTATGACAGGATGAATCTTGATGCGATCAAAGTCAACAAAGTAGTTGTTACGCTTATAAGGCATGTACATGACGTTAGGAAACACATCATTTGGAGATCGCCTAGATATGGAAAAATCAGCCCCAACAGACGGAACAGACGGCATAGGTGTATCATGAGATGCCTGATCAGTCGGATCCTGAAGAACGACATTCTCATCTTGAATCATTGGATCAGTATTTGTTTGAGAAGTCATGATAACCTGAAACAAAACACAGTTAAACATTTAACAGAAAAAAAAAACATTTAACAGAAAAACATGAAAAAAAAAATTCCAAGTATAGAATGCGGGTCCTTAAGGAAACACGAAGGAAGGAATGCGGGTATTGCAGAAAACGCATATGAGGAATGCGTGTCCTGAAGGGAACGCATTATGAAGAATGTGTGTCCTGAAGGAAACGCATTATGAGAAATGCGTGTCCTGAAGAAAACGCATTGAAGGAAATGCGTGTCCTTAATGGAACGCAT
The DNA here is from genome assembly GCA_954870635.1 of Arctium minus. Lineage (NCBI taxonomy): Eukaryota > Viridiplantae > Streptophyta > Magnoliopsida > Asterales > Asteraceae > Arctium > Arctium minus. Next base: position 112,392,118 of record OX941084.1, read on the forward strand.
ATCATACTTAGAAATAACTAAAAAACACAACAGAGTTTGCGTGTCACTAAGGATACGCACAATAGAGTATGCGTGTTCTTAGTGATACGTAAACTACACAAAAAACGAAACAAACTAAAAGAATGCGGGTCTCGGGTTAAAAGCTTAATACACTATGCGGGTCACAAGTGAAACGCATAGTTGACTATGCGGGTCACAGGTGAAACGCATAGTTCACTTATGCGTGTCACAGGTGAAACGCATATTTCACTTATTTTGAACCAAAACCCTAGAATACGGCTATTCGAACCCGAAATCCACAAAAACTAAAATTAGAAGCACAAAACACGAAATTAAAGTAAAAGAAAACATACCTGATAGTCGATTATAAGGTCTAAACAAAACCCAATACGCAAATCGATCTAAATCAACTTGAATTTGAGTTTTAGAAATCGATGAACAGTGAAATAATCGCACATTAGTTAAAACGCACAATAATAGACCAAGAAAGAAATCAAAACAAAGTAAACGAACACTAAACAATCTACAAACATATAATGAAAAACAAAAACATACCTGAACTTTCCAAAATCACAATCTGAAATGAACAGTAAAAAAAACTCAAGAAGAATAGTACGCAGAGAGAATGGAGGGAAGGTGAATAGTCAAACAAGTTCAAAGATAATAAAGAAAAGAAAAAAAACACACAATTACTTCTATATATATTCTAAAAAACAAAATACTTAAAAAAAATAACAACTAAAAAAAAATACCTGAAAAGCCCCCATTACTCCCCCTACACAAATGCACAAAATTTAACAAATTAGTTTAGCATTTGCATAGTAATTTTAGAAATACTTACCTTATTAATTTCTGATCAGCAAAGGAAGAAATTAATCAGCAATATTCACTCCCCCTCAAAAACAGAATAGTCTCAGATATAGAAACCAGATATACACTCCCCTTCAAAAAATGCACAGACCATATGACAAAAACACAGACAACAATCATAAAGACATCAATATTAAAGATGATCATATTGAATATAAATTTTGTAACAACCGAATATATAAACTTTTAAACACTAAACAAATTAAAGTCTACTCAGTAGAATATCCCAGATTTATCAATCAGTTGAAATCAAACAGGAGTTGTTGGATACAGAAACATGTTTCATTGTATATCAAGTTAAGACATGTTCAGAGCCAAACACTTGCAGGTATCTATTCAGTGTGCTCGCATGTGATCTCTGATTAGCTTCAAGAAAAATGTAATTCTAAACATAAAATGAAGAACTTTGCATGTACAGACACTAAGTCATCAATAATTAAGATTTTCACAAATTTACAGGTTTATCGCAGCTCAAAATATATCACCAATTATCAAGAGATGTGTGCTCATTGGCATCTTTTAGCTGTGTGCTCATTGGCATCTTCACATGAGTGTGCTCTTTGGCATCTTTTAAGCTTTGTGCACTTTGGCATCTTTTAATCAAAGAGTTCATTAAGTAAAGAACATGCCGTAAACGTAACTTTCTATCTGACCCTATTGCAGGATTTGGGTCAGCCGCTCCCAGACCAGTTGGTCTTAGGGGACTAGGTGTCAAGCACCCCTTGAAACTTACTTTCCCGGATCAGAAAGGCTACATCGACATATCCTAAACCCATTCATACCAGTAGAACATGACTTTCGATCTGGTTCTATTGCAGGATTTCTGTTCGATCACTCCCAGATAAATTGACCTTAGGGGACCAGATGTCGAGCATCCCTCGGAACTTACTTTCCCAAACCAGAAAGGTCACAGGTACAAACTTTTAAACTCAAGGATTTCTGTATTTTAAAAGCTTAAAAAATAAAATCATCTCAATAACTCAGATCTATACCGAATAGCTTAGCCCATATTTTCATTACGATCTACAATTTTGATCACTTAAGTTGTTCAAGCAAAGTAAACCATAAATATGTCGACTCACATATCTTTAAAGCAGTATCTAAAGCGTCAAACATGTTGCTGACTTTTCGATGTTTGAAAGATTTGAACATTGAACATATGAAACTTTAAATATAAACAAGGCAACTTGTCAAAGATCCTAGACACACATTTTATTCAACTGAAAGAAAATTTGAAATATTAAACTTTATAGAATAAAATTTGTAAAGATTTAAACTTTTAAATTCAACATGCCAAGTTTTGAAAGGAAAAAGTTAAATCGTTTTTCATCTAAAGCTTTTGTAAAAATATCAGCAAGTTGATATTCAGTTGGTACAAAATATAACTCAATAGTACCTTCTTCCACGTGATGCTTTATAAAATGATATCGCATGTCTATGTTCTTGGTCTTGGTGTGCTGGACAGGATTGACCGATATTGCAATCGCGGACTTGCTGTCACAATATATTGGCACATTGTTGTATAGCATCCCGTAATCGCGAAGTTGCGTTTTCATCCAGAGCACTTGAGCACAGCAACTAGCTGCAGCGACATATTCAGCTTCGGCTGTTGATATTGAAACACAGTTTTGCTTTTTCGACACCCAGCTTATCAGTCTGTCACCCAAAAACTGAAGATGACCAGAAGTACTTTTCCTGTCCAATTGATTACCACCATAATCTGCATCAGAATAAGCAATCAAACTATAATCAAAACTTTTAGGATACCATAATCCTAAATAAGGAGTTCCTTTAATATATCTAAAGATGCGTTTGACTGCTAAAAGATGAGATTCTTTTGGTTTTGCTTGAAAGAGGGCACACAGGCACGTTGAAAACATTATGTCCGGGCGACTTGCAGTAAGATACATCAGTGATCCGATCATCCCTCTGTATGTCTTTTGATCCACAGCTTTTCCATCTGGATCCAGTATGAGTTTGGCACCGTGAGCCATAGGCGTGCCGATTGAAGTAGACTTGTCCATTTTGAATTTCTTCAAAATATCAAAGACGTACTTTGACTGATTGATGAATATTCCATCTGGAAGCTGCTTCATTTGTAAGCCGAGGAAGAAGTTGATTTCTCCCATCATGCTCATCTGAAATCTAGAGGTCATTAAATCAGAAAACCAATTACACAGTGATTTGTTAGTCGCACTGAAAATAATATCATCTACGTATATTTATACTAAGCATATATCAATATTAGTTGTATAAATGAAAAGAGTAGTATCGATCGAGCCTTTGGTGAAGCCGGATTTGACCAAGAAAGCTGACAACTCGTCATACCATGCCCGTGGAGCTTGTTTCAGACCATACAAAGCTTTATCGAGAAAATAAACATAATCAGGACGATCTTTGTCAACAAATCCCTCTGGCTGAGATACATATACTTCTTCTTTCAATTTGCCATTGAGAAATGCTGTCTTGACATCCATTTGATATACGGTGAAGTTGCGATAAGCAGCGAAGGCAAGAAACATTCTGATAGCTTCCAATCTGGCGACAGGTGCAAATGTTTCATCATAGTCAATACCTTTTTCTTGTCGATATCCTTTGGCTACTAACCTTGCTTTGTTCCGAACGACAATACCATCTTTGTCCTTTTTATTCTTGAATATCCACTTTGTACCAATGATGCTTTTATCCTTTGGCCTTGGTACAAGTCTCCACACTTTGAGCGCGTCAAACTGATTGAGCTCCTCTTGCATTGCTAAAATCAAGTCTGGATCTTCCAACGCTTCAGAAACTCTGGTAGGTTCAATCTTGCTTAGGAAGCAAGTGTACAAACATTCGTTGGAAGAAGCTGTTCTGGAGCGAGTAGAAACACTTGCTTGAGGATCCCCAATAATTTGATGGATTGGATGAGATCTTGTCCATTTTGTTGTATGAGGGAGAGGATCAATAACTTCTTGAACCACTTCTCTTCGTTGATGAGGATCTTCAGAAGAAATAATGTCAGAAGATGATACAGATATGATTTCAACTGGAGGAGGTATTTCCATGACATCAGATTCAGGCTCTTGATGACCAGACGTAGCTTGTACTTCTTGTTGAACATTTTCTTCTGGGAGAACTTCATCTTCTACAGATTCCTCATGGACAGTTTCAGCAATTTCTGGTTCAGAGATGACTTGATCAAGATGATGTTCAGAATGTATGTCTTGAATTTCAGGAGATATTGAAGCAGCATTAGGTTCAGAGGTTGATGCAGCGGAGTTAGGATTAGATGCACTCACAGATTCCTGATTCAAGACATTTGACACATTATCAGTGTTTGGTTTAGGAACATCATCATAAAAATTTTCAAACAAAAAATCTAGATCAGAAAGATTAGACAAAGAAGTAGAAGGATCCTGATTTGTCGACTGAAGTGCAGGTTCTGAACTAATTTGTTCAGAAGCTGAGTTTTCAGTAATAGCGGGTTCTGAACTGTGTTGTCCAGAAGCCAAATCGGCAGCTTCATCAAATTTGACATTCACTGACTCTATCACTTTTCTTGCAGAGAGAAGAAAAACTCTGTAAGCCGCAGAGTTAGAAGAATAGCCCAGAAATACACCTTCATCTGCCTTTGGACTAAATTTGTTCAGATTATCTCTGTCATTCAAAACATAGCATTTACACCCGAAAGACTTGAAATATTTGATGTTGGGTTTGATACCGTTCATCAATTCATATGGAGTCTTGTTGAACCGGTGGTGTAGAATTGATCTGTTTTGAGTATGACAGGCAGTTGATATGGCTTCAGCCCAGTGATACAAAGGAAGACCTGAATAAGCAAGCATAGATCTAGCAGCTTCCACAAGCGTTCTGTTTCTTCTTTCAACAACTCCATTCTGTTGCGGTGTTCTTGCAGCAGAAAACTGTTGTTGTATACTTTGATCTTCATAGAATGCTTGAAGAGTTGAATTCTTGAATTCGGTGCCATTATCTGATCTTACAACTTTGACGTGTTTTTGCTTATTTGTCTGAATAGTTTTGATGAGGTTGATGAGAATTTCGGGTGTCTCGTCTTTATATTTGAGATATTTCACCCATGTATATCTGGAGTAATCATCAACAACAACCAAAACATACTTCTTCTTCCCAATACTCTTTGTCTTCATTGGTCCACACAAATCAACGTGAATTAGATCTAGAATGTCCGCAGTGCAATGTTCAGGCTTTGGTTTATGAGATGCTTTCTTCATCTTTCCTTTCTTGCAGTCCTGACAGAGATGGTCTTTCTGGAAACGGAAGATTGGAAGACCTCTCACGGAATCATTCTTGACCAAGCGATCCATATATTTGAAATTGAGATGAGCTAGTCGACGGTGCCACACCCAACTTTCATGAATAGAGGCTTTTGATAGAAGACAAATATCTGATGGAACCTTTACTTCGGAAAGATTAATGGTATAAAGATTTGATCGTCTCTTTCCAACAAGTAAGTCCATGCCGCTATTATTCTTTACAGCAACTCTTTTAGACTTGAAACTGACTTCAAGATCTTTATCGCAGAACTTTCCGATGCTGAATAGATTGTGACTTAAACCTTCGACATAGCTTACTCTTTTGACAGTTATGTTACCTTGAACAAGATCACCATAACCAAGAATGGGAGCCGTCTCGCAGTTTCCAAATTTGACACGACCACAACATTTTTCTTTAAAATTTGTAAGAAGAGATTTGTTGCCAGTCATGTGTTTGGAACACCCCGAATCCAGATACCATAATTGATTTAGCTGCACAATCAACAATTACTGAGATTTAGGTACCCATATAAATATGGGTCCCTTCTTGTTAGTCCTTTCCTTTTTCTTTTTCAAAATTTTATTTTTCCATAACATCTGAGATTGATCTAATAAAGCATGAACATCATCACATATTAAAGAAGAAACACAATCATCAGAATCATAATCAGAACTAGAGAGACAATATGAGATATTCTTTGAAATTTGAAACATTTGCTCAACAGAATATTTTGTAGATTTATTACAAAAGGCAAATGAGTCTTGTTTACAAAGAAAATCTACACATTTATTCTCTACAGAAACAATTTCTTCAGATCTCTGTTTCTTTTGCCAAACAGACTTCACAGACTTCTTCAAAGGCCTATCTGAAATAGATGAATCAGAAAAATTAGAATTTTCAGAAATATCAAACTCTTTCTTCTTTGACGTTCTTCTTTTACGCTTTGTTTTATAGAAATGATCATTTAGCGTAAAAGTGTCATCAACAATTTTAGATAATATATTTGATTTAGAAGAGGAAGTTTTATCAATAAAATCAAACTGATTAGTTATTTTATTTGGATAAACCTCAGAGCAAGAAACATCAGATGAACACAAGTTGATGGAAGATTTGATAAGACCAAAATTATTTTCTTTAAAACTCGATGTCATAAACGAAAAAATAACATTGTTTTCAATTTTTCTCAAAATCTCTTGTTCTTCCAATTGTTCTTCTAGATCAAATATTTGGCATTCTAATACTAATGGAGGTATATATCTCTTAGTATCATAAGGTACTGGAGATATATTGTCCTTATTAGGATTAGCTTCATTTAAAACAAAGAAGTCATTCGATCTAGAAGATTTAGTAGAAGAAACAATGTTTAACTTTTGTCTTTTCTTCTTTATTTTTTCAGGAAAATATTTTGCATTTTCTTGAGTGTAAACGAAAGGAACTTCCATTCTCTTGTTGTTTATCCGTTTCTTATTTTCCTCAATAGTAGTCTCTTTAGCACTTGTCCAAAGAGGTTTGTATTGAGAACCATATTTTGAAAGACCAAGACAGTCGTAATCATAGAAATTGGGAATCTCAATTTTAGCTTTCTTTAAAAACTGAGGATTTTTAAATCCAAGACCCTAATTTTCTTTTAACGACTCATAGCTCCTTGGTTTATGCATATGAATTGTTTGTTCAGTTTGATTTTGTTTATATAACTTTTCTTCTAATTCAAATATTTTATCCGAAAACTCTTGATTTAAAATTGACAAATTAGACAAAGAATCATGAGAAGTCTGTTTTTCAATTTCTAAATCTTCTATTCTTTCTTGAAATTTCTCTTTTGTAAATTTTAAAATAGCTTTTTCATCTCTCAGAGAAATCTTCAAATTTTCAATTTGAACAGACTTTTCTTGATTTTCGCGTTTTTCGGATATAAGCTTTGAACGAAAGTCATGTAAAGCATTTGTGATGACATTCATTTGCGAAGAAATGAAATTAAAATCAAATTCAGATGGTACCTCAGATTCATCGGTTGAAGTCTCCTCATCCTCATCATCATTGTTATCGTCTCCAATAAAACACATAGCAACAGTCTCAACATTGTCAGCTTCGTTATCTGAGTGGTCCAACCAATATTCCTCCTCAGCTAACAAAATTGTTGGGAACTGAAGAAAAACTCAAGTATGGTTAATGCTGCTGGTCAGAGTTAATACTGCTAGAAGACATAAAGGTTAATACTGCTGAGTGTTACTACTGCTAGTAGTTAATACTGCTAGTCAAAGTTAGTGCTGCTTGAACAAAGTTAGTACTGCTTAGCTAGTTAGTACTGCTAGTGGTTAGTACTGCTTAGTAGTTAATGCTGCTAGAATGAAGTTAATGCTGCTGAAGATTAATACTGCTTATATGATGAAGATTCGTCTGAAAGGATATACATGGAAGCTTAGAGATATACATAGAAGATATACTGAAGATATTTTATTTATTGTAATTATCTTTGTATTCAGTATATATTGTATAGTTTAGAATAATAATTAAGAATTTTTTTAAGTTTTCATTCTTTTAGAGAAAAACAACCTCAAGGCATAGATCCTAATTCTAGAGAAGTAGAATTTGTATTGGTGAGCCTGTTCATCAATATTGAGGTTGAGTGAGTAATCTTGTAACTTCAAAGCATTCAATAAAAGCTTACAGTTTATTGATTATATTCTGTCTTTATTTTCTGTTTGATTGAATATCAAAGTGTTATTCCGCAAACTTCTTTGATATTGTTTCTGAGAATTAATTCTTGTTGAGAATTCGATCCTGTCAAGTGGTATCAGAGCCAAACTCTCTCAGAAACAGTTATTCATCATGGAAAATCTTACAGAATCAAGCAGTACTTTGGTCTCAAAAGTTCCAATGCTTAGATCCAATGAATTTGACATGTGGAAGATCAGAATCAAGCAATATATTCTCCTCACAGATTACTCTATGTGGGACATCATTGAGAATGGCCCATCTGATGAAGGAAAGATTGGTGAAGATGGCAAAAGAACCCCTCCAAAGACAGATGCAGACAGGAAGACAAGGCAGACAGAGATGAAAGCCTTGAGCACACTGCTCTTGGCCATTCCAAATGAGTATCAACATCAATTCTGCAATTGCACTGATGCACAGATGCTCTGGAATGCTCTGGAGAAGAGATTCTCTGGTACCAAAAGTACCAAGAGAAATCAGAAAGCAATTCTGAAGCAACAATATGAGAACTTTATGTCAACCAAGAATGAGTCCATGACTCAAACTTTTGACAGGTTCAACAAACTAATTGGTGAATTAGCTACTATGGGAGTACAGATTGATCAAGATGATGTGAACAGAAAGTTCTTAAGGTCCCTTGGAGATGAATGGACCATGTACACTGTGTCATTCAGACAGAATGATCAGTTGGAAGAAAAAGAACTTGATGATCTGTACAATGATCTTAGAGTATTTGAAGCTGAGGTGGAGGCAAAGAAGAAGCCTTCTGGATATATTCATAATGTTGCACTCCTATCAGCATCAATTGATTCTACTGCTAACCCTGAATCAGTTAATACTGCTAATGGAACAAATCAAGATAAAGGCACTGATTCTGTGTTTGAAGCTTTTCTTTCTAATCATGGAAATTCCTCTTTGATTAATGATGACTTAGAACAACTCCATCCCGATGATCTGGAAGAGATGGATATTAAATGGCAGATGGCCATGCTCTCCATGAGGGTTAAGAAGTTTATAAAGAGGACTGGAAGAAACAACTTCTCCCAAAGAAGAGAAGATGGAGCAGGGTTTGATAAATCAAAGGTAGAATGCTACAAATGCCATCTGAAGGGACATTTTGCAAGAGAATGCAGAAGTGGAATGTCTCACAACAACAACCATCAACAAGCTCAATCTGGAAGCTTCAATAACAACAGAAACTCTGCTCAAGCCCTTGTTTCTCAACAAGGAATGGGGTTTGATTGGAGTGATCAAGCAGAAGAAACTATTCAGAATCAAGCTCTTATGGCTAAAGTATCTGATCTCCCATCTGAGGTAAGTTCTAATCTCTGTTCTAAAACTTGCATAGACACTGTTAAAAGGTACAGGGATCACAATCAGAAGATGAGTGATGACCTTAAGAGATTAGAAAAGGATATAAAAGACTATGTAAGGATTGTAGAGAGATTTGAAGATCAGATCAAAGGTTTTCAAGCCAATGAACTACAACACTCATATGACACAAATTACTGGCAGTGGGAGAAAAAGGATTTAGAACTTAAACTGACCAAATCTAAAGAGGAGAGTGAAAAACTGAAAGAGGAGCTGACCAAGGTTAAGCTTGATGTAGAAAAGTTTTCCAATGCTTCTAAAGCAATGGACTCTTTACTACAAAATCAGATTCATGATAAGCTGAGAAGAGGAATTGGGTACAAAACAACACCTCCACCATATAACAACAATTACATTCCTCCTACTTCAGACCTGTTAGACACCAAAGATAGGAAGAACTTGCCTGAGGGAGCCACTGAAATAGATCCCTGAGATGAGGTAGATGTTGAGGATAAGACTGAGAAAGAGGTTGGCAAGAGTAAGGAGAACAAGGTGAGTGGTGAGATTCCTCTAGAGAATAACATTATCACCAATGATGATTGTGGAAGGGCTTGGATCAAATCCAAGGACATAGAGAAGACAGAGGGAAAGTCTGGTAAGGTCCATTACAAACAGACCACAGTTGTGAATCCAGGTCCTTGCAAACAGTGTGCATGTAAGAAGAATGAGCCCCAAAAACAGGACAAAAAGAGGGGAAATCAAAGAAACTGGAATAATCAGTGGGCACAAAAACAAGGGGTTGATCTGAGTAAAATCAATAGACCAAAACCTTGTTTTATCTGTGGCAAATTGAATCATCTTGCAAAATTCTGTTATTTCAATCCTATGAAACAAAGGATGAATTTCCAAAGATCCATGCAAAAACCCTTTGGTTATAAGAAAATTGAAAAGAACCATGTGGCTAAGAAAACTGTTAAAACTAAAAGCCACATGAAGAAAAAGTCTGTTAAAGAAAGTGTCAATATGTGGATTCCTAAAAGCACTAAAACTGTTAGTACTGCTACCACAAATAGTGTTGCTGACAATGATAGTGCTGCTAGAAGTAATACTACTGCTAACAATGTTAATGCTGCTAACAAGGTTAGTACTGCTAAACCTGTTAGTACTGCTAAACCTGTTAGTACTGCTAACTCTGTTAGTACTTCTAAGGTTAGTACTGCTTCTAGTGTTGGTTCTGCTAAGCAAATCATATTGACAAAGTACTCTAATAAAGAGTGCTCTGAGTTTAAAAACCTCATTAAAAAGGAATGTAAATACTTTGATGAGAAAGGGAGACCCAAGACCACTTTTGCTTGGGTCCCCAATCATACTAACTGATTTATTTAATGTGCAGGGCAACCAACAGCTCAAGGGAAAGAGCATATGGCATGTTGATAGTGGTTGCTCTAGGCACATGACTGGCAACATGTCATGCCTTCAGGATTTCAAACATATCAATGGAGGACATGTTGCATTTGGAGACAATCTTACTGGTGGTAAGATAAGTGGAAAAGGTAATGTCACCAAAGGTAAGATGACATTTGAGGATGTCTACTATGTTGATCAATTAAAGTACAACCTGTTAAGTGTATCACAGGTTTGTGACAAACAACATAGTATATTATTTACAAATACTGAGTGTATGATCCTTGCTCCAGGGTTCAAGGTAGTTGATGAAAGCATGATACTACTTAGAACTCCAAGAAAGGACAATGTTTACTGTCTTGATTTGGACAATGTTGATAGTGATTCATCTCTAAATTGTCTTGTTTCAAAAGCCTCTGTAGATGAATCCTCCCTTTGGCACAGAAGGATGTGTCACATGAATTTCAAGACTATGAACAATCTTGTTAAAAATAACCTTGTAAGAGGTTTACCTTCAAAAGTCTTTTCATGTAATGATCATTGTGTTTCTTGTCTTAAAGGCAAACAACACAAAACTTCTCATAAGACCAAAGAGTTAAATTCTGTTTCTTCTTGTCTCCAGTTATTGCATATGGATCTGTTTGGTCCTACAAATGTTATGAGTATAGGCAAGAAATCTTACTGCTTGGTTATTGTTGATGATTACTCCAGATTTACTTGGGTATATTTTCTAAGGACTAAAGATGAAACAAGTGGACTTATCAAATCCTTTATTCTAAGAATTGAAAACCAAACTAATCAAAGAGTAAAAGTCATTAGATCAGATAATGGAACTGAGTTTGAAAATCATGATCTAAACACCTTTTGTGAAGAAAAAGGTATTGAGAGACAATATAGTGCTCCTAGGACTCCTCAACAGAATGGTGTTGCTGAAAGGAGAAATAGGACACTAATAGAGGCTGCTAGATCACTGTTGGCTGATTCAAAATTACCAATTACCTTCTGGGCTGAAGCAGTTAATACTGCTTGTTATGTCCAAAACAGAGTTCTAGTGGTCAAGCAAAAGAACAAGACCCCATATGAGCTTTTAAATAAAAGAAAACCGTTCATTGGTTTCTTCAAACCTTTTGGGTGTCCTTGTACAATTCTAAATACCAAATCTCACTTAGGTAAGTTTGATAGCAAAGCAGATGATGGATTTCTTGTGGGATATTCATCTCAGAGTAAGGCCTACAGAATATTTAACTCTTCTTCTAGAATAATTGAAGAAAGTGACAATGTCAAATGCAATGAGAACACACCAAATCCTGTTGGGTCTGGACCTCAGTGGCTATTTGACATTGATTCACTAACTAACTCTTTTGGTTTCAGTAATGAGTATACAGGAACAGGTAGTGGAGAATCAGAGATCACACAAGTTCAAGAAAGTATATCTAAATCTGTGATTTTTCCCATACCCACAGTAAATTCAGTTGAAGACTGTGAAAAGGAAGCATTTACTGAACCAAGTCAGAGTGAAGAAGACACTAGAGATGAGGAGACTCAAGAAAACAATGAAGTGGCATCTGAAAACACTTCAGTTGAGTTGCATGAATCTAATCTTGAGGCTGGATTAAATGAAGAACCTAGTTACAACACCAGAGTTCAAAAGAATCATCCTCCACAGTTGATAATAGGAGATATCTCTTCTCCTATGATGACTAGACATCAAAGCAGACTTCAGGAAATGCAGGATCAACAACATACAGTGCTTTCTTGTTTTCTATCACAGCTTGAGCCTAAAAAGGCACATGATGCTATGAAAGAATCCAGCTGGATAGAAGCAATGCAAGAGGAACTGTTACAGTTCAAGCTACAAGATGTGTGGGATCTAGTAGACCTTCCTAAAGGTCACAGAGCAATTGGCACAAAATGGATCTTCAGAAACAAGAGAGATGAAAGAGGTATTGTTATAAGAAACAAAGCAAGGCTGGTGGCACAAGGCTATACTCAAGAAGAGGGTATAGATTATGAAGAAGTTTTTGCACCTGTAGCTAGGATAGAAGCAATCAGACTATTCCTAGCCTATGCTTCTTACATGAACTTCAAAGTCTACCAAATGGATGTAAAAAGTGCTTTTCTCTATGGATCAATTGAAGAAGAAGTATATGTCTGTCAACCACCAGGGTTTGAAAACCCAAGCTATCCAGACAGGGTATACAAATTAAAGAAAGCACTTTATGGACTACATCAAGCCCCAAGAGCATGGTATGACACTCTGTCATCCTATCTCTTGGAAAATGACTTTGAAAGAGGAGTCATTGATAAGACTCTATTTATCAAAAGAAAGAAGAAGGATATCTTGCTGGTCCAAATATATGTTGATGACATTATCTTTGGATCTACAAGAAACAACATGTGCAAGGAGTTTGAGGATTTAATGCATCAAAGGTTCAAAATGAGTTCCATGGGGGAACTTACTTTCTTCCTTGGACTCCAAGTTCAACAGAAGTCAGATGGCATTTTCATATGTCAATCCAAGTATGTGCAGGATATTCTAACCAAGTTTGGTTTCTCAGAATCAAAACCTGCAAGCACACCTGTGGAAACACACAAGCAGATCACAGCAGATCTTCAGCAGATCTTGAGGGGGAGGATATGGATGTGCATCATTATAGATCCATGATTGGCTCTCTCATGTATCTCACAGCATCAAGGCCAGATATAATGTTTCCAGTCTGTGTATGTGCAAGATTTCAAGTTAGGCCAAAGCAATCTCACTTTCAAGCTGTTAAGAGGATATTCAGATATCTCAAAGGGCAACCCAGATTGGGACTTTGGTATCCTCATAACTCACCTTTTGACCTAATAGCATACTCAGACAGTGATCTAGGTGGGGCAAACTTGGACAGAAAATCTACTTCTGGAGGATGTCAGTTTTTGGGTGCTAGACTAGTCTCATGGCAGTGCAAGAAACAAACCACAGTATCCACATCTACAACAGAGGCAGAGTACATAGCAGCTGCAAGTTGCTGTTCTCAAGTCTTATGGATTCAGAATCAAATGTTGGATTATGGGGTAACCTTTCTACACACTCCAATCTTTATTGACAACAGCAGTGCTATTAGCATTGTAAATAATCCAGTCAAGCACTCAAAGACAAAGCACATTGAGATCAGGTATCACTTCATACGAGATTGTAATGAAAAGAAACTTATTCAAGTTGTCAAAGTTCACACTGATAATCAGTTTGCTGATCTATTCACTAAAGCTTTTGATGTGGGTAGATTCACTTTCTTGGTAACAAGTGTGGGAATGATAAACTCTGAATAATCTTCTTCTCAAAAAGTGGTTTTATACCTGTATATTTTTTCTTGGTGTTACTAATCTTCTTTTTCAGGATATGCATAGCAGTACTCAGTGTTTAGCAAGTTTAAAAGGAGTAAGTTTAGTTAATACTGCTAGTGGTTAATACTGCTAGTAGTTAATACTGCTAGTGGTTAATACTGCTAGTAGTTAATACTGCTAGTAGTTAATACTGCTAGTGGTTAATACTGCTAGTGGTTAATACTGCTAGTGGTTAATACTGCTAGTAGTTAATACTGCTAGTGGTTAATACTGCTAGTAGTTAATACTGCTTTCAGTTAATACTGCTAGTAGTTAATACTGCTAGTAGTTAATACTGCTAGTGGTTAATACTGCTAGTAGTTAATACTGCTTTCAGTTAATACTGCTAGTAGTTAATAATGCTCTAGGTTAATACTGCTTATATTCCGAATACTATAAATACTATTTGCCCGCCTAAATGTTCATAACGACTCTTTGCATACTGTTCTCTTGCGCTTAAAACCTTTTCTCTCTCAAGTTCAAAGTTTTCAGGCAAGCTTTTCACTAAGATCAATGGCATCCATGACTTTCATCGACGAGCACAACGAGATTGCGATGCTACAAAAGCCAAAGCAAGCTTCAGGATTTCATCAGATTGTGGATTTCCTCAAGACAAGCCACATTGCTCATGCTCTTATTGTATCACCTACAATCTACATTGAGCATCAAAGGCAGTTCTGGGCTAATGCAACCATTGTTGTGGAAAATGGTGTGCAAATGATCAAGACAAGAATCTGTGATCAATCACTAACAGTTACAGAAGAGGTTATTCGCATCAGTCTACGTCTAGACGATGCCTCTGGTATAACTTCTATCCCAAATGATGAACTGTTTACAACTCTTACAAGAATGGGGTATGGAGGCCCATTGGGTGTTTTCAAATTTTCTAAAGCAAAATTCTCACCCCAATGGCGTTTCTTTGTCCATACTCTTATGCATTGTATATCCAAAAAGACTACTGGATGGAGTGAGTTCAGCAGCACTATTGCCTATGCTTTGGTGTGCTTGGCCACTGCCAGAAAGTACAATTTTTCTAAAATGATTTTCAATGATCTTGTCTCAAACATGGGAAACAAAAAGAGCTTCTTTATGTATCCCAGGTTTGTTCAAGAAGTTATTACTAATCAATTGACGGATATACCTCAACCTGTTGGGGTATATGTACCTAAACCCCCCAAAGGCAAGGTTTTCTGAAATATGAGAAGATCTGCTGGGGACTCTGAAGGAGTTGACACCCCATTGTTCTCTACAATGATGGTGGTGTCCCAAACCAATGAAGGTATGGCAGCAGGGTCAAGGCCCCCATTAGACCAACCCACTGCTAGCCAAGCCCAACCTTCCCTCTCAAAATCAATTCCCCAGTCCCTTCTTGAAAAACCAACCTCTCCCATCACCCAAACCTACAAGAGAAAACAGGTAAAGAAGGCTCCTTCCCTTCTTGTACCATTACCCACTAAGCCTATAAGCCCTCTAAGGGAGAATTCTCCCCTAGAGAATATCCAAAGGGAAACCACAAGGGTGTCTCCCAACCCAAAGGAGGTGCTCTCTGAGGAGGAGGTAGAGCATATGGGTGATGAGGCTGCCACTACTCCTGCTAGCACAGAGGAGGAAAGTGGTAACATCAATAAGACCTCCCCCATGGCAACTTTGAATGAGCAATCATTTGAAGGTCCCTGGTGCCAAGAAACCACAGGGGTGGATAGTGCTTCTGCTAGGCAGAAGACTTCCACTACTAAAAGATCCAATGATCCGTCAATAGGGGGTAACACTCCTGGAGAAGGTGAGGACAGATATAACTATGATGAATTGATGGAGGCAATGGGCAACATCAACATGGATGTACTCAAACAGGGCAAAGATATAGAAGAGCTTAAACTCATAGTTCTGTCACAACAAGAACAAATCATCAAGTTGAAGCAAATGGTAAGGAAACTGATTCTGCAAAGGAAGAAGAAACAATTTGTGCTCAGAAGGAGGAAACCAGTGACTGATGCTCCCAAAAAGGGGGAGTCAGAAGCTGATGCCAAAGCTAAGGGGGAGCAAGAGGAAAAACATGATGTTGAGGGGGAGAATGAGCAAGCAGCAGAAACAGAGCCAGCAGCAGAAACCATTAATACTGCCAGTTCAAGTAAAGCAGCAGAAATGGTTAATACTGCTGAGCTGAAAGAAGCAGCAGAAACAGTAAAAGAGGTCCTTACAGAGCTTGAGATTGCAGAAACACTCATCAAAGCCAAACATGATACTCCCAAGGTCACCTCAAAGGCCAAAGGAGTTGTCATAAAAGAAAGAGGTGATGCAGCAAAGAACTCTAGCATTGAGAAGGTGATGGGTAAAGATAAAGGTAAGGCAAAGCTAGTTGAATCTGATAAACCAATGAAAAAGCAGAAGCTGATTGAATCAGATGAAGCTCTAGCTAGGAAGATACAGGCTGAATTTGAAGAAGCAGAAACCATGCAAGTACAAAAGGATAGAGAGATAGCTAAAGCAATGGCTGCAGAGTTAAACAAAGCCTATCAACAAAGCTTAGCGACAGAACAAGCCAAGCAGAAAGCCACATCTTTGAGGAAGTCTGATAAGATCAAAATGGATGCAAGGAAAAGACAACCTTCAAAGACATACCTGGGTGCTCAAGAGAGAAAGAAAATGATTACTTTCCTCAAGGGTGCAGTAGGTGTCAAGGTAGAGATGTTTTCAAAGATGTCTTTTGAGAAGCTCAAGAAGATGTATGATGCTGAGATGATAAAGCTTCAAGGGGATGATCTTGCAAGGGTTGAAATGGAGAAAAGAATGAAAGAAAGCAATGATTTCTTACAAAAACCATTCCCTGATGAGCAAGAAACTCCAGAGAAGGAAACAACAATTGGTGAAAGTCTAAGGACTTTAAAAAGAACAAAGATGATTGCCAGGAGAAAGCCTACAAAGAAGCCTAGATTAGTGGAAGAAGAGGCTGAAAAGGTTGCTGAAGAAGAAGAGACACCTGAGTCATCTACAATGAAAGAACCTGCAAGTACTGAGGATGTCAAGATGTACATGGTTGTGATGGACAAAGTGCCTGAACCAATTGCAGCAGAACCTGTAGGAGTTAAACCTCCTGAAGTCATTCACTGGGATGTTTTGGAAGTAGATGGCAAGAAGTATATCAGACTGAAGAGAAAAGATGAAAAGTATGAAGTCTACAGTACTTGGGCTAAAATTGTCAGAACATGCTCAAGGTCTGATATTGAAGAAATGTTTGAGATAGGGATGAAGTTGTATGCAGATCAGTTGAAAGCTCCAGGGATTTCAATTACAAAACTGGTGATGGAGTATCTGTGTATGATGTTCAAACCTGATGAAGTGAAGGAGATCATAAGGAGCGTTTTTCAAGCAGTTACCAATTGGACTTTGTATGAAACTAGTGGCGTATACTCTGTGACTTTGGATAGAAATCACATTGAATACTTCCTAGTGGACAAAGTATACAACCATAGCAGATTGAAACTTCATTTAATGTTGAAGAAGAAGCTTGGATGTGGTGAAAATTCAGAAATGGCTAAATACTTGATTCAAAGAACCATCAATCAGAGTTTGGGATTGGATGCAAACACAGGAATTTAGACCATAATAGAGTTTTGGGAGCATCTTGAAGAAAATTTGAAGAACTTGACTTCTCTTCCTAAAAGTCAAGTTAGGGGGAGATTGTTGGGAACTGAAGAAAAACTCAAGTATGGTTAATGCTGCTGGTCAGAGTTAATACTGCTAGAAGACATAAAGGTTAATACTGCTGAGTGTTACTA
The DNA here is from genome assembly GCA_954870635.1 of Arctium minus. Taxonomy (NCBI): domain Eukaryota; kingdom Viridiplantae; phylum Streptophyta; class Magnoliopsida; order Asterales; family Asteraceae; genus Arctium; species Arctium minus. The sequence continues at coordinate 112,409,832 of OX941084.1, forward strand.
CTGCTAGTAGTTAATACTGCTAGTCAAAGTTAGTGCTGCTTGAACAAAGTTAGTACTGCTTAGCTAGTTAGTACTGCTAGTGGTTAGTACTGCTTAGTAGTTAATGCTGCTAGAATGAAGTTAATGCTGCTGAAGATTAATACTGCTTATATGATGAAGATTCGTCTGAAAGGATATACATGGAAGCTTAGAGATATACATAGAAGATATACTGAAGATATTTTATTTATTGTAATTATCTTTGTATTCAGTATATATTGTATAGTTTAGAATAATAATTAAGAATTTTTTTAAGTTTTCATTCTTTTAGAGAAAAACAACCTCAAGGCATAGATCCTAATTCTAGAGAAGTAGAATTTGTATTGGTGAGCCTGTTCATCAATATTGAGGTTGAGTGAGTAATCTTGTAACTTCAAAGCATTCAATAAAAGCTTACAGTTTATTGATTATATTCTGTCTTTATTTTCTGTTTGATTGAATATCAAAGTGTTATTCCGCAAACTTCTTTGATATTGTTTCCGCAAAATTGTTCCACTTGCTTTTTCTCAGCCAAAGCTAATTTCTTCTTATAGAAATCCACATCTTTCACAATCTTCATTCTGCACTCCTTTGAAATATGCCCGGGTTTGCCACAGTTGTAGCAAGTCACAACCTTCTTATCTTCTTTCTTTGGTTCAGCTGCTTTAACAGGCTCATATTTGGAAAAGAAAGGCTTTGATGTAGAATCGGGGTCTACCTTCTTTGATCCAGATGAGAAACGAAGATTGTTTGAGCCTGACCGTTTTTTATATTTCTTTTGATAATGCTGAGTTAGAAGAATAATGGCTTTTTCCAATGCTTCGCCATCGTCATCTGTTGACCCATCATAAGCAGACTCTGTCAAGGCTTGTTCAGCCATTTGGCTAGCTAAAAGAGCGATTGGATCCACAGTCTTTGGCTTCTGCTTATCCAACTTAACTTTCTTCTTCATTACCATGGCTTCATCAGACATCAGAATTTCGAACAGTTCCTGAATGGGCATTTTGGAAATTCTGGGATCATTTCTCATCCGATGACAAGATTCTTCCCATTCAGGTTTGAGTGCATTGAGAAACTTCAGATTTGTCTCCAGATCATTCTTTGTTACCTTGATCTTATACAGATCATTAATAACAGTCCAAAACCTGTCGAAGACACTTTTCAGACTTTCCCCATCTTTAGCTTTGAATTCTTCAAAGTTGTTCATGTATCTTGTCTGACGAAGTTGGGTAGACATAGCAGTACCAAGCATGATTTTCTCCAGTTGTGTCCACATCATCATAGGATTGTGTTTGAAACAATCGATTCTGTTATAGATGGAATTTGGTAGAGCAAGAATCAAATTTGACTTGGCCTGATTGTCAGCTTGGTATCTTAGAAGTTCATCAACATCATATTCTATCAGTGCTTTTTCTACATCAGTAGCTGGAGTGTTTCCAACAGCTGGTATCACTTTCCTTGCCTTGACCATGGGACCTTCAGTCAAAGCTTTCATCATATTTTCCCCATTTGATTGTCTTTCGATGAAATTAATAAACCGGTCCTGCCATTGTTCAAATTCGTTCTCATTTATCAGCACAGACGGACGAGTATCAGACCCCAACGACATCATGAGGTCATTCTTGTAAAGTTGAGCTTGTAGAGACATTTTGATGAAATCTGGAATTCAGAAAATTGACTAAGTCTTGAAGACCCGCACACTTAAGAAATGCGTGTTCAGAGAGAAACTGTTCGGGTCCTTGATGATACGCACACCCAAGAAATGCGTGTTCAGAGATATGCGTGTCTAGAAGAGCAATGCGGGTCCAGATATGCGTGTTAAGACAGATACGCACTTTGAAGAAATGCGTGTTAAGACGGACACGCACTTGAAGATATGCGTGTTAAGGCAGACACACACTTTGAAGAAATGCGTGTTAAGACGGACACACACTTGAAGATATGCGTGTTATGGCAGACACGCACTTTGAAGATATGCGTTTCCAAAAGAGAGCAACCTGAGGAAAACACTAACACTTAAAAGTTAGTTTCACAATGAAGATATGATGGAAGCGCATTCTAATAATATGAATATGAATAACCCGCATACTTCATTAAACACACGCATACTTCAAAATCTATGACAAACATGCAAACTATAATATCGACCCACACAATATATGAATCATACGCATAATAGGATGAATGACCCGCATTTCAGGATGAATAACCCGCACATCAGAATGAATGACCCGCATACCAACAAACAACTATAAATCTGCTAATTCGATCATATCAATGAATTAAATCCAAACAAATTGCACAAATTTGATCAAAAACAAGATTTTAATACAATTCAATTAACAAATTCGATCAAAACACTCTAAATCTCAATAAAAAAACTCAAATAGAACAGACAACAAAACTCGTCCTTTTCCAGAATATATTCAAACTCAAAATCGAAGCACCAAATCACGTTTTTATGCAAATCAACAAGAAACAGACTAGATCGACTAACTAAAACGCATTTAAAAACATCAAATTCAATGCAATTCGATCACAAAACAGACTAAAATTGGTGAAAATCCAGAAAACGAGATTTTTCTTGAAAAAACAACAAAAATCAATCAAATTTTCGAATTAAACACACAATTCAGTAACAAAATTACACTAATCTCAATTCTCTCAAGATCTTGAAGGCTCTGATACCAATTGAAGAGCCAAGATCACAAGATCGTAGAGAGAGAATCTAGAGAGAGAAAGTGCGCTCCAAAATGTAACAGTAAATTCCAATCAAACAGTATTCAGTTCTTTCAGAACTAACAAGCCAAGGGGACTTAAATACCCCAAGGCATTTACAAAACTGATAACACTACTGAAAGAAGAAAAATAAATACAATGATTACTATAAAATCAGATCTAACAATTGTGCCCGAGTTGCCCGATTTTGGAGACTCTCAAGAATAGACCTGGAGTGGTTGACTTGATGTTTTCGGGCGATAGACTTGTAGTAGTTGAGCTCGGTGGGTGTTTTATGTGTAACCCACATGTTTTGAATTACTACATAACTATGAGATTTACTTTGTGTTCCGTTATGTACAATGTAATCGTGTCTCCCCCGTCACCAATAGGTGTGGTTTGGTTATGGAGTTTTATAATCCATGTTTTCGAAGACGTTGGTGTATGGGTATTTATCTATGTTTTAAGGTTTTGGTTATTGAAACTCATTCGAGTTATTGAGATGTTTTAGGAAGATGGAGTTAACTACGTTTTTGGTGTTTGATCATTATAAGGTCAGTTATATTTTACGAGCACTTTGGGTTTCGACTTTATTTAAAGAGGTGTGTGTTTTATGATCTTAATCACAAAAAGGGGTGAACGTTGAAAGGAGATTGTTTTAAGATTTAATGTATTTCAGTTTTGGTTTCTTTCAAACCAAACGTATGGGATTGTGGAAATCATGATTTTAAATAACATTCTTAAAGTTATTGTTTTATATTTACATCCCTAATGTAAAACTCTTGAGCTCACTAGGCGTTAAGCCTAACCTTTTTATTTGTCGGCATGTGCATCAGGTTCCAGAAGGGGGTTCGTTTCTAACAGTCGTATGAAGGGATGTGCTTAGTGATTCACGAGTGTAAGCATTTGATGAAGTCTTCCGCAGTTTGGAGATAGCGATACTTTTGGGTTTTAGTAGCACCCGTCTTTATTATAGACTGTTCATATAGAAAGAATGTGTGTATTGAGGTTAAATATTAAATTGTAGTGGTAGATGATTTATTTATTGGTGCATTTAGAAATTTTTTAAATTAGTTGCTATTTCCATATTTGAGGGTGTTACAATATACCCATACATGATACAACTTTTATTCATACATGTATAATAGGGACAATTATTGATGATGATCAAATAATTGAATCAACAACCAATAATATTTTATGATTACATTGGTACAGAACCAACAAACAAGAGAGTAACAAACTCTTTAAGGCTCTTTCCCGGAAAAGTGAATGCATCGTCGTACCTGTAAACAACATCTATCATTCGGGCAAGATTAAGATTGAGGGCAATAAGATCCCTGGAAACTTCCCATGGTTTGAGACAACCCTCGTTTAAATCCTTCCATGCGTTTTCAATTATTTTCTTAAGCTCGTCAATAGCTTCTTTTTCTGACACACCAAAGGTCTTGATATATGCATCAACTCCTTTGGCTGACTGTCCTCATTCACGCTCAAACTTCATATATAGAGAAACAAGGCATTGTTAATTAGAATACATTGGCATTAGCATTAAAAAACCTCTTGTCGTGTGATCAATATTACTTTTCTTGTAGAATATATATAAATTGTTCGTGTGTGCTAATCTTGTCATATATGGGCTATATATATTCTAGAAGTGATCGCGAAGTTAAAAATATGAATGTAATAAATCTAATAGTTTACCTGAAAACTCATGACATCATCTTGAAGTCTTCCAATTAACTCTGCAGATTGTATAGTCTTGGGATGACTTTGATACCAAATCAAAGCATCTTCAGTAACTACATCACCCATGCCTATTAAAGCGGATTTTGATATAAGATCGTAGGCAGAAGTGATTAACCCATTCTTCATATACTCTTGGAAAGATGCCACATATCCACTGTTTGTCCACTCAGCCTCTTCAAGGTAGCCTCTAGCTATGTCTTGAAACTACATATATTCCATGGCACAAATTAATAGAGAAGAGAAAAATAATATATATAATTAATTAATTATGGTCTACATGATATATATTTGAATTGAATCCCAAGTAAATTAAAATGAATTGAGATCATCATACTGCTTGTTTTGATGCAATGACAATATTTTCCCTTCCTTCTTTTGCAAGTTGTTTCTCAAGATCAGCATATTCATCGAGTAGAATTTTGAAGAATGGTTTAATATATTCCGGAAGTTGCTCCACAGCACCAATATCCCACCTGAAGGTTAAGTAATATGATAAGGTGATTGATCGATCACTAATTAATCAACAATATTTTAGTAGACCAACATTAATTAGTTTAATATTAATTACTATATATATATTTGGAATATTGACAATTTCATATGTAGTTAATACCTATTTATGGCATCTGTTAGAAGTCGAATCTCTTCAATAGTGGCATATGCATCATATGTGTCATCTAAAACCACAATGAACAACGTAATTTTGGTTGCTATGATTCGTGCTAGAGAGTAACGAGGCTCAAAGTATAACCCCAATATCCAAAAGTAAATCTCTGGTACTCTATCCCTTATATATGGAGTGGTTTCTTGAAACCTCATATCCTTCCACCACCTGAAAGATATATGGAGTGGTTTCTTGGTGAACATTCCGAAGAAATCCACCCCAAAGGCCCGACATACTTAAAGACTACCTCCCAGACATTACTTCAAGCGGCGGAGGTCCTAGTGCCTACTCCCCTGGCAGCACTAACAGACTCAACCTTCCTAGCGATCACTTGTAAAGTTTCCGGTCATAAAACATGGGTACCGGAGTTTAAGCCCGCAGTACCCAATTGACCATCCTAAAACAGACTGACTTACGTGCCTATGGATCCAATGCAACACAGTCTAACATTACATGCCTAACCCGAAATGACCAACGCACTCGAACATGTAACCAAGACCCAAAATGCAACAGGGTATATTAGTACGTACGTCATGATGGGGCTACTTGAGCCATTCAAAACCGGACATGTGCCCTCAAGACTCTTTTAAGTCGACACCGAGCCAAAATGCTCAAAACTCCTTTTTGACAAATTATTAACGCTTTTCAAATAATAAACGCACTCGACCCATACCATGAAATCACACGCTCCAAAATACTTGAATGGTCTCCAACACAGTTTAAGTCGGGACAAAAGGTTTTCCAAATAGATTTATACTCTTAATCCTTTCAAACGTCCCATAACACCAAATTAAACCTTTTACCCAAACAAACACTAAAAATGCTTTTTCACCAAATAATCTCATTTATGCAATAAATTACTAAACACACCCATTTATGACTCATTTATCAAAATGCCCAAAAATCATGTTACCGAAGCATCAAGTAACTAAACTTCTCAAATAATCCAAAACCCATCAAGTAACTCCACAATTTATAATTTCATGTTAAACACATAAATACTTTAAAATAAACATTTTGGCATGTACAACGTTTTCACAACTCACCTTGCTAGATTTAGGCTAAATCTAGATTTTTCCCTACTTAGAGCTCCTTTGAAGCAACTTGAATCTTCAAGGTCAAAACTTCCATTACTTGGATACATAAATTTTCCACCATAAAAATACATCCAAAATTGTAACACCCTAAAAACCAGAGTGAAATTGAAATGCAGAAACTGGACAAATAAACATCAACACTTAGTATAAACCTCCCAAAAAGGGGAAATGTACTTAACCTTTACAAACCTGAATACTGATATTGAACTCAACAACAAACTAATCTAAACATAACCTATCTAGATTACATTGGTTATTAATCCAATATCACCAAAAGAATGGGACTTAAACAATTGCCCAACATCAATACTAGTCATCTCAAAATCCCCGAGACCAAGCTCGTCACTCAAGCCCTTAGCAACCCACCGCTAACGGGAACCTGTTATACACATCATTTGAGAAAAAGTGTTAGGCTTAAAGCCTAGTGAGAACATAGAGTTTATAAATTTCAAGATATATAAAAAATTGTATCATAAGGAAATCTTTTCAATAAGGTTTAATTTTCAAATGAAATCTTTGCCACAACCGGGCCTTTTAAAATGTAAACTCATCATACGATGACAGAGATAACCAGTTTTACCAAGGATTGTAGCGTAACACAAAGTAGGTCACAATCCGAGTTATGAGTCGAAACACTTGGAATCCTTGGCCACGAACTACAAAGGTCCATACTACGATGTGAGGGAGGGCCCTCGAGGAAACCAAGTCATACTCGTTCACTAGGACTACCATATGACCCTTAGCTAGTAACCTATATCACATAAACATACCAAATTGTCCCCGAGGATCATATGCATCCATAGCTACAAATAAGGGAAAATATGATCCATGGCTAGTAATCGGTCTTGCATAACCGTACTAAACGGGCCTCGAGGATCATATACATCCATTTACAAAGAGGGGAAAAGACATCCCAATATAAGTCAACTCAATACCTAGGGATCCACTAGTAATGGTACAGACTCGTCACAACAACATATGTGACCAACCATAGATAGTCATATGGTATAACACAACATTTATAAACAAAAATGCATTTTCAAGTTTAACTTCTGGTAAGAATGAAAATCATCAAAAATGAATTTTAAACATTCTTTCAAGTAACCCACATAAATGTGCAAGTAAAATATCCTTTTACTTTAAATAAGATGAAACCCATCATTTTAATCGAAAATGATCAGGAACCCTAAAATCTCCCAAAACTTAAGTTATATCAAAATGTAGTAAACTTAGATCTGAAACCATAGAGATATATAGAAGTTCAAAATGTAAGTTTTGACATGTATAAAGTTTAGAAAATGGTAGTAGGAACTCACCAAATAGGTTTTAGACGAAAACCCGAACAACCAGATATCGACCACCGAGAGAAGACAAAGCTTTCTATACCGAACCCTTGCTAGATACACTCAATACTAGCAAGATACGAGGTCCAAGGAACCTCAAATGACAAAGAAGAAAGAGAGAGAGAAAAGAGAGAGAGTTTGAGATCTTGAGATATTACACCAAAAGTGAGATATTTGTGAAGACCCACCTTAAGTCGGCCAAGCAACCTCGCGGGTTATGCCGCGACTTCAACTCGCGGCATAACTCGCCCGTGTCCCTCAAACCCAAAACATCCAGTGGGTTTCGCGGGTTGTGCCGCGACCTCAAGTCGCGTTGCAACTCGCGTAGCTCCATAAAACCCAAACAAACAGAGGGTTACGCGGGTTGTGCCACGACCTCAAGTCGCGGTGCAACTCGCGTGGTTCGCTGTGGTTAATCCAAAACCAACAAAATCTAAACTCAAACTCCAAACTAAATGCGGTGCTAACGACAACGCTTAAACACAAGAGTAACAAGATTACATAACGGAAATCCGGGGTGTTACAATCCTCCCCAACTTGGGAATGATTTCGTCCCCGAAATCCAACTACTCGAAAAGATGAGGATATCTTCGATTCATATCCTCCTCAGCTTCCCATGTCACGTTGGCTCCCCGATGATGCTTCCACTGCACCTTGACCATAGTGACTTTTTTGTGACGCAAATTCTTAGTCTTTCTCTCTAAGATAGCATCAGGTTCTTCTACACAACGGTTACCCTCGTCCACTCTTAACTCTGAGAGGGGAATGACGCTTTCTTCCTCCGCCAAACACTTCCGAAGGTAACAAATATGGAACGTGTTGTGGATTCTGCTCAACTCTAAGGGCAGTTCCAATTGGTAGGCTTGCAAACCTACACGCTTAAGCACTTTGAAAGGTCCAAGGAAACGGGGACTCAGCTTCCCACGTTTTTCGAACCTGATAATGCCCTTCCATGGAGATACTTTAAGCAACACACGGTAGCCCACTTGAAACTCCATCAGTCGCCTCTTCTTATCGGCATAGCTCTTCTGCCGATCCTAAGCCGCTTTCAACCTTTCACGAATGCATTTGACCTTATCGGCCGTCTCTTGCACGATTTCAGGTCCGGTGAATTTCTTCTCTCCCGCTTGAAGCCAACACACGGGAGTTCGACACTTCCGCCCGTACAATGCCTCAAAAGGTGCCATCCTAATACTCGAGTGGTAGCTATTGTTGTAAGCAAACTCCACCAAAGGTAGGTGAGAGTCCCAACTACCCCCGAAATCGATGACACAAGACCTCAACATGTCTTCCAACGTTTGGATCGTTCTCTCGCTTTGCCCGTCAGTCTGTGGATGGTAAGTCGTACTCAACTTAACTCGCGTACCAAGCTCCTTCTGAAACCCATCCCAAAAGTTCGAAGTGAACCGACTGTCGCGATCCGACACGATCGACAAGGGTATTCCATGCCTCGAGACCACTTTATCGATGTAAAGTTTTGCTAACTTGTCCATCGGTAAAGTCTCGCGCATAGCTAAGAATTGAGCGCTCTTAGTCAATCTATCGACTATTAACCAAATGGTATCGTGACCTCGAAGAGTTTTAGGCAACTTCGTCATCAAGTCCATGGTAATGTGTTCCCACTTCCACTCAGGAATCTCTAAGGACTGAAGACTCCCATACGGACGTTGATGTTCGGCCTTAACTTGCGAGCACGTCACACAACGCTCCACATAACGCACCACATCAAGCTTCATTACTGGCCACCAGTAATGCAACTTCAAGTCCCTGTACATCTTTGTACTTCCTGGATGAATGGAATACTTGGACTTGTGAGCATCCTCAAGCAATAGATCACGGTTACCCCTAACTTTGGGCACCCACATACGACCGCTGAACAATTTTACCCCACGACTATCTTCCGTTAAGAGCAAACGCTATTTCGTCATGACTTCCTCCTTGAGATTTTCTTCCAACAAAGCTTCAACCTGAGATGTCTTGATCTTATCAACAAGACTAGACACTAACTCGATTCTCGAAAGTGTAACCCGAATACTTCCGCTATAGTCCTTCCGACGTAACGCATCGGCTACAACGTTAGCCTTACCGGGATGGTAAAGCAATTCACAATCGTAATCCTTGAGCAACTCAAGCCACCGCATTTGCCTCATGTTCAACTCCTTTTGATCAAAGACGTATTTCAAACTCTTATGATATGTGTAGAGCGTACATTTTGTTCCATAGAGATAATGTCGCTAAAGCTTCAAGGCGAACACCACCGCTGCTAACTCTAAATCGTGGTTAGGATAGTTCTTCTCGTGTATCTTAAGTTGCCTCGAGGCGTATGCGATTACCTTGCCTCTTTGCATCAACACACATCCTAATCCCATCTTCGAAGCGTCGCTATAGACCACGAAGTCTTCTGACCCTTCTGGAAACGACAAGATTGGAGCTTCACACAATTTCTTTTGTAGAATACGGAACGCCTTCTCTTGCATTTCGGTCCAATCGAACTTCACATTACTTTCTCTCTAAGATAGTGCCAGGTTCTTCTACACAACGGTTACCCTCGTCCACTCTTAACTCTGAGAGGGGAATGACACTTTCTTCCTCCGCCAAACACAATTTCTTTTGCAGAATACGGAACGCCTTCTCTTGCGTTTCGGTCCAATCGAACTTCACATTCTTCCGAGTTAAAACTTTCAAGGAAGAAGCAATCTTCGAAAAGTCTTGAATGAATCTCCGGTAGTACCCCGCTAGACCCAAGAAACTGCGGATCTCGGACGGACTCTTGGGAGGCTCCCAACTCATCATAACTTCAATCTTGGAGGGGTCCACTTTCACTCCGTCTCGAGTGACAACGTGACCCAAGAATTGCACTTCTTCAAGCCAAAAGTCGCATTTGGAAAACTTGGCGTACAATCTTTCTTTTCTCAACACATCGAGAACTTCGCGTAGGTGTTGCTCGTTCTCTAACTCGCTCTTAGAGTACACGAGTATGTCATCAATGAATACGATGACCAACTTGTCGAGGAATGGTCGGCACACCCTATTCATCAAATCCATAAATACCGCTGGTGCGTTCGTTAGGCCAAAAGGCATTACAAGAAACTCATAATGGCCGTAACGCGTTCTGAAAGTTGTCTTCGGAACGTCTTCTTCTCTTACCTTCACTTGGCGGATACTTGTTCTTCATTGTAGCTTTGTTCAACTCACGATAATCGATGCACATTCTCATTGTGCCATCCTTTTTCTTAACAAACAAGACCGGAGCTCCCCAAGGCGACGAGCTCGGTCTTACGAATCCCTTCTCCAAAAGCTCTTGGAGTTGGGATATCATCTCTTGCATCTCCGCTGGTGCTAACCGGTAAGGGACTCTAGCAACATAAGCCACTCCCGGTACGAGATCAATCCGAAACTCCACTTGACGATCGGGTGGCAACCCAGGCAAGTCGTCCGAAAAGATGTCTGGAAACTCACGCACAATCTTCACATCTTCAAGCTTTAACTTCTCTAGCTTGGCGTCGATCACGTAGGCTAGGAAAGACGAGCATCCTTTCACCAAACACTTGCGTACTTTAGTCATGGTGATTATTGCCACATCTCCCTTCCTCTTCTCACCATAAATCACAACAACTTCGCCACTGGGATTGGGAAGTCGAATTAATTTCTTGGAACATACGAACTCGACATGATTTTTCGCTAACCAATCCATGCCGACCACAACATCAAAACCCCCGATTAACATCGGCAGCAAATCAATTGGGAAATCTCTCCCTTCGATTCCTAGGATACACTTCTTCAGAACATCGCGGATCAGAACTTGACTACCATTTGCTATGTCAACTACTAATGCAACCTCAAGACTAGTAGTGGGCATAGCAATCTTTTGACGGAACAACTCAGATATAAAAGAGAAACTGGCACCCGTATCGAATAAAACACGAGCAGGTACTGAGTTTATAAGAAATATACCCGATACCACATCAGCTGATGCCTTGGCCTCATCGGCCGTCTTCTGAAACGCTCAACTCGGAACCCTAGGTGGATTCTCTTTCTTTACTGGCACGCTACCCGACTTGAGCTTCGAACAATCTCTCCTCATGTGCTCCGGTGCCTTGCACTCGAAACAGACATTCCCTCTGATCGGGAAATCCTTGGCGAGGTGATCAGCTTTCCCCACATTTGAAACAAGTTTGGGAAGTGGTGTTACAGTTACCGTGGTGGTTGGTTCTGCACTTCTGGCACCACCTAGCTTCTTGATAACTGATGAAGCTTCAGTTTCCGACAAACGGTTGGGTTCTCTTGGGAGGTACTGAACTGCTCTCCCATTTCCTCTTCTCAACAACTGCCACAACCTTCTCCGGTTTACTTCTCGCGTAAACCTCTTCCATAAATTGTGCCTCTTCAATGGTCTCCCGAAGGTTAGAAGCCTTCGAGTTTCGGACCATAGTCATCATGTCCGACGGTAGACCCTTCAGATAGGCCTTAATCTTCTCCTTCTCAGTTGAGGCCACATGCCCCACTAACCCCAACTTCTCCATGAATTGACGGGTATACTCTCTCACCGACAAATTCCCTTTCTCCAGCGCTCGAAACTCTGCCTCGATCCGATCCACAACCCTCTCATTGCAGTATTCCTCCAATAACTTTACCTTGATTCGCCCCAAGTCAGTTGGGCCAAAACAGTAGGAGAGAGGGTGAACTGGATGACATTCCACCACGTCAGCGTCGTATCCCTAAGCACTTGCGTTCCGAACCTTACCCTCTAGTCATCACCACACTCGGATGAACCGAAAGCCTGTTCGACTGCTCGGATCCAATTCACACATGCAACTGGGTCTTCGGAACCAGAGAACTCTGGTGGTCCGCAACCTAGAAAAGACTTGTAGGAACAACTCGTCCCACTTTTCGGAGCACCTACCACTCTGTGCTCCTCAGATCTGATCCTGTTCCCGGTGCCCCCAGAGCCAACCAACACATTCTCCTCCACTGCCTCATGCCTCCTGAGGCTCGTGTCCGGTCCTCCAACTTCTTCTGAAAAACCTCTTGCTGTTTCTCCATGGCCGACGTCACCATCTGCATGACGCTGGCCATCATATCAGTTTGAGGGTTTGCAACTTGAATAACGGGGATGGTGGATGCCAAATCTACTCTTGGCCCCAGCTCTACCTCCCCAGTAAATATCAGTGGCATGCTCGGAGGAACGACTGCTGACACTCTAACCACAGGATTCAGCTCACGCGAACTAACATCGCGAAGATCACTGCCGCCCGAAGGACGACTGCGTGTGTTCACCATACCTAAATAATGGTTGCCACACAAGCACGAAAAGAATGAGAGACAGATCAACAGAATAACACAAGGAACGTACTATTACATTACCAAATGTCACAGTAACGGAACTTCAAGCGCAATCACGTATAAATATTCTCATAATAACATTAGCTAAGTGAGATTATGAATATACAATACATAAAGGTTCTTAATACCGTCGCCACAACATTCGATAACTATAATTTCCGTCGACCCTAAGACCAACCCATCTTAGAAGTTCTACCCAAACTCACGAATCAATGCTTAGAATACTCAGTCTAAGTCTAGACATCTTACATTCATGCCTAGATCACTTAAACTAGAGCTCTGATACCAACTTGTAACACCCTAAAAACCAGAGTGAAATTGAAACACGGAAACTGGACAAATAAACATCAACACTTAGTAAAAACCTCCCAAAAAGGGGAAATGTACTTAACCTTTACAAACCTGAATACTGATATTGAACTCAACAACAAACTAATCTAAACATAACCTATCAAGATTACATCGGTTGTTAATCCAATATCACCAAAAGAATGGGACTTAAACAATTGCCCAACATCAATACTAGTCATCTCAAGTCGCGGTGCAAGTCACGGTGCTCCATAAAACCCAAACAAACAGAGGGTTACGCGGGTTGTGCAACGACCTCAAGTCGCGGTGCAACTCGCATGGTTCGCTGTGGTTAATCCAAAACCAACAAAATCCAAACTCAAACTCCAAACTCCAAACTAAACGCGGTGCTAATTAACGACAACGCTTAAACACAAGAGTAACAAGATTACATAACGGAAATCCGGGGTGTTACAAAACCATATAGCATCGACCCCTAAACACTTTACATCAAAACTTCCATATTGGGAAAAACCCTAGGTTTGACCTAATTCTCCCAAGGATCTTACAAACCGACATTAGAGAAATCAAACACTAGGAAACCATCATTGGAGCATTTATAACTTATTTTAAGGTTTAGAAATGGAAGGGATACACTTACCACTTAGGTTTGACGAAAACCTAGAAAACCTAACAATGAGCTTGAGGTTGAAGAAGAAGATGGAGATGGTGAATCCTTGACCAAAGCTTTCCATTTTACCACTTTATGGTGTTTCATCTTCATAAAATACAAGGGTTTGAGCCAAAGATAAGTTAGGGTTTGAAGGGGAAGGAAGGAAAACAATTTGGGAGAGAATAGGAGAAGTATGGATGAGAGGAAATGAGAAAAAGGCTGAAAATCCCGTCTTAACAGCAACCTGCGCCTTGTGTGCGACATTGACCATGCGACATTGCCCTAGGGCAATGTCGCTGGTCATAGTCGCTGGTGCGTACCAGTGCACGGTACACTCAATGCGATTGTGACAGTGCGACTGTGACTCGTCATAGTCGCCGGACATTGTCGCGGGACCTTTCCGGAGCCCCGAAACTCGACTTTTTCACTTCTAATACTCCCGATACTCCAAGGGACTTTAAACAAAACATTTCCCAACAAAATCCCACTGTTTACAAGTCACAGAAATGTCCGGATGACAATTACTTACCGAAAATTACGGGTGTTACAATCCCCCCAGCCTTAAAAGAGATTTCGTCCTCGAAATCTAAATTCCAATGGATTGCCGCCCGCATGAAAGGTTGTCCCTGTTCCACTTTTCAGAACCACTACCATAACTCTTATGCTGATACTCCCGTCAGCAGCCTCCTTGGGCACATTACACTTATATCCGAACGAATAATCATCTTACTAATGTAGCTTTTAACCGTGCGACTGCAGTTGTCTCCCAACCTTGGGTGACACGTACTACCTCACGGGTAGCTTGTGATCTCTACATCTCACCGGCCAATTCACCTCAAATCCACCTGATTCTGAACCCAAAGCCAAATATCGACACCAAGTTCCCATGAATCCTCAGATTCCTACTGATCCATTCTTAATACTGATAAAGATGTCCGTCCAAGACGCACCAACACGTCCTTCAGGTAACCGGTTAACACAGATCCGACTATCACTCAACTCCGTTCTAACCCCAACCTCAAAACATTCCCTTAGTAAGACCTTTATCACAACGGAAAACTTATACACATCGATGCTTAATCAACAACATCTAACCTTCTGCCAAGTTCCACCTCAGAGAGGTCAACATTCCCAAGACCCAATGGGGTACTTCCATGCATTCCCAGATTCATGGACTTCAAAAAAACAAGTCGACGCTTAAACCAAATGGTGATAACGAAAACATAGGCATCCCGTCCGATATTTCATTCCGGAGGTATTGTCGCTTTAAGGTTGACACCTAACAGAGGGCTATTATTCCCGATCCTACATTCCCAACAAACGGATCACCATAATTCCTTTAATCACGGAACCCACTAAGATGGTACACCATCAACCTACACCATGATGTCCAACAGACAAGTAACTCATTAAATCAAACCCAACCAGGCGCCGATAATCACTCAAGACATTTCCCCGCAGTTTTACCGAAGCATAGAGGTCAACCCTAAGATAACGGGGAAGGCATGAATCTATTACCTCAACTATTCAAACGTGAACCGATTCAAAAATTGAAACCCAAAATCAAGATTGACTACAAGTCGGATCATCCGACGCTTCAACTCCCAAGGACTTCTCTAGTCCTTTAATTACAACTCCTTCCACGACAGGGATTTAAATCTATAGGCCTAATGAGTTCAAGGTTTTCAACTAATATGCCAATTTAAACTTTTTTAAAATTTTCAAATACATAAGCTTTATAACAATTAATCGTGCGGTAAAATCCACTACCGATCACTCGATAGGTTGAAAGTTGATCACCGACGCTACACATATAAAACCATTTCCAAAATTTGTTTGATCAGTATTTACGTTAATAAAACGGTAACAAATGATGTGTAGCAAAATCTACGCTATAAACATGAAAATAAATTCCTGCACCACAACACGTGTAATAAATGTTTGTACAACTTCAAAAGAGAACTTCACAATTTTAACTTTAAAATTTTCCCTCTTTAACCAAAAACGTTGTGGCATAAAATTTTCAACAACCCTATATGCATCAGTTTACTCCCCAAAGCTCGGTAGAACGATGAGAAAGCAAAAAATTCCAAATCGAGTTTAAAACTTTGAGCCGCACAGATGAACACATTTGACCAAAATAGTAACTACAACGACATGAATACCGCTAACTCGTTTAATGCATTGCGAAAAAATTCTAACAGTAAAATCAATAACTGAAATAACATAAATCATTTATATGTTTACTCACACCAACAATATAATTTAATCCCAATACAAATAATATACAATGATTGACATTTGTATAAAGCTCGAAGATAATTAACATAGTAATGAAACTTCCCCAAAACAACATGCGAGATGACATCTATTAACAAAACTCATCAATTAACGCACACAAAATGCATAT
Organism: Arctium minus; assembly: GCA_954870635.1. Classification (NCBI taxonomy): domain Eukaryota; kingdom Viridiplantae; phylum Streptophyta; class Magnoliopsida; order Asterales; family Asteraceae; genus Arctium; species Arctium minus. The sequence continues at coordinate 112,426,135 of OX941084.1, forward strand.
GTACATGTTCCCAGAATTTATTTACGCGACACAAAATGTCGTAAGATAAGATACTATGAACCCATCTGAATTTTCATAAAATATATTCAATAGCGCTAAAATCAAGCGGTATCAAAATTTTCATTTCCCAACAAATAAGTATAAGACGACGATAAGTCTAAAAATGTCAAAATTCTAAAAAAACCCCACAACGTAAGATAAAGACACCATTTTCATCAAAACTTTAATGAGACACGACGCCTAACAAGCTCGTAAATTTACACGCAATAAAATTATAACCCACGCATTTCAAAGTACACTCACGCACCCAAAAGGTTGCAAAGCTATACACCATAAAATTAAACACGACTCACACAGACCAAATTTCTCCAGAGAATTCTAACTCAAGAACATGAGAACAATTCTTCCTTTAAAACCTTAACATACGTGGAGGAGGTCTAATGTCAAGGTCATAAATTGCAGTTACTTGTCCAAGACTCTAAACAACATCAAAACAAGGACATCACAATATCCGAAAATGGTGTTGGACAACAACGAGGATAAAGAAAATCTTAACAAGGTTTGTAACCACATGTAATAAAATAATTTTATGCATGTTTAAAATCATAGTTTAAATACTTGTGTGTGCTAAAGATTTTTCCAATATTTCGTAATATAATCCACATTGTGATTTGGGAACATGAGAAGTAATTGATGAAATTTATTTCAGAAATAAATTTTGTGCATGAATTTGGTCGGCACTCAACGTCTTAGAACCACGCTTCTCAAATTCCTAGCCACACTATCGTCGTCTGAAGGCTCAAACATCTTAAGGCAATAATCACACTAAATTTGGTTAACCTTAAAATTTCACTTCGAACAATGTTGATTCCAAAAGTCTATGGTTCTAATCCAACCAATCATCCCGACCCGAAAGGGTCCACTTAATGCAACCACCATACTTATTGTCACTCTAAGTGACGAACGCTAAAATCATCAGTCTCTCCTAACGGCTACCCACTTAGAAACTTCTTCACTACCCCAATGGTCGTCACATCAAGGTAGTACAAGCATGACCATGTAGCATGTAGGTTGACCATAACACTGGCCAGGTGCCATTATGAACGTACCACACATGATCATCCTTGCTATCCTCGACAAGTTTCCCGTTTCTCACGATTCAATCCATTTCGAAATATCCTATCTTAAGGTACCTAATGGTGCAATTTCATTTGCAATCACTTAAAAGAACGCTAGTTTGAGTTTAGGTATCCAAAATCAACACCTAATTCTCTCAAACTTATCTGATACCAACTTGTAACACCCTCAAATCTGGAAAGAGCAACTAAATTAAAATTTTCAATAATACCTCAAAAATAGATAAGATCACGTACAACAAGTTTATACTTGAAATATTAAACTAGGTCAAACCATCAACGAAGGTAAATAAATTCTTCTACAAAGACTAGTTAGAGGTCGGGTGTTACTAAAACCCAAATACAAGTTGCTATTCCCAAGAAAAGGCGAAAGACTTCACCAAACTACTCACCCTCGAGAATACGTCTAACACCTATCTCTCTCCAAGGTGTCACTAGGACCAATCCCCAAACGAACCTGTTGCACATGCTGACAAATAAAAAGGTTAGGCTAACGCGTAGTGAGTTCAAGAGTTTTACATGAGTAAATATCTTTAAAATGATGAACTTCGCTTAAAGTCATGACCTTTCAATTGATGTACTTTAAAACGTAGAAAACAACTCTTATCCAATGTTATGCACTTTCAAAGATGGACACCTCATTTCAAACATGTTTAAAAAAATTGATGCAATGTAAACTAACTCGAAACATAAATATGAAATGACTCCCATTTAAGAAACACGGATAAAACGTTATATCTCAAAACACCTAAACACGTGTGGGGCAAAATACTCGACCCATGATTCATCATCAAAGCCACATATACCGTACGTCCGAAAAACATGGACACTAGGTCCAACACTCACGCGACCTTAAACAAAAGGAATCTAACTACCAAAACAAGGGGTTGACATAATTCATTCAAACCTTAATATACGAGGAGGAAGATCCAATATTAAGGCCCTCATTCACTGTCGACCAAAAAGAACCAATGACAATAAAATAAGACATCCTTATATTTAAAATACTGATAGCCGACAACGGGGGATACCCGTATCCGTTGAGAGTGGAGGAAACACCAAAGTATGCCACCTAAGCAACGTTAATCGCATGACACCTCCCGACATCACAGCCAGGTGTCCCTACGACTTCTTTAACAAGTGTCACCCCAAGTCAGTTGACCTTGATGAACATTCCGAAGAACTCCACCCCAAAGGCCCGACACACTTAAAGACTACCTCCCAGGCATTACTTCAAGCGGCGGAGACTTCCCTGACAACACTAACAGACTCAACCTTCCTAGCGATCACTTGTAAAGTTTCCGGTCATAAAACATGGGTATCGGAGTTTAACCCCGCAGTACCCAATTGACCATCCCAAAACAGACTGACTTACGTGCCTATGGATCCAATGCAACACAGTCTAACATTACATGCCTAACCCGAAATGACCAACGCACTCGAATATGTAACCAACACCCAAAATGCAACAGGGTATATTAGTACGTACGTCATGATGGGGCTACTTGACTCATTCAAAACCGGACATGCGATTGTGACAGTGCGACTATGACTCGTCATAGTCGTCAGGCATTGTCGCGGGACCTTTCCGGAGCCCCGAAACTCAACTTTTTCACTACTAATACTCACGATACTCCAAGGGACTTTAAACAAAACATTTCCCAACAAAACCCCACTGTTTACAAGTCACAGAAATGTCCAAATGACAATTACTTACCGAAAACTACGAGTGTTACAATCCTCCCAACCTTAAAGGAGATTTCGTCCTCGAAATCTAAATTCCAATGGATTGCCGCCCGCAGGATAGGTTGTCCCTGTTCCACTTTCCAGAACCACTGCCATAACTCTTATGCTGATACTCCCGACAGCAGCCTCCTTGGGCACATTATACTTATATCCGAACGAACAGTCATCTTACTAATGTAGCTTTTAACCGTGCGACTGCAGTTGTCTCCCAACCTTGGGTGACACGTACTACCTCACGGGTAGCTTGTGATCTCTACATCTCACCGGACAATTCACCTCAAATCCACCAGATTCTGAACCCAAAACCAAAGATCGACACCAAGTTCCCATGAATCCTCAGATTCCTACTGATCCATTCTTAATATTGATAAAGATGTCCTTCCAAGACGCACCGGCGCGTTCTTCACGTAACCGGTTAACACAGATCCGGATATCACTCAACTCCATTCTAACTCCAATCTCAAAACATTCCCTTAGTAAGACCTTTATCACAACGGAAAACTTATACACATCGATGCTTAATCAACAACATCTAACCTTCTGCCAAGTTCCACCTCAGAGAGGTCAACATTCCCAAGACCCAATGGGGTACTTCCACGCAATCCCAGATTCATGGACTTCAAGAAAACAAGTGGACTCTTAAACCAAATGGTGATAACGAAAACATAGGCATCTTGTCCGATATTTCATTCCGGAGGTATTGTCGCTTTAAGGTTGACACCTAACAGAGGGCTATTATTCCCGATCTTACATTCCCAACAAACGTATCACCATAATTCCTTTAATCACGGAACCCACTAAGACGGTACACCATCAACCTACACCATGATGTCCAACAGACAAGTAACTCATTAAATCAGACCCAACCAGGCGCCAATAATCACTCAAGACATTTCCCCGCAGGTTTACCGAAGCACAGAGGTCACCCCTAAGATAACGGGGAAGGCATGAATCTATTACATTTATGATCAGTTTTAATGAGTAGGCATTTGACCAGTAAGTCACACGACAAGTGTCACGACCCCGTATTGGGTGTCCAGACAGGTGCAGGTCGAACAACCCAGGGAATGCCAGTGACAAAATGATCCATACCCGACGAGACGGTTTATGAGATCTTTTTTCTTTCAGAATGTATGTTTTCAGAAATTGCATATTATTTGATACAATATTTACAAGTTGATACGTATTATGTGAAATGAATTTATTCACGCAAACCATGAAGTTACTGAGTTTTATAAGCTGACTATAGTATGCATCTCATGGACAGAAGATTTCAAGTTGGACAAAGGAAAATGGTACACTTAGAGACTTGCCTAGCCTATCTAAGTTTAATATTTATGTTCAGGCATTTATGACAGATAAATATTGTAACGCAACTCGGTATGGGACGGGTTAGCATTTATGTTACATATTTATTGAATGAAAATTAAATGATTACAATAGGTAGTTCTAAGCACTTCGAGACTAATGTGACTTAATATGTTATGTTCTTACGGCGTTTATCAGATTAATGTGCTTAATCGTACTTTATTTATGAATCTCTCTTGGTTTGGTTTGACGACATGCTAATAGTTATTTAGGTTTGTAGTTTTAAATATAGATTATAGTGTTATAATGTGCTTCGAGATGGTTGAATTCATGGTTTATATTGGTTTGGTGCGAGCAAGATGATTGATTTATGCTTGTTATTGGCTATTCTATGAAAATTGTATCAAAAGTTCAACAAACTTAATGTAGGGTAGCAAAAGAAATTTGTTGGTTGTATTAGTTGCCATGGTTAAAAGCCTGAATCCATTGTCTATATAATTAGAAGTAGCAGTTGCAAGACTGTCCATTATGACACTTCTGGATCTAGTTTTGATTCTGGTTATGCCTGAGAATTCTAATTTCAGAGAAATGTGAATCAGGTCAAAAGTCGTTAGAATTAGAACTGGACCATAATCAGTTTGAATATATTGAAATGAATCCCATTTCACTATATTTAAAATGATATTGTCATCTTGAAAAAATGCAATACTTTCCATCATGGGTTGTTCCAATAAAATGCAATGTTTTATTTATTGGAAAGTTTCTTTTGCCAGATTATCGGTTTCCTTATTAGCGGTCATTATAAGATATTAGTAAGATTGATTGTGATCAACTAACTGTATTCCTTAAAAAATAAGGAAGCAATGCTTGCAGAGCAAGATGTACAAACACAAGAACATGGATCGACCTCCTCGTCTTTAATAAAGGAGAAAGAAATCATCACGAAAGTACTTGGGGAACGTCGTGGTCACAACCGAGGGATTGCATGAAAGTTGAAGGGTTCCGCTTATTCGTCCTTTTTTGAACCGCGTACGCCACCACCCCAACCACTTAGTAGTGATGCGATGAAGTGTCTTTGATGTAGTAAATGCTTGTAGCCAGTACATGCATCCAGTATATACCTGTCCACCTGGCAGCCAGTTACCCCCTCCACCCGTTATAGACACACATGCATTATTTGCATCATTTATGACGGGACAACGGGCACCCCAACGGGCACCCCAGCGGAATGAGGATAATGATGAAGACACGAAGAGTGACTTGTTCGACGATTAGATATCCATGTATTAATATATTTGAGACGTTGACATTTACTTTATGTTATTAATTTTGCATCAAGACTTCCAAAATTATTGTATTACGGTTTTCAAATTATTGTATTATGGTTTTCAAATTTGTTGTTTAGTTATTTAAATATCAGGTTATTTGAATAAAATATATTTTATAACAAATTTAATTTTTGAAACAAAATATTTTATCTACAGCAATGACATGTCGTCACTGTAGGTGAAAATTTAATTTCTATTTTTCTACCTATAAAAACGACCAATCATCTATGTAGTTAAAAAACTTAATCATTACTTTTTCACCTATTGCAACAACCAGTCGTCGTTGTAGGTGAAAATATTAACTTTTATTTTTGTATATATAGCAACGAGTATTCGTCGCAGAAAATAAATAAATGTAATTTTTAATTTTTAGTCATTAGCTACGATATGTAGTCGCAATAGAAACCTATAGCCACGGAAGTACACAGACGAAGTCTACAGCGACAATAGTCGTCGCAATAGACCTATAGCGACGACTTTATGATCATTCGCGACAACTTATGTCTTCGCAATAGGTCACATTTGCTGTAGTGCATGATACATGATCATCGACCCATTTGACTTCAATATTTTCTAGAACATTTGCTTGTCTCAATCTTACCAAAGTGTATCTCATCGATGGCCTCTAGATATGTTATGTAATGATGTTGAAACAATGTTTATATGTTGTTCGTAAGATGTATGTATTATGTTACAAGAACGTTGTAACACTAACTGTCAACACAAACAACTTTAAAAGGGAACACATGAAATGCTTATGTGGTCAATGTAAATCACTCACATATATAGGGTTGTCCCTAGTTATCAACCACTTCACTGTTTTTCATTAAGACTAAAGATAAAGTTGATTAACACGCCAAAATTGAATCTCCCTACAAGGAAGATAATTGTTCCTAATATTTACTTAAATTGTTTTAATAAACTGACATCTAAGGAAGCCAAACTTCCTCCTAAAGTCTTCTCAATAACCTCTCATATTGTAACTCTTCTAGAGATATGAAGGTAGTGTGGCAAAAAGAAGTTGTACCACACTATAAAACTGTTGGCTTTCACCGACGGCTAGATTCGTCGGTAATCCGTCGGAAATTCGCCGGTAAAAGTCCGTCTGATCGTGGCCGGAATTTAGTGACGGATTATCGACAGATTTAAATTTTTAAAAAAATCAAAAATAAAATAATTTTGTGTCCGTCGGTAAATATTAACCTTTCTGACGGATCACCAACGGATGTGATGTTCGTCGCAAAATGTCTACATCCATCGGAAAGTGGTCGGTATTCCGTCGGTAATCACCGACACCTACTTTCCGTCGGTAATTTTTGGCCGATGATAAGACATTTTCTAGTAGTGCAAAGAAACCAAACATCTTCCTAAACACTATGACTCCATGAATATAATACAAAAGAGTAACTTAAACACTTATGCCATGAGAGGATTGACGCTTGATTTATCATATTTACTCATATTAGAAGCGTACTCGCGCAATGCACCGAGATACATTACGATTTTAATGTTTCATTTTATTTTTTGTCTATTTACAGTACGATTTTGGATGGTTTTAAGAAAGTGATAATGTTTTTTTATAAATTTATTTAATTTAGGCATAATAATATAATGTTTTTTATATAAAAAAATTAAGTATTTTGTTAGAATTTAATGATTATCTTATATATTTTAATATCTAGAAAAAAAACCAATTACATATTTAATAATATAATTAAAACAAAATTATAGTTATATAATATATTAATTAGTAGTGATACATGGAAAGGTCTGCATAAAAGGAAGACACTGCACATAACAAATTGGTGGGTGTTAGAAACATGCAGTAGTAATATTTATCTTGTGCTTTAATACTTGTAAATTAAGAAATTTTTAAAATCTTGCATAAAATGATGATACCTTGTGACTAATAATTTATAATATAGTATAGATATAGATATAGATAATCTACGTTGTTGAAAATGAATCGTTGTTGTACCTATAACGACGTAGATTAGGTGGGAAAACGATTTGTTTGACAAGCGTGAATTATGGAAAGTGTTGAATTTATTTAGCATTTGTATTTATTTACACAAAACATATTGCATTTGATAAAATGCTAAAATCAAATGGAATTGATAAAAGATTTGAATTAATATGATTAGGGATAAAACTTGGTATTTTTAATTTTTGAATTTTTGTGAATATTTTTTTATATATATTTAGGAAGTTCTCTAAAAAAAACTTATTTTTTTATTTATTTATAAGTTTCAATTATTTTATGTTAAATATTCGATTTTTATTCCATTTTTATCTTTCAATGTAATTTTAAAATCCAAAATCCATGGTACTTGTATCAAGTCATTTTTCATTTTTTAGTTGCATAATTTGAGCTTAATTTTGCATTGACTGGTAACCCAGAATAAGAAAAACGTTTAATATTCTAACCACCGATTCCGTAAGAAAATTTGTAACATCCCATACTAGTTATACTCACTTAAACGCATATAGAGCAACTAAGTTAACTTTATAGCAATATAGTAATAGTTGTAGACAACCGGACGTTAAGGTACATATATAAATATATACAGTCCCAAAAGTAACTATTCACAAAAGTAGGTTGTCTGGTAAGTCAGTCTTCAAAATATCTACTCTTGGTCTCTCAACCCGGATATTCCCCAAATCTGTCTCTAGAACCTGCCACGGAATAACAAACGTGGCTGAGCAATAACTCAGTGAACAGATCAATGAAATCAACAATAAACAATATAAGGTAAGTACAAATTATCCCTATAACCATGAAACGATAAAATAAATCAATCGAATATTACAAAGATATAACAAAGGGGTTCACATAATCACCCGTTCCGTGTTTCGTGTTATTCAAGTTCACATAAATCACCCGAATACACTAAACCCGTTGTTCCCAAAGAATGTACGGTTCTATGGGCATAAGTGAGAACTAGCGGTGTGGGCACGACACCCACTAGCCCTCGACTACTATTAAAGCAGTCCTAGTTCTGTTCTGTTCCTAGGATATCCATTCGCCCCTATGGCCGGATCAGGGCCAACGCACTTTCCACGCATATACAAGGACGCCGTAGTGATTATAGCCACCATGGAAGCATCACAAAGTCGGTGCCCCCGACTAAGTGTCTGGGTAAAGGATCACAACATATGTGATCTAACCGGATCATAAAGATATAACAACAATCAATGAACAATGTCAATATGGCTTGACTCTATCTAGTCGTGCCATTCTCAATCTGATAATATCACAGTCATTGGACCGATTCAACAAATCATATTTATCATATTCCATTAGCGCCTCAGCATTCAGAGTAAAACTCAAGAACCGGGCCAACGGTCCCTATTAGGGGCAGCAGACTTTGGAACACTCCTAAGTCGTTCTCAACTAATGGAACACCAAATGGAATTCAACAAAAGGAATTACACGATGAAAATGCAAGAAACAACATCATTGAGATCTTTTCGAACCTCAAGATTACTTTTCGGTAAATCATATTTGAATGGATCGACCCTCAACAATAGGTCAATCCCGTTCCAAGACAATAAGAGATCCGTACCTTTATATAGTCGAGATAACCAAAATACGATGCCCAAATGCCAAAGTGTCCAAAATCCTTGCTAGTCGGATTTTCCTATCACAAGTAATATATATGCCCTTAGAATTATGCAATGATTTCGTATATTTGTTTGATCTACTTAGCCTATTGACTCCCTTATATTAGCTTAATCTAACCTTATTTCCTTCTTTATTGTCTTATAGTTCAATGCCATTGTTATGAAAAGGATGCTAAATGAATAGAACATAACAATCAAAATATTTGAAGGAAAAACTCCCCTGCACATTTCAGCTTTTGTCCGTCTCTGTGTTGGACATATTGCTCATACTTAGGTGCTAACTTTTATGATATTGTCTAAATGGAAGTTGTACCTACGCTTCTTAGGAATCCAATCGCACTAGATTCATGATTTTTGAAGCTATGATTGATTTTATATGAATTTTGCACTAACAGTGTGCAGATCCCGAATTTACAGAGACCAGCTACTGTAATTTGAAATTTTGACATACTTAAGCTCAAAAATAGGTTTTGGATTCTTCATAACAATTGTTCTAGACACACTAAGTTTTCCAACAACATATTACACACCTCAATTGGATCAATGGTTAATGTTATACACATTTTTAAAGTAACAACAATTTTCTGCTTCCTTCCAACAGCACCAAAATTAACAATTTTTATGATATCAACACTACCATTTGATTTGATAACCATTCTAAACCATCTATGAACCAATTTGAAGTATTTTTACTTTGTTTTAACAGTCTTGAACATCACATAATCAAAAGTTCACTAGAATTTTAGGTTACCAAACATGTAATGAAGGATTACAAACTTCTTACCTTAAGGATGGTTACAAAATCTTCAAGATGTAGATTCCTTTAATCCCTTACTAGCTCCAGCCCCTAATCAACAAAAACACATATAAACTTAGTATGAATCTTCCTCAAATAACCTAGCTTACCTAATGGTTACCTTCAAGATTTAGCTTCAAAATCATCAATTTCTCACCATTTCACCAAATTTTGAGGCTAATTTCATGGGGATAGGTTTGGTTCTAGGGTTTGAAGAGAAACGTGAAGAAGAAAGAGATATAATCTGATTATGATTTCTTTTAATTTCAGAATTCTTTTTAGATTTTCCAATTTTTCACTTTTAGTCCCTAAAGTTTCATAAATTGCATATTTACCATGTTTAGAGAATTTCTTCACATTTTTGGTTTAATTATTGTTTCACTTATACATGTTTAACCCCTCTAAAGGTTATGTTTGACAAAGTTATTTCGTTTTAAGTCCATATGCTATATATAAGTATACAAAACAATGACCAACTCAAACACTAACTTTTCATTTAATGTTCGATATAAATGTCCGGTTATTATAAAATTGGCACTCTAATTATTTATAAATTTAATCTCGACGTGGATATAACGAGGCGGACAAGTTTTTGTCATTTCAGATGAGAACTCGACTTCTTTCATAATATGTGAAAGGTTTATCTTATTTCACTATTTATAATGGATATCGACTTCATTCTAGGGATATTTGAATATTGAAAAATGCCATAACATTAGACCATCAAAGAAGTAACCATTATTCAAACTTGTTTCTTGAATTTTTTTGATGAAACTAATATCAACTTTTGAAATTCTAAGTATGCTAAAAAATTATTCATACCATGTCATACACTTGAGACCACCAGGTATTCTTAAACAAGAATATCAACAAATTAAATGAAGCATAACAATATTCATATACCCATACACGATACAACTTTTATTCATACATGTATAATAGAGAAAATTATTGATAATGAGCAAATGAATTAAATCAACAACCAATAATATTTTATGATTACATTGGTACAGAACCAACAAACAAGAGAGTAACAAACTCTTTAAGGCTCTTTCCCGGAAAAGTGAATGCATCGTCGTACCTGTAAACAACATCTATCATTCGGGCAAGATTAAGATTGAGGGCAATAAGATCCCTGGAAACTTCCCATGGTTTGAGACAACCCTCGTTTAAATCCTTCCATGCGTTTTCAATTATTTTCTTAAGCTCGTCAATAGCTTCTTTTTCTGACACACCGAAGGTCTTGATATATGCATCAACTCCTGTGGCTGACTGTCCTCTTTCACGCTCAAACTTCATATATAGAGAAACAAGGAATTGTTAATTAGAATACATTGGCATTAGCATTACCAAACCTCTTGTCGTGCGATCAATATTACTTTTCTTGTAGAATATATATAAATTGTGTGTGCTGATATCATGTCATATATATATGGGCTATATATATTCTAGAAGTGACCAGGAAGTTAAAAATATGAATGTAATAAATCTAATAGTTTACCTGATAACTCATGACATCATCTTGAAGTCTTCCAATTAACTCTGCAGATTGTATAGTCTTGGGATGACTTTGATACCAAATCAAAGCATCTTCAGTAACTACATCACCCATGCCTATTAAAGCGGATTTTGATATAAGATCGTAGGCAGAAGTGATTAACCCATTCTTCATATACTCTTGGAAAGATGCCACATATCCACTGTTTGTCCACTCAGCCTCTTCAAGGTAGCCTCTAGCTATGTCTTGAAACTACATATATTCCATGGCACAAATTATTAGAGAAGAGAAAAATAATATATATAATTAATTAATTATGGTCTACATGATACATATTTGAATTGAACCCCAAGTAAATTAAAATGAATTGAGATCATCATACTGCTTGTTTTGATGCAATGACAATATTTTCCCTTCCTTCTTTTGCAAGTTGTTTCTCAAGATCAGCATATTCATCGAGTAGAATTTTGAAGAATGGTTTAATATATTCCGGAAGTTGCTCCACAGCACCAATATCCCACCTGAAGGTTAAGTAATATGATAAGGTGATTGATCGATCACTAATTAATCAACAATATTTTAATAGACCAACATTAATTAGTTTAATATTAATTACTATATATATATATATTTGGAATATTGACAATTTCATATGTAGTTAATACCTATTTATGGCATCTGTTAGAAGTCGAATCTCTTCAATAGTGGCATATGCATCATATGTGTCATCTAAAACCACAATGAACAACGTAATTTTGGTTGCTATGATTCGTGCTAGAGAGTAACGAGGCTCAAAGTATAACCCCAATATCCAAAAGTAAATCTCTGGTACTCTATCCCTTATATATGGAGTGGTTTCTTGAAACCTCATATCCTTCCACCACCTGAAAGATATAATATATATATATAGATAGGTTTATAAAGATGGTCAAGTACAAACTCTTTCAACAAATACCAGACTAATTAATTATAAAGTGCGTGCAGTGGTTTTCCTTTTTGATCGACGAATTGAATAACTTACTTTGAGACTATACGAAGTTCTTCCTTTTGTTGTAGCTGCAAATAGTTGAAGTGTATCGTTGCTAGTTTCAGTAGCGAACCATGTGTGGAACATTCTTGTTGGTAGTTGGAGAAATATAGCCTTGCCTCTAGTATTGGCATCCCTAGATGGAAGGGTCTCGTCAACGATTGTTTCACCTGGCGTGCAAGCTTACCATCGAGAGTGTTCACCATGTTTTTAAGTCGAGTTTCTGTGAATGCCGAGGCTTCATCCAAAATAGATTCTCCTCTTAATCTCAGTTGTGAAGATTCATATAAGCCTAACATACCCTTCACATCACTGCTAATGTATTCCTCGAACGTACCCGTGCTCGCGTCCTTGAATTTGTTGAATACATCTGCATGCATGCATGCATGCATGTCTTAATTAATTGTTACGATATATATCATTTGAATCGTATATAAATATATTTACGTACCACAAGAGAGTTTGTAACCATGGTGTCGGAACACTTGAAAGTTAACCGAAATTGTGTACAGATCAGCTTTATCATAATCTTGCAAGTTGAGGTCTTTGAAAAGTTTGTCAAGCTGTGCTTCAACCTCTTGCAAGAATAGATACGTCAAACCAAGACGGTGTACTGAATAAATCAAACTTAGTTTTGTATTTGTATCCATTGCTGGATCAATGATCAATCTTCTCAATTCTTCTTTTGGCTCCTCCATGGCTTTGGCATATCCTTCCAATTTCTATATATAAAAAAGAAATTAATTTAGCAAAAACAACTGTTAATAAGTTAATTTTTTAATTAATATATGGGAAGTCTTAATTACCGAATTGTCAAGAGAGAATGATAGGAAGAGATCACCCCATGCAGAAGGAGGGAAGTTGGCCAAAGGACGCACAGGCTCTCCAGTAGTTTTGGAGTTTGCAGCCATTTCTATTTCTATTTCTATTTCTTGAAAGGTTAATTAATTGATGTACTTAACTAAACCTCTGGATTTGTTGAATGATGCATGCATGATTGCTTGAAGGTGGCATTTTATACACTACTCCCAGTTGAAAGGTCGATCTATATATTACGTTTCAATTCTAAAGTGCTACAAAAGTCAAGTGTGGCTAGTATGATATTTCTAATTTAAATCATTTTTTTGATGTAAACCGTTATCAAGAAGGTAGGTCTAAAACAACATGGGCATGCAGATCTATAGTAGACTATTTTTTGCATAGAAACTTTGAGGTTTAATGAACTTGAAGTTGGAAGTGAATGGTTTTGGGGCTAGAAGTCAAGATTGTCACGATGGATGTTGTCAATTGGATATTTGGGAGCTTGCTTTTGGAGGGGCTGCTATGGTTTTTGATGTTGAAAGGATGAAGGCATTTTGTTGGAAAGTTGTCCAAAATAGCTTTTCTCCCCACTTTAATTGCTCTGGCTTAGTATTGAATTGAAAGATGGTGGCTATTCTCTTGGTCTTTCCTGCTTCCCCCTAGGTTTGTTTTAGTCTTCTTCTTAAATCAATTCCTAAATTAACCCGATCTTAAAAAGAAAAAAAGATATGTGGTTTATACAAATTGGCTAAAGATCTTTAAAATATTTCACTTTCTACCATTATAATTAATTATTTAATATCAGTTACTTTTTTTTATTCTACACTCTTGTTATTTTAGGTGCCGTTTGTTTTTTAAGAGGTCTAAAATCTGAAGTCTTATTTTAGTTACGATTAATAAGAGGTGGTGTGTAAAAAAATCTGAACGATTCAGACTTAAGAGCCATTAAGAGGTTTTTTTTAAAAAACAAACAACCCCTTAACTTACATAATCATATATTAATTAAAATACATTAAAAACATACTTTTTTTTAATTCATAACATTCTAATCGTTTAATCAATACCTTTAAAATGAGTTCAATATTTAATATTTTTGGATTTAATCATATATTATTAAATTTCATAAATAGTTACAAATTATTTTTAATGCTTACACTTTATATTCTCATAATCATAAATTAAATACATTACTATAAGGGTGGAAAGTGTAAGTATATAAAAAATAATTCGTACTTATTTATAATATTTAATAATATAATTAAAATCCAAAAATATTTAATATTTGGTTCATTTTGAAGATATTTACATGATGATTATAATTGTATAATTTGTAACAAAAACAGCGTATATTTTTTTATGTATTTTAGTTAATATACGAATATGTATATATATTTTTAAAAATGTAATCGCTTCTATCCTAGCCGTTGATTGTTTAACCCTGTGGTGTAGATGTGGTTGCATGGTTTATAACTTTTTTCTAGTTTACAAATGAATTAGCCCCTCTCTCTCTCTCTCTCTTTCTATATATATATATATATATATATATATATATATATATTATGAATCTCAAATTACTCAAGTAACAATATAATGAACAATAAATCTTTATTGAATGATTATATTGTTACTTGAACAATATGGGATTCACAATTGGTATCAGAGCAGAGAAACAAAGATTTTAATCCGAAAGGTAATTGATTTTTCTTTAAATCTATCGAACTATGCCTCACTGGGATGATTTTTGATTTTTCAATTTTTGCATTGAAATTTGTAGTTGGAAAAGTCAAGATTGTAATAGGATATTTGGGAGCTTGCTTAATTTTGGGTGGTGGCTATTGTTTTTGATGTTCAAAAGAGGGGGCATTTTGTTAGGAAGACCATATAATACCCTATCTTCTCACTTCAATTGGTCTCACTTAGTATTGCATTGAAAGATGGTGGCTGTGCTACTCTTGATCTTTAAGGCACATTTGCATAAACCATTTTTTTAAATAAAAAAAAGTTATAAAGGTCTTGTCAATATATTTAAAATGAGTTTCAATATTACATATTTTTTTTATTTAATCATATATTATTAAATATCATAAATACATACGAATTATTTTTAATATTTACAATTTTTATCCTTATAATTACAAGTTAAATAAATAACTATAAAGGTAGAAAATGTAAATATCAAAAATAATTCATACCTATTTATAATATCTAATATTTAATATTTGGTTCGTTTTAAAGGTATTGACGAAATAATTATAATGATATAATTTATATAAAAAGAAACGTTAATTTTTTATGAATTTTAGTTAATATACAATTGTACAACAAGTAATATAAAATAAATTACTCCACATGCAATTACATAACTAATTATAAAAGTATAAAATATAACTAAATAACGTTTTAGGCAAATTTGGGTAAACCCTAACTTTTTTATTAGAAAAAGGTGGACTACTCCTTTACCTAAAATCAAGGTTCTAAAAAATGCATGTTGGCGCCGCCATGGCGTCGAGGCGTGGCCTTGCCGCCACGCTTTACCCCTTGGCGTCGATATAAGGCGCCGAGCTCGTTATGGCGCGCCATGGCGCGTTATGGCGTTACAAATTTGTGTACTTTCGATTCTTCAGATTTATTTACTTCGAAAAATCAATTATATTTTAGAAATTCTTTTGTTCATCGTTTTATATGAATTTAATTTGTTAATAACTTGTTCATTATTGTTCAAGACACTGATAAAAACACACACATACACATATGTACATATAAATTATATACAAATTTGTCGCCTTAAGCCACGCCTTGGAAAACGTCGTGGTCGCGCCATAAAATAATTTGTTGTTAGAAAATTTGCTATCTTCGTCATTTCCCCATTTTGTAACACCACAAAAGTTTCATATAATCTCTTAATAATATATATATATATATATATATATATATATATGTATGTATATATTTTGTCACAAAAGGAACATTTGAAGAGAATAATTTTTTATTAGGGAAATTAACCAAAATATCTAATTTTATCAACCAGATTCAAATTTTAACCATTTTTCAGAGCCTTTTTTCCATAAAGTTGAATATTTATGCAGAAATTTGAATCCTAGAAAAAATTAAAGGAAAAAACGTAAAAATTTGAATCCTTACACAAAAAATTGAATCTTTATGCAGATTGTTTTTCAATTTTTTGCGTGAGGATTCAAATTTATACATAAAATTTGACTAACATGAGAAATTCAATTAAAAAAGTGGCTAAAAAGTGATGTTGGTTTGGGAGATTAATTTCCCTTTTATTTATCAGTTTAACCCAACGATTACAATTAAATCAACATAATAAAAATAAAAATCGAGGATCTTGCTTATCAACCTAGGGCTTTAATCTTTTTGATCGAGGTCCTAAGCGTGTACTTTTCCGTTGCTATTACTACTTCTCGATCGAGCTTATGTCGATGTGGGTTACATATTTATTTGAACATAGGGCCCAATGATTAGATGGAGAACCTCAATTTTCATGATAAAACGTTTTATGATAACAAGTTACATAAACGTTCAAAATGTGCATAACTATATCCACACGATAATGGCATCATGTGTTAACTAACGAACCAAGTTGCACGTTCTTAATGCATAATTCCACTGACCCGACAAACCCACTAGCTTGCTCTTACAGTTCCATCTTGACACGACAGATCCACTTGCATATTTTTATGATCAACACCTAGAAATACTCCCATAGCGTCATCAAAACAAAACTTACGATAATTAAAGTTTTAAATATAATTAAGAACACCACATGTACCGTCACTACAACAAAATTGGGTTTAAGACGCCAAAAATAGTTAAATGTCATAATACAGTATAGTGTTTTATAGGACTTAGGTTTATAGGAACAAACAAAAAAACGTCTTATCTAACAGTGTTACAATAAGTTTATAGGATGTTTTTAGACGTTGTAGTAAGATTTTTAAGACATTTTTCAAATAAGGGTGTCCTATTATTTATAGGACACTATTTATACTCTATTAGGACGCTTAAATATTTTTTAAGTGTACCTATAAACTCTATTTTTTTAAATGAAAGTCAACTTGTATCAACTCGTGGGGAACAATTGGAGAGAGTTTTATCTCTAAAACCTTGATAAAGAGTTGATTTTAAGGATAAAAAATCCTCCTCCACCTCCACTCCAATTTTCATCTAAATCATCTCCAACCATTCCTTTCATTAGCGTCGTAATTTGAGTCAAGTATTTATTGGGACGCTTTAATTTGAAGAGATGGATTTATAAAATGATAAAATGATTATTTTGACGTTTTAGGACGTCATCGAGTTTTAGACTTGGGATTTGACGAAAGTTAGTCAAGGTTGACCGCGTTGACCAATAGTTGACTTTTACCTCGTTTGACCCACAACTATTTTGATGATGAGATCAAATGGAGATATTTGAGATATTAAGAGACCGGTTTTGAACTTTGACTTTAGGTCGATTCGGGTTAACCATAGTTGACTTTTGGAGAAGTTAAGCCATTAATTGGATATGGTGGCTTGAAATGTGTAGTTTTTCAGTCAAGTGTTATCTGTAGTCGATCTACACGCAATCAGGTGAGCCTTCATGAGACTTACAATGGGATGCATACCTACGTACAAATTTATTTTCAGCATTATATGATTTGTCTGGTGATGTGTACGTATGCATGATGTTTCAGTTTACATACATGATACAATATATTTTACATGTATGTTCTGTATGATCGGTTGAATGCTATGTGTTTATTTTGTTTTCAAATAACTCTAGCATGTTATTTCATATTTAAGTTTTATGATCGGTTTTAACGGGTGGGCATTTGACCAGTAAGTCACACGAAAAGTGGCATGACCCCGTATTAGGTGTCCAGACAGGTGCAGGTCGGACAACCCAGGGAATGCCAGTGACAAATGACCCATACCCGACGAGACGGTTTATGAGATCTCTTTTCTTTTAGCATTTTATTTTTTCAGAAAATGCATATTATTTGATACAATGTTTACAAGTTGATACGTATTATGTGAAATGATTTTATTCACGCAAACCATGAACTCACTGAGTTTTATAAGCTGACTATAGTATGAATCTCAGGGACAGAAGGTTTCAGGTTGGACAAAGGAAAATGGTACACTTAGAGACTTGCCTAGCCTATCTAAGTTCAATATTTATGTTCAGGCATCTATGGCAGATAAATATTGTAACACAAGTCGGTATGGGACGGGTTAGCATTTATGTTACATATTTATTATTTTAAAGTCTTCCGCTGTAAACGTTTTAATAAGCCGAAATTTTGGAGTATTTTTAGTGGAATTGTCCAGATTACGTAACACTTTTCATAGCAAAATTATGGGTGTCTCAAGTTTGTATCAGAGCAGTAGTTCAAGAGAAATTGGTTATGATCTATAGCCTTAGCTTGAACTTTTAGTTGTAAGAATGATGCCTTAGATTTAGATATAAATCAATATTAGTATCGCACATAGAGCAGTATCAACATAACACATGTTAGACGCAACGTAACCCAACGTCAGTACAATATAACATTGTGTGGTAATGCAATATGTTTAAATGTCGCTATAATTGATGTTTTTTTTTCTTAGAGATGATTGGTGTTAAGAATGCACGTAGGGTGCTCAGAAGTAAAGCCCGCGCAAAGTGTGGCAGAACAACTAGTTTATGGGCTTATGTCGAGAGTAAGACATGTAATTGTCTAGATTTAGAAGCGTCAATGCAAATTTGATTTTAATAGCACCATAAATCTTAATCATAATTTGAGTTTTATAAATTTGTTTGCAATTGAAAATTACAGTCTCAGTTAATTTTCACCAATGCATGTTTAGTTTGGAATGTATGTGGAGAGTCACGTATCAAGATACAATAATTCAAGCATAGCACTACGAATATGCGTAAATGGTACGCGTACCGCAAGGGTACCTCTGTACACATGTTTGTCTAGCTTAGCTTAGTAACCGGTACATATTGTGGTCACTGTACATGGTTGGTTCAGGTAATTAGACGACGCTCACACTACGCCAAAAGATTCAATATCTTTAAAGTGGTTGGTCTTGTTATTATGTTTAAAAGCAATTTGTCCAGAAATTTTAGACATCAGATTTATTGTTTCTTATCAGTTTAGATGTTACATGCCTTGAAGTAACATTTGCCTATTTGATTTTTAGTTTAAAATCATGGATTTTTAGTAATGTCATATGGGTTGAAAAACGTGACGGTAGCGTTATGAATGCAACGAGGTTCGAATTAGACTTAATATTAATGCAACGAGGCCAGTTTATCTCTTACACATTAACTCAACTGTAAGAACCTGAGAAGACAACACATGATAGAGAGTTAGCAACATGGTACTTGCACTCGAATTTTGTGTAACATTGCCAAGACGGCTCAAAGGGTATTATTTACAATACTTACAATTCCATATTCGATTAGAAAATGATAAAGTTTGAGCTAGGGGTGTTGATTAACATCGTTGAAGAATTATGATGATGAAATTCGTTGTTATCCAGATAGGCAAAGAAGGATCATAGTTGATCAGATGGTGAGTTGCGATGATAGACATCACATTGAGTGTGAACAATCAATCTCAAGTAGTTGATCAGTAACATTTTTTCAATAGAAGAATGTTACGAAATAAAGAATGAGTAACCACCTTGAGTTTCTATTTTATACTCAAAGAAAATCTAGTAGATTTGGGAACAATATATGGTTCCAGGAAGGGAGGTTTGAAAAAAAAGAATATTAAAGGGATTATGTAAATCATTATGCCGAGGGCACCCCGATAGGGATAAGATGTGCAAGGATTTGAAAAGCTATTTTAGAATGTGTAGAAAAAAAAATGATACGTTACGACGTCAAATCGGTGACAGTAAGTCTGGGTTGCTCCTAGTTTCAGTAAGGGCTAGTATACCATGTATGAAGTCAAATTAGTAAGGTAAGCATTGATCTGAGATCATTATAGAGAAGGTAAGTAAGTGATAAAATGTGCGCTCCCTACCATATATAGATATGGTAAAGCAACGTAGAGTATGTATTATAATTATGTCAGATTACGTCAACAATTGTAAGTACGAACATTATTTAAGAATTAATGTCTCCAGCAACTATTAGTATATGCATTGAGTATTCCTAGTGGTGCTCAGAGATCTCAGGTTTGATGAGTGTTCTCAGCAATGTTTAGTTAACACACGATATATTTAATAAATGTGTTTTCAGCCATGGGAGGTGTATTTGCATGGCTTATATAGCAGTACATTATGTACAAGAAGTTGTCCATCGTATGCATAAAAATGCAGTAGTCAGACATGTTACCAGTATGAGTTATGTAACGACATGAGCATGGTAGAAGTACACAGTACATGGAAAGTTGTTCTAATAAGCAACATAGACCACTAGAGTTTCAGACAACATACATAACTATGTTAAAATACATCACTTGGAAGGTGCATAGTCATATATGACGAGTAAGGTAAACAAACTTCAAAGTATGTTGGATCGAAGGGTTAGTTGCAAGAGTTGATAAAGTTGTTTAACAATCAAGTTGGCCACAAACTTATAAGTTAAATTATCGACACTTTTCAAGTGTCGAATTCAAGGAAACGTAGATGATGAGTGAACTATCATAAATTTGGAAGGTGTCGAGGTTAACGACACACTCACTTGTATAGAGGAGATAGTCAAAGTGTTGGTAATGATAACGAAATGATTAAGAAACAAGAATACATATTTGGTACTAGTGGTGGTGTTAATGAAATTAGAATCTTTAAGATTCGGAAATGACATAGTAGAAAGAGAATATATTAGGACTAAGAATCTTCAACAACCTAACAAGTATAATTCCGAGGACGAAATTTCTTAAAGGAGAGGAGATTTGTGACACCCCAAAATGTGGTAATTAGTTAAATATGAAAACAAAATGAAAAAGAAAAGGAAAATAAAATAAAATAAAATATTGGGTTTTATTTTATTGGACCAAGAATGTAAAAAAAAAACATTAAAATGGGTCAAGTATGTCATTTAATACAAGTGAGGAGTGAATGCGGGAGTTTATATTCGCTTGGGCAAAAAACAAAAGAAAATTTCATATTGGGGTGAAAATGTAAAGTTGGCCAAAGTATTGAAGGCAGGGGAGCCAAGTGTCATTATTTGAAAGTTTAAGGGATGTGCCAAACGTTAACAGGTCCAAACATGAGGGACCTGTTTCGTAAAAAGTACAATTCTGAAGTTTGAAAACAATGGATCAATGTAAGGTTTTTGAGGCCGTTTATTGGCTTATTCAGCCAACGAAAAAGCCAATAATTCTAAGTAGCTAATACTCCAAGCTACGTTTTTTTTTCAAGAAATACTAAGAATCGAGAGAGAAATCGGAGCTCGAAAGTCTCCACCCGAAAATTCGGTTTATCGACGATTGGAGGTAAAATACTCAACCAAACTTCGTGATTTTTATGTCTATGGATTCGTTTTTAAGTTCTCAATCGAACCTTAGTAGCCTTATGTCTCAGATTTTAGTTTTGAAGGTCCAATTTTGAGTTTTTAACTGATTTTCGAGTGGTTTAAAAACGAAAACTTCAAACGAGAAAATGGAACTCAATGCTTGATGGTTTTTGTTGATTCTTGTTCCTATTATTGAGGAAAATGATTTTCTAGAGTTTTAGAAAGAAAACTCATCGAAAACGACGAAGAATCAAGAAAAACGACCGTTTTTTCTGGTCGCCGGATGTCGACGCTATTGGGACTGCGGCGGAAGTTTGAGTTGTGCATCTCACGTGGGTTGGACTCACTCTCAATTCTCAAAGAAAAACAATTTGCGCCTGTCCAATTCTAATGAGTTTTAAAAATAAATAGGCCTAATAATGTTAATTGGATTTAGATTATGATCTAAAATATATTTGTACTATTTAATCAATATTAGATTAATTAAGTTTTTGGGCTTAACTTAAGTAATCATGTTCATATTTAATAGGTTATATTAGTTTATTAATTTGAATTCCAAATTTATTAATATATTAATTTATTTTTGAAAAATAAATTCATTTAACTAATATTTTTCTAAATGATTATTAAATTTTTTTAGTAATTTAATAATCGCATTTAAGATGTTATCTTAATATTTAAAAATTATAAGACACTTTAAGTCGGGATGGATGATTCAGTTAGTTATTAAAGGATAAATCGACGTTAAAGGCCGTTATCAAACACAACATTTAGAGGTTTATTAAATTATTTTGATGGTTTAATAATGTGATTAGCGTCGTAATTTGTAACACACTCAAATATGGAAATATCAACTAATTTAAAATTTTCTAAATACATCGATAACTGATTCATATACAACAACAAGTTAAAGTTTAACTTCAATAAACACATTTCAATCTTTATACATGGTCTATATAATAGGGACGGGTGTTAATAAAATCCAATAACAGTCATTATCTCTAAACTGCGGAAGACTTCACCAAACTACTTACCCTTGTGCAAAACTAGTGCTCATCTCTTCATAGTATTGCTAGAACCAATCTCCAACTGAACCTGGTGCACATGCCGACAAAAAAAAGGTTAGGCTTGACGCTTAATGAGCTCAAGAGTTTTCATCATAGATATGTAAAACAATAAACTTTAAGAATGTTATTTAAAACGTGGTTTCCCAAAATAAAATACATTAATTTTGAAAGCAATCTCTTTTCCATCATTCATCATCTGCATGATTAAGACCACAGTACAAAACGTTCCTTCGAATATAAATCCAAACCCAAAACTAATGCAAAACATAACTTATACTTTAACATCCAAATACTGAAAACGTGGATAAACTCTATCATCCAGAACATCCAAAAATATGGATAAGATTCAATATTCAAAACCTTATAACATGGATGACAACCCATACTCAAAACGTCACCGAAAACATGGATTATAAAACTTCATACCCAAACAACACCTGTTGGTGACGGTGGAGACCCGGTTACATTGCACGTGACAAAACACAAAAGTAAGTCACATAACTATGTAGGAAAACAAAACATATGGATTATACTCATAAAACATATCGAGCTCAAATCCTCTAAGTTTGTTGCTCGAAAACATCAAGTCAACCCCTCTGAGTCTATTCATGAGAGTTCCAAAACGGGAACTATGTTCCAAAACCGGAACTCAGTTCCAAGACGGGAACTTATGCACAATGGAATTACACCTTACTGCCCATGGGACGCTGCCCAACCATATAGGTCCACACCTTACTTACCTTGGTGACCCGATGCCTTTTCCGTGCCAAAGTGGTGAACTTGTCCAAAACGGGACATTAAGAACACTGTGCCTATGGATCCATTGCACTACAGTCTAGAACTTAACATGACTCCAAATGAATGAACTAGCGCATC
The DNA here is from genome assembly GCA_954870635.1 of Arctium minus. Taxonomy (NCBI): domain Eukaryota; kingdom Viridiplantae; phylum Streptophyta; class Magnoliopsida; order Asterales; family Asteraceae; genus Arctium; species Arctium minus. Next base: position 112,449,800 of record OX941084.1, read on the forward strand.
CAAAACATATAATTCTCAAATAAAATGCAATAATGCAAATCATAACCAAAGCTCTACAGTGAGCTATTAAAATCAGAAAAATGTCCCCAAGACCCGACGAGGTCCAAACCGAGCCATAGGCTCAACCATCAAAAGACCAATTGTAAGAAAATCATAAAATGAAATCGGACATAAACAAGCCGCATTTATGAAAACTCATGCTCCAAAATATGGAGATATATCCATAAGTTTCTAACCGTAAATATACATATTCAACCATGTAGAATCTTTCCCCAAACACTTACATGGAGATCTCATCTTATCTCAAAACCCTAATTTTCATAGTTGAAGAGAAGGGAAGATTACCTTTACTAAGACTTGAATCCATCAACAATACACTTCTAGGTAACGAAAATGAGCCACAAACTTCCAATCTTCAAAGTGGTAAAAATGTTGGATGAAACCCTACAAATATGATGAAGAAGATGGAGATGAGATGATCTTAGTTCTAGCTTCCAAAACCTTGCTAGATTATGAAGAATCACTTGGAATTCCAAGTCTTGGTGCCTTAAATGCTAAAAAATCAATAACAAATGGAAGGGTTCGGTTGGGAGATAAAATGGGGAGAATGGTTTGAGTTTTTAATAAGAATGGGATGAAAATCGTATTTAACAACCAGGTTGTCCCTCGCCGGCGACAGTGCCCCACGAGAGTGACATCCTATCACAATCGCGGGCACAGTTTAACTCCATGTCCCGCTCTCGGTACAAGCACCATGAGAGTGTCCCGCGAGAGTGACACTCTGTCAAAATCCCGGGCACAATCGCCCAGACTGTACCGAGGACCAAACTTGACTTTTAACCCGATGTGCTCCCGTTGCAAAAAATCCAATTCTATAAGAAAGAATTCCAACTAAGGTTTAAACTGATGACAATAAATAAGCAAGGTGCAGGATGAGGATTTACCAAAATTATGGGTGTTACAATCCTCCCAACCTTAGGGTGATTTCGTCCTCGAAATCCATTTCTCACACAAAGCATTTCCTTACCACTCTCAGAGCTTATTGGGTTTCTTCGGTCCCCAAAAAGGTAACAAACTAATCATAAATTTCAACGATGTCAATCTCCCAAAACGACCGTCTCGTTTCCCAAGGGATTGTCTCTAATCCATTCTATCCTTGAGCTAAAACTAGATGACTTCGTGACGCAACTGCCATACTGATTTTCGTGAAGACTCCCACATCCAATATCCGCCTTGATACGCTACACCCACATTAGAGTGAACGTTGCCTTTTACTGGAGCAAATTCTAACCATGCGACCTCGGTTGCCTCCCAACGTTAGGTGACACTTACTACCTCCAGGGCAGCTTGTGTCCTCAACCTCTCTTTGACAAATTCGTTCTAGTTCAACACGATTCTGGATCCTAATTCCAATGGTCAACCCCAAACTCAAAGAATCCCCAAAATTTCTTAGTAATTCTCCCTTGCTATTGGCAAAGCCTTCCTTCACGGGACGTGCCAATACAATCTACAATGAGTCGTTTTATTTAAATTCGACTGTTGCACAACTCCAAACTATGCTCAACATCCAAAATTCAGTCGCTATAAACCTTTACCATAACAAGACAATCTTAATCATCGATACTTAATTGCTAACGTCTAATCCCCTTCAAGTTGCCACATAGTGCAAACACACAGTATCCCTCAGAATACATTGAAGAACCCCAACGATCATTGTCCTCAAAATCGGATGTCGACACCTATCCTCAAAACGACTATACTGTAAATGTGGGTGCACCGCCAATTATTTCGTTTGGGATTGGCATTCTCGAATTAAAGTTGACACCTAATATGACACTAAAATCCCAATTTACATCTCTAACGACGGACCACACTACTACATTTATTCGCGAAGGTTCTCCAAGATGGTACACCACCATCACATAACATGTCGTCGAACGAATAATCCATCAGATCAAATCGAACCATACGCAAAAAATCACACCAGGTTTCTACCCGAAACTTATCGGATCACCACTTGCATAACTAGGATAATAATATAAATCTATTCCCTTAAATAGTCATCTCTGGTCGGCGTTCATGAGGTTGAATTCCCATAATTCAAGTTTGCCAACAATTCAGATCATTCGCATTTTCAATTCCCAAGGGTGTCTCCAATCCCTTATTACAACTTCTTTCTCAAGAGGGTTTAAATCCATAACTTTAATGAGTTCAAGGCTTTTAAACTATAGGACTCACACATATGCCAATTGAAATTTTATAAGACTTTCAAACGCAATTCTTTATAACAATTAAGTATGCAAGTAAAAATTCACCATCACTTACTCGGTATTTGTGCGAAGTGGTCCCAAACGCCATTCATATAAAACCATTTCGAAAACCGTTTAATTATTATCCAACATAATAATGACAATAACAAAAGATGTGCAACAAACTTTTCAAATGGACCACGATGGCCCTAACTTGCATCAATTTATGCTGTGTATGTGAAATAATTTTCTGTAAAAAAAAAAACAATGTGTAACAAATAATTGTACAAACTCCAAAAGGGGAACTTCACAAGTTTAAGCTCCAAAACCCTCTTTTCACCATAAGACGACATGGGATCAAATTTCCCAACATACCTGCATACAACACTTTATTTCTTAAACTTAGTAAAACGATAGGTGCATGCGATTGGTCAAACGCAAAATAATAAAAAACAATTTTTAAACATTAGGCCGTACAAATAAAATGATATTGTCCCAAAATAGAGGCTACAATGACATGTATATCGATAACCCATTTATTGCATTGCGGGGAATTTATTAAAATCAGCAACCGAAGAATGTTCAAAGTTAATGTTCGACACGAACCATCATAAATCCTTCATATGCTTACTCACAACAACCGTATAAATCAATTCAAATACTAAATAGCATACAACGAATTACACTTGTATAAAACCCCAAAGAGAAATCATACGATACTAACACTTCCAAAATAACATATGGGATAACATCTACTAACAAAACTCTCAAGACGTCTCTTACGGTTGCGGAAATACAGGTGTAAAACTCGCATGAGACAAAATATTAAACAAAAATCATAAGTTAACGCACACAACAATTCTAGCATAAGCGTTTAAAGGTTTATCTACGCGAAGCAAAATGTCATAAAATGGAACTCCATAAGACCCAACAAAATCTCCATAAAACTCAATGAAATTCAATGACACCCAAAAATCAAGTGGTGCCAAGACTTTCGTTCCTAATATTCAGGTAACATAAGACAAAGCGTTGACCAAAATGTCATAATTCCAAAAAAAAAATCCTTTTTATTGCAATGTGATATAAAGTGAAACTTTTCAACAAAAGTCGCATGAAATAAAAATCCCAACAAAACTCAAACACCAAAATAGTGGAAGGTAACTCTTCGCCAAAAACCTTAACACATGTGGAGGAGATCCAATGTTAAAGTCATAAGTCGCAGTTAATTGTCCAAGACCTTAAACAACATCAAAATACGGACATCACAATATCCGAAAATAGCGTTGGACAACAATAAGAATAAAGAAAGTCTCAACAAAGATTGCAACCTCACGCAATAAAATAATTTTATACATGTTTAAAATCATAGTTTACATTCTTGTGTGTGCTAAACATTTTTCCAAGATTTCATAGTATAATCCACATGATGATTTGGAAATATGAGAAATAATTGATGCCATTTTATTTTAGAAATAAATTTCATGTATGAATTTGATCGACACTCAACGTCTCGAAATCACGCTTCTCAATTTCCACGCACCTTTCGCCATCCGGATGTTTAAACATCTTAAGGCAATAATCGAAGATTTCTTTGGTTCACCTAATAGTTCCTCCTCGAATAATGTCGATTCCATAAGTCTATGATCCTAGTCCAACCAATAATTCCGACCCGAAATGGTCCACTTAATGCAATCATCATGCTTACTGTCACTCCAAATGACGAATATTAAAATCATTAACTTCTTCTAACGGCAACCCACTTAGAAACTTCTTCACTACCCCAACGGTCGTCACATAAAGTAGTCCAAGCATACCCATGTAACTTGTAGGTTCACCATAACACTGGCCATGTGCAATTATGTACGTACCGTACATGATCATCCTTGCTACCCGCGACGAGTTTCCCGTTTCTAGCGACTCTACCAACCTCAAAACATCCTATCTTAAAGTGTCTAATGGTGTAATTTCAATTTCAATCACCTAAAAGTATGCTAGTTTGAGTCTAGGCATCCAAAATCAACACCTAATTCTATCAAACTTAAGCTCTGATACCAACTTGTAACACCCTCAAATCTGGAAATAGCAACTAATTTAAAGTTTTCAAAATACGTCGATAACTGATTCATCTACAACAACAAGTTAAGGTTTAACTTCAATAAACACATTTCAATCTTTATACATGGTCTATAATTGGGACGGGTGTTACTAAAACCCAAGGCGACGAGCTCGGTCTTACGAATCCCTTCTCCAAAAGCTCTTAGAGTTGGGATATCATCTCTTGCATCTCCGCTGGTGCTAACCGGTAAGGGACTCTAGCAACAGAAGCCACTCCCGGTACGAGATCAATCCGAAACTCCACTTGACGATCGGGTGACAACCCAGGCAAGTCTTCCGAAAAGATGTCTGGAAACTCACGCACAATCTTCACATCTTCAAGCTTTAACTTCTCTAGCTTGGCGTCGATCACGTAGGCTAGGAAAGACGAGCATCCTTTCACCAAACACTTGCGTACTTTAGTCATGGTGATTATTGCCACATCTCCCTTCCTCTTCTCACCATAAATCACAACAACTTCGCCACTGGGATTGGGAAGTCGAATTAATTTCTTGGAACATACGAACTCGACATGATTTTTCGCTAACCAATCCATGCCGACCACAACATCAAAACCCCCGATTAACATCGGCAACAAATCAATTGGGAAATCTCTCCCTTCGATTCCTAGGATACACTTCTTCAGAACATCGCGGATCAGAACTTGACTACCATTTGCTATGTCAACTACTAACGCAACCTCAAGACTAGTAGTGGGCATAGCAATCTTTTGACGGAACAACTCAGATATAAAAGAGAAACTAGCACCCGTATCGAATAAAACACGAGCAGGTACTGAGTTTATAAGAAATATACCCGATACCACATCAGCTGATGCCTTGGCCTCATCGAACGTCATCTGAAACGTTCGACTCGGAACCCTAGGTGGATTCTCTTTCTTTACTGGCGCGCTACCCGACTTGAGCTTCGGGCAATCTCTCCTCATGTGCCCCGGTGCCTTGCACTCGAAACAGACATTCCCTCTGATCGGGAAATCCTTGGCGAGGTGATCAACTTTCCCACATTTGAAACAAGTTTGGGAAGTGGTGTTACAGTTACCGTGGTGCTTGGTTCTGAACTTCTGGCACCACCTAGCTTCTTGATAACTGATGAAGCTTCAGTTTCTGACAAACGGTTGGGTTCTCTTGGGAGGTACTGAACTGCTCTCCCATTTCCTCTTCTCAACAACTGCCACAGCCTTCTCCGGTTTACCTCTCGCGTAAACCTCTTCCATAAATTGTGCCTCTTCAATGGTATCCCGAAGGTTAGAAGCCTTCGAGTTTCAGACCATAGTCATCATGTCCGACGGTAGACCCTTCAGATAGGCCTTAATCTTCTCCTTATCAGTTGAGGCCACATGCCCCACTAACCCCAACTTCTCCATGAATTGACGGATATACTCTCTCACCGACAAATTCCCTTTCTCCAGCGCTCGAAACTCTGCCTCAATCCGATCCACAACCCTCTCATTACAGTATTCCTCCAATAACTTTACCTTGGAGTAGCAGAGAGGGTGAACTGGATGACATTCCACCACGTCAGCGTCGTATTCCTAAGCACTTGCGTTCCGAACCTTACCCTCTGGTCATCACCACACTCGGATGAACCGAAAGCCTGTTCGACTGCTCGGATCCACTTCACACACGCAACTGGGTCTTCGGAACCAGAGAACTCTGGTGGTCCGCAACCTAGAAAAGACTTGTTAGGAACAACTCGTCCCACTTTTCGGAGCACCTACCACTCTGTGCTCCTCAGATCTGATCCTGTTCCCGGTGCCCCCAGAGCCAACCAACACATTCTCCTCCACTGCCTCATGCCTCCTGAGGCTCGTGTCCTGGTCCTCCAACTTCTTCTGAAAAACCTCTTGCTGTTTCTCCATGGCCGACGTCACCATCAGCATGACGCTGGCCATCATATCAGTTTGAGGGTTTGCCACTTGAATAACGGGGATGGTGGATGCCAAATCTACTCTTGGCCCCAGCTCTACCTCCCCAGTAAATATCGGTGGCATGCCCGGAGGAACGACTGCTGACACTCTAACCACAGGATTCAGCTCACGCGAACTAACATCGCGAAGATCACCGCAGCCCGAAGGACGACTGCGTGTGTTCACCATACCTAAATAATGGTTGCCACACAAGCAGGAAAAGAATGAGAGACAGATCAACAGAATAACACAAGGAACGTACTATTACATTACCAAATGTCACAGTAACGGAACTTCAAGCGCAATCACGTATAAATATTCTCATAGTAACATTAGCTAAGTGAGATTATGAATATACAATACATAAAGGTTCTTAATACCGTCGCCACAACATTCGATAACTATAATTTCCGTCGACTCTAAGACCAACCCATCTTAGAAGTTCAACCCAAACTCACCAATCAATGCTTAAAATACTCAGTCTAAGTCTAGACATCTTACATTCATGCCTAGATCACTTAAACTAGAGCTCTGATACCAACTTGTAACACCCTAAAAACCAGAGTGAAATTGAAACACGGAAACTGGACAAATAAACATCAACACTTAGTAAAAACCTCCCAAAAAGGGGAAATGTACTTAACCTTTACAAACCTGAATACTGATATTGAACTCAACAACAAACTAATCTAAACATAACCTATCAAGATTACATCGGTTGTTAATCCAATATCACCAAAAGAATGGGATTTAAACAATTGCCCAACATCAATACTAGTCATCTCAAGTCGCGGTGCAAGTCGCGGTGCTCCATAAAACCCAAACAAACAGAGGGTTACGCGGGTTGTGCAACGACCTCAAGTCGCGGTGCAACTCGCATGGTTCGCTGTGGTTAATCCAAAACCAACAAAATCCAAACTCAAACTCCAAACTAAATGCGGTGCTAATTAACGACAACGCTTAAACACAAGAGTAACAAGATTACATAACGGAAATCCGGGGTGTTACAAAACCATATAGCATCGATCCCTAAACACTTTACATCAAAACTTCCATATTGGGCAAAACCCTAGTTTTGACCCAATTCTTCCAAGGATCTTACAAACCGACATTAGAGAAATCAAACACTAGGAAACCATCATTGGAGCATTTATAACTTATTTTAAGGTTTAGAAATGGAAGGGATACACTTACCACTTAGGTTTAATGAAAACCTAGAAAACCTAACAATGAGCTTGAGGTTGAAGAAGAAGATGGAGATGGTGAATCCTTGACCAAAGCTTTCCATTTTACCACTTGATGGTGTTTCATCTTCATAAAATACAAGGGTTTGAGCCAAAGATAAGTTAGGGTTTGAAGGGGAAGGAAGGAAAACAATTTGGGAGAGAATAGGAGAAGTATGGATGAGAGGAAATGAGAAAAAGGCTGAAAATCCCGTCTTAACAGCAACCTGCGCCTTGTGTGTGACATTGACCATGCGACATTGCCCTAGGCAATGTCGCTGGTCATAGTCGCTGGTGCGTACCAGTGCACGGTACACTCCATGCGATTGTGACAGTGCGACTGTGACTCGTCATAGTCGCCGGACATTGTCGCGGGACCTTTCCGGAGCCCCGAAACTCGACTTTTTCACTGCTAATACTCCCGATACTCCAAGGGACTTTAAACAAAACATTTCCCAACAAAACCCCACTGTTTACAAGTCACAGAAATGTCCAGATGACAATTACTTACCGAAAATTACGGGTGTTACAATCCCCCCAACCTTAAAAGAGATTTCGTCCTCGAAATCTAAATTCCAATGGATTGCCGCCCGCATGAAAGGTTGTCCCTGTTCCACTTTCCAGAACCACTACCATAACTCTTATGCTGATACTCCCGTCAGCAGCCTCCTTGGGCACAGTACACTTATATCCGAACGAATAATCATCTTACTAATGTAGCTTTTAACCGTGCGACTGCAGTTGTCTCCCAACCTTGGGTGACACGTACTACCTCACGGGTAGCTTGTGATCTCTACATCTCACCGACCAATTCACCTCAAATCCACCTGATTCTGAACCCAAAGCCAAAGATTGACACCAAGTTCCCATGAATCCTCAGATTCCTACTGATCCATTCTTAATATTGATAAAGATGTCCTTCCAAGACGCACCAACACGTCCTTCAGGTAACCGGTTAACACAGATTCGACTATCACTCAACTCCGTTCTAACCCCAACCTCAAAACATTCCCTTAGTAAGACCTTTATCACAACGGAAAACTTATACACATCGATGCTTAATCAACAACATCTAACCTTCTGCCAAGTTCCACCTCAGAGAGGTCAACATTCCCAAGACCCAATGGGGTACTTCCACGCATTCCCAGATTCATGGACTTCAAAAAAACAAGTCGACGCTTAAACCAAATGGTGATAACGAAAACATAGGCATCCCGTCCGATATTTCATTCCGGAGGTATTGTCGCTTTAAGGTTGACACCTAACACAGGGCTATTATTCCCGATCTTACATTCCCAACAAACGGATCACCATAATTCCTTTAATCACGAAACCCACTAAGACGGTACACCATCAACCTACACCATGATGTCCAACAAACAAGTAACTCATTAAATCAAACCCAACCAGGCGCCGATAATCACTCAAGACATTTCCCCGCAGTTTTACCGAAGCATAGAGGTCAACCCTAAGATAACGGGGAAGGCATGAATCTATTACCTCAACTATTCAAACGTGAACCGATTCAAAAAGTGAAACCCAAAATCAAGATTGACTACAAGTCGGATCATCCGACGCTTCAACTCCCAAGGACTTCTCTAGTCCTTTAATTACAACTCCTTCCACGACAGGGGTTTAAATCTATAGGCCTAATGAGTTCAAGGTTTTCAACTAATATGCCAATTTAAACTTTTTTGAAATTTTCAAATACATAAGCTTTATAACAATTAATCGTGCGGTAAAATCCACTACCGATCACTCGATAGGTTGAAAGTTGATCACCGACGCTACACATATAAAACCATTTCCAAAATTTGTTTGATCAGTATTTACGTTAATAAAACGGTAACAAACGATGTGTAGCAAAATCTACGCTATAAACATGAAAATAAATTCCTGCACCACAACACGTGTAATAAATGTTTGTACAACTTCAAAAGAGAACTTCACAATTTTAACTTTAAAATTTTCCCTCTTTAACCAAAAACGTTGTGGCATAAAATTTTCAACAACCCTATATGCATCAGTTTACTCCCCAAAGCTCGGTAGAACGATGAGAAAGCAAATAAATTCCAAATCGAGTTTAAAACTTTGAGCCGCACAGATGAACACATTTGACCAAAATAGTAACTACAACGACATGAATACCGCTAACTCGTTTAATGCATTGCGAAAAAATTCTAACAGTAAAATCAATAACTGAAATAACATAAATCATTTATATGTTTACTCACACCAACAGTATAATTTAATCCCAATACAAATAATATACAATGATTGACATTTGTATAAAGCTCGAAGATAATTAACATAGTAATGAAACTTCCCCAAAACAACATGCGAGATGACATCTATTAACAAAACTCATCAATTAACGCACACAAAATGCATATGTACATGTTCCCAGAATTTATTTACGCGACACAAAATGTCGTAAGATAAGATACTATGAACCCATCTGAATTTTCATAAAATATATTCAATAGCGCTAAAATCAAGCGGTATCAAAATTTTCATTTCCCAACAAATAAGTATAAGACGAAAGACTTCACCAAACTACTCACCCTCGAGAATACGTCTAACACCTATCTCTCTCCAAGGTGTCACTAGGACCAATCCCCAAACGAACCTGTTGCACATGCTGACAAATAAAAAGGTTAGGCTAACGCGTAGTGAGTTCAAGAGTTTTACATGAGTAAATATCTTTAAAATGATGAACTTCGCTTAAAGTCATGACCTTTAAATTGATGTACTTTAAAACGTAGAAAATAACTCTTATCCAATGTTATGCACTTTCAAAGATGGACACCTCATTTCAAACATGTTTAAAAAAATTGATGCAATGTAAACTAACTCGAAACATGAATATGAAATGACTCCCATTTAAGAAACACGGATAAAACGTTATATCTCAAAACACCTAAACACGTGTGGGGCAAAATACTCGACCCATGATTCATCATCAAAGCCACATATACCGTACGTCCGAAAAACATGGACACTAGGTCCAACACTCACGCGACCTTAAACAAAAGGAATCTAACTACCAAAACAAGGGGTTGACATAATTCATTCAAACCTTAATATACGAGGAGGAAGATCCAATATTAAGGCCCTCATTCACTGTCGACCAAAAAGAACCAATGACAATAAAATAAGACATCCTTATATTTAAAATACTGATAGCCGACAACAGGGAATACCCGTATCCGTTGAGAGTGGAGGAAACACCAAAGTATGCCACCTAAGCAACGTTAATCGCATGACACCTCCCGACATCACAGCCAGGTGTCCCTACGACTTCTTTAACAAGTGTCACCCCAAGTCAGTTGACCTTGATGAACATTCCGAAGAACTCCACCCCAAAAACCCGACACACTTAAAGACTACCTCCCAGGCATTACTTCAAGCGGGGAGGTCCTAGTGCCTACTTCCCCGACAACACTAACAGACTCAACCTTCCTAGCGATCACTTGTAAAGTTTCCGGTCATAAAACATGGGTATCGGAGTTTAACCCCGCAGTACCCAATTGACCATCCCAAAACAGACTGACTTACGTGCCTATGGATCCAATGCAACACAGTCTAACATTACATGCCTAACCCGAAATGACCAACGCACTCGAATATGTAACCAACACCCAAAATTCAACAGGGTATATTAGTACGTACGTCATGATGGGGCTACTTGAGCCATTCAAAACCGGACATGTGCCCTCAAGACCCTTTTAAGTCGAAACTGAGCCAAAATGCTCAAAACTCCTTTTTGACCAATGATTAACACTTTTCAAATAATAAACGCACTCGACCCATACCAAGAAATCAAACGCTCCAAAATACTTGAATGGAATCCAACACAGTTTAAGTCGGGACAAAAGGTTTTCCAAATAGATTTATACTCTTAATCCTTTCAAACGTCCCATAACACCAAATTAAACCTTTTGCCCAAAAAAACACTAAAAATGCTTTTTCACCAAATAATCTCATTTATGCAATAAATTATTAAACACAACCATTTATGACACATTTATCAAAATGCCCAAAAATCCCCAATAGGGGTGTTTTACAAGGTTTATAAAACTAAACTTCTCAAATAATCCAAAACCCATCAAGTAACTCCACAATTGATAATTTCATGTTAAACACATAAATACTTTAAAATAAACATTTTGGCATGTACAACGTTTTCACAAATCAACTTGAACTCACCTTGCTAGATTTAGGCTAAATCTAGATTTTTCTCCGCTTAGAGCTCCTTTGAAGCAACTTGAATCTTCAAGGTCAAAACTTCCATAACCTAGATACATAAATTTTCCACCATAAAAATACATCCAAAACCATATAGAATCGATCCTTAAACACTTAACATCAAAACTTCCATATTGGGCAAAACCCTAGTTTTGACCCAATTCTTCCAAGGATCTTACAAACTGACATTTCAAACACTAAGAAACCATCAATGGAGCATTTATAACCGGTTAACACAAATCCATTCTTAATATTGATAAAGATGTCCTTCCAAGACGCACCAGCGCGTTCTTCAGGTAACCGGTTAACACAGATCCGGATATCACTCAACTCCATTCTAACTCCAACCTCAAAACATTACCTTAGTAAGACCTTTATCACAACGGAAAACTTATATACATCGATGCTTAATCAACAACATCTAACCTTCTGCCAAGTTCCACCTCAGAGAGGTCAACATTCCCAAGACCCAATGGGGTACTTCCACGCAATCCCAGATTCATGGACTTCAAGAAAACAAGTGGACGCTTAAACCAAATGGTGATAACGAAAACATAGGCATCTTGTCCGATATTTCATTCCGGAGGTATTGTCGCTTTAAGGTTGACACCTAACATAGGGCTATTATTCCCGATCTTACATTCCCAACAAACGGATCACCATAATTCCTTTAATCACGGAACCCACTAAGACGGTACACCATCAACCTACACCATGATGTCTAACAGACAAGTAAATCATTAAATCAAACCCAACCAGGCGCCGATAATCACTCAAGACATTTCCCCGCAGGTTTACCGAAGCACAGAGGTCACCCCTAAGATAACGGGGAAGGCATGAATCTATTACATTTATGATCAGTTTTAACGAGTAGGCATTTGACCAGTAAGTCACACGACAAGTGTCACGACCCCGTATTGGGTGTCCAGACAGGTGCAGGTCGAACAACCCAGGGAATGCCAGTGACAAAATGATCCATACCCGACGAGACGGTTTATGAGATCTCTTTTCTTTCAGCATGTATGTTTTCAGAAATTGCATATTATTTGATACAATATTTACAAGTTGATACGTATTATGTGAAATGATTTTATTCACGCAAACCATGAAGTTACTGAGTTTTATAAGCTGACTATAGTATGCATCTCAGGGACAGAAGGTTTCAGGTTGGACAAAGGAAAATTGTACACTTAGAGACTTGCCTAGCCTATCTAAGTTTAATATTTATGTTCAGGCATTTATGACAGATAAATATTGTAACGCAACTCGGTATGGGACGGGTTAGCATTTATGTTACATATTTATTGAATGAAAATTAAATGATTACAATAGGTAGTTCTAAGCACTTCGAGACTAATGTGACTTAATATGTTATGTTCTTACGGCGTTTATCAGATTAATGTGCTTAATCGTACTTTATTTATGAATCTCTCTTGGTTTGGTTTGACGACATGCTAATAGTTATTTAGGTTTGTAGTTTTAAATATAGATTATAGTGTTATAATGTGCTTCGAGATGGTTGAATTCATGGTTTATATTGGTTTGGTGCGAGAAAGATGATTGATTTATGCTTGTTATTGGCTATTCTATGAAAATTGTATCAAAAGTTCAACAAACTTAATGTAGGGTAGCAAAAGAAATTTGTTGGTTGTATTAGTTGCCATGGTTAAAAGCCTGAATCCTTTGTATATATAATTGGAAGTAGCAGTTGCAAGACTGTCCATTATGACACTTCTGGATCTAGTTTTGATTCTGGTTATGCCTGAGAATTCTAATTTCAGTGAAATGTGAATCAGGTCAAAAGTCGTTAGAATTAGAATTGGACCATAATCAGTTTGAATATATTGAAATGAATCTCATTTCACTATATTTAAAATGATATTGTCATCTTGAAAAAATGCAATACTTTCCATCATGGGTTGTTCCAATAAAATGCAATGTTTTATTTATTGGAAAGTTTCTTTTGCCAGATTATCGGTTTCCTTATTAGCGGTCATTATAAGATATTAGTAAGATTGATTGTGACCAACTAACTGTATTTCTTAAAAAATAAGGAAGCAATGCTTGCAGAGCAAGATGCACAAACACAAGAACATGGATCGACCTCCTCGTCTTTAATAAAGGAGAAAGAAATCATCACGAAAGTACTTGGGGAACGTCGTGGTCACAACCGAGGGATTGCATGAAAGTTGAAGGGTTCCGCTTATTCGTCCTTTTTTGAACCGCGCACGCCACCACCCCAACCACTTAGTAGTGATGCGATGAAGTGTCTTTGATGTAGTAAATGCTTGTAGCCAGTACATGCATCCAGTATATACCTGTCCACCTGGCAGCCAGTTACCCCCTCCACCCGTTATAGACACACATGCATTATTTGCATCATTTATGACGGGACAACGGGCACCCCAACGGGCACCCCAGCGGGATAAGGATAATGATGAAGACACGAAGAGTGACTTGTTCGACGATTAGATATCCATGTATTAATATATTTGAGACGTTGACATTTACTTTATGTTATTAATTTTGCATCAAGACTTCCAAAATTATTGTATTACGGTTTTCAAATTATTGTATTATGGTTTTCAAATTTGTTGTCTAGTTATTTAAATATCAGGTTATTTGAATAAAATATATTTTATAACAAATTTAATTTTTGAAACAAAATATTTTATCTACAGCAATGACATGTCGTCGCTGTAGGTGAAAATTTAATTTCTATTTTTCTACCTATAAAAACGACCAATCATCTCTGTAGTTAAAAAACTTAATCATTACTTTTTCACCTATTGCAACAACCAGTCGTCGTTGTAGGTGAAAATATTAACTTTTTTTTTTTTTTATATATAGCAACGAGTAGTCGTCGCAGAAAATAAATAAATGTAATTTTTAATTTTTAGTCATTAGCTACGATATGTAGTCGCAATAGAAACCTACAGCCACGAAAGTACACAGACGAAGTCTACAGCGACAATAGTCGTCGCAATAGACCTATAGCGACGACTTTATGATCATTCGTGACAACTTATGTCTTCGCAATAGGTCACATTTGCTGTAGTGCATGATACATGATCATCGACCCATTTGACTTCAATATTTTCTAGAACATTTGCTTGTCTCAATCTTACCAAAGTGTATCTCATCGATGGCCTCTAGATATGTTATGTAATGATGTTGAAACAATGTTTATATGTTGTTCGTAAGATGTATGTATTATGTTACAAGAACGTTGTAACACTAACTGTCAACACAAACAACTTTAAAAGGGAACACATGAAATGCTTATGTGGTCAATGTAAATCACTCACATATATAGGGTTGTCCCTAGTTATCAACCACTTCACTGTTTTTCATTAAGACTAAAGATAAAGTTGATTAACACGCCAAAATTGAATCTCCCTACAAGGAAGATAATTGTTCCTAATATTTACTTAAATTGTTTTAATAAACTGACATCTAAGGAAGCCAAACTTCCTCCTAAAGTCTTCTCAATAACCTCTCATATTGTAACTCTTCTAGAGATATGAAGGTAGTGTGGCAAAAAGAAGTTGTACCACACTATAAAACAGTTGGCTTTCACCGACGGCTAGATTCGTCGGTAATCCGTCGGAAATTCGCCGGTAAAAGTCCGTCTGATCGTGGCCGGAATTTAGTGACGGATTATCGACGGATTTATATTTTTAAAAAAATCAAAAATAAAATAATTTTGTGTCCGTCGGTAAATATTAACCTTTCTGACGGATCACCAACGGATGTGATGTTCGTCGCAAAATGTCTACATCCATCGGAAAGTGGTCGGTATTCCGTCGGTAATCACCGACACCTACTTTCCGTCGGTAATTTTTGGCCGATGATAAGACATTTTCTAGTAGTGCAAAGAAACCAAACATCTTCCTAAACACTATGACTCCATGAATATAATACAAAAGAGTAACTTAAACACTTATGCCATGAGAGGATTGACGCTTGATTTATCATATTTACTCATATTAGAAGCGTACTCGCGCAATGCACCGAGATACATCACGATTTTAATGTTTCATTTTATTTTTTGTCTATTTACAGTACGATTTTGGATGGTTTTAAGAAAGTGATAATGTTTTTTTATAAATATGTTTAATTTAGGCATAATAATATAATGTTTTTTATATAAAAAAATTAAGTATTTTGTTAGAATTTAATGATTATCTTATATATTTTAATATCTAGAAAAAAAACCAATTACATATTTAATAATATAATTAAAACAAAATTATAGTTATATAATATATTAATTAGTAGTGATACATGGAAAGGTCTGCATAAAAGGAAGACACTGCACATGACAAATTGGTGGGTGTTAGAAACATGCAGTAGTAATATTTATCTTGTGCTTTAATACTTGTAAATTAAGAAATTTTTAAAATCTTGCATAAAATGATGATACCTTGTGACTAATAATTTATAATATAGTATAGATATAGATATAGATATAGATAATCTACGTTGTTGAAAATGAATCGTTGTTGTACCTATAACGACGTAGATTAGGTGGGAAAACGATTTGTTTGACAAGCGTGAATTATGGAAAGTGTTGAATTTATTTAGCATTTGTATTTATTTACACAAAACATATTGCATTTGATAAAATGCTAAAATCAAATGGAATTGATAAAAGATTTGAATTAATATGATTAGGGATAAAACTTGGTATTTTTAATTTTTGAATTTTTGTGAATATTTTTTTATATATATTTAGGAAGTTCTCTAAAAAAAACTTATTTTTTTATTTATTTATAAGTTTCAATTATTTTATGTTAAATATTCGATTTTTATTTCATTTTTATCTTTAAATGTAATTTTAAAATCCAAAATCCATGGTACTTGTATCAAGTCATTTTTCATTTTTTAGTTGCATAATTTGAGCTTAATTTTGCATTGACTGGTAACCCAGAATAAGAAAAACGTTTAATATTCTAACCACCGATTCCGTAAGAAAATTTGTAACATCCCATACTAGTTATACTCACTTAAACGCATACAGAGCAACTAAGTTAACTTTATAGCAATATAGTAATAGTTGTAGACAACCGGACGTTAAGGTACATATATAAATATATACAGTCCCAAAAGTAACTATTCACAAAAGTAGGTTGTCTGGTAAGTCAGTCTTCAAAATATCCACTCTTGGTCTCTCAACCCGGATATTCCCCAAATCTGTCTCTAGAACCTGCCACGGAATAACAAACGTGGCTGAGCAATAACTCAGTGAACAGATCAATGAAATCAACAATAAACAATATAAGGTAAGTACAAATTATCCCTATAACCATGAAACGATAAAATAAATCAATCGAATATTACAAAGATATAACAAAGGGGTTCACATAATCACCCGTTCCGTGTTTCGTGTTATTCAAGTTCACATAAATCACCCGAATACACTAAACCCGTTGTTCCCAAAGAATGTACGGTTCTATGGGCATAAGTGAGAACTAGCGGTGTGGGCACGACACCCACTAGCCCTCGACTACTATTAAAGCAGTCCTAGTTCTGTTCTGTTCCTAGGATATCCATTCGCCCTTATGGCCGGATCAGGGCCAGCGCACTTTCCACGCATATACAAGGACGCCGTAGTGATTATAGCCACCATGGAAGCATCACAAAGTCGGTTCCCCCGACTAAGTGTCTGGGTAAAGGATCACAACATATGTGATCTAACCGGATCATAAAGATATAACAACAATCAATGAACAATGTCAATATGGCTTGACTCTATCTAGTCGTGCCATTCTCAATCTGATAATATCACAGTCATTGGACCGATTCAACAAATCATATTTATCATATTCCATTTGCGCCTCAGCATTCAGAGTAAAACTCAAGAACCGGGCCAACGGTCCCTATTAGGGGCAGCAGACTTTGGAACACTCCTAAGTCGTTCTCAACTAATGGAACACCAAATGGAATTCAACAAAAGGAATTACACGATGAAAATGCAAGAAACAACATCATTGAGATCTTTTCGAACCTCAAGATTACTTTTCGGTAAATCATATTTGAATGGATCGACCCTCAACAATAGGTCAATCCCGTTCCAAGACAATAAGAGATCCGTACCTTTATATATTCGAGATAACCAAAATACGATGCCCAAATGCCAAAGTGTCCAAAATCCTTGCTAGTCGGATTTTCCTATCACAAGTAATATATATGCACTTAGAATTATGCAATGATTTCGTATATTTGTTTGATCTACTTAGCCTATTGACTCCCTTATATTAGATTAATCTAACCTTATTTCCTTCTTTATTGTCTTATAGTTCAATGCCATTGTTATGAAAAGGATGCTAAATGAATAGAATATAACAATCAAAATATTGCAAGGAAAAACTCCCCTGCACATTTCAGCTTTTGTCCGTCTCTGTGTTGGACATATTGCTCATACTTATGTGCTAAATTTTATGATATTGTCTAAATGTAAGTTGTACCTATGCTTCTTAGGAATCCAATCGCACTAGATTCATGATTTTTGAAGCTATGATTGATTTTATATGAATTTTGCACTAACAGTGTGCAGATCCCGAATTTACAGAGACCAGCTACTGTAATTTGAAATTTTGACATACTTAAGCTCAAAAATAGGTTTTGGATTCTTCATAACAATTGTTCTAGACACACTAAGTTTTCCAACCACATATTACACACCTCAATTGGATCAATGGTTAATGTTATACACATTTTTAAAGTAACAACAATTTTCTGCTTCCTTCCAACAGCACCAAAAATAACAATTTTTATGATATCCACACTACCATTTGATTTGATAACCATTCTAAACCATCTATGAACCAATTTGAAGTATTTTTACTTTGTTTTAACAGTCTTGAACATCACATAATCAAAAGTTCACTAGAATTTTAGGTTACCAAACATGTAATGAAGGATTACAAACTTCTTACCTTAAGGATGGTTACAAAATCTTCAAGATGTAGATTCCTTTAATCCCTTACTAGCTCCAGCCCCTAATCAACAAAAACACATATAAACTTAGTATGAATCTTCCTCAAATAACCTAGCTTACCTAATGGTTACCTTCAAGATTTAGCTTCAAAATCATCAATTTCTCACCATTTCACCAAAGTTTTGAGGCTAATTTCATGGGGATAGGTTTGGTTCTAGGGTTTGAAGAGAAACGTGAAGAAGAAAGAGATATAATCTGATTATGATTTCTTTTAATTTCAGAATTCTTTTTAGATTTTCCAATTTTTCACTTTTAGTCCCTAAAGTTTCATAAATTGCATATTTACCATGTTTAGAGAATTTCTTCACATTTTTGGTTTAATTATTGTTTCACTTATACATGTTTAACCCCTCTAAAGGTTATGTTTGACAAAGTTATTTCGTTTTAAGTCCATATGCTATATATAAGTATACAAAACAATGACCAACTCAAACACTAACTTTTCATTTAATGTTCGATATAAATGTCCGGTTATTATAAAATTGGCACTCTAATTATTTATAAATTTAATCTCGACGTGGATATAACGAGGCGGACAAGTTTTTGTCATTTCAGATGAGAACTCGACTTCTTTCATAATATGTGAAAGGTTTATCTTATTTCACTATTTATAATGGATATCGACTTCATTCTAGGGATATTTGAATATTGAAAAATGCCATAACATTAGACCATCAAAGAAGTAACCATTATTCAAACTTGTTTCTTGAATTTTTTTGATGAAACTAATATCAACTTTTGAAATTCTAAGTATGCTAAAAAATTATTCATACCATGTCATACACTTGAGACCACCAGGTATTCTTAAACAAGAATATCAACAAATTAAATGAAGCATAACAATATTCATATACCCATACACGATACAACTTTTATTCATACATGTATAATAGAGAAAATTATTGATAATGAGCAAAGGAATTAAATCAACAACCAATAATATTTTATGATTACATTGGTACAGAACCAACAAACAAGAGAGTAACAAACTCTTTAAGGCTCTTTCCCGGAAAAGTGAATGCATCGTCGTACCTGTAAACAACATCTATCATTCGGGCAAGATTAAGATTGAGGGCAATAAGATCCCTGGAAACTTCCCATGGTTTGAGACAACCCTCGTTTAAATCCTTCCATGCGTTTTCAATTATTTTCTTAAGCTCGTCAATAGCTTCTTTTTCTGACACACCGAAGGTCTTGATATATGCATCAACTCCTGTGGCTGACTGTCCTCTTTCACGCTCAAACTTCATATATAGAGAAACAAGGAATTGTTAATTAGAATACATTGGCATTAGCATTACCAAACCTCTTGTCGTGCGATCAATATTACTTTTCTTGTAGAATATATATAAATTGTGTGTGCTGATATCATGTCATATATATATGGGCTATATATATTCTAGAAGTGACCAGGAAGTTAAAAATATGAATGTAATAAATCTAATAGTTTACCTGATAACTCATGACATCATCTTGAAGTCTTCCAATTAACTCTGCAGATTGTATAGTCTTGGGATGACTTTGATACCAAATCAAAGCATCTTCAGTAACTACATCACCCATGCCTATTAAAGCGGATTTTGATATAAGATCGTAGGCAGAAGTGATTAACCCATTCTTCATATACTCTTGGAAAGATGCCACATATCCACTGTTTGTCCACTCAGCCTCTTCAAGGTAGCCTCTAGCTATGTCTTGAAACTACATATATTCCATGGCACAAATTATTAGAGAAGAGAAAAATAATATATATAATTAATTAATTATGGTCTACATGATACATATTTGAATTGAACCCCAAGTAAATTAAAATGAATTGAGATCATCATACTGCTTGTTTTGATGCAATGACAATATTTTCCCTTCCTTCTTTTGCAAGTTGTTTCTCAAGATCAGCATATTCATCGAGTAGAATTTTGAAGAATGGTTTAATATATTCCGGAAGTTGCTCCACAGCACCAATATCCCACCTGAAGGTTAAGTAATATGATAAGGTGATTGATCGATCACTAATTAATCAACAATATTTTAATAGACCAACATTAATTAGTTTAATATTAATTACTATATATATATATATTTGGAATATTGACAATTTCATATGTAGTTAATACCTATTTATGGCATCTGTTAGAAGTCGAATCTCTTCAATAGTGGCATATGCATCATATGTGTCATCTAAAACCACAATGAACAACGTAATTTTGGTTGCTATGATTCGTGCTAGAGAGTAACGAGGCTCAAAGTATAACCCCAATATCCAAAAGTAAATCTCTGGTACTCTATCCCTTATATATGGAGTGGTTTCTTGAAACCTCATATCCTTCCACCACCTGAAAGATATAATATATATATATAGATAGGTTTATAAAGATGGTCAAGTACAAACTCTTTCAACAAATACCAGACTAATTAATTATAAAGTGCGTGCAGTGGTTTTCCTTTTTGATCGACGAATTGAATAACTTACTTTGAGACTATACGAAGTTCTTCCTTTTGTTGTAGCTGCAAATAGTTGAAGTGTATCGTTGCTAGTTTCAGTAGCGAACCATGTGTGGAACATTCTTGTTGGTAGTTGGAGAAATATAGCCTTGCCTCTAGTATTGGCATCCCTAGATGGAAGGGTCTCGTCAACGATTGTTTCACCTGGCGTGCAAGCTTACCATCGAGAGTGTTCACCATGTTTTTAAGTCGAGTTTCTGTGAATGCCGAGGCTTCATCCAAAATAGATTCTCCTCTTAATCTCAGTTGTGAAGATTCATATAAGCCTAACATACCCTTCACATCACTGCTAATGTATTCCTCGAACGTACCCGTGCTCGCGTCCTTGAATTTGTTGAATACATCTGCATGCATGCATGCATGCATGTCTTAATTAATTGTTACGATATATATCATTTGAATCGTATATAAATATATTTACGTACCACAAGAGAGTTTGTAACCATGGTGTCGGAACACTTGAAAGTTAACCGAAATTGTGTACAGATCAGCTTTATCATAATCTTGCAAGTTGAGGTCTTTGAAAAGTTTGTCAAGCTGTGCTTCAACCTCTTGCAAGAATAGATACGTCAAACCAAGACGGTGTACTGAATAAATCAAACTTAGTTTTGTATTTGTATCCATTGCTGGATCAATGATCAATCTTCTCAATTCTTCTTTTGGCTCCTCCATGGCT
Source organism: Arctium minus (assembly GCA_954870635.1). NCBI lineage: Eukaryota > Viridiplantae > Streptophyta > Magnoliopsida > Asterales > Asteraceae > Arctium > Arctium minus. Next base: position 112,471,722 of record OX941084.1, read on the forward strand.
TTGGCATATCCTTCCAATTTCTATATATAAAAAAGAAATTAATTTAGCAAAAACAACTGTTAATAAGTTAATTTTTTAATTAATATATGGGAAGTCTTAATTACCGAATTGTCAAGAGAGAATGATAGGAAGAGATCACCCCATGCAGAAGGAGGGAAGTTGGCCAAAGGACGCACAGGCTCTCCAGTAGTTTTGGAGTTTGCAGCCATTTCTATTTCTATTTCTATTTCTTGAAAGGTTAATTAATTGATGTACTTAACTAAACCTCTGGATTTGTTGAATGATGCATGCATGATTGCTTGAAGGTGGCATTTTATACACTACTCCCAGTTGAAAGGTCGATCTATATATTACGTTTCAATTCTAAAGTGCTACAAAAGTCAAGTGTGGCTAGTATGATATTTCTAATTTAAATCATTTTTTTGATGTAAACCGTTATCAAGAAGGTAGGTCTAAAACAACATGGGCATGCAGATCTATAGTAGACTATTTTTTGCATAGAAACTTTGAGGTTTAATGAACTTGAAGTTGGAAGTGAATGGTTTTGGGGCTAGAAGTCAAGATTGTCACGATGGATGTTGTCAATTGGATATTTGGGAGCTTGCTTTTGGAGGGGCTGCTATGGTTTTTGATGTTGAAAGGATGAAGGCATTTTGTTGGAAAGTTGTCCAAAATAGCTTTTCTCCCCACTTTAATTGCTCTGGCTTAGTATTGAATTGAAAGATGGTGGCTATTCTCTTGGTCTTTCCTGCTTCCCCCTAGGTTTGTTTTAGTCTTCTTCTTAAATCAATTCCTAAATTAACCCGATCTTAAAAAGAAAAAAAGATATGTGGTTTATACAAATTGGCTAAAGATCTTTAAAATATTTCACTTTCTACCATTATAATTAATTATTTAATATCAGTTACTTTTTTTTATTCTACACTCTTGTTATTTTAGGTGCCGTTTGTTTTTTAAGAGGTCTAAAATCTGAAGTCTTATTTTAGTTACGATTAATAAGAGGTGGTGTGTAAAAAAATCTGAACGATTCAGACTTAAGAGCCATTAAGAGGTTTTTTTTAAAAAACAAACAACCCCTTAACTTACATAATCATATATTAATTAAAATACATTAAAAACATACTTTTTTTTAATTCATAACATTCTAATCGTTTAATCAATACCTTTAAAATGAGTTCAATATTTAATATTTTTGGATTTAATCATATATTATTAAATTTCATAAATAGTTACAAATTATTTTTAATGCTTACACTTTATATTCTCATAATCATAAATTAAATACATTACTATAAGGGTGGAAAGTGTAAGTATATAAAAAATAATTCGTACTTATTTATAATATTTAATAATATAATTAAAATCCAAAAATATTTAATATTTGGTTCATTTTGAAGATATTTACATGATGATTATAATTGTATAATTTGTAACAAAAACAGCGTATATTTTTTTATGTATTTTAGTTAATATACGAATATGTATATATATTTTTAAAAATGTAATCGCTTCTATCCTAGCCGTTGATTGTTTAACCCTGTGGTGTAGATGTGGTTGCATGGTTTATAACTTTTTTCTAGTTTACAAATGAATTAGCCCCTCTCTCTCTCTCTCTCTTTCTATATATATATATATATATATATATATATATTATGAATCTCAAATTACTCAAGTAACAATATAATGAACAATAAATCTTTATTGAATGATTATATTGTTACTTGAACAATATGGGATTCACAATTGGTATCAGAGCAGAGAAACAAAGATTTTAATCCGAAAGGTAATTGATTTTTCTTTAAATCTATCGAACTATGCCTCACTGGGATGATTTTTGATTTTTCAATTTTTGCATTGAAATTTGTAGTTGGAAAAGTCAAGATTGTAATAGGATATTTGGGAGCTTGCTTAATTTTGGGTGGTGGCTATTGTTTTTGATGTTCAAAAGAGGGGGCATTTTGTTAGGAAGACCATATAATACCCTATCTTCTCACTTCAATTGGTCTCACTTAGTATTGCATTGAAAGATGGTGGCTGTGCTACTCTTGATCTTTAAGGCACATTTGCATAAACCATTTTTTTAAATAAAAAAAAGTTATAAAGGTCTTGTCAATATATTTAAAATGAGTTTCAATATTACATATTTTTTTTATTTAATCATATATTATTAAATATCATAAATACATACGAATTATTTTTAATATTTACAATTTTTATCCTTATAATTACAAGTTAAATAAATAACTATAAAGGTAGAAAATGTAAATATCAAAAATAATTCATACCTATTTATAATATCTAATATTTAATATTTGGTTCGTTTTAAAGGTATTGACGAAATAATTATAATGATATAATTTATATAAAAAGAAACGTTAATTTTTTATGAATTTTAGTTAATATACAATTGTACAACAAGTAATATAAAATAAATTACTCCACATGCAATTACATAACTAATTATAAAAGTATAAAATATAACTAAATAACGTTTTAGGCAAATTTGGGTAAACCCTAACTTTTTTATTAGAAAAAGGTGGACTACTCCTTTACCTAAAATCAAGGTTCTAAAAAATGCATGTTGGCGCCGCCATGGCGTCGAGGCGTGGCCTTGCCGCCACGCTTTACCCCTTGGCGTCGATATAAGGCGCCGAGCTCGTTATGGCGCGCCATGGCGCGTTATGGCGTTACAAATTTGTGTACTTTCGATTCTTCAGATTTATTTACTTCGAAAAATCAATTATATTTTAGAAATTCTTTTGTTCATCGTTTTATATGAATTTAATTTGTTAATAACTTGTTCATTATTGTTCAAGACACTGATAAAAACACACACATACACATATGTACATATAAATTATATACAAATTTGTCGCCTTAAGCCACGCCTTGGAAAACGTCGTGGTCGCGCCATAAAATAATTTGTTGTTAGAAAATTTGCTATCTTCGTCATTTCCCCATTTTGTAACACCACAAAAGTTTCATATAATCTCTTAATAATATATATATATATATATATATATATGTATGTATATATTTTGTCACAAAAGGAACATTTGAAGAGAATAATTTTTTATTAGGGAAATTAACCAAAATATCTAATTTTATCAACCAGATTCAAATTTTAACCATTTTTCAGAGCCTTTTTTCCATAAAGTTGAATATTTATGCAGAAATTTGAATCCTAGAAAAAATTAAAGGAAAAAACGTAAAAATTTGAATCCTTACACAAAAAATTGAATCTTTATGCAGATTGTTTTTCAATTTTTTGCGTGAGGATTCAAATTTATACATAAAATTTGACTAACATGAGAAATTCAATTGAAAAAGTGGCTAAAAAGTGATGTTGGTTTGGGAGATTAATTTCCCTTTTATTTATCAGTTTAACCCAACGATTACAATTAAATCAACATAATAAAAATAAAAATCGAGGATCTTGCTTATCAACCTAGGGCTTTAATCTTTTTGATCGAGGTCCTAAGCGTGTACTTTTCCGTTGCTATTACTACTTCTCGATCGAGCTTATGTCGATGTGGGTTACATATTTATTTGAACATAGGGCCCAATGATTAGATGGAGAACCTCAATTTTCATGATAAAACGTTTTATGATAACAAGTTACATAAACGTTCAAAATGTGCATAACTATATCCACACGATAATGGCATCATGTGTTAACTAACGAACCAAGTTGCACGTTCTTAATGCATAATTCCACTGACCCGACAAACCCACTAGCTTGCTCTTACAGTTCCATCTTGACACGACAGATCCACTTGCATATTTTTATGATCAACACCTAGAAATACTCCCATAGCGTCATCAAAACAAAACTTACGATAATTAAAGTTTTAAATATAATTAAGAACACCACATGTACCGTCACTACAACAAAATTGGGTTTAAGACGCCAAAAATAGTTAAATGTCATAATACAGTATAGTGTTTTATAGGACTTAGGTTTATAGGAACAAACAAAAAAACGTCTTATCTAACAGTGTTACAATAAGTTTATAGGATGTTTTTAGACGTTGTAGCAAGATTTTTAAGACATTTTTCAAATAAGGGTGTCCTATTATTTATAGGACACTATTTATACTCTATTAGGACGCTTAAATATTTTTTAGGTGTACCTATAAACTCTATTTTTTTAAATGAAAGTCAACTTGTATCAACTCGTGGGGAACAATTGGAGAGAGTTTTATCTCTAAAACCTTGATAAAGAGTTGATTTTAAGGATAAAAAATCCTCCTCCACCTCCACTCCAATTTTCATCTAAATCATCTCCAACCATTCCTTTCATTAGCGTCGTAATTTGAGTCAAGTATTTATTGGGACGCTTTAATTTGAAGAGATGGATTTATAAAATGATAAAATGATTATTTTGACGTTTTAGGACGTCATCGAGTTTTAGACTTGGGATTTGACGAAAGTTAGTCAAGGTTGACCGCGTTGACCAATAGTTGACTTTTACCTCGTTTGACCCACAACTATTTTGATGATGAGATCAAATGGAGATATTTGAGATATTAAGAGACCGGTTTTGAACTTTGACTTTAGGTCGATTCGGGTTAACCATAGTTGACTTTTGGAGAAGTTAAGCCATTAATTGGATATGGTGGCTTGAAATGTGTAGTTTTTCAGTCAAGTGTTATCTGTAGCCGATCTACACGCAATCAGGTGAGCCTTCATGAGACTTACAATGGGATGCATACCTACGTACAAATTTATTTTCAGCATTATATGATTTGTCTGGTGATGTGTACGTATGCATGATGTTTCAGTTTACATACATGATACAATATATTTTACATGTATGTTCTGTATGATCGGTTGAATGCTATGTGTTTATTTTGTTTTCAAATAACTCTAGCATGTTATTTCATATTTAAGTTTTATGATCGGTTTTAACGGGTGGGCATTTGACCAGTAAGTCACACGAAAAGTGGCATGACCCCGTATTAGGTGTCCAGACAGGTGCAGGTCGGACAACCCAGGGAATGCCAGTGACAAATGACCCATACCCGACGAGACGGTTTATGAGATCTCTTTTCTTTTAGCATTTTATTTTTTCAGAAAATGCATATTATTTGATACAATGTTTACAAGTTGATACGTATTATGTGAAATGATTTTATTCACGCAAACCATGAACTCACTGAGTTTTATAAGCTGACTATAGTATGAATCTCAGGGACAGAAGGTTTCAGGTTGGACAAAGGAAAATGGTACACTTAGAGACTTGCCTAGCCTATCTAAGTTCAATATTTATGTTCAGGCATCTATGGCAGATAAATATTGTAACACAAGTCGGTATGGGACGGGTTAGCATTTATGTTACATATTTATTATTTTAAAGTCTTCCGCTGTAAACGTTTTAATAAGCCGAAATTTTGGAGTATTTTTAGTGGAATTGTCCAGATTACGTAACACTTTTCATAGCAAAATTATGGGTGTCTCAAGTTTGTATCAGAGCAGTAGTTCAAGAGAAATTGGTTATGATCTATAGCCTTAGCTTGAACTTTTAGTTGTAAGAATGATGCCTTAGATTTAGATATAAATCAATATTAGTATCGCACATAGAGCAGTATCAACATAACACATGTTAGACGCAACGTAACCCAACGTCAGTACAATATAACATTGTGTGGTAATGCAATATGTTTAAATGTCGCTATAATTGATGTTTTTTTTTCTTAGAGATGATTGGTGTTAAGAATGCACGTAGGGTGCTCAGAAGTAAAGCCCGCGCAAAGTGTGGCAGAACAACTAGTTTATGGGCTTATGTCGAGAGTAAGACATGTAATTGTCTAGATTTAGAAGCGTCAATGCAAATTTGATTTTAATAGCACCATAAATCTTAATCATAATTTGAGTTTTATAAATTTGTTTGCAATTGAAAATTACAGTCTCAGTTAATTTTCACCAATGCATGTTTAGTTTGGAATGTATGTGGAGAGTCACGTATCAAGATACAATAATTCAAGCATAGCACTACGAATATGCGTAAATGGTACGCGTACCGCAAGGGTACCTCTGTACACATGTTTGTCTAGCTTAGCTTAGTAACCGGTACATATTGTGGTCACTGTACATGGTTGGTTCAGGTAATTAGACGACGCTCACACTACGCCAAAAGATTCAATATCTTTAAAGTGGTTGGTCTTGTTATTATGTTTAAAAGCAATTTGTCCAGAAATTTTAGACATCAGATTTATTGTTTCTTATCAGTTTAGATGTTACATGCCTTGAAGTAACATTTGCCTATTTGATTTTTAGTTTAAAATCATGGATTTTTAGTAATGTCATATGGGTTGAAAAACGTGACGGTAGCGTTATGAATGCAACGAGGTTCGAATTAGACTTAATATTAATGCAACGAGGCCAGTTTATCTCTTACACATTAACTCAACTGTAAGAACCTGAGAAGACAACACATGATAGAGAGTTAGCAACATGGTACTTGCACTCGAATTTTGTGTAACATTGCCAAGACGGCTCAAAGGGTATTATTTACAATACTTACAATTCCATATTCGATTAGAAAATGATAAAGTTTGAGCTAGGGGTGTTGATTAACATCGTTGAAGAATTATGATGATGAAATTCGTTGTTATCCAGATAGGCAAAGAAGGATCATAGTTGATCAGATGGTGAGTTGCGATGATAGACATCACATTGAGTGTGAACAATCAATCTCAAGTAGTTGATCAGTAACATTTTTTCAATAGAAGAATGTTACGAAATAAAGAATGAGTAACCACCTTGAGTTTCTATTTTATACTCAAAGAAAATCTAGTAGATTTGGGAACAATATATGGTTCCAGGAAGGGAGGTTTGAAAAAAAAGAATATTAAAGGGATTATGTAAATCATTATGCCGAGGGCACCCCGATAGGGATAAGATGTGCAAGGATTTGAAAAGCTATATTAGAATGTGTAGAAAAAAAAATGATACGTTACGACGTCAAATCGGTGACAGTAAGTCTGGGTTGCTCCTAGTTTCAGTAAGGGCTAGTATACCATGTATGAAGTCAAATTAGTAAGGTAAGCATTGATCTGAGATCATTATAGAGAAGGTAAGTAAGTGATAAAATGTGCGCTCCCTACCATATATAGATATGGTAAAGCAACGTAGAGTATGTATTATAATTATGTCAGATTACGTCAACAATTGTAAGTACGAACATTATTTAAGAATTAATGTCTCCAGCAACTATTAGTATATGCATTGAGTATTCCTAGTGGTGCTCAGAGATCTCAGGTTTGATGAGTGTTCTCAGCAATGTTTAGTTAACACACGATATATTTAATAAATGTGTTTTCAGCCATGGGAGGTGTATTTGCATGGCTTATATAGCAGTACATTATGTACAAGAAGTTGTCCATCGTATGCATAAAAATGCAGTAGTCAGACATGTTACCAGTATGAGTTATGTAACGACATGAGCATGGTAGAAGTACACAGTACATGGAAAGTTGTTCTAATAAGCAACATAGACCACTAGAGTTTCAGACAACATACATAACTATGTTAAAATACATCACTTGGAAGGTGCATAGTCATATATGACGAGTAAGGTAAACAAACTTCAAAGTATGTTGGATCGAAGGGTTAGTTGCAAGAGTTGATAAAGTTGTTTAACAATCAAGTTGGCCACAAACTTATAAGTTAAATTATCGACACTTTTCAAGTGTCGAATTCAAGGAAACGTAGATGATGAGTGAACTATCATAAATTTGGAAGGTGTCGAGGTTAACGACACACTCACTTGTATAGAGGAGATAGTCAAAGTGTTGGTAATGATAACGAAATGATTAAGAAACAAGAATACATATTTGGTACTAGTGGTGGTGTTAATGAAATTAGAATCTTTAAGATTCGGAAATGACATAGTAGAAAGAGAATATATTAGGACTAAGAATCTTCAACAACCTAACAAGTATAATTCCGAGGACGAAATTTCTTAAAGGAGAGGAGATTTGTGACACCCCAAAATGTGGTAATTAGTTAAATATGAAAACAAAATGAAAAAGAAAAGGAAAATAAAATAAAATAAAATATTGGGTTTTATTTTATTGGACCAAGAATGTGAAAAAAAAACATTAAAATGGGTCAAGTATGTCATTTAATACAAGTGAGGAGTGAATGCGGGAGTTTATATTCGCTTGGGCAAAAAACAAAAGAAAATTTCATATTGGGGTGAAAATGTAAAGTTGGCCAAAGTATTGAAGGCAGGGGAGCCAAGTGTCATTATTTGAAAGTTCAAGGGATGTGCCAAACGTTAACAGGTCCAAACATGAGGGACCTGTTTCGTAAAAAGTACAATTCTGAAGTTTGAAAACAATGGATCAATGTAAGGTTTTTGAGGCCGTTTATTGGCTTATTCAGCCAACGAAAAAGCCAATAATTCTAAGTAGCTAATACTCCAAGCTACTTTTTTTTTTCAAGAAATACTAAGAATCGAGAGAGAAATCGGAGCTCGAAAGTCTCCACCCGAAAATTCGGTTTATCGACGATTGGAGGTAAAATACTCAACCAAACTTCGTGATTTTTATGTCTATGGATTCGTTTTTAAGTTCTCAATCGAACCTTAGTAGCCTTATGTCTCAGATTTTAGTTTTGAAGGTCCAATTTTGAGTTTTTAACTGATTTTCGAGTGGTTTAAAAACGAAAACTTCAAACGAGAAAATGGAACTCAATGCTTGATGGTTTTTGTTGATTCTTGTTCCTATTATTGAGGAAAATGATTTTCTAGAGTTTTAGAAAGAAAACTCATCGAAAACGACGAAGAATCAAGAAAAACGACCGTTTTTTCTGGTCGCCGGATGTCGACGCTATTGGGACTGCGGCGGAAGTTTGAGTTGTGCATCTCACGTGGGTTGGACTCACTCTCAATTCTCAAAGAAAAACAATTTGCGCCTGTCCAATTCTAATGAGTTTTAAAAATAAATAGGCCTAATAATGTTAATTGGATTTAGATTATGATCTAAAATATATTTGTACTATTTAATCAATATTAGATTAATTAAGTTTTTGGGCTTAACTTAAGTAATCATGTTCATATTTAATAGGTTATATTAGTTTATTAATTTGAATTCCAAATTTATTAATATATTAATTTATTTTTGAAAAATAAATTCATTTAACTAATATTTTTCTAAATGATTATTAAATTTTTTTAGTAATTTAATAATCGCATTTAAGATGTTATCTTAATATTTAAAAATTATAAGACACTTTAAGTCGGGATGGATGATTCAGTTAGTTATTAAAGGATAAATCGACGTTAAAGGCCGTTATCAAACACAACATTTAGAGGTTTATTAAATTATTTTGATGGTTTAATAATGTGATTAGCGTCGTAATTTGTAACACACTCAAATATGGAAATATCAACTAATTTAAAATTTTCTAAATACATCGATAACTGATTCATATACAACAACAAGTTAAAGTTTAACTTCAATAAACACATTTCAATCTTTATACATGGTCTATATAATAGGGACGGGTGTTAATAAAATCCAATAACAGTCATTATCTCTAAACTGCGGAAGACTTCACCAAACTACTTACCCTTGTGCAAAACTAGTGCTCATCTCTTCATAGTATTGCTAGAACCAATCTCCAACTGAACCTGGTGCACATGCCGACAAAAAAAAGGTTAGGCTTGACGCTTAATGAGCTCAAGAGTTTTCATCATAGATATGTAAAACAATAAACTTTAAGAATGTTATTTAAAACGTGATTTCCCAAAATAAAATACATTAATTTTGAAAGCAATCTCTTTTCCATCATTCATCATCTGCATGATTAAAACCACAGTACAAAACGTTCCTTCGAATATAAATCCAAACCCAAAACTAATGCAAAACATAACTTATACTTTAACATCCAAATACTGAAAACGTGGATAAACTCTATCATCCAGAACATCCAAAAATATGGATAAGATTCAATATTCAAAACCTTATAACATGGATGACAACCCATACTCAAAACGTCACCGAAAACATGGATTATAAAACTTCATACCCAAACAACACCTGTTGGTGACGGTGGAGACCCGGTTACATTGCACGTGACAAAACACAAAAGTAAGTCACATAACTATGTAGGAAAACAAAACATATGGATTATACTCATAAAACATATCGAGCTCAAATCCTCTAAGTTTGTTGCTCGAAAACATCAAGTCAACCCCTCTGAGTCTATTCATGAGAGTTCCAAAACGGGAACTATGTTCCAAAACCGGAACTCAGTTCCAAGACGGGAACTTATGCACAATGGAATTACACCTTACTGCCCATGGGACGCTGCCCAACCATATAGGTCCACACCTTACTTACCTTGGTGACCCGATGCCTTTTCCGTGCCAAAGTGGTGAACTTGTCCAAAACGGGACATTAAGAACACTGTGCCTATGGATCCATTGCACTACAGTCTAGAACTTAACATGATTCCAAATGAATGAACTAGCGCATCCAAAACATATAATTCTCAAATAAAATGCAATAATGCAAATCATAACCAAAGCTCTACAGTGAGCTATTAAAATCAGAAAAATGTCCCCAAGACCCGACGAGGTCCAAACCGATCCATAGGCTCAACCATCAAAAGACCAATTGTAAGAAAATCATAAAATGAAATCGGACATAAACAAGCCGCATTTATGAAAACTCATGCTCCAAAATATGGAGATATATCCATAAGTTTCCAACCGTAAATATACATATTCAACCATGTAGAATCTTTCCCCAAACACTTACATGGAGATCTCATCTTATCTCAAAACCCTAATTTTCATAGTTGAAGAGAAGGGAAGATTACCTTTACCAAGACTTGAATCCATCAACAATACACTTCTAGGTAACGAAAATGAGCCACAAACTTCCAATCTTCAAAGTGGTAAAAATGTTGGATGAAACCCTACAAATATGATGAAGAAGATGGAGATGAGATGATCTTAGTTCTAGCTTCCAAAACCTTGCTAGATTATGAAGAATCACTTGGAATTCCAAGTCTTGGTGCCTTAAATGCTAAAAAATCAATAACAAATGGAAGGGTTCGGTTGGGAGATAAAATGGGGAGAATGGTTTGAGTTTTTAATAAGAATGGGATGAAAATCGTATTTAACAACCAGGTTGTCCCTCGCCGGCGACAGTGCCCCACGAGAGTGACATCCTATCACAATCGCGGGCACAGTTTAACTCCATGTCCCGCTCTCGGTACAAGCACCATGAGAGTGTCCCGCGAGAGTGACACTCTGTCAAAATCCCGGGCACAATCGCCCAGACTGTACCGAGGACCAAACTTGACTTTTAACCCGATGTGCTCCCGTTGCAAAAAATCCAATTCTATAAGAAAGAATTCCAACTAAGGTTTAAACTGATGACAATAAATAAGCAAGGTGCAGGATGAGGATTTACCAAAATTATGGGTGTTACAATCCTCCCAACCTTAGGGTGATTTCGTCCTCGAAATCCATTTCTCACACAAAGCATTTCCTTACCACTCTCAGAGCTTATTGGGTTTCTTCGGTCCCCAAAAAGGTAACAAACTAATCATAAATTTCAACGATGTCAATCTCCCAAAACGACCGTCTCGTTTCCCAAGGGATTGTCTCTAATCCATTCTATCCTTGAGCTAAAACTAGATGACTTCGTGACGCAACTGCCATACTGATTTTCGTGAAGACTCCCACATCCAATATCCGCCTTGATACGCTACACCCACATTAGAGTGAACGTTGCCTTTTACTGGAGCAAATTCTAACCATGCGACCTCGGTTGCCTCCCAACGTTAGGTGACACTTACTACCTCCAGGGCAGCTTGTGTCCTCAACCTCTCTTTGACAAATTCGTTCTAGTTCAACACGATTCTGGATCCTAATTCCAATGGTCAACCCCAAACTCAAAGAATCCCCAAAATTTCTTAGTAATTCGCCCTTGCTATTGGCAAAGCCTTCCTTCACGGGACGTGCCAATACAATCTACAATGAGTCGTTTTATTTAAATTCGACTGTTGCACAACTCCAAACTATGCTCAACATCCAAAATGCAGTCGCTATAAACCTTTACCATAACAAGACAATCTTAATCATCGATACTTAATTGCTAACGTCTAATCCCCTTCAAGTTGCCACATAGTGCAAACACACAGTATCCCTCAGAATACATTGAAGAACCCCAACGATCATTGTCCTCAAAATCGGATGTCGACACCTATCCTCAAAACGACTATACTGTAAATGTGGGTGCACCGCCAATTATTTCGTTTGGGATTGGCATTCCCGAATTAAAGTTGACACCTAATATGACACTAAAATCCCAATTTACATCTCTAACGACGGACCACGCTACTACATTTATTCGCGAAGGTTCTCCAAGATGGTACACCACCATCACATAACATGTCGTCGAACGAATAATCCATCAGATCAAATCGAACCATACGCAAAAAATCACACCAGGTTTCTACCCGAAACTTATCGGATCACCACTTGCATAACTAGGATAATAATATAAATCTATTCCCTTAAATAGTCATCTCTGGTCGGCGTTCATGAGGTTGAATTCCCATAATTCAAGTTTGCCAACAATTCAGATCATTCGCATTTTCAATTCCCAAGGGTGTCTCCAATCCCTTATTACAACTTCTTTCTCAAGAGGGTTTAAATCCATAACTTTAATGAGTTCAAGGCTTTTAAACTATAGGACTCACACATATGCCAATTGAAATTTTATAAGACTTTCAAACGCAATTCTTTATAACAATTAAGTATGCAAGTAAAAATTCACCATCACTTACTCGGTATTTGTGCGAAGTGGTCCCAAACGCCATTCATATAAAACCATTTCGAAAACCGTTTAATTATTATCCAACATAATAATGACAATAACAAAAGATGTGCAACAAACTTTTCAAATGGACCACGATGGCCCTAACTTGCATCAATTTATGCTGTGTATGTGAAATAATTTTCTGTAAAAAAAAAAACAATGTGTAACAAATAATTGTACAAACTCCAAAAGGGGAACTTCACAAGTTTAAGCTCCAAAACCCTCTTTTCACCATAAGACGACATGGGATCAAATTTCCCAACATACCTGCATACAACACTTTATTTCTTAAACTTAGTAAAACGATAGGTGCATGCGATTGGTCAAACGCAAAATAATAAAAAACAATTTTTAAACATTAGGCCGTACAAATAAAATGATATTGTCCCAAAATAGAGGCTACAATGACATGTATATCGATAACCCATTTATTGCATTGCGGGGAATTTATTAAAATCAGCAACCGAAGAATGTTCAAAGTTAATGTTCGACACGAACCATCATAAATCCTTCATATGCTTACTCACAACAACCGTATAAATCAATTCAAATACTAAATAGCATACAACGAATTACACTTGTATAAAACCCCAAAGAGAAATCATACGATACTAACACTTCCAAAATAACATATGGGATAACATCTACTAACAAAACTCTCAAGACGTCTCTTACGGTTGCGGAAATACAGGTGTAAAACTCGCATGAGACAAAATATTAAACAAAAATCATAAGTTAACGCACACAACAATTCTAGCATAAGCGTTTAAAGGTTTATCTACGCGAAGCAAAATGTCATAAAATGGAACTCCATAAGACCCAACAAAATCTCCATAAAACTCAATGAAATTCAATGACACCCAAAAATCAAGTGGTGCCAAGACTTTCGTTCCTAATATTCAGGTAACATAAGACAAAGCGTTGACCAAAATGTCATAATTCCAAAAAAAAAATCCTTTTTATTGCAATGTGATATAAAGTGAAACTTTTCAACAAAAGTCGCATGAAATAAAAATCCCAACAAAACTCAAACACCAAAATAGTGGAAGGTAACTCTTCGCCAAAAACCTTAACACATGTGGAGGAGATCCAATGTTAAAGTCATAAGTCGCAGTTAATTGTCCAAGACCTTAAACAACATCAAAATACGGACATCACAATATCCGAAAATAGCGTTGGACAACAATAAGAATAAAGAAAGTCTCAACAAAGATTGCAACCTCACGCAATAAAATAATTTTATACATGTTTAAAATCATAGTTTACATTCTTGTGTGTGCTAAACATTTTTCCAAGATTTCATAGTATAATCCACATGATGATTTGGAAATATGAGAAATAATTGATGCCATTTTATTTTAGAAATAAATTTCATGTATGAATTTGATCGACACTCAACGTCTCGAAATCACGCTTCTCAATTTCCACGCACCTTTCGCCATCCGGATGTTTAAACATCTTAAGGCAATAATCGAAGATTTCTTTGGTTCACCTAATAGTTCCTCCTCGAATAATGTCGATTCCATAAGTCTATGATCCTAGTCCAACCAATAATTCCGACCCGAAATGGTCCACTTAATGCAATCATCATGCTTACTGTCACTCCAAATGACGAATATTAAAATCATTAACTTCTTCTAACGGCAACCCACTTAGAAACTTCTTCACTACCCCAACGGTCGTCACATAAAGTAGTCCAAGCATACCCATGTAACTTGTAGGTTCACCATAACACTGGCCATGTGCAATTATGTACGTACCGTACATGATCATCCTTGCTACCCGCGACGAGTTTCCCGTTTCTAGCGACTCTACCAACCTCAAAACATCCTATCTTAAAGTGTCTAATGGTGTAATTTCAATTTCAATCACCTAAAAGTATGCTAGTTTGAGTCTAGGCATCCAAAATCAACACCTAATTCTATCAAACTTAAGCTCTGATACCAACTTGTAACACCCTCAAATCTGGAAATAGCAACTAATTTAAAGTTTTCAAAATACGTCGATAACTGATTCATCTACAACAACAAGTTAAGGTTTAACTTCAATAAACACATTTCAATCTTTATACATGGTCTATAATTGGGACGGGTGTTACTAAAACCCAAGGCGACGAGCTCGGTCTTACGAATCCCTTCTCCAAAAGCTCTTAGAGTTGGGATATCATCTCTTGCATCTCCGCTGGTGCTAACCGGTAAGGGACTCTAGCAACAGAAGCCACTCCCGGTACGAGATCAATCCGAAACTCCACTTGACGATCGGGTGGCAACCCAGGCAAGTCTTCCGAAAAGATGTCTGGAAACTCACGCACAATCTTCACATCTTCAAGCTTTAACTTCTCTAGCTTGGCGTCGATCACGTAGGCTAGGAAAGACGAGCATCCTTTCACCAAACACTTGCGTACTTTAGTCATGGTGATTATTTCCACATCTCCCTTCCTCTTCTCACCATAAATCACAACAACTTCGCCACTGGGATTGGGAAGTCGAATTAATTTCTTCGAACATACGAACTCGACATGATTTTTCGCTAACCAATCCATGCCGACCACAACATCAAAACCCCCGATTAACATCGGCAACAAATCAATTGGGAAATCTCTCCCTTCGATTCCTAGGATACACTTCTTCAGAACATCGCGGATCAGAACTTGACTACCATTTGCTATGTCAACTACTAACGCAACCTCAAGACTAGTAGTGGGCATAGCAATCTTTTGACGGAACAACTCAGATATAAAAGAGAAACTAGCACCCGTATCGAATAAAACACGAGCAGGTACTGAGTTTATAAGAAATATACTCGATACCACATCAGTTGATGCCTTGGCCTCATCGAACGTCATCTGAAACGTTCGACTCGGAACCCTAGGTGGATTCTCTTTCTTTATTGGCGCGCTACCCGACTTGAGCTTCGGGCAATCTCTCCTCATGTGCCCCGGTGCCTTGCACTCGAAACAGACATTCCCTCTGATCGGGAAATCCTTGGCGAGGTGATCAACTTTCCCACATTTGAAACAAGTTTGGGAAGTGGTGTTACAGTTACCGTGGTGCTTGGTTCTGAACTTCTGGCACCACCTAGCTTCTTGATAACTGATGAAGCTTCAGTTTCTGACAAACGGTTGGGTTCTCTTGGGAGGTACTGAACTGCTCTCCCATTTCCTCTTCTCAACAACTGCCACAGCCTTCTCCGGTTTACCTCTCGCGTAAACCTCTTCCATAAATTGTGCCTCTTCAATGGTATCCCGAAGGTTAGAAGCCTTCGAGTTTCGGACCATAGTCATCATGTCCGACGGTAGACCCTTCAGATAGGCCTTAATCTTCTCCTTATCAGTTGAGGCCACATGCCCCACTAACCCCAACTTCTCCATGAATTGACGGGTATACTCTCTCACCGACAAATTCCCTTTCTCCAGCGCTCGAAACTCTGCCTCGATCCGATCCACAACCCTCTCATTACAGTATTCCTCCAATAACTTTACCTTGAATTCTCCCCAAGTCAGTTGGGCCAAAACAGTAGCAGAGAGGGTGAACTGGATGACATTCCACCACGTCAGCGTCGTATTCCTAAGCACTTGCGTTCCGAACCTTACCCTCTGGTCATCACCACACTCGGATGAACCGAAAGCCTGTTCGACTGCTCGGATCCACTTCACACACGCAACTGGGTCTTCGGAACCAGAGAACTCTGGTGGTCCGCAACCTAGAAAAGACTTGTTAGGAACAACTCGTCCCACTTTTCGGAGCACCTACCACTCTGTGCTCCTCAGATCTGATCCTGTTCCCGGTGCCCCCAGAGCCAACCAACACATTCTCCTCCACTGCCTCATGCCTCCTGAGGCTCGTGTCCTGGTCCTCCAACTTCTTCTGAAAAACCTCTTGCTGTTTCTCCATGGCCGACGTCACCATCAGCATGACGCTGGCCATCATATCAGTTTGAGGGTTTGCCACTTGAATAACGGGGATGGTGGATGCCAAATCTACTCTTGGCCCCAGCTCTACCTCCCCAGTAAATATCGGTGGCATGCCCGGAGGAACGACTGCTGACACTCTAACCACAGGATTCAGGTCACGCGAACTAACATCGCGAAGATCACCGCCGCCCGAAGGACGACTGCGTGTGTTCACCATACCTAAATAATGGTTGCCACACAAGCAGGAAAAGAATGAGAGACAGATCAACAGAATAACACAAGGAACGTACTATTACATTACCAAATGTCACAGTAACGGAACTTCAAGCGCAATCACGTATAAATATTCTCATAATAACATTAGCTAAGTGAGATTATGAATATACAATACATAAAGGTTCTTAATACCGTCGCCACAACATTCGATAACTATAATTTCCGTCGACTCTAAGACCAACCCATCTTAGAAGTTCAACCCAAACTCACCAATCAATGCTTAGAATACTCAGTCTAAGTCTAGACATCTTACATTCATGCCTAGATCACTTAAACTAGAGCTCTGATACCAACTTGTAACACCCTAAAAACCAGAGTGAAATTGAAACACGGAAACTGGACAAATAAACATCAACACTTAGTAAAAACCTCCCAAAAAGGGGAAATGTACTTAACCTTTACAAACCTGAATACTGATATTGAACTCAACAACAAACTAATCTAAACATAACCTATCAAGATTACATCGGTTGTTAATCCAATATCACCAAAAGAATGGGACTTAAACAATTGCCCAACATCAATACTAGTCATCTCAAGTCGCGGTGCAAGTCGCGGTGCTCCATAAAACCCAAACAAACAGAGGGTTACGCGGGTTGTGCAACGACCTCAAGTCGCGGTGCAACTCGCATGGTTCGCTGTGGTTAATCCAAAACCAACAAAATCCAAACTCAAACTCCAAACTAAATGCGGTGCTAATTAACGACAACGCTTAAACACAAGAGTAACAAGATTACATAACGGAAATCCGGGGTGTTACAAAACCATATAGCATCGATCCCTAAACACTTTACATCAAAACTTCCATATTGGGCAAAACCCTAGTTTTGACCCAATTCTTCCAAGGATCTTACAAACCGACATTAGAGAAATCAAACACTAGGAAACCATCATTGGAGCATTTATAACTTATTTTAAGGTTTAGAAATGGAAGGGATACACTTACCACTTAGGTTTAACGAAAACCTAGAAAACCTAACAATGAGCTTGAGGTTGAAGAAGAAGATGGAGATGGTGAATCCTTGACCAAAGCTTTCCATTTTACCACTTGATGGTGTTTCATCTTCATAAAATACAAGGGTTTGAGCCAAAGATAAGTTAGGGTTTGAAGGGGAAGGAAGGAAAACAATTTGGGAGAGAATAGGAGAAGTATGGATGAGAGGAAATGAGAAAAAGGCTGAAAATCCCGTCTTAACAGCAACCTGCGCCTTGTGTGTGACATTGACCATGCGACATTGCCCTAGGCAATGTCGCTGGTCATAGTCGCTGGTGCGTACCAGTGCACGGTACACTCCATGCGATTGTGACAGTGCGACTGTGACTCGTCATAGTCGCCGGACATTGTCGCGGGACCTTTCCGGAGCCCCGAAACTCGACTTTTTCACTGCTAATACTCCCGATACTCCAAGGGACTTTAAACAAAACATTTCCCAACAAAACCCCACTGTTTACAAGTCACAGAAATGTCCAGATGACAATTACTTACCGAAAATTACGGGTGTTACAATCCCCCCAACCTTAAAAGAGATTTCGTCCTCGAAATCTAAATTCCAATGGATTGCCGCCCGCATGAAAGGTTGTCCCTGTTCCACTTTCCAGAACCACTACCATAACTCTTATGCTGATACTCCCGTCAGCAGCCTCCTTGGGCACATTACACTTATATCCGAACGAATAATCATCTTACTAATGTAGCTTTTAACCGTGCGACTGCAGTTGTCTCCCAACCTTGGGTGACACGTACTACCTCACGGGTAGCTTGTGATCTCTACATCTCACCGACCAATTCACCTCAAATCCACCTGATTCTGAACCCAAAGCCAAAGATTGACACCAAGTTCCCATGAATCCTCAGATTCCTACTGATCCATTCTTAATATTGATAAAGATGTCCTTCCAAGATGCACCAACACGTCCTTCAGGTAACCGGTTAACACAGATTCGACTATCACTCAACTCCGTTCTAACCCCAACCTCAAAACATTCCCTTAGTAAGACCTTTATCACAACGGAAAACTTATACACATCGATGCTTAATCAACAACATCTAACCTTCTGCCAAGTTCCACCTCAGAGAGGTCAACATTCCCAAGACCCAATGGGGTACTTCCACGCATTCCCAGATTCATGGACTTCAAAAAAACAAGTCGACGCTTAAACCAAATGGTGATAACGAAAACATAGGCATCCCGTCCGATATTTCATTCCGGAGGTATTGTCGCTTTAAGGTTGACACCTAACACAGGGCTATTATTCCCGATCTTACATTCCCAACAAACGGATCACCATAATTCCTTTAATCACGAAACCCACTAAGACGGTACACCATCAACCTACACCATGATGTCCAACAGACAAGTAACTCATTAAATCAAACCCAACCAGGCGCCGATAATCACTCAAGACATTTCCCCGCAGTTTTACCGAAGCATAGAGGTCAACCCTAAGATAACGGGGAAGGCATGAATCTATTACCTCAACTATTCAAACGTGAACCGATTCAAAAAGTGAAACCCAAAATCAAGATTGACTACAAGTCGGATCATCCGACGCTTCAACTCCCAAGGACTTCTCTAGTCCTTTAATTACAACTCCTTCCACGACGGGGGTTTAAATCTATAGGCCTAATGAGTTCAAGGTTTTCAACTAATATGCCAATTTAAACTTTTTTGAAATTTTCAAATACATAAGCTTTATAACAATTAATCGTGCGGTAAAATCCACTACCGATCACTCGATAGGTTGAAAGTTGATCACCGACGCTACACATATAAAACCATTTCCAAAATTTGTTTGATCAGTATTTACGTTAATAAAACGGTAACAAACGATGTGTAGCAAAATCTACGCTATAAACATGAAAATAAATTCCTGCACCACAACACGTGTAATAAATGTTTGTACAACTTCAAAAGAGAACTTCACAATTTTAACTTTAAAATTTTCCCTCTTTAACCAAAAACGTTGTGGCATAAAATTTTCAACAACCCTATATGCATCAGTTTACTCCCCAAAGCTCGGTAGAACGATGAGAAAGCAAATAAATTCCAAATCGAGGTTAAAACTTTGAGCCGCACAGATGAACACATTTGACCAAAATAGTAACTACAACGACATGAATACCGCTAACTCGTTTAATGCATTGCGAAAAAATTCTAACAGTAAAATCAATAACTGAAATAACATAAATCATTTATATGTTTACTCACACCAACAGTATAATTTAATCCCAATACAAATAATATACAATGATTGACATTTGTATAAAGCTCGAAGATAATTAACATAGTAATGAAACTTCCCCAAAACAACATGCGAGATGACATCTATTAACAAAACTCATCAATTAACGCACACAAAATGCATATGTACATGTTCCCAGAATTTATTTACGCGACACAAAATGTCGTAAGATAAGATACTATGAACCCATCTGAATTTTCATAAAATATATTCAATAGCGCTAAAATCAAGCGGTATCAAAATTTTCATTTCCCAACAAATAAGTATAAGACGAAAGACTTCACCAAACTACTCACCCTCGAGAATACGTCTAACACCTATCTCTCTCCAAGGTGTCACTAGGACCAATCCCCAAACGAACCTGTTGCACATGCTGACAAATAAAAAGGTTAGGCTAACGCGTAGTGAGTTCAAGAGTTTTACATGAGTAAATATCTTTAAAATGATGAACTTCGCTTAAAGTCATGACCTTTAAATTGATGTACTTTAAAACGTAGAAAATAACTCTTATCCAATGTTATGCACTTTCAAAGATGGACACCTCATTTCAAACATGTTTAAAAAAATTGATGCAATGTAAACTAACTCGAAACATGAATATGAAATGACTCCCATTTAAGAAACACGGATAAAACGTTATATCTCAAAACACCTAAACACGTGTGGGGCAAAATACTCGACCCATGATTCATCATCAAAGCCACATATACCGTACGTCCGAAAAACATGGACACTAGGTCCAACACTCACGCGACCTTAAACAAAAGGAATCTAACTACCAAAACAAGGGGTTGACATAATTCATTCAAACCTTAATATACGAGGAGGAAGATCCAATATTAAGGCCCTCATTCACTGTCGACCAAAAAGAACCAATGACAATAAAATAAGACATCCTTATATTTAAAATACTGATAGCCGACAACAGGGAATACCCGTATCCGTTGAGAGTGGAGGAAACACCAAAGTATGCCACCTAAGCAACGTTAATCGCATGACACCTCCCGACATCACAGCCAGGTGTCCCTACGACTTCTTTAACAAGTGTCACCCCAAGTCAGTTGACCTTGATGAACATTCCGAAGAACTCCACCCCAAAAACCCGACACACTTAAAGACTACCTCCCAGGCATTACTTCAAGCGGGGAGGTCCTAGTGCCTACTTCCCCGACAACACTAACAGACTCAACCTTCCTAGCGATCACTTGTAAAGTTTTCGGTCATAAAACATGGGTATCGGAGTTTAACCCCGCAGTACCCAATTGACCATCCCAAAACAGACTGACTTACGTGCCTATGGATCCAATGCAACACAGTCTAACATTACATGCCTAACCCGAAATGACCAACGCACTCGAATATGTAACCAACACCCAAAATTCAACAGGGTATATTAGTACGTACGTCATGATGGGGCTACTTGAGCCATTCAAAACCGGACATGTGCCCTCAAGACCCTTTTAAGTCGAAACTGAGCCAAAATGCTCAAAACTCCTTTTTGACCAATGATTAACACTTTTCAAATAATAAACGCACTCGACCCATACCAAGAAATCAAACGCTCCAAAATACTTGAATGGAATCCAACACAGTTTAAGTCGGGACAAAAGGTTTTCCAAATAGATTTATACTCTTAATCCTTTCAAACGTCCCATAACACCAAATTAAACCTTTTGCCCAAAAAAACACTAAAAATGCTTTTTCACAAAATAATCTCATTTATGCAATAAATTATTAAACACAACCATTTATGACACATTTATCAAAATGCCCAAAAATCCCCAATAGGGGTGTTTTACAAGGTTTATAAAACTAAACTTCTCAAATAATCCAAAACCCATCAAGTAACTCCACAATTGATAATTTCATGTTAAACACATAAATACTTTAAAATAAACATTTTGGCATGTACAACGTTTTCACAAATCAACTTGAACTCACCTTGCTAGATTTAGGCTAAATCTAGATTTTTCTCCGCTTAGAGCTCCTTTGAAGCAACTTGAATCTTCAAGGTCAAAACTTCCATAACCTAGATACATAAATTTTCCACCATAAAAATACATCCAAAACCATATAGAATCGATCCTTAAACACTTAACATCAAAACTTCCATATTGGGCAAAACCCTAGTTTTGACCCAATTCTTCCAAGGATCTTACAAACTGACATTTCAAACACTAAGAAACCATCAATGGAGCATTTATAACCGGTTAACACAAATCCATTCTTAATATTGATAAAGATGTCATTCCAAGACGCACCAGCGCGTTCTTCAGGTAACCGGTTAATACAGATCCGGATATCACTCAACTCCATTCTAACTCCAACCTCAAAACATTACCTTAGTAAGACCTTTATCACAACGGAAAACTTATATACATCGATGCTTAATCAACAACATCTAACCTTCTGCCAAGTTCCACCTCAGAGAGGTCAACATTCCCAAGACCCAATGGGGTACTTCCACGCAATCCCAGATTCATGGACTTCAAGAAAACAAGTGGACGCTTAAACCAAATGGTGATAACGAAAACATAGGCATCTTGTCCGATATTTCATTCCGGAGGTATTGTCGCTTTAAGGTTGACACCTAACATAGGGCTATTATTCCCGATCTTACATTCCCAACAAACGGATCACCATAATTCCTTTAATCACGGAACCCACTAAGACGGTACACCATCAACCTACACCATGATGTCCAACAGACAAGTAAATCATTAAATCAAACCCAACCAGGCGCCGATAATCACTCAAGACATTTCCCCGCAGGTTTACCGAAGCACAGAGGTCACCCCTAAGATAACGGGGAAGGCATGAATCTATTACATTTATGATCAGTTTTAACGAGTAGGCATTTGACCAGTAAGTCACACGACAAGTGTCACGACCCCGTATTGGGTGTCCAGACAGGTGCAGGTCGAACAACCCAGGGAATGCCAGTGACAAAATGATCCATACCCGACGAGACGGTTTATGAGATCTCTTTTCTTTCAGCATGTATGTTTTCAGAAATTGCATATTATTTGATACAATATTTACAAGTTGATACGTATTATGTGAAATGATTTTATTCACGCAAACCATGAAGTTACTGAGTTTTATAAGCTGACTATAGTATGCATCTCAGGGACAGAAGGTTTCAGGTTGGACAAAGGAAAATTGTACACTTAGAGACTTGCCTAGCCTATCTAAGTTTAATATTTATGTTCAGGCATTTATGACAGATAAATATTGTAACGCAACTCGGTATGGGACGGGTTAGCATTTATGTTACATATTTATTGAATGAAAATTAAATGATTACAATAGGTAGTTCTAAGCACTTCGAGACTAATGTGACTTAATATGTTATGTTCTTACGGCGTTTATCAGATTAATGTGCTTAATCGTACTTTATTTATGAATCTCTCTTGGTTTGGTTTGACGACATGCTAATAGTTATTTAGGTTTGTAGTTTTAAATATAGATTATAGTGTTATAATGTGCTTCGAGATGGTTGAATTCATGGTTTATATTGGTTTGGTGCGAGAAAGATGATTGATTTATGCTTGTTATTGGCTATTCTATGAAAATTGTATCAAAAGTTCAACAAACTTAATGTAGGGTAGCAAAAGAAATTTGTTGGTTGTATTAGTTGCCATGGTTAAAAGCCTGAATCCTTTGTATATATAATTGGAAGTAGCAGTTGCAAGACTGTCCATTATGACACTTCTGGATCTAGTTTTGATTCTGGTTATGCCTGAGAATTCTAATTTCAGTGAAATGTGAATCAGGTCAAAAGTCGTTAGAATTAGAATTGGACCATAATCAGTTTGAATATATTGAAATGAATCTCATTTCACTATATTTAAAATGATATTGTCATCTTGAAAAAATGCAATACTTTCCATCATGGGTTGTTCCAATAAAATGCAATGTTTTATTTATTGGAAAGTTTCTTTTGCCAGATTATCGGTTTCCTTATTAGCGGTCATTATAAGATATTAGTAAGATTGATTGTGACCAACTAACTGTATTTCTTAAAAAATAAGGAAGCAATGCTTGCAGAGCAAGATGCACAAACACAAGAACATGGATCGACCTCCTCGTCTTTAATAAAGGAGAAAGAAATCATCACGAAAGTACTTGGGGAACGTCGTGGTCACAACCGAGGGATTGCATGAAAGTTGAAGGGTTCCGCTTATTCGTCCTTTTTTGAACCGCGCACGCCACCACCCCAACCACTTAGTAGTGATGCGATGAAGTGTCTTTGATGTAGTAAATGCTTGTAGCCAGTACATGCATCCAGTATATACCTGTCCACCTGGCAGCCAGTTACCCCCTCCACCCGTTATAGACACACATGCATTATTTGCATCATTTATGACGGGACAACGGGCACCCCAACGGGCACCCCAGCGGGATAAGGATAATGATGAAGACACGAAGAGTGACTTGTTCGACGATTAGATATCCATGTATTAATATATTTGAGACGTTGACATTTACTTTATGTTATTAATTTTGCATCAAGACTTCCAAAATTATTGTATTACGGTTTTCAAATTATTGTATTATGGTTTTCAAATTTGTTGTCTAGTTATTTAAATATCAGGTTATTTGAATAAAATATATTTTATAACAAATTTAATTTTTGAAACAAAATATTTTATCTACAGCAATGACATGTCGTCGCTGTAGGTGAAAATTTAATTTCTATTTTTCTACCTATAAAAACGACCAATCATCTCTGTAGTTAAAAAACTTAATCATTACTTTTTCACCTATTGCAACAACCAGTCGTCGTTGTAGGTGAAAATATTAACTTTTTTTTTTTTATATATAGCAACGAGTAGTCGTCGCAGAAAATAAATAAATGTAATTTTTAATTTTTAGTCATTAGCTACGATATGTAGTCGCAATAGAAACCTACAGCCACGAAAGTACACAGACGAAGTCTACAGCGACAATAGTCGTCGCAATAGACCTATAGCGACGACTTTATGATCATTCGCGACAACTTATGTCTTCGCAATAGGTCACATTTGCTGTAGTGCATGATACATGATCATCGACCCATTTGACTTCAATATTTTCTAGAACATTTGCTTGTCTCAATCTTACCAAAGTGTATCTCATCGATGGCCTCTAGATATGTTATGTAATGATGTTGAAACAATGTTTATATGTTGTTCGTAAGATGTATGTATTATGTTACAAGAACGTTGTAACACTAACTGTCAACACAAACAACTTTAAAAGGGAACACATGAAATGCTTATGTGGTCAATGTAAATCACTCACATATATAGGGTTGTCCCTAGTTATCAACCACTTCACTGTTTTTCATTAAGACTAAAGATAAAGTTGATTAACACGCCAAAATTGAATCTCCCTACAAGGAAGATAATTGTTCCTAATATTTACTTAAATTGTTTTAATAAACTGACATCTAAGGAAGCCAAACTTCCTCCTAAAGTCTTCTCAATAACCTCTCATATTGTAACTCTTCTAGAGATATGAAGGTAGTGTGGCAAAAAGAAGTTGTACCACACTATAAAACAGTTGGCTTTCACCGACGGCTAGATTCGTCGGTAATCCGTCGGAAATTCGCCGGTAAAAGTCCGTCTGATCGTGGCCGGAATTTAGTGACGGATTATCGACGGATTTATATTTTTAAAAAAATCAAAAATAAAATAATTTTGTGTCCGTCGGTAAATATTAACCTTTCTGACGGATCACCAACGGATGTGATGTTCGTCGCAAAATGTCTACATCCATCGGAAAGTGGTCGGTATTCCGTCGGTAATCACCGACACCTACTTTCCGTCGGTAATTTTTGGCCGATGATAAGACATTTTCTAGTAGTGCAAAGAAACCAAACATCTTCCTAAACACTATGACTCCATGAATATAATACAAAAGAGTAACTTAAACACTTATGCCATCAGAGGATTGACGCTTGATTTATCATATTTACTCATATTAGAAGCGTACTCGCGCAATGCACCGAGATACATCACGATTTTAATGTTTCATTTTATTTTTTGTCTATTTACAGTACGATTTTGGATGGTTTTAAGAAAGTGATAATGTTTTTTTATAAATATGTTTAATTTAGGCATAATAATATAATGTTTTTTATATAAAAAAATTAAGTATTTTGTTAGAATTTAATGATTATCTTATATATTTTAATATCTAGAAAAAAAACCAATTACATATTTAATAATATAATTAAAACAAAATTATAGTTATATAATATATTAATTAGTAGTGATACATGGAAAGGTCTGTATAAAAGGAAGACACTGCACATGACAAATTGGTGGGTGTTAGAAACATGCAGTAGTAATATTTATCTTGTGCTTTAATACTTGTAAATTAAGAAATTTTTAAAATCTTGCATAAAATGATGATACCTTGTGACTAATAATTTATAATATAGTATAGATATAGATATAGATATAGATAATCTACGTTGTTGAAAATGAATCGTTGTTGTACCTATAACGACGTAGATTAGGTGGGAAAACGATTTGTTTGACAAGCGTGAATTATGGAAAGTGTTGAATTTATTTAGCATTTGTATTTATTTACACAAAACATATTGCATTTGATAAAATGCTAAAATCAAATGGAATTGATAAAAGATTTGAATTAATATGATTAGGGATAAAACTTGGTATTTTTAATTTTTGAATTTTTGTGAATATTTTTTTATATATATTTAGGAAGTTCTCTAAAAAAAACTTATTTTTTTATTTATTTATAAGTTTCAATTATTTTATGTTAAATATTCGATTTTTATTCCATTTTTATCTTTAAATGTAATTTTAAAATCCAAAATCCATGGTACTTGTATCAAGTCATTTTTCATTTTTTAGTTGCATAATTTGAGCTTAATTTTGCATTGACTGGTAACCCAGAATAAGAAAAACGTTTAATATTCTAACCACCGATTCCGTAAGAAAATTTGTAACATCCCATACTAGTTATACTCACTTAAACGCATACAGAGCAACTAAGTTAACTTTATAGCAATATAGTAATAGTTGTAGACAACCGGACGTTAAGGTACATATATAAATATATACAGTCCCAAAAGTAACTATTCACAAAAGTAGGTTGTCTGGTAAGTCAGTCTTCAAAATATCCACTCTTGGTCTCTCAACCCGGATATTCCCCAAATCTGTCTCTAGAACCTGCCACGGAATAACAAACGTGGCTGAGCAATAACTCAGTGAACAGATCAATGAAATCAACAATAAACAATATAAGTTAAGTACAAATTATCCCTATAACCATGAAACGATAAAATAAATCAATCGAATATTACAAAGATATAACAAAGGGGTTCACATAATCACCCGTTCCGTGTTTCGTGTTATTCAAGTTCACATAAATCACCCGAATACACTAAACCCGTTGTTCCCAAAGAATGTACGGTTCTATGGGCATAAGTGAGAACTAGCGGTGTGGGCACGACACCCACTAGCCCTCGACTACTATTAAAGCAGTCCTAGTTCTGTTCTGTTCCTAGGATATCCATTCGCCCCTATGGCCGGATCAGGGCCAGCGCACTTTCCACGCATATACAAGGACGCCGTAGTGATTATAGCCACCATGGAAGCATCACAAAGTCGGTTCCCCCGACTAAGTGTCTGGGTAAAGGATCACAACATATGTGATCTAACCGGATCATAAAGATATAACAACAATCAATGAACAATGTCAATATGGCTTGACTCTATCTAGTCGTGCCATTCTCAATCTGATAATATCACAGTCATTGGACCGATTCAACAAATCATATTTATCATATTCCATTTGCGCCTCAGCATTCAGAGTAAAACTCAAGAACCGGGCCAACGATCCCTATTAGGGGCAGCAGACTTTGGAACACTCCTAAGTCGTTCTCAACTAATGGAACACCAAATGGAATTCAACAAAAGGAATTACACGATGAAAATGCAAGAAACAACATCATTGAGATCTTTTCGAACCTCAAGATTACTTTTCGGTAAATCATATTTGAATGGATCGACCCTCAACAATAGGTAAATCCCGTTCCAAGACAATAAGAGATCCGTACCTTTATATAGTCGAGATAACCAAAATACGATGCCCAAATGCCAAAGTGTCCAAAATCCTTGCTAGTCGGATTTTCCTATCACAAGTAATATATATGCACTTAGAATTATGCAATGATTTCGTATATTTGTTTGATCTACTTAGCCTATTGACTCCCTTATATTAGATTAATCTAACCTTATTTCCTTCTTTATTGTCTTATAGTTCAATGCCATTGTTATGAAAAGGATGCTAAATGAATAGAACATAACAATCAAAATATTGCAAGGAAAAACTCCCCTGCACATTTCAGCTTTTGTCCGTCTCTGTGTTGGACATATTGCTCATACTTAGTTGCTAAATTTTATGATATTGTCTAAATGTAAGTTGTACCTATGCTTCTTAGGAATCCAATCGCACTAGATTCATGATTTTTGAAGCTATGATTGATTTTATATGAATTTTGCACTAACAGTGTGCAGATCCCGAATTTACAGAGACCAGCTACTGTAATTTGAAATTTTGACATAATTAAGCTCAAAAATAGGTTTTGGATTCTTCATAACAATTGTTCTAGACACACTAAGTTTTCCAACCACATATTACACACCTCAATTGGATCAATGGTTAATGTTATACACATTTTTAAAGTAACAACAATTTTCTGCTTCCTTCCAACAGCACCAAAAATAACAATTTTTATGATATCAACACTACCATTTGATTTGATAACCATTCTAAACCATCTATGAACCAATTTGAAGTATTTTTACTTTGTTTTAACAGTCTTGAACATCACATAATCAAAAGTTCACTAGAATTTTAGGTTACCAAACATGTAATGAAGGATTACAAACTTCTTACCTTAAGGATGGTTACAAAATCTTCAAGATGTAGATTCCTTTAATCCCTTACTAGCTCCAGCCCCTAATCAACAAAAACACATATAAACTTAGTATGAATCTTTCTCAAATAACCTAGCTTACCTAATGGTTACCTTCAAGATTTAGCTTCAAAATCATCAATTTCTCACCATTTCACCAAAGTTTTGAGGCTAATTTCATGGGGATAGGTTTGGTTCTAGGGTTTGAAGAGAAACGTGAAGAAGAAAGAGATATAATCTGATTATGATTTCTTTTAATTTCAGAATTCTTTTTAGATTTTCCAATTTTTCACTTTTAGTCCCTAAAGTTTCATAAATTGCATATTTACCATGTTTAGAGAATTTCTTCACATTTTTGGTTTAATTATTGTTTCACTTATACATGTTTAACCCCTCTAAAGGTTATGTTTGACAAAGTTATTTCGTTTTAAGTCCATATGCTATATATAAGTATACAAAACAATGACCAACTCAAACACTAACTTTTCATTTAATGTTCGATATAAATGTCCGGTTATTATAAAATTGGCACTCTAATTATTTATAAATTTAATCTCGACGTGGATATAACGAGGCGGACAAGTTTTTGTCATTTCAGATGAGAACTCGACTTCTTTCATAATATGTGAAAGGTTTATCTTATTTCACTATTTATAATGGATATCGACTTCATTCTAGGGATATTTGAATATTGAAAAATGCCATAACATTAGACCATCAAAGAAGTAACCATTATTCAAACTTGTTTCTTGAATTTTTTTGATGAAACTAATATCAACTTTTGAAATTCTAAGTATGCTAAAAAATTATTCATACCATGTCATACACTTGAGACCACCAGGTATTCTTAAACAAGAATATCAACAAATTAAATGAAGCATAACAATATTCATATACCCATACACGATACAACTTTTATTCATACATGTATAATAGAGAAAATTATTGATAATGAGCAAAGGAATTAAATCAACAACCAATAATATTTTATGATTACATTGGTACAGAACCAACAAACAAGAGAGTAACAAACTCTTTAAGGCTCTTTCCCGGAAAAGTGAATGCATCGTCGTACCTGTAAACAACATCTATCATTCGGGCAAGATTAAGATTGAGGGCAATAAGATCCCTGGAAACTTCCCATGGTTTGAGACAACCCTCGTTTAAATCCTTCCATGCGTTTTCAATTATTTTCTTAAGCTCGTCAATAGCTTCTTTTTCTGACACACCGAAGGTCTTGATATATGCATCAACTCCTGTGGCTGACTGTCCTCTTTCACGCTCAAACTTCATATATAGAGAAACAAGGAATTGTTAATTAGAATACATTGGCATTAGCATTACCAAACCTCTTGTCGTGCGATCAATATTACTTTTCTTGTAGAATATATATAAATTGTGTGTGCTGATATCATGTCATATATATATGGGCTATATATATTCTAGAAGTGACCAGGAAGTTAAAAATATGAATGTAATAAATCTAATAGTTTACCTGATAACTCATGACATCATCTTGAAGTCTTCCAATTAACTCTGCAGATTGTATA
Organism: Arctium minus; assembly: GCA_954870635.1. NCBI lineage: Eukaryota > Viridiplantae > Streptophyta > Magnoliopsida > Asterales > Asteraceae > Arctium > Arctium minus. Next base: position 112,502,487 of record OX941084.1, read on the forward strand.
GTCTTGGGATGACTTTGATACCAAATCAAAGCATCTTCAGTAACTACATCACCCATGCCTATTAAAGCGGATTTTGATATAAGATCGTAGGCAGAAGTGATTAACCCATTCTTCATATACTCTTGGAAAGATGCCACATATCCACTGTTTGTCCACTCAGCCTCTTCAAGGTAGCCTCTAGCTATGTCTTGAAACTACATATATTCCATGGCACAAATTATTAGAGAAGAGAAAAATAATATATATAATTAATTAATTATGGTCTACATGATACATATTTGAATTGAACCCCAAGTAAATTAAAATGAATTGAGATCATCATACTGCTTGTTTTGATGCAATGACAATATTTTCCCTTCCTTCTTTTGCAAGTTGTTTCTCAAGATCAGCATATTCATCGAGTAGAATTTTGAAGAATGGTTTAATATATTCCGGAAGTTGCTCCACAGCACCAATATCCCACCTGAAGGTTAAGTAATATGATAAGGTGATTGATCGATCACTAATTAATCAACAATATTTTAATAGACCAACATTAATTAGTTTAATATTAATTACTATATATATATATATTTGGAATATTGACAATTTCATATGTAGTTAATACCTATTTATGGCATCTGTTAGAAGTCGAATCTCTTCAATAGTGGCATATGCATCATATGTGTCATCTAAAACCACAATGAACAACGTAATTTTGGTTGCTATGATTCGTGCTAGAGAGTAACGAGGCTCAAAGTATAACCCCAATATCCAAAAGTAAATCTCTGGTACTCTATCCCTTATATATGGAGTGGTTTCTTGAAACCTCATATCCTTCCACCACCTGAAAGATATAATATATATATATAGATAGGTTTATAAAGATGGTCAAGTACAAACTCTTTCAACAAATACCAGACTAATTAATTATAAAGTGCGTGCAGTGGTTTTCCTTTTTGATCGACGAATTGAATAACTTACTTTGAGACTATACGAAGTTCTTCCTTTTGTTGTAGCTGCAAATAGTTGAAGTGTATCGTTGCTAGTTTCAGTAGCGAACCATGTGTGGAACATTCTTGTTGGTAGTTGGAGAAATATAGCCTTGCCTCTAGTATTGGCATCCCTAGATGGAAGGGTCTCGTCAACGATTGTTTCACCTGGCGTGCAAGCTTACCATCGAGAGTGTTCACCATGTTTTTAAGTCGAGTTTCTGTGAATGCCGAGGCTTCATCCAAAATAGATTCTCCTCTTAATCTCAGTTGTGAAGATTCATATAAGCCTAACATACCCTTCACATCACTGCTAATGTATTCCTCGAACGTACCCGTGCTCGCGTCCTTGAATTTGTTGAATACATCTGCATGCATGCATGCATGCATGTCTTAATTAATTGTTACGATATATATCATTTGAATCGTATATAAATATATTTACGTACCACAAGAGAGTTTGTAACCATGGTGTCGGAACACTTGAAAGTTAACCGAAATTGTGTACAGATCAGCTTTATCATAATCTTGCAAGTTGAGGTCTTTGAAAAGTTTGTCAAGCTGTGCTTCAACCTCTTGCAAGAATAGATACGTCAAACCAAGACGGTGTACTGAATAAATCAAACTTAGTTTTGTATTTGTATCCATTGCTGGATCAATGATCAATCTTCTCAATTCTTCTTTTGGCTCCTCCATGGCTTTGGCATATCCTTCCAATTTCTATATATAAAAAAGAAATTAATTTAGCAAAAACAACTGTTAATAAGTTAATTTTTTAATTAATATATGGGAAGTCTTAATTACCGAATTGTCAAGAGAGAATGATAGGAAGAGATCACCCCATGCAGAAGGAGGGAAGTTGGCCAAAGGACGCACAGGCTCTCCAGTAGTTTTGGAGTTTGCAGCCATTTCTATTTCTATTTCTATTTCTTGAAAGGTTAATTAATTGATGTACTTAACTAAACCTCTGGATTTGTTGAATGATGCATGCATGATTGCTTGAAGGTGGCATTTTATACACTACTCCCAGTTGAAAGGTCGATCTATATATTACGTTTCAATTCTAAAGTGCTACAAAAGTCAAGTGTGGCTAGTATGATATTTCTAATTTAAATCATTTTTTTGATGTAAACCGTTATCAAGAAGGTAGGTCTAAAACAACATGGGCATGCAGATCTATAGTAGACTATTTTTTGCATAGAAACTTTGAGGTTTAATGAACTTGAAGTTGGAAGTGAATGGTTTTGGGGCTAGAAGTCAAGATTGTCACGATGGATGTTGTCAATTGGATATTTGGGAGCTTGCTTTTGGAGGGGCTGCTATGGTTTTTGATGTTGAAAGGATGAAGGCATTTTGTTGGAAAGTTGTCCAAAATAGCTTTTCTCCCCACTTTAATTGCTCTGGCTTAGTATTGAATTGAAAGATGGTGGCTATTCTCTTGGTCTTTCCTGCTTCCCCCTAGGTTTGTTTTAGTCTTCTTCTTAAATCAATTCCTAAATTAACCCGATCTTAAAAAGAAAAAAAGATATGTGGTTTATACAAATTGGCTAAAGATCTTTAAAATATTTCACTTTCTACCATTATAATTAATTATTTAATATCAGTTACTTTTTTTTATTCTACACTCTTGTTATTTTAGGTGCCGTTTGTTTTTTAAGAGGTCTAAAATCTGAAGTCTTATTTTAGTTACGATTAATAAGAGGTGGTGTGTAAAAAAATCTGAACGATTCAGACTTAAGAGCCATTAAGAGGTTTTTTTTAAAAAACAAACAACCCCTTAACTTACATAATCATATATTAATTAAAATACATTAAAAACATACTTTTTTTTAATTCATAACATTCTAATCGTTTAATCAATACCTTTAAAATGAGTTCAATATTTAATATTTTTGGATTTAATCATATATTATTAAATTTCATAAATAGTTACAAATTATTTTTAATGCTTACACTTTATATTCTCATAATCATAAATTAAATACATTACTATAAGGGTGGAAAGTGTAAGTATATAAAAAATAATTCGTACTTATTTATAATATTTAATAATATAATTAAAATCCAAAAATATTTAATATTTGGTTCATTTTGAAGATATTTACATGATGATTATAATTGTATAATTTGTAACAAAAACAGCGTATATTTTTTTATGTATTTTAGTTAATATACGAATATGTATATATATATATATATATATATTAATATGATAAATGTGTAAATTGGATATCAAGTAGATTAAATAACTAATATTTTTTAAAAATGTAATCGCTTCTATCCTAGCCGTTGATTGTTTAACCCTGTGGTGTAGATGTGGTTGCATGGTTTATAACTTTTTTCTAGTTTACAAATGAATTAGCCCCTCTCTCTCTCTCTCTTTCTATATATATATATATATATATATATATATATATATATATATATATATATATTGTGAATCTCAAATTACTCAAGTAACAATATAATGAACAATAAATCTTTATTGAATGATTATATTGTTACTTGAGCAATATTGGATTCACAATTGGTATCAGAGCAGAAAAACAAAGATTTCTATACCTGAGAGACACACCAGAAACTTCATTCGGATAAATCAGGTTGTTGTACCCGGATAGCTAGACATCTCTAACCCGGTCGCCAACCGGGAACACAGGTCCGATCGGGAATATAGCACCCGGAAAACCCGTTTAGGAAAACCCATCATCCGAGAAAACCCACTACCCGGATACCCTAAATCTGGAAGTTCACACCCAGGAAAATCTCACCCGAGAAATCCATACCCGCATAGCTCTCCGGGACTTGGCCGGGAATTCTCTCTTACCCGGAACTCCAAACATCCGCTATTTTGGTAATTTCCCCATTTTGTAACACCACAAAAGTTTCATATAATCTCTAAATAATATATATACTAGAAGCGTACTCGCACAAATCAGCGAGATACATCACGATTTTAATGTTTTATTTTGTTTTTTGTTTTTTTGTCGATTTACAGTACGATTTTGGATGGTTTTAAGAAAGTGAAAATGTTTTTTTTTTTATAAATTTTTTTAATTTAGGCTTAATAATATAACGTTTTTTATAAAAAAAATTAAGTATTTTGTTAGGATTCAATGAATATCTTATATATTTTAATGACATCTAGAAAAAATAACCAATTACATATTTAATAATATAATTAAAACAAATTTATAGTAATATAATATATTAATTAATAGTGATATATGAAAATGTCTACATAAAAGGAAGGTCCTGCACATACCAAATTGGTGGGTGTTAGAAGTCTCCAGTAATAATATGTATCTTGTGCTTTGATACTTGTAAATTAAGAGATTTTTAAAATCTTGCATAAAATGATGGTACCTTGCGCCTAATAATTTGTATTTAAGAGTTTTTTATCCGTGTTTTATAATATAGTATATATATATATATTTATATTTATATATATTGTCACAAAAGGAACATTTGAAAAGAATAATTTTTTATTAGGGAAATTAACCAAAATAGCCAATTTCATCAAACAAATTCAATTTTTAACCACTTTCTAGAGGTTTTTTTTTTCCAAAATAGCAAAGTTTACGCATAAAGTTGAATATTTATGCGGAAATTTGAACCCTGGAAAAAATTAAAGGAAAAAACGTAAAAATTTGAATCCTTACACAAAAATTTGAATCTTTATGCAGATTGTTTTTCAATTTTTTTGCGTGAGGATTCAAATTTATACATAAAATTTGACTAACATGATAATTCAATTGAAAAGGTGGCTAAAAAGTGATGTTGGTTGGGGAGATTAATTTCCCTTTTATTTATCAGTTTAATCCACGATTACAATTAAATCAACATAATAAAAATAAAAATCCAAGGTCATGCTTATCAACCTAGGGCTTTAATATTTTTGATCGAGGACTTGAGCATGTACTTTTCCGTTGCTATTACTACTTCTCGATCGAGTTTATGCTAACGTGGGTTACATATTTATTTGAACATAGGTCCCAATGATTTGATGGAGAACCTCAAGTTTCATGATAAAACGTTCTATGATAACAAGTTACATAAACGTTCAAAATGTGCATAACTATATCCACACGATAATGGCATCATGTGTTAACGAACGAACCAAGTTGCACGTTATTAATACATAATTCCTCTGACCCGACAAAGCCACTAGCTTGCTCTTACAGTTCCATCTTGACACGACTGATCCACTTGCCTATTTTTACGATCAACACCTAGAAACACTCCCATAGCGTCATCAAAACAGAACTTACGATAATTCAAGTTTTAAATATAATTAAGAACACCACATGTACCGTCACTACAACAAAATTGGGTTTAAGAGGCAAAAATAGTTTAAATGTCATAATACAGTGTTTTATTTATAGGACCAAACAAAAAAACGTCCTATCTAACAGTGTTACAATAAGTTTATAGGACGCTTTTAGACGTCGTAAAAAGTTTTTTTAAGACATTTTCAAATAAGGTGTCCTATTATTTATAGGACACAATTTGAAAAGTTGTCCTATAAACACAAGTGTCCTATAAAAAAGATTGGTTTAAAGAATACTTCTAAAAAACGTCCTATAAAATATCAATTACGACACTTTATTTTGATATATAATGTCCAAAAAAAGTTGTTACGAGGCCCAAAAACATCCTATAAACTTATTGTTACACTTCTAGAAATGACGCTTTATTGTTAGGACGCTTAAATATTTTTTAGGTGTACCTATAAACTCTATTTTTCTTAAATGAAAGTCACCTTGTATCAACTCGTGGGGAACAATTGGAGAGAGTTTTATCTCTAAAACCCTGATAAAGAGTTGTTGGGAAATTCAGAAATGCTCAAGTATGGTTAATGCTGCTTCAACATAATTACTACTGCCAGTTGAAGTTAATGCTGCTGATACAACTTAATGCTGCTCATCAAGAATTACTACTGCCAGTACATCATGATTACTACTGCTAGTAGATTTTACTACTACTAGTAGTTAGTACTGCTGGAGTTAGTACTGATAGAACAAAGTTAATACTGCTGAGCATGGTTAGTACTGCTCAGAGTATTAATGCTGCTTATGTGATGAAGATCAGTATGGCAAGGATGACAGCTGGATTGAAGATATTCATGGAAGCTTAGAGATAATGATGGAAGATTATATTGAAGATCTTTTATTATTTTGTAATTATCTTTATCTTCAGTATATGTATAGAATAGTTTGTTTTTCTTTAGAAGTAACAATTCATTCTGAGTTTTTAGCTTTGATAGAGAGAATCAACCTCAAGGTTAGAACCCTAATTCTAGAGAAGTAGAATTCGTATTGGTGAGTTTGTTTATCAATATTGAGGTTGTGTGTAAAAGCTTGTGACTTTCAATCATTAAATAAAGTTTGCAAGTTGTTCATCAGATTTACTGTTTGTTTACTGTTTCATTGAATATCAAAGTGTTATTCCGCAAACTTCTTTGATATTGTTTTCTGAGAGTGTGTTCTTGTTAAGAATTAAGATCCTGACAAGTGGTATCAGAGCTAGTATTCTCAGAAACCTACATTCAAAATCACATCATCATGGCTAAAGGTTCAGAGTCTTCAAGCTCAGAAATTCCTACAGAGGTAACATCTAATCTTTGTTCTAAATCCTGTATTGAAACTGTTAAAAGGTACAGGGATCACAACCAGACAATGAGTGATGACCTTAAAAGATTAGAGAGATATATAAAAGACTATGTAAGAATTGTTGAGAGTTTTGAGGAACAGATTAAGAGTTTCCAAGCCAATGAGCTTCAACACTCTTATGACACAAACTACTGGAAGTGGGAGAAAGATCAGTATGAGTTTAAGCTTAAACAAAAAGAAGAGGAGAATGAGAAGATAAAGAGTGAGTTTGAGAAAGCCAAGCTGGATATTGAGAAATTTTCCAATGCTTCTAAAGCAATGGACTCTTTGCTCCAAGTTCAAATCCATGACAAACTTAGAAGAGGAATAGGCTATAACACCACACCACCACCATACAACAACAATTACATCCCTCCTATATCAGACTTGCTAGAGAACAAGAATAGGAAGGAATTGTGTTAGGAAATTCAGAAATGCTCAAGTATGATTAATGCTGCTTCAACATAATTACTACTGCCAGTTGAAGTTAATGCTGCTGATACAACTTAATGCTGCTCATCAAGAATTACTACTGCTAGTAGATTTTACTACTGCTAGTAGTTAGTACTGCTGAAGTTAGTACTGCTAGAACAAAGTTAATACTGCTGAGCATGGTTAGTACTGCTCAGAGTATTAATGCTGCTTATAAGATGAAGATCAGTATGGCAAGGAAGACAGCTGGAATGAAGATATTCATGGAAGTTGGAGATAAAGATGGAAGTTTATATTGAAGATCTTTTATTATTTTGTAATTATCTTCAGTATATGTATAGAATAGTTTGTTTTCTTTAGATGTAACATTCATTCTAAGTTTTTAGTTTTGATAGAGAGAATCAACCTCAAGGTTAGATCCCTAATTCTAGAGAAGTAGAATTCGTATTGGTGAGTCTGTTCATCAATATTGAGGTTGTTTGTAAAAGCTTGTGACTTTAAATCATTAAATAAAGTTTGCAAGTTGTTCATCAGATTTACTGTTTGTTTACTGTTTCATTGAATATCAAAGTGTTATTCCGCAAACTTCTTTGATATTGTTTTGTGAGAGTGTGTTCTTGTTAAGAATTAAGATCCTGACAAGTGGTATCAGAGCTAGTATTCTCAGAAACCTACATTCAAAATCACATCATCATGGCTAAAGGTTCAGAGTCTTCAAGCTCATAAATTCCTACAGAGGTAACATCTAATCTTTGTTCTAAATCCTATATTGAAACTGTTAAAAGGTACAGGGATCACAACCAGACAATGAGTGATGACTTTAAAAGATTAGAGAGAGATATAAAAGACTATGTAAGAATTGTTGAGAGTTTTGAGGAACAGATTAAGAGTTTCAAAGCCAATGAGCTTCAACACTCTTATGACACAAACTACTGGAAGTGGGAGAAAGATCAGTATGAGTTTAAGCTTAAACAGAAAGAAGAGGAGAATGAGAAGATAAAGAGTGAGTTTGAGAAAGCCAAGCTGGATATTGAGAAATTTTCCAATGCTTCTAAAGCAATGGACTCTTTGCTCCAAATTCAAATCCATGACAAACTTAGAAAAGGAATAGGCTATAACACCACACCACCACCATACAACAACAATTACATCCCTCCTATATCAGACTTGCTAGAGAACAAGAATAGGAAGGAATTGTCTGATGAAGCCACTAAGGTAGATCCATTAGACAAAGTGGTGGTTGAAACAGACTCTGAAGAAGAGAACTCTAATGATAAGAGTAAGGAGAACACTGTGAGTGGTGAGATTCCTCTAGAAAATCACATTATCACCAATGAGGAATGTGGAAAGACTTGGGTCAAATCTAAGGACATAGAGAAGACTGAGAGAAAGTCTGAGAATGTCCATTATAAGCAAACCACAGTTGTGAATCCTGTCCCTTGCAAACAGTGTGCATGCAATAAATCTGAGCCCCAAAAACATGATAAACCAAGGGGAAATCAGAGAAACTGGAATAATCAGTGGGCACAAAAACAAGGGGTTGATCTGAGTAAAATCAATAGACCAAAACCTTGTTTTATCTGTGGCAAATTGAATCATCTTGCCAAATACTGCTATTTCAATCCTATTAACCAAAGAGTCACTTTTCAAAGACAACCACAAAACTCATTTGGTTATAGGAATCAAAGAAGGAATCAAATGGCTGAGAAAAGAGCACCTAAAAAGTATCATGCTCAGAACAAGTTTGCTAATACAAAGAAAAATACTCCAAATAAGCCAAGGAGTAATTTAAAGACAAAGAAAGCAAACAACTTTGTTCAAGTTTGGGTTCCAATTGTAAAGAAACCTGTTAGTACTGCTATCCCAGATAGTACTGATAACAAAAATAGTGCTGCTAACTCAGTTAGTAATGCTAACCAGGTTAGTACTGCTAACCAAGTTAGTACTGCTAACAAGGCTAGTGCTGCTTCTAGCAGTAATGCTGCCAAGCCTATAATCTGGACAAAGTATTCCAGCCATGAGGTTCCTAAACAACTCATCCAGACCAAACTGACAGATTATATTAATGAGAAAGGACAACCCAAGACCACTTTGGCTTGGGTTCCCTCCAAAACTAACTGATTTATCAAGTGTGTAGGCAACCAAAAGCTCAAGAGGAAGAGCATTTGGAATGTAGATAGTGGTTGCTCTTGGAACACAACAGGTAACATGGACTGCCTTCAAATTCTTCAAAAGATTTGATGGAGGACATGTTGCATTTGATTCAGAAGGAGGTATGATAAATGCTCAAGGCATGAGTTAAAAGGTAAGTTGACTTTGGAAGATTTCATTGAGCATGATGCTACTAACCTGTGTGTTTAAGTGTTTCAGGTTGCATTTAGTAATACTCCAGAGGGAGTGATGATCATACAGGATCAAGAAGAAGAGGATCAGGGGATGAACAAAGTAGTAAAAAGTATGAGTAAAAGGATGGTGTCAAAAAGAGTAAGTACAGTTAATACTGTCAGTGCAGTTTTAATACTGCCAGTGCTCAGTTAATACTGCTAGTGGTTAATACTGCTCTCAGTTAATACTGCTAGTTGGTTAATACTGCTCTCAGTTAATTCTGCTAGTTAGTTAATACTGCTATTAGTTAATACTGCTCTAGGTTAATACTGCTTATGTCCCATACACTATAAATACCCTTTGCCCGCCTAAAAGTTCATAACGACTCGTTGCATACTGTTCACTTGCGCTCTAACCCTTTTCTCTCAAAGTACCAAGTTTTTCAGACAAGAACATTCAACTTCAATGGCATCCATGGCTTTCATCGATGAGCACAATGAAATCGCGATGCTACAAAATCCAAAGCAAGCTGCAGGATTTCATCAGATTGTGGATTTTCTGAAGTCTAGCCACATTGCCCATGCTCTAACTGTGTCGCCAACAATATACGTAGAGCATCAAAGGCAATTCTGGGCAAATGCCACCATAGTTACAGAGAATGGTGTGCAGATTCTGAAAACAAGGGTGTGTGACAAACCCTTGTCAGTAACTGAAGAGGTGATACGCATCTGTCTACGTCTAGACGATGCTGCAGGTATAACCTCTATTCCTAATGAGGACTTGTTCTCAAATCTTACAAGAATGGGGTATGGAGGCCCATTGGGTGTTTTCAAGTTCTAAATTTTCACCCCAATGGCGTTTCTTTGTCCATACCCTTATGCACTCTATCTCTAAAAAGACTACTGGATGGAGTGAGTTTAGCAGTACCATTGCTTATGCTTTGGTCTGTTTGGCCACTGCCAGAAGGTACAATTTTTCTAAAATGATTTTCAGTGATCTTGTCTCAAACCTGGGAAGTAAAAAGAGCTTTTATATGTACCCCAGGTTTGTACAAGAAGTTATAACACACGAATTGACGGATATGCCTCCATTTGATGAGGTATATGTACCAAAAATTCCCAAAGGTAAGGTCTTTTCAAACATGAAGAGATCCCCTTTGGACTCGGAAGGAGTTGACACCCCATTGTTCTCTACAATGATGGTGGTGTCCCACACTACAGAAGGTATGGCAGCAGGGTCAAGGCCCTCATTAGACCATCCCACTGCTAGCCAATCCCAACCTTCCCACTCTATATCAATCCCCCAGTCCCTAATTCATAAGCCAACTTCTCCTATCACCCAAACTTATATCAGGAAAAAGGTAAAGAAGGCTCCTTCCCTTCTTGTACCATCACCCACTGAGCCTTTAAGCCCTCTAAGGGAGAATTCTCCTTTAGAGAATATCTACAGGGAAACCACAGGGGTGTCTCCCAACCCCAAGGAGGTGCTCTCTGAGGAGATGGTTGAGCATATGGGTGAGCAGACTGCCACTACTCCTGCTAACACAGAGGAGGACAGTGGTAACATAATTAAGACCTCCCCCATGGCAACTTTGAATGAGCAATCATTCAAAGGTCCCAGGTGCCAAGAACCCACGGGGGTGGAGAGTGCTTCTGTTAGGTAGAAGGCTCCCACTACAAAAAGATCCAATGATCCTTCAAAAGAGGGTAACACTTCTGGAGAAGGTGAGGACAAATATAACTATCAAGAATTGATGGATACTATGGGCAACATCAACCTAGATGTTATCAAACAAGGAGCTGACATAGAAGAAATGAAGCTGGTAATCTTGTCCCAACCAGTACAAATTACCAAACTCAAGAAATTGGTGATGAAGCTAGTCCACAAAAAGGAGAAAATAGATTTTGTGCTAAGGAGAAGGAAATCAGGGGATGATGCTCCCAAAAAGGGGGAGTTTAACATGGAAGAAGTCACAGATAAAGGGGAGCTTGATGGGGAAAAACAAGATGTTGAGGGGGAGCCAGAAGCAGAAACAGAAATAGAAACTCAAGCAGCAGCAGTAACAATAGAGCAAGCAGCAGAAACCATTAATACTGCCAGTTCAAGTAAAGCAGCAGAAATGGTTAATACTGCTGAAATCAAACAAGCAGCAGAAGCAGTGAAAGAAGTATTAACAGAGCTTGAGATTGCAGAAACACTAATCAAAGCCAAGCATGATACTCCCATGGTCATCTCAAAGGCCAAAGGAGTTGTCATAAAATAAAGAGGTGAGGCTGCAATGAAATCAAGCACTGAGAAGGTGATGAGTAAAGAGAAAGGCAAAGCAAAGCTAGTGGAATCTGATCAACCAACGAAAAAGCAAAAGTTGATTGAGTCAGATGAAGCTTTGGCTAGGCAGATTCAGGAAGAACTTGAGAAAGAAGAACAGGTTCAAGTGTCAAAAGATAGAGAGATAGCAAAAGCTATGGCTGCAAAACTCAATAAAGCTTATCAACAGAGTCTTGCAACAGAACTAGCCAAGAAAGAAGCTACATCTCTAAGGAAGTCTGGAAAGTTCAAATTGACTGCAGAGAAAACACAAAGACAACCTTCAAAAACATACCTTGGTGCTCAAGAGAGAAAGAAAATGATTACTTTCCTCAAGGGTGCTGTAGGTGTCAAAGTGGAAATGTTCTCAAAAATGTCTTTTGAGCAACTCATAGGGCTATATGATGCAAAAATGATCAAGCTTCAAGGGGATGAACCTGCCAGGGTGGAGATGGAAAAGAGAATGAAAGAAAGCAATGATTTCATGCTAGAAAAATCTTTTCCAGATGATCAAGAAACTCCAAAGAAAGAAGCCACTATTGGTGAAAGTCTGAAGACTTTAAAAAGAACAAAGATGATGGCTAGGAGAAAGATAATCAAGAAGCCTAGAATGGATGAAGGAGAGGCTGAAAAGGTTGCTGAAGAAGAAGGGGCACCTGAGTCATCTGAAAAGAAAGAATCTTTCAGTTCTGATGATTTAAAGATGTACATGGTAGTGATGGACAAAGTGCCTGAACCAATCTCAGCAGAACCTGTTGGTGTAAAGCCTCCTGAAGTTGTTCACTAGGATACATTGACAGTGGATGGAAAGGAGTATATCAGACACAAGAGGAAGGATGATAAGTATGAGGTATTCAACACCTCGGCCAAGATTGTCAGAACATGCTCCAGGTCTGATATAGAAGAAATATTTGAAAAAGGGATAAAGTTGTATGCAGATCAGTTAAAAGCTCCAGGGATTTCAATTACAAAACTGGTGATGGAGTATCTGTGTATGATGTTCAAACCTGAAGAAGTGGAGCATGTCATAAGAAATGTGTTTCAAGCTGTCACAAATTGGACTTTATATGAAACTAGTGGAGTACATGCTGTGACTTTGGATAGAAATCACATAGAATACTTCCTAGTGGATAGAGTATACAACCACAGCAGACTGAAGCTTCATGCAATGTTGAAGAAGAAGCTTGGATGTGTTGAAAACTCAGAAATGGCCAAGTATCTGATTCAGAGAATGATCAATCAAAGTTTGGGGCTAAATGTTGATACAGGGATCTGAAGAATGGTATTTTGGGAGCATCTGAAGAACTTGACTTCTCTTCCTAAAAGTCAAGTTAGGGGGAGATTGTTGGGAAATTCAGAAATGCTCAAGTATGATTAATGCTGCTTCAACATAATTACTACTGCTAGTTGAAGTTAATGCTGCTGATACAACTTAATGCTGCTCATCAAGAATTACTACTGCTAGTAGATTTTACTACTGCTAGTAGTTAGTACTGCTGAAGTTAGTACTGCTAGAACAAAATTAATACTGCTGAGCATGGTTAGTACTGCTCAGAGTATTAATACTGCTTATAAGATGAAGATCAGTATGGCAAGGAGGACAGCTGGAATGAAGATATTCATGGAAGTTGGAGATAAAGATGGAAGTTTATATTGAAGATCTTTTATTATTTTGTAATTATCTTCATTATATGTATAGAATAGTTTGTTTTCTTTAGATGTAACATTCATTCTAAGTTTTTAGTTTTGATAGAGAGAATCAACCTCAAGGTTAGATCCCTAATTCTAGAGAAGTAGAATTCGTATTGGTGAGTCTGTTCATCAATATTGAGGTTGTTTGTAAAAGCTTGTGACTTTAAATCATTAAATAAAGTTTGCAAGTTGTTCATCAGATTTACTGTTTCATTGAATATCAAAGTGTTATTCCGCAAACTTCTTTGATATTGTTTTCTGAGAGTGTGTTCTTGTTAAGAATTAAGATCCTGACAAATTGTCTGATGAAGCCACTAAGGTAGATCCATTAGACAAAGTGGTGGTTGAAACAGACTCTGAAGAAGAGAACTCTAATGATAAGAGTAAGGAGAACACTGTGAGTGGTGAGATTCCTCTAGAAAATCACATTATCACCAATGAGGGATGTGGAAAGACTAGGGTCAAATCTAAGGACATAGAGAAGACTGAGGGAAAGTCTGAGAAGGTCCATTATAAGCAAACCACAGTTGTGAATTTAGGTCCTTGCAAACAGTGTGCATGTAAGAAGAATGAGCCCCAAAAACATGATAAAAGGAGGGGAAATCAAAGAAACTGGAATAATCAGTGGGCACAAAAACAAGGGATTGATCTGTGTAAAATCAATAGACCAAAACCTTGTTTTATCTGTGTCAAATTGAATCATCTTGCCAAATACTGTTATTTCAATCCTATTAACCAAAGAGTCACTTTTCAAAGACAATTACAAAACTCTTTTGATTATAGAAATCAAATAAGGAATAATATGGCTGAGAACAGAGCACCTAAAAAGTATAATGCTCAGAACAAGTTTGCTAATTCTAAGAAAAATACTCCAAATAAGCCAAGGAGTAATTTAAAGACAAAGAAAGCAAACAACTTTGTTCAAGTTTGGGTTCCAATTGTAAAGAAACCTGTTAGTACTGCTAACAGAAATAGTGCTGCTAACTCAGTTAGTACTGCTAACCAGGTTAGTACTGCTAACCAAGTTAGTACTGCTAACAAGGCTAGTGTTGCTTCTAGTAGTAATGCTGCCAAGCCTATAATCTTGACAAAGTATTCCATCCATGAGATTCCTAAACAACTCATCCAGACCAAACTGACAGATTATATAAATGAGAAAGGACAACCCAAGACCACTTTGGCTTGGGTTCCCTCTAAGACTAACTGATTTATCAAGTGTACAGGGCAACCAAAAGCTCAAGAGGAAGAGCATTTGGAATGCAGATAGTGGTTGCTCTTGGCACACAACAGGTAACATGGACTGCCTTCAAATTCTTCAAAAGATTTGATGGAGGACATGTTGCATTTGATTCAGACGGAGGTATGATAAATGCTCAAGGCATGAGTTAAAAGGTAAGTTGACTTTGGAAGATTTCATTGAGCATGATGCTACTAACCTGTGTGTTTAAGTGTTTCAGGTTGCATTTAGTAATACTCCAGAGGGAGTGATGATCATACAGGATCAAGAAGAAGAGGATCAGGGGATGAACAAAGTAGTAAAAAGTATGAGTAGAAGGATGGTGTCAAAAAGTGTAAGTGTAGTGGTTAATACTGCTCTCAGTTAATACTGCTAGGTAGTTAATACTGCTAGTTAGTTAATACTGCTAGTGGTTAATACTGCTCTCAGTTAATACTGCTAGTTAGTTAATACTGCTAGTGGTTAATACTGCTCTCAGTTAATACTGCTAGTCAGTTAATACTGCTAGTTGGTTAATACTGCTCTCAGTTAATACTGCTCTCAGTTAATACTGCTATTAGTTAATACTGCTCTAGGTTAATACTGCTTATGTCCCATAACTATAAATACCCTTTGCCCGCCTAAAAGTTCATTACGACTCTTTGCATACTGTTCACTTTCTCTCTAACACTCTTTCTCTCAAGTACCAAGTCTTTCAGGCAAGAACATTCAAGCTCAATGGCATCCATGGCATTCATCGACGAGCACAATGAAATCGCGATGCTACAAAAGCCAAAGCAAGCTGCAGGATTTCATCAGATTATGGATTTTCTGAAGTCTAGCCACATTGCCCATGCTCTAACTGTGTCGCCAACAATATACGTAGAGCATCAAAGGCAATTCTGGGCAAATGCCACCATAGTTACAGAGAATGGTGTGCAGATTCTGAAAACAAGGGTGTGTGACAAACCCTTGTCAGTAACTGAAGAGGTGATACGCATTTGTCTACGTCTAGACGATGCTGTAGGTATAACCTCTATTCCTAATGAGGACTTGTTCTCAAATCTTACAAGAATGGGGTATGGAGGCCCATTGGGTGTCTTTAAGTTCTCAAAGGCTAAATTTTCACCCCAATGGCGTTTATTTGTCCATACTCTTATGCACTGCATTTCCAAAAAGACTACTGGATGGAGTGAGTTCAGCAGTACCATTGCCTATGCTTTGGTCTGCTTGGCCACTGCCAGAATGTACAATTTCTCTAAAATGATTTTCAGTGATCTTGTATCAAACCTGGGAAGCAAAAAGAGCTTTTATATGTACCCCAGTTTTGTACAAGAAGTTATAACACACGAATTGACGGATATGCCTCATTTTGATGAGGTATATGTACCAAAAGTTCCCAAAGGTAAGGTCTTTTCAAACATGAAGAGATCCCCTTTGGACTCGGAAGGAGTTGACACCCCATTGTTCTCTATAATGATGGTAGTGTCCCACACTGAAGAAGGTATGGCAGCAGGGTCAAGGCCCTCATTAGACCATCCCACTGCTAGCCAATCCCAACCTTCCCACTCTATATCAATCCCCCAGTCCCTAATTCATAAGCCAACTTCTCCTATCACCCAAACTTATATCAGGAAAAAGGTAAAGAAGTCTCCTTTCCTTCTTGTACCATCACCCACTGAGCCTTTAAGCCCTCTAAGGGAGAATTCTCCTTTAGAGAATATCTACAGGGAAACCACAGGGGTGTCTCCCAACCCCGAGGAGGTGCTCACTGAGAAGATGGTTGAGCATATGGGTGAGCAGGCTGCCACTACTCCTGCTAACACAGAGGAGGACAGTGGTAACATAAATAAGACCTCCCCCATGGTAACTTTGAATGAGGAATCATTCAAAGGTCCCTGGTGCCAAGAAACCAAGGGGGTGGATAGTGCTTCTGCTAGGCAGAAGACTTCCACTACTAAAAGATCCAATGATCCTTCAAAAGGGGGTAACACTCCTAGAGAAGGTGAGGACAGATATAACTATCAAGAATTGATGGATACTATGGGAAACATCAACCTGGATGTTATCAAACAAGGAGCTGACATAGAAGAAATGAAGCTGGTAATCTTGTCCCAACAAATGCAAATTACCAAACTCAAGAAATTGGTGATGAAACTAGTCCAGAAAAAGAAGAAGAGACAATTTGTGCTAAGGAGAAGGAAATCAGGGGATGATGCTCCCAAAAAGGGGGAGTCAGAAGCTGAGTTCACAATGGAAGAAGCTACAGATAAGGGGGAGAAACAAGGAGTTGAGGGGGAGCTTGATGGAATAAGTACAGAAAGGGTACAAGCAGTGGAAAAAGATTCAGAGGGTGTACAAGAAGCAGAAACTGTTAATGGTGTTGAACTAACTGAGGCAGCAGAAATGGTGAAAGAAGTATTAAGTGATCTTCAGAGCAGAAATTTGGAAGAACTTGAGACAGCAGAAGCATTAATCAAAGCCAAGCATGATACTCCCAAGGTCAATTCAAAGGCCAAAGGAGTTGTCATCAAAGACAATGTTGAAGCTGTCAAGAAAGTTAGTATTCAGAAAGTGATGAGTAAAGAAAAAGGCAAAGCAAAGCTAGTGGAATCTGATCAACCAATGAAAAAGCAAAAGTTGATTGAGTCAGATGAAGCTCTGGCTAGAAAGATACAAGCTGAACTTGAAGAAGCAGAAAATGTACAAGTGGAAAAGGATAGAGAGATAGCAAAAGCAATGGTTGCAGAACTGAATAAAGCCTATCAACAAAGTCTTGCAACAGAACTAGCCAAGAAGAAAGCCACATCTCTGAGGAAGAATGCTGGAAAGATCAAAATGGCTGCAAAGAAAAGACAAAGACAACCTTCAAAAACATACCTTGGTGCTCAAGAGAGAAAGAAAATGATTACTTTCCTCAAGGGTGCTGTAGGTGTCAAAGTGGAAATGTTCTCAAAGATGTCTTTTGAGAAAATCAAAGGGCTGTATGATGCAGAAATGATCAAGCTTCAGGGGAATTAAACGGCAAGGGTAGAAATAGAGAAAAGGATGAAAGAGAGCAATGACTTGTTGATACAAAAACCTTTTCCAGATGAGCAAGAAACTCCAAAGAAGGAGGCCACTCTTGGTGAAAGTCTAAGGACTCTTAAAAGAACCAAGATGGTGGCAAGAAGAAAGATAACCTAGAAGCCTAGAATAACTGAAGGAGAGGCTGAGAAGGTTGCTGAAGAAGAAGGGGCACCTGAGTCATCTTAAAAGAAAGAGCCTTCAAGTACTGATGATGTAAAGATGTACATGGTAGTGATGGACAAAGTGCCTGAACCAATTTCAGCAGAACCTGTTGGTGTAAAGCCTCCTGAAGTTATTCACTGGGATACATTGACAGTGGATGGAAAGGAATACATAACGCTCAAGAGGAAGGATGAAAAGTATGAGGTATTTAATACTTGGGCCAAGATTGTCAGAACATGCTCCAGGTCTGATATAGAAGAAATGTTTGAAATAGGGATGAAGTTGTATGCAGATCAGTTAAAAGCTCCAGGGATTTCAATTACAAAACTGGTGATGGAGTATCTGTGTATGATGTTCAAACCTGAAGAAGTGGAGCATGTGATAAGAAGTGTGTTTCAAACAGTCAACAATTGGACTCTATATGAAACTAGTGGAGTATATGCAGTGACTTTGGATAGAAATCACATAGAATACTTCCTAGTGGATAGAGTATACAACCATAGCAGACTGAAGCTTCATGCAATGTTGAAGAAGAAGCTTGGATGTGTTGAAAACTCAGAAATGGCAAAGTATCTGATTCAGAGAATGATCAATCAAAGTTTGGGGCTAAATGTTGATACAGGCATCTGAAGAACTTGACTTCTCTTCCTAAAAGTCAAGTTATGGGGAGATTGTTGGGAAATTCAGAAATGCTCAAGTATGGTTAATGCTGCTTCAACATAATTACTACTGCCAGTTGAAGTTAATGCTGCTGATACAACTTAATGCTGCTCATCAAGAATTACTACTGCCAGTACATCATGATTACTACTACTAGTAGATTTTACTACTGCTAGTAGTTAGTACTGCTGGAGTTAGTACTGCTAGAACAAAGTTAATACTGCTGAGCATGGTTAGTACTGCTCAGAGTATTAATGCTGCTTATGTGATGAAGATCAGTATGGCAAGGATGACAACTGGATTGAAGATATTCATGGAAGCTTAGAGATAATGATGGAAGATTATATTGAAGATCTTTTATTATTTTGTAATTATCTTTATCTTCAATATATGTATAGAATAGTTTGTTTTTCTTTAGAAGTAACAATTCATTCTGAGTTTTTAGCTTTGATAGAGAGAATCAACCTCAAGGTTAGAACCCTAATTCTAGAGAAGTAGAATTCGTATTGGTGAGTCTGTTCATCAATATTGAGGTTGTGTGTAAAAGCTTGTGACTTTCAATCATTAAATAAAGTTTGCAAGTTGTTCATCAGATTTACTGTTTTGTTTACTGTTTTATTGAATATCAAAGTGTTATTCCGCAAACTTCTTTAATATTGTTTTCTGAGAGTTTATTCTTGTTTAGAATTAAGATCCTGACAAGAGTTGATTTTAAGGATATAAAATCCTCCCCCACCTCCACTCCAATTTTCATCTAAATCATCTCCAACCATACCTTACCTTAGTGTCGTGATTTGAGTCAAGTATTTATTGGGACACTTTAATTTGAAGAGATGACGTTTTAGGACGTCATCGAGTTTTAGACTTGGGATTTGACTAAAGTTAGTCAAGGTTGACCGCGTTGACTAATAGTTGACTTTTACCTCTTTTGACCCACAAGTATTTTGATGATTAGATCAAATGGAGATATTTGAGATATTAAAAGACCCGATTTTGAAGTTTGACTTTAGGTCGAGTCGGGTTAACCATAGTTGACTTTTGGAGAAATTAAGCTATTAATTGGATATGGTGGCTTGAAATGTGTAGGTTTTCAGTCAAGAGTTATCAGTAGCTGATCTACACGCAATCAGGTGAGTCTTCATGAGACTTACAATGGGATGCATACCTACGTACAAATTTATTTTCAGCATTATATGATTTGTATGGTGATGTGTACGTATGCATGATGTTTCAGTTTACATACATGATACAATATATTTTACATGTATGTTATGCATGTATGATCAGTTGAATGCAATGTGTTTATTTTGTTTTCAAATAACTCTAGCATGTTATTTCATATTTATGTTTTATGATCGATTTTAATGGGTGTGCATGTCGGACAACCCAGGGAATGCCAGTGACAAAATGACCCATACCCGAGTTAAAATGAAAGTAATTTCTCTGTTAACAGTTAATCAAATACAATGTGAAAAACGAATGTATTTTCATAAGTGGTTAACTTGCATATATTCTTAATCGTTTGTTGTTATTAGTTTGTGCAATAATATTGGTAATAGTTTTGTATTATATTATTTAAAACTCAAACGACATGTCTCACAACATATTTATCTGACTATTGACTTCAATAACTCATAGTATTAGTCGATAAAAATAAAGATATATATATATATATATATATCTTATTCCCCTACTTCGAAAAATATGATTGTGGGTTTTGAAAAATATAAACAAATCCTCGGTAAATAAAATAAAATATAAAAAAATAGTTTTTCAAAGAAACAAAAATATAGTGGAATACATTTTGTTTAGTTGCAGGTTCCGCCATTGACACCCGACCGTTCGTCTTCTTCTTGTACTCGGATGATACATAGAGAAGCTATATATATTTATAGTGAATGTAGATAATATTTTAAAATCTTTTATTTTCATTTTCGATTTTACATTTAAATGTAAATATATTAAAAATATGGAAGAATATTTTTATATCTACATCGTTTCTATTTTATTTTTTCTTTACACTTGGTTAATTTGGAAAGTATTGCGAAACATTTTTATTTTAAAGAATACGATAATTTATTAGTGTATCTCGTTATTTTTTATTTTTTATTCATATCAACCTTCTTTTTTCTTCTTTTAATGCTCGTGAAAAAAAAATACGTGTAAATTTTATATTATCAAAAAAAATACGTGTAGATTTTATATTATGCTAATATAAAATACGTGTAGATTTTATAAAATAAAATAGATTTTATATTAGCAAAAAAAAATACTGAAGAAAAAAGAGTTTATATTACATCTCATTATGTAAAAAGATTTTATAAAATAAAATATGGAAAAAGATTTTATAAAATAAAATATGGAAAAATCATTATGAGATATAATATAAAAAAATACGGAAGAAAAAATATTTATATTACATCTCATTAATATAGATTTAAATGTAAAATCTACATTTAAAATAAATTATATGCTAATATAAAATCTATTTTATAAAATCCTCCACAAAAAAAAAACAAATAGTTATATTAATAAATGAGTATCCATTCAACAAATAGATGATTATGTGAGATAATGTGCTTGGAAAGGTTGTACCAAAGCATTAAGAAATTATAAATTAAGTAATTGACTTTAATTAGTTGTAACTTGTGCTTAAAATGTTGTAGTTAAGAGTTTTTTATGTCGTTTTTATAATATAGTATAGATACGTATTATGTGAAATGATTTTATTCACGCAAACCATGAACTCACTGAGCTTTAGAAGCTAATTATAATATTGTTTGCGGCTTTTCGTGTTTACACCTTTTTAAAATTCAAGAAAATAGATCTCGACGCAAGTATACATCTTAATCTACTACCGTCTTGTAACAAGTAATAATGGTACAAAGTACCGAATATCGATCCCACAGGGAAGCGTGGAAAAGTTCTCCTCGAAAGTCGGGTTTGTAAAAGCGAGTCTCAGATGGCGAATTCGAAAACAATATTTTTGATTTGGGGGGGGGGGTGATTAACACTACTGAACGGTTAATTAAAAAGAAGCACACGGTACAATGTTTTGTTGAGGCAAGATTAATAATTGGATAAAATGATGAGATCGCATTCCTTTGTTATCTTATAGTCGATATTTTATGTAACTTAAAATAAGACGGCATACAATAAAACAGTTGTCAATTGATTAATTGCAGTCCACCATAAAATATAACTTTAATTTAAATAACTTCGGACAATCATGCGATACGATACATCGTTTTAACTTTTGATCAGTCTCGGTCCCAACTTAACTTCGTACAGATTATAAATATAACAGAAACGGAAATGTAAATTTTAACTAAAGGAGACGGTTGGAGTTTTCAAACACTCAACGATAGAAACCGTAGGAGTGTTGTGCCAACAACGTGTCCTTGGACAGAAAATATTATGTTTAACTAAAGGATATGGTTGGCGTTTTCAAATACTCAACGATAGAAATCGTAGGAGTGTTGTGCCAACAACGTGTCCTTAGACAGGAAATATAATCGCTTGAAATATAAGACTGAAAATAAATGACGTGAATTAAATTGCAGAAATTAAATGACAGAAAGTAAAAGACAGAAAATTAAAGTACATAAATTAAATTATAGGAATTAAAGTGCGTTAAAATAAATAACGTAAAGGAAAACTAACCAATACACACTTGATTTTTATAAAATTGGAAACATAAAACGGATTTAATAAACTACAACAAACCGTGAACCAACAAAAGTTGGGAATCCGAAATTATTTTCCGGACTTCCGGTTTGTAATAGAACTAAAGCCGCAATGAGACCAAAATAAAAACCAAATTGTATCAAACCAACGAGATTCGTGATACGAGAATAACAAGTAACGATGGCGAAATACCGGAATTTAAATTGAAAAGAAACATATATTACTAAAACCCGGTTAGATTCGTGAGCCAAAGCTTTCAACCGTTAGCTATTGGCTCAATTCCTGAAACCGGTTACAAAGACGATGGATCAAAGGAGGTTCCTAATGATGATTAAGAGACATACTTAGATTCATTGAATCTAGACTTAAAAAAAAGAAAGAGAGAGAGAGAGAGAGAGCCGTGAGAGAGAGAGAGAGGAAGAGAGAAAGATGTAAAAAAAAATGTGTAGGTGTTTTGTTTCTTCTCCCCAAAGCTATCTATATATAGCCACAAAATTGAGCCATGGGTTTTTAATAATAAAAGGTTTTTTTAAGCCTTCTAAAAACAACAACCGGCTCATCATTGAATTTGGCCCAACAGTTTGCATAAAAAATACGGATTTCGGCCCATGTGATTTCTTCAATAGTCCAAAAAAGTTCGGCCCAAACAATGGCACTCGTCTTACAACAATCTGGTCCATCTTCACGTCTCGTTGTATCGGTCCAAAAAGGGGAAGTCTGTCGTATCCGCGTCACCACTTGATGTCGACTTCCCATGACCTTCGCTTCGATCCTAAAATAAAAACATATATAAAAATAAGATCTTTGTGATATTTTTTTAAAATTAAACAACTAAAAACGCCAAAATACGTTAACCATTTATTTACTAGAAAATGCTAAAAATACATAAAAAGGACTCAATGGGAAAATAAAAAATGCTCAAAATTATAAAAAGTGAGTTAAAAATAGGGTAAATAAAATTACCCTATCACAACCCCAAACTTGAACTGTTGTTCGTCCCGAACAACTTTATTAAAGAAAAACAATTTTGAGCAAAAAATTTGAAAGAAAAGGAAGATATTCCATCCACACAAACCATCATACGCATCATCGCTTATTCAATTCAATTAGTTCACAACGCAAAAAAATAATGGCCCTAATCATGGCTTCCCTCAACATGATTAAAAAAATCTATCAACCAAAAGTTAAACACACAATTCTTTGACGGATTAGGATCGGCAATGCAACAAAAGGATGAACGTTATGCATATGGCTTATATATATGTGTATATAGTTTTTTATGCATGGTCATTTTCCAAATTCTCATCTCATCTTTCTTTTTGACACAATTTTTCTGCCATCACTCTTTGAGTGAACATTTGTACACACACATCCTTTGGTGTCTTTGACACTTTTGGAATTGCACGGAAAGCATACGTAGAGCTTTGCTCATTTTTAGACGAATGTTTCCACTAATTTTTTTTTCAATTCACTTTGGAATTATGTTTTTTTGTATGTGTGAACAATGGGTCATATGGTTTATGACTATTAATGAATGACTATATCACCCCCTCCCCAAAACTTTGAGAGGTTCAATGTCCCTATTGAACTAAAAATGGCAATTGTCGAGATTGGAGGAAAGGTGGTGCGAGTGTATATGTTGCATTGACCCAAAAAAAATCCGTGAATCAAAGAATCACAAGCTTATTTTTAGCGATAAATAAAAAAATCATGAGAGTTGTTCCAAATGATTGTGGCCCTTATGGAACGAAATGAAACTAATCTTCGTGAATGGTGAGATAAAGTGTGCATGATGGTGTGTAAAAAAAATCCAACTTTGTCTCATACGACAATCCCAGACTCATGACATGATATTAAAATAAAAGTAAATGCGAAAGTAAGAGTGATAGAACATGTACTACTCATGGCGAGTAGGAGATGACGTCGGTGTTTTCCACAGTAGCTGCATCAGGAATGGCTCCTACAATCCCACCTATTTTGTTTATTTTTTATTTATATTTTTTTTTGAAAACTTTTTTTTTCTTTTCTCTTTTTTTTAATTTAAAAGATTGATCCAAATAAAAATTCCGTCCAACAAGATTTTGTTCCTTAAAAATTCGTCTTTTGGCCGAAAACAAAATTTTTTTTTACGACTGCCTTTTATTTTATGCTTACATATATATATATATATATATATATTCTTTTTCTTTAAAAATAATATATTAAACTTAAGATAGATTTTTTTTATATTTTAATTTTTTTTAAATAAAATATACACTGTCTTGAGTTTGGATAAACTCAAGAACGTTCACCACCTTTTCTACTCTTGGAGATGGACAACCTCGACAGGTTGTTGCATTAATGCTGACGGTTCAAGAAAAGGTTTTACCCTCTGTCCATTCACCTTAAATGTGGTACCCCTTTCTTGATCTATCAACTCAACTACTCCGTAGGGATACACTTTTGCAATTTGAAACCGACCTGTTCATCTAGAGCTTAATTTCCCGGGAAATAATATGAGTCTAGAATTGAACAGTAGGACCTGTTGTCCCTCACTGAGCTATTTTGGAATAATTTTCCTATCATGCCATCTTTTTATATAGCTTAGCATTTTTATAGGAAAAAAATTCTATGTTCCTCCAGTTCACACAATTGTAAAGCACTCCTATTTCCAGCTGCATCTAAACTCATGTTAAGTTCCTTTATTGCCCAATAAGCATTGTGCTCTAATTCAACAGGTAGGTGACAGACTTTTCCAAAAACTAATTTATAAGGAGACATGCCAATAGGGGTTTTGTAAGCGGTCCGGTAGGCCGACAAGGCATCATCCAATTTGGAGGCCCAGTCTTTTCGATGTGGCTTGACTACCTTTGTTAAAATTCCTTTGATCTCCCTATTGGACAGTTCAGCCAATCCATTAGTCTGAGGATGATAAGCAGTGGCCACCCTATGTTGTATGTTGTACTTTTCTAAGACTTCTTCTAACACATTGTTTATGAAGTGAGTGCCTTCATCACTGATTAAGGCAAGTGGTGTACCAAATCTGGTGAAAATGTGCTTCTGTAAAAATTTGACAACTGTCTTAGCATCATTAGAGGGCAAGCCATAGCTTCCACCCATTTAGACACATAATCCACAACCACCAGAATGTATGCACAGTTGTTGGAGAGTGGAAAAGGTCCCATAAAGTCAATGCCCCAAACATCAAATAATTCTACTTCTAGAATTCCATTCAGGGGCATTTCATTCCTCTGGGAGATATTTCCACTCCTCTGACATTCATTGCAGCTTTTTGCAAAATTGTGGGCATCATTGTTTAGAGTAGGCCAGTACAATCCTGATTGTAAAATTTTTGCGGCTGTCCTATCTCCTCCAAAATGCCCACCACATGGTCCTATGTGGCAGTAATGTAAAACAGATGCTACTTCTTCTTTTGGAATACACCTTCTTATTACCTGGTCTGCACAGATTTTAAAAAGAAAGGGATCATCCCACAAAAACTTTTTGGAATCAAAAATGAGTTTCTTTCTTTGATGCTTATTGAATTCCTTGGGGATAATCTCACAAGCCAGATAATTCACAATATATGCAAACCAAGGTGTTACAGTATGTTGTATGACCAAAATCTTTTCATCAGGAAATGACTCACAAATATCCCCATTGTGTTTATCCTGCTCCTGTTTTTCCAATCTTGACAAATGGTCAGCCACTTGATTATTTACACCCTTTCTTTCAATGATTTCCAAATCAAATTCTTGTAACAACAAGACCCACCTGATTAACCTAGGTTTTGCATCATTTTTAGAAATGAGATACTTGATGGCAGCATGATCAGTATGCACAATCACTTTGGCACCCATCAAGTATGATCTGAATTTTTCAAAAGCAAATTCCACAGCTAATAATTCTTTTTCAGTGGTGGTGTAGTTGATTTGGGCTTCATTGAGAGTTTTACTAGCATAGTAAATAGAGTGAAATATTTTATTCTTCCTTTCCCCTAGAACTGCTCCTAGTGCCCAGTCACTTGCATCAGTCATTATTTCAAAAGGCAAGGACCATTCAGGTGCCACTATTACAGGTGCTGTGACCAATGCATCTTTTAAAATTTTAAAAGCTTTCTTACAATCTTCATCAAAATTAAAAGCATGGTCATGTTGTAATAGTGAACACAGAGGTTTGGATATTTTGGAACAATCTTTTATGAACCTCCGGTAAAATCCTGCATGTCCGAGAAAACTTCTGATACCTTTTACAGTAGTTGGTTCAGGCAACTTTGCAATTACTTCCAACTTTGCCTTATCAACCTCAATGCCTCTATTGGAAATGAGATGTCCTAACACAATGCCCTCTTTAACCATAAAGTGACATTTTTCCCAGTTTAAAACCAAATCTGTTTCTTCACATCTTTTAAGACTATTTTCAAGGTTTTGTAAACACAGATCATATGATGTCCCATAAACAGAAAAATCATCTATGAAAATTTCCATGGATTGTTCAAGCATGTCAGAAAAAATGAACATCATACATCTTTGGAAAGTGGCAGGGGCATTACAAAGTCCAGAAGGCATTCTTCTAAATGCAAAGGTCCCATAAGGACAAGTAAAAGTTGTTTTCTCCTGATCCTCTGGTGCAATGGCAATTTGATTGTAACCGAAATAACCATCTAAGAAACAATAAAATTATTTCCCTGCTAGTCTGTCCAACATCTGGTCAATGAAGGGTAATGGAAAATGGTCTTTTTGGGTAGCTTGGTTAAGCTTCCGGTAGTCCATACATATCCTCCAACCTGATACAATCCTAGTGGGTATTAATTCATTTTTCTCATTGGTTACCACAGTAACTCCTCCCTTTTTGGGTACACACTGCACTGGACTGACACATGTACTACTAGCAATAGGATAGATTATGCCAGCATCAAGCCATTTCAAGATTTCCTTTTTCACAACTTCTTTCATCATAGGATTGAGTCTTCTTTGAGGCTCCACTGAGGTGAAATCTTTATTTTCTAAAATGATCTTATGTTGACAAATGGTAGGGATTATGCCTTTTAAGTCAGCAATGGTCCATCCTATGGCCTTGGTGTGTAGTTTCAACATGGCAATCAACTGTTCCTCTTGATCAGTTTCTAAAGATGATGAAATAATGACTGGCAACTTCCCTGGATCTCCCAAAAAGGCATATTTCAAATGTGAGGGAAGTTGTTTCAGTTCTAAGTCTGGGGCACATTCTATGGAAGGAACAAGAGTTTTCCTATCCTAACTTCCTAAGACTTCAACAGCAGAGGTAACCTGTATGTCTTCTAACTCCTCAAACTCTGCTGTATTTTCTTCACTATCAGATTCCTCAATTCCCAAGACCTCCCCAAAACTTTGGTCTTGACACAAAGATTCAATCAAACTTAATGTAGAACATTCCTCCTTCTCTTCAGGATATCTAAGGGAATCCAACACATTGAAAGTCACTTGTTGATCTTGAACTCTCATTGTGAGTTCACCCTTTTGGACATCAATTAAAGTCCTTCCTGTTGCCAAGAATAGTCTTCCTAAGATAATAGGGATGTCTTTGTCAGCTTCAAAATCTAAGATGATAAAGTCTGCTGGGAAAATAAATTTATCAACTTAGACAAGGACATCCTCAATCTTACCTTTTGACCAAGCTATGGACTTGTCTGCTAACAAGAGTGAAACAGTGGTAGGTCTAGCCTCACCTATACCTAAAGTGTTGAAAACAGATAAAGGCATAAGGTTTATGCCGGCACCTAAGTCACATAGGGCTTTTCCTACTTCTTTTCCTCCTATTGAACATGGGATTGTGAAGGTCCCAAGATCTTTCAGCTTCGGAAAGATTTTGCTAGACAACATAGCACTGCACTCCTCTGTCAGATCTACAGTCTCATATTCATTCAACTTTTTCTTTTTGCTGAGAAGGTCTTTTAAAAACTTTGCATAATTTGGCATTTGTTCAATGTCTTCCACCAAAGGTATATTGATATGCAACTGTTTAAAAACATTTAAAAACTTTTTGAATTGCAGTTCATCCCTTTGATTCCTCAATCTCGGGGAATAAGGAATATAGAGAGGAACCGGAGTAGGAGATGTAGTCTTTTGATAGGTAGGTGCTGAGACAGTTGGTGAGAGTTTGTCTACCTTAGTGGATGGTGTAACCTTAACTGGTTCCATAGGTCTGGTTTCACAAGGAATTTTGGGACTGTCACCAGATTGTGACACCTCCAAAACAGTCTACTTATCTACTTTTTGAACTTCCTCGGGTTCATTTGGGAACAATGTTTGATAGTCTGATCTCTTTGGAATGGGTGGAGTTTCAATGGGCCCTACAGTGTTTTCGGACCTAGTGCTCACACTAGTTTGAGCGGAATCTAAGATTGTGTTTTTTTTTTCAGGTTCTGCTTTGTCTGTCTTTAGTTCTTTTTGATTATTTTCTTGTAAGTCCTGTCTACTTCTTAATGTCACTGCTTTCACATGTTCTTTTCCAATTCTCTGAGGTGTTTCTGTATCACTAGGGAGAGAACCTGAAGGACGTTTCCTAATTTCCAAATCCATTTGACCCACCTGGGTCTCCAGATTTTTAATTGATGCCTGTGTTTGGGTCATGAATGCTTTCATCATTGCTTCCAAGGAAGTAGTTGGTTTGAATTTTGTTGGTAACCAGGTTGATTATTCTGAAAATTCCCATGTTGGTTATTTTGAGGTCTGTGATAAGACTGTTGGTGAAAATTTGTCTGTCCTTGCAACTTTGGTGGTGGTGGATTTTGGGCAGGACTGTGCCAAGAAAAATTCGGATGGTTTCTCCACTCAGGATTGTAAGTTTGAGAAAAAGGTCCACCCTTGTTGCTACTACTGACATAATTAACTCTCTCGGGTTTTCCAGGACAATGTTCAAAGTGATAACCCTCTCCACAGTAGGTGCACTGTATAGAATGTACAGTAGGGGTAGGTGCCACAGTATTAACTTGCACATCATTAAGGTTTTTGATTAAAGATGCCATGTCGGCCAGCTGGGAAGATAATAATGCGTAAACATCTGTGTCTTATACCCCTGCTGCCTTTCTAGGTAATGCACGTGGGTCGGCCCATTGACCATTGTTGTTTGAAATTTTTTCAAGGATTTCATATCCTTCATTGTAGGTACAAGTTGTGAAAGCTCCGTGTGTAGTAGCATCGAGCATTTGTTTAGCAACAATATTCAAACCACTATAAAACGTCTCTAGCTAAATGCAGTATGGAATGCCATGGTGAGGGCATTTTCTCAGTAGCTCCTTGTACCTATCCCATGCATCAGGAACTGCTTCATCGTCCATTTGTCTAAAAGTGCATATTTCATTTCTAGACTTAGCTTTCCTCGTGGGTGGAAAATATTTTTTCAAAAATTTTTCTGCCATTTGGGTCCATGTAATTATAGAATCTGGTTTCAATGAGTTGTACCAAGACCTTGCTCTATCTCTTAGAGAGTATGGAAAAAGTTTTAATTTTAGAGCATCGTCTTGTACACCAAGCAGTTTAAAATAATCTGTAATTTACATGAAAGACCGAAGGTGTGAATGAGGATCTTCAGCTGGCAAACCAGCGTATTGGCCGTTAGTTTGCAACATCTGAAACATTATTGGTTTTAATTCAAAATGGTGGGTCTGCAAAGTTGGTTTAAGAATTCCTGTATGTAACTGGGTTAAAACAGGAACAACGTAAGACATAATGCCACCATTTTTGGAATTTGATAGCCGAAAAATGTGTTGTTCCTCATCATCATTATTTATATTCTCTTCATTTGGTTCTTCGCGATCATCGAAATTTTCGCGATCATTGGGAATTTCCCTATCATGATTTCTTCGGTCATTATTATTTTCTCGATCATTATTATGCCCATTTAGATTTACCTCGGGCATCGTTTCCTCATCCGTCATATATTCACGTTCAGACATTTCAGAAGGATTTAAGACTAAATTAGCCTTTTGGATTCTTCGTCGTTGTCTAAATGTTCGTTCAATATCGGGATCAAAGTGGAAAAAATCACCGTGTGGCAATCTTGGCATGCACTTTTTCGAATTAATTTTTTTTTTGTTTTTGTTTTTTTTTTCTTTTCAAAATAGATGGTAGAAAAACTTGCTTTTATAAACCTTACTTAAAAAGAAAAACTTCTAGCGTGCTTCCCCGATAACGGCGCCAAAAACTTGTTTGCGGCTATTCGTGTTTACACCTTTTTAAAATGCAAGAAAATAGATCTCGACGCAAGTATACATCTTAATCTACTGCCGTCTTGTAACAAGTAATAATGGTACAAAGTACCGAATATCGATCCCACAAGGAAGCGTGGAAAAGTTCTCCTCGAAAGTCGGGTTTGTAAAAGCGAGTCTCAGATGGCGAATTCGAAAACAATATTTTTGATTGGGGGGGGGGGGGGTTGATTAACACTACTGAACGGTTAATTAAAAAGAAGCACACGGTACAATGTTTTGTTGAGGCAAGATTAATAATTGGATAAAATGATGAGATCGCATTCCTTTGTTATCTTAAAGTCGATATTTTATGTAACTTAAAATAAGTCGGCATACAATAAAACAGTTGTCAATTGATTAATTGCAGTCTACCATAAAATATAACTTTAATTTAAATAATTTCGGATAATCATGCGATACGATACACCGTTTTAACTTTTGATCAATCTCGGTCCCAACTTAACTCCGTACAGATTATAAATATAACAGCAACGGAAATGTAAATTTTAACTAAAGGAGACGGTTGGAGATTTCAAACACTTAACGATAGAAACCGTAGGAGTGTTGTGCCAACAACGTGTCCTTGGACAGAAAATATTATGTTTAACTAAAGGAGACGGTTGACGTTTTCAAACACTCAACGATAGAAATCGTAGGAGTGTTGTGCCAACAACGTGTCCTTAGACAGGAAATATAATCACTTGAAATATAAGACTGAAAATAAATGACGTGAATTAAATTGCAGAAATTAAATGACAGAAAGTAAAAGACGGAAAATTAAAGTACATAAATTAAATTACAGGAATTAAAGTGCGTGAATTAAAGTGCGTGAATTAAAGTGCGTTAAAATAAATAACGTAAAGGAAAACTAACCAATACACACTTGATTTTTATAAAATTGAAAACATAAAACGGATTTAATAAACTACAACAAACTGTGAACCAACAAAAGTTGGGAATTCGAAATTATTTTCCGGACTTCCGGTTTGTAATAGAACTAAAGCCGCAATGAGACCAAAATAAAAACCAAATTGTATCAAACCAACGAGATTCGTGATACGAGAATAACAAGTAACGATGGCGAAATACCGGAATTTAAATTGAAAAGAAACATATATTACTAAAACCCGGTTAGATTCGTGAGCCAAAGCTTTCAACCGTTAGCTATTGGCTCAATTCCTGAAACCGGTTACAAAGACGATGGATCAAAGGAGGTTCCTAATGATGATTAAGAGACATATTTAGATTCATTGAATCTAAACTAAAAAAGAGAGAGAGAGAGAGAGAGAGCCGTGAGAGAGAGAGAGAGGAAGAGAGAAAGATGTAAAAAAAATGTGTAGGTGTTTTGTTTCTTCTCCCCAAAGCTATCTATATATAGCCACAAAATTGAGCCATGGGCTTTTAATAATAAAAGGTTTTTTTAAGCCTTCCAAAAACAACAACCGGCTCATCATTGAATTTGGCCCAACAGTTTGCATAAAAAATACGGATTTCGGCCCATGTGATTTCTTCAATAGTCCAAAAAAGTTCGGCTCAAACAGTGGCACTCGTCTTACAACAATCTGGTCCATCTTCACGTCTCGTTGTGTCGGTCCAAAAAGGGAAAGTCTGTCGTATCCGCGTCACCACCTGATGTCGACTTCCCATGACCTTCGCATCGATCCTAAAATAAAAACATATATAAAAATAAGATCTTTGTGATATTTTCTTAAAATTAAACAACTAAAAACGCCAAAATACGTTAACCATTTATTTACTAGAAAATGCTAAAAATACATAAAAAGGACTCAATGGGAAAATAAAAAATGCTCAAAATTATAAAAAGTGAGTTAAAAATAGGGTAAATAAAATTACCCTATCAAATATGTATCTTAGGGATATAAGGTTTCAGGTTGGACAAAGGAAAATGGTACACTTAGGGTCTGTTTGTTTTTCAAAAATTAGATCTGAATGTCTCAGAAATCTGATTCGGTCAGATATTTGACATTTCAGACCGTTTGATTTTTTTTTTTTAAATAAGAGCTGAAAAACTCTGAAAGACCTCTGAAAGAACAAGTGATAATCTGAGCTCTTATAACATCTTATCTGCATAAACAATACTCATCCCTCCAGTTTTGCCTTTCGACCGATCAATCTCTCAAGCCCCAAATCAGAAAAGCAAATCTCGACTGATTGGAGGGTTTCACCAGAGAGAGAGAGAGAGAGAGAGAGAGAGAGAGAGAGAGAGAGAGAGAGAGAGAGAGAGAGAGAGAGAGAGAGAGAGAGAGAGAGAGAGAGAGAGAGAGAGAGAGAGAGAGAGAGAGAGAGAGAGAGATAGAGAGAGCTTTGGGGTCGCCTACCTGGTTAGTAGAAAGAAATGGTCAGAAGAGTCATGAGAAGGGGAGTTAGGTGGTTTCACTAGAAAAATGGTCGGGTGGATTCACCGGAGAAAGGTTAGGGGAGGGTTGGTTTCGCCAGAGAAAAGGGTAGTTTTGCCAGAGAAAGGGGAGGGGATGGTTGATTTCGCCGGAGAAAAGGAGGAGAATGGTAGTTCCACCGGAGAAGGGGATGGAAGGGAAGAGAAGGGGTGTTGCAGATAAGACTGTGACAAATGTTTTTGGACTTTGGTGAAGGTGAATAAAGCATACTGACAAATGCTTTTCTTCAAGATAAGACCACAATTTTTTTTTCTTTCTAAATTTAAGTTAATTATTTTTTAATAATATAATTGTTTTATCATTTCTAATAAATAGATAATGAGGTAAAAGAAATCATTTTATATTCAATTGTTTTAATAGAAAAGGATTTCAGACGTTTAAAAAACAAACAGTCTTATTTATTCAGATTTCAGACTTCAGCATCAACTCTTATTAATCAGAAGTGAAATAAGATTTCAGACTTCAGACCTCTTAAAAAACAAACGCCACCTTAGAGACTTGTCTAGCCTATCTAAGTTCAATATTTATGTTCAGGCATCTATGGCATATAAATATTGTAATGCAACTCGGTATTGGACGGGTTAGCATTTATGTTACATATTTATTATTTTAAAGTCTTCTGCTGTACACGGTTTTAATTTAGCCGAAATTTTGGAGTATTTTTAGAGGAATTGTTCAGATTACGTAACTTTTCATAGCAAAATTATGGGTGTCTCAAGTTTATATCAGACAGGAAAGGCCGTTATGAAGCACACCATTTTAAGGTTTATTAAATTATTTTGATGGTTTAATAATGTGATTAGCGTCGTAATTTGAGTCAAGTATTTATTGGGACGCTTTAATTTAAAAAGATGGATTTATAAGATGATAAAATGATTATTTTGACATTTTAGGACGTCATCGAGTTTTAGACTTAGGATTTAACTAAAGTTAGTCAAGGTTGACCGCGTTGACCAATAATTGACCTTTACCTCGTTTGACCCACAAGTATTTTGATGATGAGATCAAATGGAGATATTTGAGATATTAAGAGCCCCGGTTTTGAAATTTGACTTTAGATCGAGTCGGGTTGACCATAGTTGACTTTTGGAGAAGTTAAGCTATTAATTGGATATGGTGGTTTGAAATGTGTAGGTTTTCAGTCAACAGTTATTAGTAGCCGATCTACACGCAATCAGGTGAGTCTTCATGAGACTTACAATGGGATGCATACCTATGTACAAATTTATTTTCAGCATTATATGATTTTATGGTGATATGTACGTATTTTAATTTAGCTGAAATTTTGGAGTATTTTTAGAAGAATTGTTCAGATTACGTAACACTTTTCATAGCAAAATTATGGATGTTTTCTTGACTTTATAATTTTTAATATATATTAATATAACTTATTTAATTATTATTGATGTTGAAAAAATCAATGGGACCCACATAAAGGAGGTTCTTATAAGAACTACTATTGTAAACTTTTAATAGAATTCTTAATTTGATAAGTTGATGATTAGTTTGCAACAAAAAGTACAAAAAGAAAGTTCTTAAAAGAATCTTCATTAGAGATGCTATACAATCCCTAAAGTTCTCATCTTTTAATATATTACTACTTGGTCCTTGGACTTACTTCCTTCTTTACTCCATAATGTTGGTCCCTTGGACAATACTTTACAAATAGGCCTAATAAGTGGGAAGTTACAACTCTTCTCCCATTACAAAAAATTTGTTCTCATAATTTGTATGTAGCATGAAGATACTTAACCCATTTCTTTACTCTTGTAACCGTATTTTCTCGGAACCTTTCTGAAACCAACACTTTAATGTTAAGGAATAACCTTGTTTCTTAGCTTCTTAACAGGCCGTCCCTACGGAAGGACGGTGTGGGCACTTGTGTGCGTAGGGCCTGAAAAAGTTAGGCCCAATTTTTAAGTAGTCGTCTAGAATAATTTAGTATATAAAACAAATCCAAACTTTTTAGCATATAATAAGGGTCCAAAAAGAATTTAGAAGACATTAGAAAGAAAATATGAGAGAAAGAAGTTAAATTGCCATTTATTTTCCTCTATTGCTTATTAATTCTCAGATAAATTGTATGAAAACGTAATGCATTTTTTTCTAATTCCTATTTTGGGTAACATACTTTTAAAGCATTTGTTTTGATTCCTAAAATGTGACATGTCAAACACTTAAGTACCTAGTAGCCGGTACCATGCTGATATGGCTAATGACATGACACATAACTTAGCATTTTTAATTTCTAGACGTGGCAAATGATTTGGATTTTTAATGCAAAATTAATTCTAAAAATGTATATGTATATTTTATTTTGTACTATTAAAATAGTGTTTAAAATATTTATACAAAAAATTAAAATATGTGCTGATTTTTGCAATCTTTCATCCCTTTCATGTTATCTAATCTACCACAAAACCCTAAGGTGGCGTTTGCCGTTTGGTTCACATGGAATTGGAATGTTGAATTCCATTGACCAAATTCCATTCATTTGTTTGGTTCATTCTTTTTCATGGAAGGAATCCCTAAATTCCAAGGGAATTTAACATTCCACAAATGAGGGAATTTAACATTCTTTAGCAACTACAAAGTATTTTGATGGAATGGAATTCTTTTTTTTTTCCATAATACCACATATGCCTCAATCCAATATAACCTAATCACATACAACCTATCTGATTAAACCATGCCTCCATCGGTTCCTTCTCTAAACCCCGTCGACCACCGCTGATTTGAAACCCTGCCAACCACCAACCACCGTCGTTCTGAACCATTGTCGATCTGAACCACTGCCGATCGGAACTATCGCCGACCACCACTGACCACCACCGACCACTGCCGTTCTGAACCACCGCCATTCTGAAACATCACCGATCTGAACCACTGTCGACCACCATGACCACCGCCAACCACCGACCACCGTCGTTCTGAACCATCGCCGATCTGGACCACCATTAACCACTGCCATTCTGAACCACTACTGATCTGAACCTGTTATCCCAGTTTAATCTAGTTGATTAACACACAAACACAATAATATCAAGAGATAATAAGATTAACAAAACGTACCAATCCCTTGAATAAACAATGAAACCCTTGAGTGTTCTTGATACCCTTGAATACAGAGAAAACTTACGGCTACCTATTTAGAAAATTATCAGAGTTAACCTAAAACTAAACTAAACATAACTTTAAATACCCAGGCTTTTAGGCCTAATGGGCTTATGGGCTTGGGGCCCAATAGCTTAATAACTATTTACTTATTACATAATAAACCCTTTAACTATAACTATCAAACAATTACAGTTTAAACTCTCTAATTTAACTTTGACACAATTGCAGTTTAAACCCTGAACTTTAACTTTAATCTTGAATACAATTATTTGATCCAACAATCTCCCCCTTTGGATTCAAGATTAAAAAAAATTTGCAATTGTCTTCGGGTCTTCACTTGTCTTCACTTTTCTCCAGATATGTCGTTGATCGCTTCAAAACTTCAAAACTTCAAATCTTTGAAAATCTTCAGCAGTCTTTAAATTATATTCTCCCTCTTTGAGTATTCTCCCTTTTTGTATCTTCTCCCCCTTTGAGTATTCTCCCAAAACAATCTCCCCCTTTTCAAGACAATCTCCCCCATTGTGTATGATCACGTAAGCACAGTCTTTATCATGTAACGAGCCCTGTATGGAAATAAGAGCAGTCTTCCCAGATGGAAAGAGTGATTATTTCAATCTTTTCAGATTAAAATAGAAAGTAGTAACCATTCGAATCTTTTCAAATTCAAACAGTTTAATAAGTGTAACCCTGAATCAACAAATGACTCAGTTAGAATGCCTGTCAATGACACAAAGTCACTGAGTAACACAAAGTTACTATATAAGGAGCTGGTTTGATGTAGACTCCCCAGGTCTTCCATTCAATCATCGAATAACACATGGTTATCTATGAACGTTCTGACAGAAAACAAATTTCTGTGTGCTCGTGCATGTGTATGAAAAAATTAAGCACAGATGTTTGCTATTCATTTTAGGCTCAAAGTATGTAAACTTGTTGAGACAACAACAAATTATACAAAGACTCAATGTGCATGAGAAAAGGTTCGAAGGTGGGGCAACTTTCCTTCTTCTTCAATATTAGTATCTTCCAAATGAAGAACCAATAGCGTATGTGTTGCGTCCCCAGAAAATGTGAAACATTCTCTTTTTGAGAAAAGAATGAGTAGCTGGTGAGGTTGTATGCAAGAGATGGCATAGGTTAGTTGCCTTTTTCAATGATGGTTACCAAAGAATGTGAACCAATCAGTTTATGTGGCTGCCCGACTCAGAAAGAAGTTTGGTGCAGAGTTTAATATTCTTTTACTCTGTTCTCTCACCCTCTTTCTTTTAATGCTCACGTCTAACCAATCTCTCTTTTTCATTTTACCTCTTCACACATCATCACTCAATTCTTTTGACCCCTCTCCCCTCAATCACTCAGGGAATACTTCCTGGGTAGGAAACACTGGTTATCGTGAATACATGGAAGTTCTGTTAAGTTCTCACACTGAATCCCATGTATGATCCTAAAAAAAACATGTTGTTCAACAGGCTATTGTACATGTAAGCACAAATACCACTTGTTACATGAGAAATAAGACTTTCGGAGATGTCAAAACAGTTATGTATGACGATGCAATTCTCCCCCTCAAACTAAAAGAGTTTGACAATTAAGCTCATAGGAGTTTTGTCATGAAGAATAATATGTTGGAGAATCAAAAACGAATGTTGTTTATATGAACAATATATAAACATATTTTCAATGAAATCAAATGAAATGACGTTTGATTCAAACAACAGTGAATACAAATAACGTGAGTATTACCATAGAAAGATTTAACTTTTGATACATGGTAATAACAAAGTCAAAATAGAATGTTCTGAACCGTTATGTGTATGAATACTTGACAAAGTATATTGACAAGATAAAACGCAAGTATTTATCTTTAAGAACACATGGTCAGATAATCTTTTAAGTATCCAAAAATCTGTTAATATCACAGATATTCTCCGTTAACCCCTTTTTTTTTTTTTTTTAAAGATTAAGAAAAAAACATAAAAATAAGGCACTGAAGTGCGGGTTCTAATCCGATGTGATTAGAAGCCATTGTCACTTGACCAAACCTGCATAAATAAAAGAAATAAGGGTAATCATTTATGAAAATGATTCCTCTCTCGTTAGCAACAGTTTAAAAATAACACATAAGATAAAAACATAGAATACTCCCCCTAGAATCATGAGTAAGGTCTAAGACATGTTCAACATACCAAGTTTGCTGATGAGAAATTGAAATCGCTTTTCATCCAATGGCTTGGTGAAAAGATCAGCTAACTGGAAGTCAGTTTGAACAAAGTGCATTTCAATATTACCTTTTTCTACATGATCCTTAATGAAGTGATAGCGTACGTCGATATGCTTGGTCTTCGAATGCTGTACCGGATTAGCAGTTATAGATATTGCGCTCTTGGAATCACAATAAATAGGAACACGCTTGTAGTTGTATCCAAAGTCCCTTAACTGTGTCGTCATCCAGAGGACTTGAGAACAGCAGCTAGCAGCAGCTACATACTCAGCCTCGGCAGTGGATGTTGAAACACAGTTTTGTTTCTTTGAAGTCCAACTCACAAGTTTGTCACCTATGAATTGACATGATCCAGAGGTGCTCTTCCGGTCTAGCTTACATCCTGCATGATCAGCATCTGTAAAGGCAGTTAGATCAAAACGAGAATCCTTTGGATACCAAAGGCCTAGATTAGGAGAACCTTTGAGATATCTAAGGATTCGTTTAATAGCATATAAGTGCGACTCTTTAGGATTAGACTGATATCTCGCACAAAAACATGTGGAAAACATTATATCCGGGCGACTGGCAGTCAGATAAAGTAAAGAACCAATCATGCTACGATACACCTTTTGATCAACAGGTTTCCCGGAGGGATCTGCGTCTAAGAGTGTACCAGTAGCCATTGGTGTTTTCATGACTGAACTATCTGACATATTGAACTTTTTCAAAATATCGTTTATATATTTAGCTTGATTAATAAATATGCCTTCGGGTAATTGCTTTACTTGAAGACCAAGAAAGAAATTCAATTCACCCATCATCGACATTTCAAACTTTGTTTCCATTATCTTTGAAAAGTTCTTGCAAAATTTCGTATTTGTCGACCCAAATATTATGTCGTCAACATAAATCTGAATAAGAATCAAGTCCTCACCTTGCCTTTTAAGAAATAAGGTAGTATCTACTGTACCTTTCTTGAAACCAGAAGCAAGTAGAAATTTAGTGAGAGTTTCATACCAGGCTCGCGGTGCTTGTTTAAGACCATAAAGCGCTTTGTCTAAAACATAGACATGATCAGGGTGATGAGGATCAACGAAACCTTCAGGTTGAGCCACGTAAACCTCCTCATGCAAAACGCCATTTAGAAAAGCTGACTTTACGTCCATTTGATAGACAGTAAAGTTTTTGTGCGCTGCATAGGCTAGAAAGATTCTGATGGCTTCGATACTTGCAACCGGGGCGAATGTTTCATCATAGTCAATGCCCTCTTGTTGAGAATACCCTTTTGCGACCAAACGAGCTTTGTTTCTCACTACTACTCCGGCTTCGTCTTTCTTATTTCTGAAAACCCACTTTGTTCCAATAACGGATTTACCTTTAGGTAGTGGGATAAAGCGCCATACCTTGTTCCTTTCGAATTGTAGAAGCTCGTCTTGCATAGCAGAAATCCAGAAGGGATCACGTAGAGCTTCAGACGTTTTCTTTGGTTCTAGGGAACTGAGGAAGCTTGAAAACATGCAGAAGTTAGCTGTTGCTGACCTTGTCGTGACACCAGATTGTACGTCACCTATCACATTGATCAGGGGATGATCCTTAGTCCAACGATGTGTGCTTGGTAGAGCTTCAACTGTTTGTTGCGTATTCGACGCATCGTTTTCATCATGCACGGCAGGTTGCTCCATAGATGTACTCGGGACATCTTGTACTGGTGTTTCTGATACTGAAGCTTCAGGGATAGCAGTTGAAGTGATCGGGACTTCGTTTCCAGAAGAACTATCTGTAGAGACAGATTCAGCATTAGTAGAGTCAGAAACTAACTTTGTAGGTGTACCTGATGGAGATGAAGTTTCAGTGACTTCTTCGGAAGGTCCAGACATGTCTTCAGATATAATAGAGACCTCCGAGCCTGTACCACTTGTTATTGATGTTGATATGCCTTTTTCAAAATCTGCACATATATCATCAAAGGCATCAATAAACAGTAAATCTAACTCAGATGAAGTAGAGTTAGAGTTTGAAGAATTGGATATTTTAGCAGCTGGTTCTATTCTGGATTGAATAGAAACTTTGTCCTTAATTACGAGTTCTGAACTGTTGTGTCCAGAAGTCCTTGTTGAATTCTCATCAAAGGAGACATTCATGCTCTCAACAACCGTCTTAGTTCGAATAATGTAAATTCGATAAGCTTTGGATGTCAGAGAGTATCCAACGAGATATCCTTCATCCGCTTTCTTATCAAACTTTGATAATCCTTGACGCTCTTTTAGAATGTAACACCTGCAACCAAATACACGAAGGAACTTGATGTTAGGTGTACGATTGTTGATCAACTCATATGCTGTCTTATTAAAGCGCTTGACCACAATGGTACGGTTCTGTGTAAAACATGCTGTGGCGACTGCCTCAGCCCAAAGGTACATGGGTAGATCCGAGTAAGCAAGCATAATACGAGCTGCTTCAACTAGAGTGCGGTTCTTCCGTTCAACAATGCCGTTTTGTTGCGGAGTGTAGGCGGCGGAGAAATTATGTGAAATAACCATGGAAGTAAGATAACTCTTCAGGGTGTCATTCTTGAACTCCGTGCCATTATCACTATGAATGGTTCTAACTGGCAGTTGAAGGTGTACTTGAATGAGCTTGATGAAAGCGATAATCAACTCTGGCGCATCTGACTTGTTGCGAAGAAACTCGAGCCATGTATACCTTGAGTAGTCATCTATCATTACCAACACATACTTCTTTCCGTTGATAGATGTTGTGCGCATTGGGCCACAAAGGTCCATATGAAGAAGTTCCAGTGCAGATGAGGTCGATGATTCAACTTTGGACTTGAAGGAGCTACGCTTCATTTTGCCCAACTCACATGCGGAACAGAGTGAGTCTTTTTCGAACCTCATTTCTGGTAGACCTTTGACCAGACCTTGTCTTTGTAGCTTCACTATAGATCGGAAATTCTGATGAGACAAGCGTCGATGCCACGTCCACGATTGTGCTTTAGAAGCTTTGGCTAGTAGGCATATTGGACGTGTGGCAGACAGTGTAGGAAAATCTACATAGTATAGATTTCCATGGCGCTCAACTTTGAAGACTTCGTAACCATCGGGATCCTCTAAATAGCAATGAGTGGTTGTGAAGCGGACTTGATATTTCATGTCACAGAAGTGACTGGTACTAAACAGGTTGTGATCAAGTCCTTCAACATATAACACTCTTTGAATCTTCACAACACCGTTATCGAGCATTCCATATCCTCTGACGTGACCTTCGGCTTCAGAATTTGCAAATCTAACTGCTCCGGCAGGCTCCTCCACATAGTTATGCAAGAGGTGCTTGAATCCTGTCATGTGGCGTGAACATCCGGAATCTATTACCCACAATCGAC
Organism: Arctium minus; assembly: GCA_954870635.1. NCBI lineage: Eukaryota > Viridiplantae > Streptophyta > Magnoliopsida > Asterales > Asteraceae > Arctium > Arctium minus. The sequence continues at coordinate 112,543,987 of OX941084.1, forward strand.
AGGCCTGCAAAAGAGACAATTAGTTTTGCTTAGGCACCCATATCAGGATGGGTCCTTCGCGGTTAGCATCAAGAAACTCAGGAATATCATTTGGTTTGACTTTCACTCTCCATTCATAACGCGGTTTTGGAACCCATTTCCAAACCATCTTAACATTTAATTCCTGAAAGTGCTTTTTAGAAGTAGGATTGGCAACCTTAGCATGATACACTTTTGGTTGTGTAGAAGAATCAGAATTAGAATTAGACTTAGAGTTCAGCTTAGCTTTGCTTTTATTCTTTTTGGACTTAGGAGGAGAGTAGTATTTGAATGAATTATCCCAACAGTGTTTGCAATAAAGAATCTTTCGAGCAAAATTCATAAACATAGATTTATCGGAACAAATCTTACATTCATGTTTATCAAAAGAAGTACTATTCAAAATAACACTGTCTGTAGGACAACTACTAGAATTCAAACTATTCTTTTTATTCAAACTAAGATCTTTATTCTTCTTACTCTTCCCAACTCCATTTCCTCTTATATCTGAAACAAAAACAGGAACCTTGTTAGTCTCTAACTTATAAGGTGGTTCTTTTCTAGTGCTCTTTGAAGTCTCACCCTTTTCAAAAATACTCGGAGGATATTCAGGACAATCAGAGTAAACAACTGTAGGTTTTGCAGGAGCATCAAATTCTGGATTGGTTCTTACCTTCCAGCTTGGATCATTGAACATCTGTTTATCACTTGAAGCATTTTTAAACATAGTAACTTTCAAATCATTGATCTCTATGCAAAGCTCTTGATTTACTTTTAAAGACTTTTCAAGTTTATGTTTGAGATCAAAGTTTTCATCTTCAACCTCATCAAGAGACTGTTGCAACAAATCGATTTGCTTCATCAATTCAGATGTATGATCATTCACAGAATTTGATCCCTTTGAATTAGAAACAGGGTCAGAGTCTGAAGCATTCATCATTTCAGAAAATGTATCTTCAGTCATGGACTCAATAAACTCCAGTTTTTTATTTTGAGAACAAGAGCCATTCGAGATAGCGTGTTCTTCTTCAACCTGTTCAACAAGTAAAGGTTTAGAAGCAATAGGATTTGAGACTGATGGCATAGTAGATGGATTATCATCCAATTCATACTCATCATATTTGCATGCAGTCTCAGGTAGAACTGTGTTGATGCTTATTGATTCGTTGGAAGGTGTGGTAAATTGTGATTCAAACTCAGTAAATTCGATCTTTCGAGTCGCATAGCTTTTGTTTAAATCACCATATTGAAAACCAACTGATTTAAAAAGATTTTGAGAATCAGTGTCACCAGACTTGTTCTTTCCCATTTCTTCTTGACCTTTGGTCTCAGATAAAGGTGTAGGAGTACTTGCTTCAACAAAAGTTGCGCGAATGTCAGGAATGGATCTAATTGCGGAGCCGAATTTATCAAAATTATATAGATGCTCCGGTCCCTTTTTCAAAATTTCGTTAATTGGCACACCCAAACCTGGTTTAAGTTTGTAAAACCTTTCGTCTTGGAGTTTATTGGTCAACAGATTTAATGTCTGTTCAGTCTGACCTCGTTTCATATTAATGTCCTCCAGTTGCTTTATTTTGGTGTAAGCTTCATTTCTTTCTTTATAACAAACTTCAAATTTGATTTGAAACTCACCCTTTTCAGCATTAAGATTCACAAGATTTGTTTCTAAACCAGATATTTTTTCTTTTAAAGACGATTTTTCGGCTTTTAAATCATCTTTTTTCCTTTTCCTTTTCTTCCACAACAACTTTTAAAATAGCATTTTCATCACGAAAGCTTAAAACAGATTGATGTGCAGAGCTAAGTTTGCCTTTTAGTAAAGCAAATTCATCTTTCATACCATGTATTTGGGCCATTAAAGATTCAATAAGTTCAGAATTTTCACTAACCTCAGAGTTTGCTTCTTCGGATTGTGTCTCAGAGTCTTCATCGTCACCTTCCAGCTTTGCCATGTAAGAAACTTGGGTGAAATGTGCTTGCTCCTCGTCATCAGAACTTTGGAACAACCAGTTCTCTTCTTCAGCCATTAGTACTTTTCCTTCTTCAGCTTTCTTGGAAACTAGTGACTTTCTTGAGTAGTACTCTGAGTTCTTCACTTTCTTGAATTTGCAGTCCCTTGAGAAGTGCCCAAATTTGCCACAGTTGTAGCATCTTCCTGGTTCATCCTTTCGCTCTTCTCGCTTCTCCTCTCTCTTTCCTTCACTTCTATCTTCCTTCCGATCTTCTCGTCCTTCCTCTCTCTTTCCATGCCTCGGCTTGTATCGCATCTCAGACTTCTCTTTCTTGTATCCATCATACTTTGGCTTTGAGTAAAATCTTTTCTTGCCAAAGCTCTTCTTGAATCGTCGTGTAATGAGAGCCAAGTCTTCAGAGAACTTTTGAATATCAGGATCTGAATCAACTTCCAGTTCTTCATCGCTCGAATCAGAGTCAGAGTCAGCAACTAGAGCTTTAGACGCCTTTTTCTTCGACCTTGCAGAGGATACAGAACCTTTGCCGGCTATGAGAGCCACAGAATCCTTCAGATGATTAGACTCATTATTCATAGATCTCACCTCATCCTCATGTTGAGCTAGAGTAGAGAAGATATCGGTGACATTTTCTCGAGCCATATTCTTCGACATTTGGAGGTTGATAGCAAAGTTCTTCCATTCTGGATTCAGATTCTTGATGAACTTGTAGTTTATCTCAGAAGCAGATTTGGCGATGTTGTTCCTCCGCAAGTCATTGAGAATAATGTTGTACCTATTGTAGGTGTCTAATATCAGCTCTCCTTCTTTTGCATGAAATCCCTCGTAAGCATTTATGCACAGATTCTGCTTAGCTTGTATAGAGGCTTCACTTCCTTCAAACTGCCTTGCTAGTTCATCCCAGATTCCTTTAGCAGTGCTCTGACTGTCGACACGATTGTAGATGTCGTTTGGAATTGCCATTGTCAAATAGATTAGAGCCTCTTCTTCTAACTTGAGCTGTTCTTTCTGCTTTTCAGTGAAGAACTGAACAGGTTTAGGAATCTCTCTGTCAGGGATTTCAGGAGAGGAATCTGTAGCAGGTTGACCCTTTACTGTGATCATTGGAGTTTTAGGACCTTCAATGATTACTGTCATGAATTCTCTGTTCTTGTGATTCAGAAACTGAATCATTCTGGTCTTCCATTGCTGATACTCATTAGCCATAAGGATAGGCGGTTTGGACTGAGAGCCCATTGACAGAAGCTGGTTCGACATCTTAGCTGTACCACTTGTTAGTAATTAAACTTATCTGTACCAAGACAACCAACTAGATGAGATCGTTAGAATCAAAATGAAAACCACACTCAAAAATTTTCAGAAAAATAAATTCCCGAAAATAATTAAATGCAGTCCTTTCAATCAGTGTAAAGCTTCAAATAATACTGAACAAAAAGAAACAGTTGATCTCGAACAGAACTTTGTCCCCCTTCGCAGACTTAGCACGGGGGTAAGATGTAAGACCGGAACTATGCTTGACCGGTAAAATTGATTCGACCGGTAACAATTAGACTGATATGGGTGTTAGACCGGGACCTTGTGAGTATCGGTGCTTTGCTTAGACCGATAGAACTCGATCGATAGTAATAAGGTGAGTTCGACCGATAGAGTGTAAGACCGGAACCTTGATGAATATCGGTGGTTTGCTTAGACCGATAGATTAGACCGGTAGAATGTAAGACCGACAAAGAGTTTGACCTGAATGGTCTTAAGACCGATAAATCTATGTTCGACCGATATTAATTAGACCGTTATGATGCTATGACCAGAAGGCTAAGGACCGATAGAGGTTAAGACCGATAAAGTGCTTAGACCGGGACGTTCTTAGTTTACCCAGAACGATGAACAACCCAGAAAAATCAACCCAGAAATCACTCAAATTGAAAGCAAAAAATCAGACTTTTGTACCCACAATCATGTGCCGATCACAATGCAATCAAAAACAGAGGTTAAATTCAACTTTCATGCTTCAATTTTATGAACAAAGAGACCAAAAGATATACGAACCCAGATTTGAGAAATCATAAAAATCCAACCAATTGATGAATTTAAATGCAATTAAACACTTAGATGATATTCAATTAGCATAAAATATACCTAATCAAATCAATTTTGTGCATAAAAACTCATTAAATCAAGCAATTGATTTTCACAAAATATCGAAGTCGATGAACACTGAAAATTCGATGAACTGTATAATCCAACAAACAGTAAAAATCGATAAACTTGATTCTTATGGCTCTGATACCACTTGTTATCCCAGTTTAATCTAGTTGATTAACACACAAACACAATAATATCAAGAGATAATAAGATTAACAAAACGTACCAATCCCTTGAATAAACAATGAAACCCTTGAGTGTTCTTGATACCCTTGAATACAGAGAAAACTTACGGCTACCTATTGTTGGGAACTGAAGAATTCATCAAGTATGGTTAATACTGCTGGTTCAAAGTTACTACTGCTAGAAGACTTAAAGGTTAATACTGCTGAGTGTTACTACTGCTAGTACTATTAATACTGCTAGTCATAGTTAGTGCTGCTTGAACAAAGTTAGTACTGCTTAGCTAGTTAGTACTGCTAGTAGTTAGTGCTGCTTAGTAGTTAATGCTGCTAGAAGAAGTTAATGCTGCTGATCATGGTTAGTGCTGCTAAAGAGATTCGGATGGAAAGAATGACAGCTGGATAATCTGAAGATTATGGAAGCTTATAGATATACATGGAAGATATACTGAAGATATTTTATTTATTGTAATTATCTTTGTATTCAGTATATATATTGTATAGTTTAGAATAATGAGTTAACTTTTGTTTTTCATACTTTTAGAGAGAAAATCAACCTCAAGGCATAGATCCTAATTCTAGAGAAGTAGAATTCGTATTGGTGAGCCTATTCATCAATATTGAGGTTGAGTGAGTAATCTTGTAACTTCAAAGCATTCAATACAAGTTTACAGTTTGTTGATTATATTCTGTTTTGATTTTCTGTTTCATTAAATATCAAAGTGTTATTCCGCAAACTTCTTTGATATTGTTTCTGAGAATTAATTCTTGTTGAGAATTCGATCCTGACAAGTGGTATCAGAGCCTAACTCTCTCAGAAACAGTTACTCATCATGGAAAATCTTACAGAATCAAGCAGTACTTTGGTTTCTAAGGTTCCAATGCTCAAACCAAGTGAGTTTGACATGTGGAAGATCAGAATCAGACAATATATTCTTCTCACTGACTACTCAATGTGGGATATCATTGAGAATGGTCCTTCTGAAGCTGGAAGGATAGGACCAGATGGGAAAAGACCTCCACCAAAGACAGATGGTGAGAGGAAGATTAGACAGACAGAGATGAAGGCCTTGAGCACTCTGCTCTTGGCCATTCCCAATGAATATCAACATCAATTTTGCAACTGCACTGATGCTCAGATTCTCTGGAATGCTCTAGAGAAAAGATTTGCTGGAACTAAGAGCATCAAAAGAAATCAAAGAGATGTTCTAAAGCAGCAGTATGAGAACTTCACTTCCACAAAGAATGAGTCTATGACTCAAACTTTTGATAGGTTCAATAAACTCATTGGTGAACTGGCTACTGTAGGTGTGAAGATGGAACAAGATGATATCAACAGAAAGTTCCTCAGATCTCTTGGGGATGAATGGACTATGTACACTGTCTCATATAGACAGAGTGACAATCTGGAAGAGAAAGAACTTGATGATCTATACAATGATCTAAGAGTTTTTGAAACTGAGGTAGAAACCAAGAAGAAGCCCTCTGGTTATATTCACAATGCTGCACTTCTTTCAGCATCCACTGATACTACTGCCAACCCTGAAGCAGTTAGTACTGCCAGTGGAGTAAGTTCAGAAAAAGGCACTGAAACTATCTTTGAAGCCTTTTTGTCCAGTCATAGCAACAATTCTTTGATTAATGATGATCTGGATCAAATTCACCCTGATGATCTGGAGGAGATGGATATTAAATGGCAGATGGCCATGTTATCCATGAGGGTGAAGAAGTTCATTAAAAGAACTGGAAGAAATAACTTCTCTCAAAGAAGAGAAGATGGAGCTGGTTTTGACAAAACCAAGGTGGAATGTTTTAAGTGTCACAAGAAAGGACACTTTGCTAGAGAATGCAGGAGTGCTGTTCCAAACAACAACCACCAACAAGCTCAGAATGGAGGATACAATCTGAACAAGAATCCTGCTCAAGCCCTTGTTTCTCAACAAGGAATGGGATTTGATTGGAGTGATCAAGCAGAGGAAGCCATTCAGAACCAAGCTCTTATGGCAGAAGTGTCTGATCTCCCCACTGAGGTAAGTTCTAATCTTTGCACTAAATCTTGCATTGACACTGTTACAAGATACAGGGATCACAATCAAAGTATGTGTGATGACCTCAAAAGATTAGAAAAGGACAGAAGAGATTATGTGTTGATAGTAGAGAGATTTGAAGAGCAAATCAAAGGCTTTCAAGCTAATGAACTTCAACACTCTTATGACACAAACTATTGGAAGTGGGAAAAGAATGAGTTAGAAACCAAACTGTCTAAGTCCTTAGAAGAGAATGATAGACTGAAAGAGGAACTGTCAAAAGTTAAGCTTGACATAGACAAGTTTTCTTATGCTTCAAAAGCAATGGACTCTCTTCTAAAGGCTCAGATACATGATAAGATGAAGCCTGGTATTGGATACAACAATACACCCCCTCCTTACAATAACAACTATATTTCTCCTACATCAGATTTGTTAGAAACTAAAGAGAAAAAGGACTTGTCTGAAGAAGCTTTTAAGATAGATCCTTTGGATGAGGTAGTAGTTAAGGATTTGACTGAGAAAGGAGCCAGTGAGAACAGGGATAATAATGTGAGTAAAAAGATACCATTAGAAAACAATATTATCACCAATGAGGGATGTGGGAAAATCTGGGTCAAGTCCAAGGAGATAGAGAAGACTAAAGGAAATGATAACAAGGTCCATTACAAACAAACCACAGTTGTGAATCCTGGATCTTGTAAACAGTGTGATTGCAATAAAGCCAAGAGCCTAAATTCTGGTTTAAAAAGAGGAAATCAAAGAAACTGGAATAATCAATGGGCTCAGAAACAAGGAGTTGATCTGAATAAAATCAATAGACCAAAACCTTGTTTTATATGTGGCAAGTTAAATCATTTGGCTAAGTATTGTTACTTCAACCCAATTAACCAACAGATGAACTTTAAAAGATTTGTGCAAAAACCTGTTGGTTATAGGAAGGCCGGTCATGTGATAAAGAAATCTATTGAAAGTAAAGGCACTTTAAAGAAAAAGATTTTAAAAGAAAGTGTCAAAATGTGGGTGCCTAGAAGTACTAACAGTGTTAGTACTGCTAACAATATTAGTACTGCTAACACAGTTACTACTGCTAACAGTGTTAGTACTGCTGAAAATATTAATGCTGCTAATACTGTTAATACCTCTTCAAAGGTTAATACTGCCAACACAGTTACTGCTGCTAACACAGTTACTACTGCTAACAAGGTTAGTACTGCTAAGCATGCAAGTGCTGCCAAGGCAGTTAGTACTTCTAAAACCAATACTGATTCTAGCAAAAACATTTCCAAGCCTATTATTGTAACAAAGTACTCCAAGAATGAGGAATTAAAGTTCAAAAATCTTGTCAAGAAAGAATGCAAGTATTTTGATGAGAAAGGGGTACCCAAGACCACTTTGGCTTGGGTTCCTAATTCATACTAATTGATTTATCTAATGTGCAGGGCAACCAACAGCTCAAGGGAAAGAGCATTTGGCATGTTGATAGTGGTTGCTCTAGGCATATGACAGGCAACATGTCATGCCTTCAGGATTTCAAGCATATCAATGGAGGACATGTTGCATTTGGAGACAATCTTACTGGTGGTAAGATAAGCGGAAAAGGTAATGTCACCAAAGGTAAGATGACATTTGAGGATGTCTACTATGTTGATCAATTAAAGTACAATCTGTTAAGTGTATCACAGGTTTGTGACAAACAACATAGTATATTATTCACTACTTCTGAGTGTATGATTCTTGCTCCAGGGTTCAAGGTAGTTGATGAAAGCATGATACTACTTAGAACTCCAAGAAAGGACAATGTTTACTGTCTTGATTTGGACAATGTTGATAGTGATTCATCTCTAAATTGTCTTGTTTCAAAAGCTTCTGTTGATGAATCCTCTCTATGGCACAGAAGGATGTGTCACATGAATTTCAAGACTATGAACAATCTTGTTAAAAATAACCTTGTAAGAGGTTTACCTTCAAAAGTCTTTTCATGTGATGATCATTGTGTTGCTTGTCTTAAAGGCAAACAACACAAAACTTCTCATAAGACCAAAGAGTTAAATTCTGTTTCTTCTTGTCTCCAATTACTGCATATGGATCTGTTTGGTCCTACAAATGTTATGAGTATAGGCAAGAAATCTTACTGCTTGGTTATTGTTGATGATTACTCCAGATTTACTTGGGTATATTTTCTAAGGACTAAGGATGAAACAAGTGGTCTTATCAAATCCTTTATTCTAAGAATTGAAAACCAAACTAATCAAAGAGTAAAAGTCATTAGATCAGATAATGGAACTGAGTTTAAAAATCATGATCTAAACACCTTTTGTGAAGAAAAAGGTATTGAGAGGCAATATAGTGCTCCTAGGACTCCTCAACAGAATGGTGTTGCTGAAAGGAGGAATAGAACACTAATAGAGGCTGCTAGATCTCTGTTGGCTGATTCCAAATTGCCAATTACCTTCTGGGCTGAAGCAGTTAATACTGCTTGTTATGTCCAAAACAGAGTTCTAGTGGTCAAGCAAAAGATCAAGACCCCATATGAGCTTTTAAATAAAAGAAAACCTTTTATTGGTTTCTTCAAACCTTTTGGGTGTCCTTGTACAATTCTAAATACCAAATCTCACTTAGGTAAGTTTGATAACAAAGCAGATGATGGATTTCTTGTTGGATATTCATCTCAGAGTAAGGCTTACAGAGTTTTTAACTCTTCTTCTAGAATAATTGAAGAAAGTGACAATGTCAAATGCAATGAGAACACACCAAATCCTGTTGGGTCTGGACCTCAGTGGCTATTTGACATTGATTCACTAACTAACTCCTTTGGTTTCAGTAATGAGTATACAGGAACAGGAAGTGGAGGATCAGGGATCACACAAGCTCAAGAAAGTATATCTAAATCTGTGATTTTTCCCATACCCACAGTAAATTCTGTTGAAGACTGTGAAAAGGAATCATTTACTGGACCAAGCCAGAGTGAAGAAGACACTAGAGATAAGGAGACTCAAGAAAATAATGAAGTGGCATATGAAAACACTTCAGTTGAGTTGCATGAATCTAATCTTGAGGCTGGACTGAATGAAGAATCTAGTCATAACACCAGAGTTCAAAAGAATCATCCTCCACAGCTGGTAATAGGAGATATCTCTTCTCCTATGATGACTAGACATCAAAGCAGGCTTCAGGAAATGCAAGATCAACAGCATACAGTGCTTTCTTGTTTTCTATCACAGCTTGAGCCTAAAAAGGCACATGATGCTATGAAAGATTCTAGCTGGATAGAAGCAATGCAAGAGGAACTGCTACAGTTCAAGCTACAAGATGTATGGGATCTGGTAGACCTTCCTAAAGGTCACAGAGCAATTGGCACAAAGTGGATTTTCAGAAACAAGAGAGATGAAAGAGGTATTGTCATAAGGAACAAAGCAAGGTTGGTGGCTCAGGGATATACTCAAGAAGAGGGTATAGATTATGAAGAGGTTTTTGCACCTGTGGCTAGAATAGAAGCAATCAGACTATTCTTAGCCTATGCTTCTTACATGAACTTCAAAGTCTATCAAATGGATGTAAAAAGTGCCTTTCTCTATGGGTCAATTGAAGAAGAAGTATATGTCTGTCAACCACCAGGGATTGAAAACCCAATCTATCCAGACAGGGTATACAAATTAAAGAAAGCACTTTATGGACTACATCAAGCCCCAAGAGCATGGTATGACACTCTGTCATCCTATCTCTTGGAAAATGACTTTGAAAGAGGAGTCATTGATAAGACTCTATTTATTAAAAGAAAGAAGAAGGATATTTTGCTGGTCCAAATCTATGTTGATGACATTATCTTTGGATCTACAAGAAACAACATGTGCAAGGAGTTTGAGGATTTAATGCATCAAAGGTTCAAAATGAGTTCCATGGGGGAACTTACTTTCGTCCTTGGACTCCAAGTTCAACAGAAGTCAGATGGCATTTTCATATGTCAATCCAAATATGTGCAGGATATTCTAACCAAGTTTGGTTTCTCAGAATCAAAACCTGCCAGCACACCTATGGAAACACACAAGCAGATCACAGCAGATCTTGAGGGGGAGGATATGGATGTGCATCATTATAGATCCATGATTGGCTCTCTCATGTATCTCACCGCATCAAGGCCAGATATAATGTTTCCAGTCTGTGTATGTGCAAGATTCCAAGTTAGGCCAAAGCAATCTCACTTTCAAGCTGTTAAGAGGATATTCAGATATCTCAAAGGGCAACCCAGATTGGGACTTTGGTATCCTCATGACTCACCCTTTGACCTAATAGCATACTCAGACAGTGATCTAGGTGGGGCAAACTTGGACAGAAAATCTACTTCTGGAGGATGTCAGTTTTTGGGTGCTAGACTAGTCTCATGGCAGTGCAAGAAACAAACCACAGTATCCACATCTACAACAGAGGCAGAGTACATAGCAGCTGCAAGTTGCTGTTCTCAAGTCTTATGGATTCAGAATCAAATGTTGGATTATGGGGTAACCTTTCTACACACTCCAATCTTTATTGACAACAGCAGTGCTATTAGCATTGTGAATAATCCTGTCAAGCACTAAAAAACAAAGCACATTGAGATCAGGTATCACTTTATAAGAGATTGTAATGAAAAGAAACTTATTCAAGTTGTCAAAGTTCACACTGATAATCAGTTTGCTGATTTATTCACTAAAGCTTTTGATGTGGGTAGATTCACTTTCTTGGTAACAAGTGTGGGAATGATCAACTCTGAATAATCCCCTTCTCAAAAAGTGGTTTTATATCTGTATATTATTCTTGGAGTTACTAATCTTCTGTTTCAGGATATGCATAGCAGTCCTCAGTGTTTAGCAGGTTTAAAAGGAGTATTTCAGTTAATACTGCTAGCTACTTAATACTGCTTTCAGTGGTTAATACTGCTAGTGGTTAATACTGCTTTCAGTTAATACTGCTAGCTAGTTAATACTGCTTTCAGTGGTTAATACTGCTAGTGGTTAATACTGCTTTCAGTTAATACTGCTAGTAGTTAATACTGCTTTCAGTTAATACTGCTAGTTAGTTAATACTGCTTGCAGTTAATACTGCTAGTTAGTTAATACTGCTAGTAGTTAATACTGCTTTCAGTTAATACTGCTAGTTAGTTAATACTGCTTGCAGTTAATACTGCTAGTTAGTTAATACTGCTAGTAGTTAATACTGCTTTCAGTTAATACTGCTAGTTAGTTAATACTGCTCGTAGTTAATACTGCTAGTTAGTTAATACTGCTAGTAGTTAATACTGCTCTAGGTTAATACTGCTTATGTTCCGAATACTATAAATACTCTTTGCCCGCCTAAAAGTTCATAACGACTCTTTGCATACTGTTCTCTTGCGCTCAAAACCTTTTCTCTCTCAAGTTCGAAGTTTTCAGGCAAGCTTTTCACTAAGATCAATGGCATCCATGACTTTTATCGACGAGCACAACGAGATTGCAATGCTACAAAAGCCAAAGCAAGCTGCAGGATTTCATCAGATTGTGGATTTCCTCAAGTCAAGCCACATTGCTCATGCTCTTATTGTATCCCCTACAATCTATATTGAGCATCAAAGGCAGTTCTGGGCTAATGCAACCATTGTTGTTGAGAATGGTGTGCAGATGATCAAGACAAGAATCTGTGATCAATCACTCACGGTTACTGAAGAGGTTATTCGCATCAGTCTACGTCTAGACGATGCCTCTGGTATAACCTCTATCCCAAATGATGAACTGTTTTCAAATCTTACAAGAATGGGGTATGGAGGCCCATTGGGAGTTTTCAAATTCTCTAAAGCAAAATTTTCACCCCAATGGCGTTTCTTTGTCCATACTCTTATGCACTGTATCTCCAAAAAGACTACTGGATGGAGTGAGTTCAGCAGCACTATTGCTTATGCTTTGGTGTGCTTGGCCACTGCCAGAAAGTATAATTTTTCTAAAATGATTTTCAGTGATCTTGTCTCAAACATGGGAAACAAAAAGAGCTTCTTTATGTATCCCAGGTTTGTTCAAGAAGTCATTACTCATGAATTGACGGATATACCTCAACCTGTTGGGGTATATGTACCTAAACCCCCCAAAGGCAAGGTTTTCTTAAATATGAGAAGATCTGCTGGGGACTCTGAAGGAGTAGACACCCCATTGTTCTCTACAATGATGGTGGTGTCCCAAATCAATGAAGGTATGGAAGCAGGGTCACGACCCCCATTAGACCAACCCACTGCTAGCCAAGCCCAACCTTCCCTCTCAAAATCAATTCCCCAGTCCCTTCTTGAAAAACCAACTTCTCCTATCACCCAAACTTACAAGAGAAAACAGGTAAAGAAGGCTCCTTCCCTTCTTGTACCATTACCCTCTCAGCCTTTAAGCCCTCTAAGGGAGAATTATCCCCTAGAGAATATCCAAAGGGAAACCACAAGGGTGTCTCCCAACCCAAAGGAGGTGCTCTCTGAGGAGGAGGTAGAGCATATGGGTGATGAGGCTGCCACTACTCCTGCTAGTACAGAGGAGGAAAGTGGTAACATCAATAAGACCTCCCCCATGGCAACTTTGAATGAGCAATCATTTGAAGGTCCCTGGTGCCAAGAAACCACAGGGGTGGATAGTGCTTCTGCAAGGCAGAAGACTTCCACTAATAAAAGATCCAATGATCCTTCAAAGGAGGGTAACACTTCTGGAAAGTGTGAGGACAAATATACGTACTATGAATTGATGGAAACAATGGGGAACATCATTCAAGATGTTCTCAAACAAGGCAAAGAAATTGAAGAAATGAAGCTAGTCATTCTGTCACAACAAGAACAGATTGCTAAGCTGAAGAGGATGGTGGTTGGTCTGGTACAAAGGAAGCAGAGAAAGCAATTCCAACTAAGGAGAAGGAAGTCTGAAAATGATGCTCCCAAAAAGGGGGAGATCAACATGAAAGAAGTCACAAGAAAGGAGGAGATTGATAGAGAAAAACTTAATGTTGAGGGGGAGCACGAAGCAGAAACTGTGAAAGAAGTTCTAACAGATCTTGAGATTGCAGAAACCTTACTAAAAGCCAAGAATGATACTCCCAAGGTCACTTCAAAGACCAAAGGAGTAATCATCAAAGAACAAGGTGAAGTGATCAAGAAAGATAATAGCAAGAAGGCAATGAACAAAGACAAAGGAAAAGCAAAAATGGTGGAATCTGATCAACCAATCAAAAAGCAAAGGTTGGTTGAATCAGATGAAGCCCTAGCTAAAAAGATGCAGGAGGATTTTGAAAAAGAAGAAAGAGTTCAGATGGAAAAGGACAGGGAAATGGCAAAAGCTCTAGCTGCTGAACTGAATGAAGCTTATCAACAGAGTATGGCAACTGAAATTGCACAGAAGAAAGCTGCAAGTATGAAGAAATCAGTGGTGAAAACAGTTGCAAAGAAGAGAAAACCCTCAAAGACATTCCTAGGTACCCAAGAGAGGAACAAGATGATTATATTTCTCAAAGGTGCTGTAGGAGTCAAAAAGGAGATGTTCTCCAAAATGTCTTTTGAGAAGATCAAAGAGCTGTATGATTCAGAGATGTTGAAGCTTCAGGGAAATGAAACTGCTAGGGTGGAGATGGAGAAGAGGATAAAAGAAAGTAATGACTTTGATTGTCAAAAGCCATTTCCAGATGAGCAAGAAACACCTCCTAAGAAAGAGTCCACTCTGGGAGAAAGTCTAAGAACTTTAAAGAGAACAAAAATGATGGAAAGGAGAAAGCCAATCAAGAAGCCTAAAGTATCTGAAGAAGAGGCTAAGAAGGTTGCTGAAGAAGAAGGGGCACCTGAGTCATCTAAACAGACAGAGCCAGCTAACACTGATGATGTAAATTTGTATATGGTAGTGATGGACAAAGTGCCTGAACCAATTTCAGCAGAACCTGTAGGAGTTAAGCCTCCTGAGGTCATTCTCTGGGATACATTGACAGTGGATGGAAAGGAATACATAAGGCTGAAAAGAAAGGATGAAAAGTATGAAGTGTTCAACACATGGGCAAAAATTGTCAGAACATGTTCTAGATCAGATCTTGAAGAGATGTTTGAGATAGGAATGAAGTTGTATGCAGATATTCTAAAGGCTCCAGGAATTTCAATTACAAAACTGGTAATGGAGTATCTGTGTATGATGTTCAAACCTGAAGAAGTAAAGCACTTGATCAAGGATGTCTTCAAATCAATAAACAGTTGGACTCTATATGAAATTAGTGGAGTATATACAGTGACTTTGGATTTAAATCACACTGAATACTTTCTAGTGGATAGAGTGTATAATCATAGCAGATTGAAGCTACATGCCATGCTGAAGAAAAAGTTAAGGTGTGTTCCAGATTCAGAAATGGCTAAATACTTGATTCAAAGAACCATCAATCAGAGTTTGGGATTGGATGTAAACACTGGAATTTAGGCCATGATAGAGTTTTGGGAGCATCTTGAAGATTAATTCTGAAGAACTTGACTTCTCTTCCTAAAAGTCAAGTTAGGGGGAGATTGTTGGGAACTGAAGAATTCATCAAGTATGGTTAATACTGCTGGTTCAAAGTTACTACTGCTAGAAGACTTAAAGGTTAATACTGCTGAGTGTTACTACTGCTAGTACTATTAATACTGCTAGTCATAGTTAGTGCTGCTTGAACAAAGTTAGTACTGCTTAGCTAGTTAGTACTGCTAGTAGTTAGTGCTGCTTAGTAGTTAATGCTGCTAGAAGAAGTTAATGCTGCTGATCATGGTTAGTGCTGCTAAAGAGATTCGGATGGAAAGAATGACAGCTGGATAATCTGAAGATTATGGAAGCTTATAGATATACATGGAAGATATACTGAAGATATTTTATTTATTGTAATTATCTTTGTATTCAGTATATATATTGTATAGTTTAGAATAATGAGTTAACTTTTGTTTTTCATACTTTTAGAGAGAAAATCAACCTCAAGGCATAGATCCTAATTCTAGAGAAGTAGAATTCGTATTGGTGAGCCTATTCATCAATATTGAGGTTGAGTGAGTAATCTTGTAACTTCAAAGCATTCAATACAAGTTTACAGTTTGTTGATTATATTCTGTTTTGGTTTTCTGTTTCATTAAATATCAAAGTGTTATTCCGCAAACTTCTTTGATATTGTTTCTGAGAATTAATTCTTGTTGAGAATTCGATCCTGACACCTATTTAGAAAATTATCAGAGTTAACCTAAAACTAAACTAAACATAACTTTAAATACCCAGGCTTTTAGGCCTAATGGGCTTATGGGCTTGGGGCCCAATAGCTTAATAACTATTTACTTATTACATAATAAACCCTTTAACTATAACTATCAAACAATTACAGTTTAAACTCTCTAATTTAACTTTGACACAATTGCAGTTTAAACCCTGAACTTTAACTTTAATCTTGAATACAATTATTTGATCCAAAAGAACCACCATTGACCATTGCTGATCTGAACCATCAGCGACCATCGTCGATCACCGCTGACCGCCGTTCTAAACCACCGTCGATCTGAACCACCGCCAACCACTGCCAATCTGAACCACCATCGACCATTGCCGACCACCACCGTTCTGAACCATAGCGGATCTGAACCACCGCCGACCGCCGACCGCCGACCACCGCCATTCTGAAGCACCGCGGATCTAAACCATCGCCGACCACCGCCGACCATCGTCTATCTGAACCATCGTCTATCTGAACCACCAACCGCCACCGATCTAAACCACCACCGATTTGAACCACCGCCGACCATATTCGATCTGAACCACCGTTTTAAATCACCACTGACCACCAACAATCTGAACCACCGTTACAAATAAAGTATTTTTAATGGCTATTTATTAAAGCATTTTTTGTTTAAAAAGATTAAAATTACCAAAAAGGGTATTTTGGTCATTTACCAAAAAGATTGTTCCTTAGTTGGTCCAAACAGATCAAGAACTCAGAGATCATTTCATAGTCTTCTCCACGTCCATTATTACTACATTCTTTAGCTAGCTCATATTGTAACAGAGCCTCGAAACAAATACAGAATATATCAGCATATGGAATATATTGTGCAAGCAAGCTTAATTGATTCCTCTTTTCCTAAACACCAACACTTCCTTTTTTAATTTGTTCCTAAACTAAAGAAAATACCAAACCTGATGCATCATGGCAACACAGAAGATCGACATACAAAAAGACATGGATAAATCAAAATAAACCCTGGAAGACATATTACAACACATAAAAGCAAATCGATCTTTAGGCCGTCAAAAACATCCCTAGGATCAATTTCCGTTATGCATTTTTTTCATATTATATTATAGACTTCATAACAAAATAGTAGCAACATTAAAGCAAACAAATGTCTCTAAATTTGCAAGTAAATGAAGTAATATATTTGTGCTAAATTAGATCAAATATCAAATCGTAATTATAATTGACAAAATGAAACAACTACACAATGCACCTATGTAAATGTCGTCGAGATTGATATGGAGAGCCTCCCATCCGTTATTTGTCTTCGTCTTCATCGAGCTTCGGAGGGTTGACTTCCAAAATTATCACCATTATCATCAACCAATGAATTGCCAATCTGTTAAATTTAGAAAATCACTGAACATGTAACATTTATTTATTAATTATATGATACTTGATAGTGGTTGTTAAAAGGAATGTAATTATATACCTTGGTTGCATTTGCTATGCAACGACTCCTACTTGTTGCATTGTTGCTTGTGGTGTCCTGCTTAGAGAAGAATATAAATGTATCAAGAACATATTGAACAACTAAGGCATAAAAATCAAGAGTATAAATAAATATACCTCACTGACATCATAGATTTATACTTTTCCTCCAAACTATCGGTTGGCTCAAACACATTATATACAGAAAAAACATCACTACCACGTTTAAGGTTGTAATCAGTCCAGCTTAAAGATTAACTTTTTCCCACAAAGATCTGTGATTTCTTTTGGAAAGTGACCACTATTTGAATCATATTTGTTGAACAACTTCAATGAATAAGAATCTAGCATTCGTTCTGCATGTAGGTGTAATACTACACATGTGGTTACACCTGTTTCACCCCGCACGACCAAATGAAGTTTGTACCTAAAATTATATTAAAGTTAAAATAATGTACAATTTGTAATAGTAAACATCAATAACCTTTTAGTATTTTAAAAATTACAATGTTAATGAAGTGTCTGACATCTATCACATGTGTAGACACCTTCAAAAGGATAAATCTTCATGCAACAACCTTTGCATCCCAAATAATACCATCCATATTGCGTATCAATGTCATCAATTACACCCATAATAGTAATGGCATATCCGTGAAATAGAACATTGATCAATTAAATGTGTAAAACATTGTAATACAATTGTTCGATAATAAAAGACCTAACAGATTAACCTTTATTTTTATTATGCCAGTTGACTCTCATAAGCTGCTCTATAGTCATTCGGTTTTCAAACATTTCATCCTCCACTGTTTTCCGAATCACCTATGGGTTCCAAAAACTTCACCTGAGGACAAACACAGGAAAATCTTTCAATTAAAGTTGACACGTAAGGATGCTCGAGATTAACATACACTTTGGTTGCACTTGTTGTTGCGAAATTCACGACACCTTCGTGTAATGTCAAAAGGATACATTAGAACACGATCAAAACATCCAAATGAATAGAAAAAACTTACATATTTATTATTTTATAAAAAATAAAAGGAATCATACAATAAAGTATATGATAATTAATTGGATACCTAGATATTTTTTGATTCTCATGGAAGTAAAAATAATGATGAAAGGGCCTTTCTCTTGATCAATTTTGTGCTAATCTATAAATCGTTCTCCAACTTCTCCCCACAATGTTACTTTGCATGTCACTGAGATGCATTTAAATACAACAAAATGGAAAAAAAAATGGTCATCCGTGTATACTATTTAAAAGAATTAAAAAATTTCAAATTGTATTGTTGATAGCTTACTAATCCGATATAATTTGTAGATCCCTTTTCCTAAAACCGCCGGACACAGTTTCGACGTCACCCACTTGAGCCAACCAACCAACAATGTCTTCATACAAAAAAATATTATTTAAATAGAATTAGGAACAAAAATCACGTAATTGTATGTCCAATGAGCTGATAAATCAAATGATTGTACCTGTAAGAATGCTATCATTTTAGAGTCTACTGTTAATCAAATTTTCACCCACAAACTGAAAACTATTCATCGGAATGACAAGGACGTTATTCATCTTCTTCACGGTTGTTCAAATAGTGAACAACATTTTGAGCTTTGAATCAACAACTCTATAGTTGCCTGAATTTGCAACAACTTTGAAGTTACTAATTTTATACACAACACCTTCTTTTAACAAATGTTGGAACTTCGTCACCAAGTTTCTCCTTATTGTTGCAGCCATCAATGTATCCTAAGCACATGCGACAAAAGAATCATTAATAAAATACAATATTAATATACAACAAAAAAATGTAAAAGTGTGATCTAATAACACAATATTACCTGTTCATCAACCAAAACCATATACAAGCTTATTAAATCCCCATTTTTTTTGGTATTGATCGACTCCCACATTCGACATACTCTCGTCGTAATAGACCAACACTCATTCTCAGTTCCGAAATCTTTCAACCCTACAAAATTCATTATACCGAGAACGTGTTATGGTTTCTATGGATTTAAAAATCTAAAGGTGAAGATATGCATGTAGGATCATGTATATAAATAGTGCAAACATATCACATTAGTACATTTATTACGTACATGAAGAGACACCATAAATTTATTGAAAGACATTTATTTAAATTAAATTAGTAATTAATTATTATAATGTTATAATCATGTTATAGTAATTAGTCATTATGATGTTATAATCAAGTTATAGTAGTCAATCATTATAATGTTATAGTAACATTTGTATATATCCATTTAATCCTCCACAACACTCGATCAAACCATATTACGTTTTGCTCTTTTAGTGCTACGTATTTAAAATTGTAATTGACAACATATTACTACATGTAGAAATATGTTGGTGTTTCAAATTTGTAACAACTTCCTCCAAATCATAGAAGAACACCAACAAACATTACTTGAACATAATTCAAGCACTTATAGTGAAATAAATGACATGTAAATGTAATTATGCAGGTTGAACCAAACATTACTTCAGCATAATTCAAGCACTTATAGTGAAATAAATCTATATATATACATATATATATATATATAAAAGTAAATCCTTGGTGTTGCTTACGTGTCATCTCCATATTCCAGGATTTCAAAATCCCTGCCTTCTCAATATTTTGGATTTTTCATTTTTTATTTTTCTCCCACATTAATTACATCGTCTCTCACCGCCTCTCTGTCTTCTCAAAACATCTCTCTGCAAGTCTCCATACAAACGAACTTGCATCCATAACATATATGCGTTGTCCATCACCGTTCCGTCTTCTCATCCCCAACCTGTCGATTTCCTTTATGTTGATGTGTTCTTAAACTGGAATATCATTATCTCGTAGCACCGCTCCCTCTTCTCATCCCCAACCGTTTGATTATGTTTTTGCCGATTTCTTCACAATCGGAGGTATTTCCTCGCGTTCTTTTCCAATCATTTTCTCCATCTTTTTATTAATCTAATCGAATGTTGGAGTTTGTTGATTACTATTGCAGTTGAATAAATTTGTTTGAGTTGTTTGGTTACTTCTAGGTCGAGTAGTTTAGTTAGGGCTAGGGTTTGTGTTTATGTTTCGGTGAACTATCGGGACGGCAAATTAACATCGACAACCATTGAGGTTTATATGTATAAATTGGGTATTTGCTTATTTTTGTATTTCAGTCACTCGGGTCTATTATAAAACTAGCCATTTGTCGGTATTCATCTTTGTATATTGGTATGTAATTCTTTATTTGTTCAATCATAGATTTGTTCTTAAATTAGTTTTATCTGCTTTAACTCTTATATAAATATAAAATGGAAATATTTGGCTAATGAATCCATTGGGTTGAATCATGGTGACCTTGCACCAACTACTCTCACCAAGTAATGTTTTCAATTTGTAATTGTTTACCTTGACATTTTAATTTTATGTTTTCAATCCATAGATTTGTATATTGATATGAAAGCTTTTGCTTCCAGGTGGGGATCATCTCTACTGTGAGTTTGTTTCTTTCTGGTTCTTTTTATTTTGTTTATGAAATTTACTAATATTACCCCGACAATTTAATTTTATGTTTTCAATTCCTAGCCTTTTATATTGATATGAAAGCTTTTGGTTGCAATTGATGGGTGGCTTGCAGGGGGAGTATCTATTCTGTGAGTTGAATTCTATTCTTCTGTTACTTTCTATTCTATATATGCATCTATAAATATGTTTACGAAATTTACTAATTCATACTAGAATGAAGATCCCATTTAGTTTGTTATGGAAACAAATGAGCCTTATGTATACTGAGTATGGGTTAAACACAAGCCACCATATTATTAGTTCCTTTTACTTGATGGTAATGGATTACTTTTACCATCTTCCTCTCTCAACAATACTTATCCTGTGGCTCGAAAAATAAATGATGTCATAGAAGTAAAGGCAACTGCATCTAATTAAGTTCTCTAAACATGTTATCACTTATATGAAAAGCACCATGGAGGGTGAATTTCTTCTCCTCAAAGAGTTGGTAAAAAGAAATGATTATATTGTCGTTTCTACCCTTTACCCGGAAATGTCCACTTCTTTCCACAAATAATTTAGTGTTAACTGATAGCATCTAACGAGAATTGTGGATCCAAATATTTCTGAAGAATAACAGTTTATGCAGTTATTTTCCTTTTCTACATATCTTATGACTGAATGTCCAATAGGATTCCATATTTACATTGTTGATTGGAAATAATTTTGCTAGACGATTTATTGTTTACCTGCATCATTTTGCCCTATTTTTTTTTAAGAAAACAAACAAACAAGAAATGTTAAAACACAAGGCTAATGATTGCTTAAATTTCTCTATTGCAGGATACTTGCAATACTAGACTTTTTTTGTGAATTGGTAGTGATTCAATGGCATCAGCAGCTATACCTTCTGGTGCCTTGGTTATTGTACAATAACTCAACTCTTCTTCAATACACTTCAAGCAGGGGGCATTCTCTTCGGGATACTGGAAAGTGAGTGAAATCTTTGATTTCAATGAATTCATCCGGTCTTTCAACTTACATGGATGTCTATAATTGCATTCCTATCTCTATTTTGCATAATGCTATTATCCCAAACAGGTTTTATATCAAATGTGGATAAGTAAAGTTCATAATGCTTCTTTACTCTTACAAACAAAAATGCATTATGTGAGTAGCACTAGCAAGGATCTCAATGGGTTGTGAATTGGAGAAATTGAGTTCTCGAACAATTGGACTTGGGTTTTCAATACTTTTTTGTGTCGTTTTTCTTCTAGATTCAATTCCAGTTGAATGGGCAAGGAGGAGAATACATCAACCGGATTGATCAGGATATTTTTGATGCAGAAAGTGTTTAGGATAGCAATAGATGATCAAATTCTTCATTTCCTCGGCTCCAAAAATGCACATTATAGAGTGGACTTCCATATCAGAGTTTGCAACATTTAAGCCCCGAATTGATGCTATTCATGATCCCTCCAATAACTAAAATCGTGAGAGTGAAATGCATGTTATCCAATGGTTGTTTTGTTGCCGATACAAACCATGGTTATTGTATTTACAACTGTAATCCTTTTAAAGAGGGGGTGATCTCATCTCAAGTGTGTTTATATCATTTGACATATTTTAATAGAACTTGAATTTAAATAAAGATTGGTTTTAATTATTATGAAACTTCGTTCATATTTTCTAATGGTGTAATTTCAATTTCAATCCCAAATTAATACTGCTTGCTGAGATTAATACTGCTAGTTCAGAATTACTACTGCTCATGAAGATAGTGTTGCTTATGAGATGAAGACTCCGTATGAGAATGAAGACAGCTGTATAGATTGAAGCTAAAGTAAAGGAGATAATTATGGACTGAAGATCAATTTTATTTTGATAATTATCTTGTAATCAGTCTTGTATATATAGTATAGAAGTCTTTGATAGAAATTATTATTATTATTCATACGTTTTGTTTTAGAGAGAATTAACCTCAAGACTAGTTTAGATCCTTTCTATAGAGAAGTATAGAACGTCTGTTGAGACTGTTCAACAGATTGAGGTTTTGTGTGTAATCATCAAGTTTAATCAATACAACTTGTGATTTAAGTGCATATACTGTTTCATTGATTGTTAGTGTTAAAGTGTTTTTCCGCAACTTCTTTAGCATTGATTCTGAGTGTGTGTTAATTAAATTCTTGTTTGAATTTCGATCCTGACAAGTGGTATCAGAGCTTTGTTAAACTCAGAAAAACAACAATCATCATGGACGGTTCAAGTGATAGCGTTCTGGTCTCAAAGGTTCCAATGTTAAATAAATCTGTTATAGAAGCTGAATGTGACAAACTGAAAAATCAAAATTCAAAGCTTCTCAAACAGATTCAGGAGTTGAAGTTAAATGTGTCAAATTCTGATAAAACTCCTGTTTGTGCAAAATGTACTGATATTGCTAAATCTGATTTTGTAGGTATTATCAGAGAGAAAAAGAAAGAGATCAAAGAGAAAGAGAAGGAGATTAGAGAGAAAGAGAAGGAGAAGGAGATAAAAGAGAAAGATAAAATGATTTCTTTAAAAGAAAACACTGTTCAAACATGTGAAAAAGAAATCAAACTCAAAGAGAAAAAGATTGTGTATCTTCAAAGCCAACTGAAGACGACTGAACAGAAATCATCTGAGCTGAAAGATGAATCAGTTAAGCTTCAACACAAGTTTAAGGATTTTGAAGATCAGATATCTTCTCTGGAGAAGAAGAATGTTGAACTGAAAACAAGTCTCCAAGCAGAAAAAGATAGATCAAATGTGAAGACATCTTCTACCCAACAGTCATATGAACTTTCCAAGAAAACTTTGCAAGAGAAAAAGGATTTGGAGCTAAGATGTTTAAAACTTTCTAAGCAAGATTCTAAATTCGAAAAGATAATAATCACTGAAAGAGACACTTTTGCCAAAGAAAGAAAAGTTCTTGAAGATAAAAATTCTGAATTTCCCAAACAGACCTCTATTCTACAAGACTTACTTGAGAAAGAAAGAAAAGATTTTCAAGAAAACAAAAAGTCTTTGGAGATTGAGAAGAAGAAATAGGAAAAGAGAAATGTTGGGATCTTCAATGAAATTTCTGATAAAACCAATAACTTACAAAAAGATTTTGAACAAGAACGCTTACATTTTGAATCTGAAATATCAAAGCTCTTATCCAAAATAAATGTTCTATCATCAGATGTGCAGAAAGAACAGAAGGCCAAATCTGATTTGAAACAGAAGTTTGACACACTTACTTCTGAAAGAAACATTTTATCCGAAAAGATAAATAACTTAGAAGCTGCAAATGTCAATTTATCAGAAAAGATTACAGATGATGTGATTGATCAATCACCTGTTGATAATTCAACAGAATCAGTCTGTTCTTTCAAAACAGCTTCAAGTTCTATTCATGACAAAAATGTTCTCAAAAAGCAAAATGTCAAACTAAACACTGTCAAATCAAGTCAGATCAGACCATCTAATCTATTCTATGACAAATATGTTGATGGTTCAACGAGCTATTATGTAAAATCTCTTGGAAATAATTCGAAGAAAATCAGATGGTCTGGAGAGTGAAGAGTTCTTCAGATGATGAGAAGATGAAGGACAAAGCATTCAATTCCACATCCAAAGCCAAAAAGAACAGAACACATAAAGGTAAATCTTTTGGTAATTCTGATATGTTTTACTCGACTAATCATTTGATCAGGATTGCTCAGAAGAAAACTTTTGTTCTTACTGTGGAGAGAATGACTTCGTTCAGAGAGAATCTGTTCATAACTGGTACGGTTCTTACAGAATTAGTTCTCAAAATTCTGGATTTAAAAGATATAAATCTAATGAGAAGTGGATTCCTAAATCTAACATACCGGGACCCAAATACCAGTGGGTACCAAAACCTGTCAAATCTGTTTTGCAGGTACCACCGGTCTAGGGGGAGCAGAAACAATGGCTCTTGAATAATTCAGTTCAAGACCCGGATTTCAAAGTTAAAAGACTATGACTTCTAGACAACACAGTCTAGGACTCGTTCTTCAAAGTTTAAAAAACAATGGCTTTTGAACAAAACAGTTCAAAACCCGAACTTTAATGTAAAAGATTGTGGATTCTGATCACATGACAGATCAGGACCCGTTCTTCAATGTTCAGAATAGGGGTGTGCGGAAATTCAACCGATCCAATAGGAACCGACCGATCCAATTAGAATCGACCGACCATAATTGGATATCCAATTGTAATTAGATCAAATCGGATTGAAAATCTCAACATCCAATTTGGATCAGTCGGTTCTTGGATGACAGTCTAGAACCGACCAAAACTGACCGAACCGAACCGACCAACATCCAATTACCCATCCAATTAACCATCTGATTACCATCCAGTTTTCCATCCAACTATCATCCAATTATTTTTTTTGCAATTTGCTTAAATCTAAATTTATTTTGTGTTGGTTTTTGAATTTTTAGTCTCACTTATGTTGGTTTTAACACAAACTAAAAGTAATTAATTAGAACATTGAATTAAATTAACACGTTGGATGGATCCGATTTGATCATCCATTGGATGTCAGATGGATCCAATCCAATCCAATCTGATCCAATGGATATCCAATAAGAACATCCAATGGATGGAACCGAACCGATCCAATCATCCATTGGATTGGAAAAATCCAACATCCAATGGATGATTGGATCGGTTCGGTTGGGAAAATCCAACATCCAATGGATGATTGGATCGATTCGGTTCCCCTCAAATCCATTGGATGTCAACCGATGAACACCCCTAGTTCAGATAAGGATATTTTGCAAATATCCAGGAGGAGCTTATCTGACCTAAATCATTCTACCATGATTTGAGGGGGAGCTTAAAAGGTAAATATCTTCTGATTTACATCTCTGATTGTTTGAAAGAAGAACAAATTTCAAGCATGAAAAACAATTTCTTAAATGTTCAAACCACTTCTCTATTCTCAAAAGATTTCATGAATTAAGAAGTGTGATTTTAAATGTGTTTCAATTTTGAGCTTTAATGTTTAACTGACCGTGTGTTTCCAAAGATCAATACTTGTGTATTATCTTGTCTATATACTGCAAAGTATTCATACACACCGGTTTAGTATTTTATTTGAATCTGTTATTACCATGTCTCATAACGAACTAATTTTTCGATGGTAATACTCCCGTTTGATTTCAAATAATGTTGAGCATCAATCATCATTTCCAAATTTGTGCGTTCATTGCTAAATTGTTTATATTCGTTCATATAAACAAAATATCCAATTATTTGATACCCTAACCATTTCATTTGATCTAATTGATACATTGTCATATTCTCAATACAATTCTCTTGATTTCATTTTATTCATTCAATATCCTTGTTTTGAGAGATCTTCATTGTTCAAATGCTCAAATTTCATTCATATTTTTAAATGAGCATACATTCTGACACTGTCATCATTTTGTGCTTAACTTTTCAAGCTAACTTGTTGAGCAACCATTCTTTTTAGGATATATTTACATGGGATTCATGTGTGAGCTTAAACAGAACTTCCATGGATTCATGTAAACCAGTGTTTCCTACCCAGGAAGTTATCCTTGAGTGATTGAGGGGTAAGGGGTTAAAATTAAAGAGTGGGAGAGATAACTCATCCGGTTGAGTTTTTCTCATTGTATGGAGCGGTAAAATGTAAATGAGAGTTTGGTTAGAAGTGAGCTAAATGTTAAAAAGAAAGAGGGTGTGAGAACAGAGTTAAAAGAATATCAAAACTCTACACCAACTACTTTCTGAGCCGGGCAACCACAAAATCTGATTGGTTCACATTCTTTGGTGACCATCATTGAAACAGGCAGTGAGTCCATGCCAACTCTTGCAATTACCCCACCAGCCACTCGTTTCTTTCTTAACAAAGAAATGTTTCATTTTCTTTGGGACGCAGCATATCTGCTATCTAGTCTTCACTCGGAAGATTTAGATATTGAAAAAGAAGGAAAGTTGCCCCACCTTCGCACCTCTTTCATGCACATTGAGTCCGTGTAATATCTGTTGCTGTCTCAACAGTTTACACAATTTGAGCCTGATCAAGCTAAGTAGCTTCAATCATTCTTACACTTTCACGTACACACAAGGAATGAGTTTTCTTGTCATAACATTCATAGAAAATTCCTTTGTGGTTTTTCGATGATTGAATGGAAGTCATGGAGGAGCGATAATAACAAAAGCTCCTTTCCAATGTACATCCGTTGTATAAAGTGGCTCCGTGCTACTTACAGGCATATTAACTGTTTCATCTGTTGATTCAGGGTTATCATGTTCATTATATCTGAATTTGAAAAGATTCAGATATATACATTTCATGAATTGACGGATACTCAGATCAAAGGGCGGAGAATGTCAAATTTACCATAAAAAGGGGAGATTGTTAGTCTTTACAAAGGGGGAAATTAAAGAACATGTTGAAATTGATGAAGTTTTGATGATCATGATGTTCACAATCATCAAAAAGGAGGGAGAAATCTACAAAGGTCAATTTCAAATCAATTTCAAAAGAAGAAAGTTCAAAGTGAAAAGACTTGTGGAGAAATCTACAAAGTTCAAGAAAGTTCAAGTCAGATGAAAAGAAATCATTCTGAGATCATTCAAAGTCAAATCAGATGATTCGAGAAAGTGTGTTTTTCTGAAGATGATCCAGAGATCGCAAGAGATGAAATAGATACTGTTTTGAAAGATTCCTCAGAGAAGTTTAAAGAAGTTTCAGAAGTTCAAAGTTTTCAAAGTTTTATTCAAGACTTGTTGACTTTCCAGAGATGCAAAGTGTTAAAGAATTTTCAAGATTCTTCAAAGACTGAAAGATTGAAGATCGTTAAAGCTTCAAAGTTCAAAGTTGTCAGAGTTAAAGATTGAAGAATCAAGCGCTGAAGACTAGTGTCAATTTTTTTAAATCTTGAATACAAAGGGGGAGATTGTTAGTGTATTAATTGTATCCAAGATTTAATTAGAAAAGTCAAGTCTAGCATAGTCAACAAGGTCAAAGTTTCTAAGTCAAAGTCTAGATTAGTCAATCTAGTTTAAGTCAATATGCTGTTTAATCTTGTGAGTTTATCCTTGGGTATAAATAGCCTTTAATCTTGTAATATATTGTAGGAACCTTCATTGTAATATCTGTGATATATACGACATAATATTTCTCTCTCTACTCTCTCTCTAAGATCATAAACTGTTAGCTCTTGATCTTGATTGTTGAATAGCTTGTTTGAATCTAGGAAATTCAATTTCATCATATACATTCTTCACTTGTATGTTATGCACTCTTACTTGTAATTAAGAGTTTTTCAAAATGTATGCATAAAATGGTGATACCTTATGCTTAAAGACTTGTAATTAAGAGTTTTGATCAACATGCTTATTAATGTAGTATAGATGATCAAAACTAAGGTGGTGCTGGTATTAAAGATGATGATACTGACCAGGTTGATGTATTTGAGCAATTTTATGAGGCTGATGATATGGAAATTGATGTTGATTCAACCATCAGAAATAATGTCAGAGATATAAGGAGTAATGAGGGAGCTCTAGTTAAAATTTTTAATGAAAGGATGAGTGAGAACGTAGAAAAAGAATATGAAGATCGTGTGTATAACCTAACCTACAAATCCAAAAGGGCAGCCACATCTAAATCTCGCCGCATGTGTTGCGTGCATATATTGAAGAAGATGTTAGTCTCCCACTAACGCAACTGCACACCCAAGCCATCCACTCTAGCTTCTCTCAACAGGTGTTAGTTTCAATTCAACATGGGGATTTAGCACAAAATCTACCTGGTTCTCACTCGGAGACCACATGTATTGAAACCAGAGAACAACCTCCCCAGTTCTCAACTTATTTCTCTACACATGTGAGTCTAGAGCCAATTGTTACATATTTTTCAATTCCTAGGACACATATACAAACTGCTACCATTGAAAGTCTTTGTGACCCAATCAGAACATCCATAGTAGATTCGCAATCTAGAGTACGAGGATTGGATGGAAGTCCTGTCATTGCTAACATTCCGTCAGCTTTCAACACAAACCACACGGTTGATTCATCAACTGCTGTGAAAACGAAGAGTCTAAGTGACCCCGGTGTTACTTTATCAGACTTTGTGTCGAAGGAATTCCTCAACAGCGCCCTAAAGGCTGTTGAAATGACTTTGTTGGAGAAAACTAAAGAAGAGGTTGGTGGAGTTAAAAGGTTATTAAAGGGGAAGGATCCAGTAGTTGAGTTTGAGACTATTAATCCTTAAATTCAAGTTCTAATTACAGTTTCAATGTAATGACAATATATGAATCAAACAAACAATCAATTAACCTGTTTTCAATTTCAATTAAGAATTCGTATACAAGCTCTGAGAATATTTCTCTCTCTACAGGATGCGCATGATTCTAACTTGCAACTCAACTCCTTACAATAACTTGACACGCTTACAAGACATCTAGCCATATACCTATTTAACACACGCAGGACAAAAACACATACAACACAAAAACACAACACAACTAAACACAATACATTAACTTTGACTTTTACATTTATTACAAAAGACTTTGACTTCTATGCTTGAGAGTTGACTTGAGCTTTGACTTGCTTGACTTTCAGTCTTCAGTCTTCATGATCTTGTATCCAACATATTTATGCTCTAACATTCTCCCCCTTTGGATCAAGATCATCTTCAAAAATATTTTGCAATACAATCTCCCTCTTTTAAATAATATTCAGCAGCTTTATCTCCACTTTGTAGAATTCTTTTCAGTAAAGATCATCTTCAGAAAGATAAACATTAAATCACAATCTTCTCTTATCTTGAAAAACAAATCTGTATTCTCCCCAAAGTCTTTGAACACCATTTGCAATCAGCTTCAACAATCTCCTTCAAAGGTTGTAGAAACCTCTTTCAGACTTCAGAAAGAAATTATCTCCAGATTTAGTTCGGTTTGCTTCAGCAAATTATCTTTAAAGAAAATTTCAGTAAATTCTGCTCCCTTTCAGAAATCTTTGAATTTGCTCTTTCAAACTTGCACAATCTTCAGCAATACTTGCAAAAATTTCTTTAACAACTTTCTTTCACAACCATTTCTTGACAAATTCTCCCATATATAATATTTCTTGAATCTCTCCCCCTTTTTGATGATTGTGGCATTGAAATCATCAAAACTTTCATAAGAAAGTCATTAATCTTTCTGATCTGACCACTGATCTTTCACAAGAGCCTCTGACTATTTATCGATCCAAAAAGATATTCATCCAAATCTTTGGAAATTCAGACAAATTATCAGTGTAATACCTGAATCAACAAATGAATCAGTTTGAATGCCTGTCAGCAACACGAAGTTACTGTGTGTAACGAATACACATTGGAAATGAACTTTTTGATGTTCACTCCCCCATGTCTTCCATTCAATCATCGAATAACAAAAGTTTATTCTATGAACGTTTAGACAGAAAAAACGAATTTCCTGTGTGTACGTGCTTGTGTTTGAAAGAATTAAGCACATGATCATTGCTTTTGATAGGCTCAAAATTGTGTAAACCATTGAGACAACAACAGTAATACACAAACTCAATTGTGCATGATCGAAGTGCGAAGGTGGGTCAAACTTCCTTCTTTTTCAATATCCAGATTTTCCAAATGAAAATCAGATAGATTATATGTTGAGTCCCCTTTTAAAATTGAAACATATTCTTGTTGAGAAAAAAATGAGTGGCTGGTGGGGTTTTAAATCAAGAGTTGGCATGGGCTACTTTCCTGTTTCAATGACGTTCACCAAATAATTATGAAACAATCAGTAATGTGGCTGCCCAACTCAGAAAAAGTTGGTGCAGAGTTTGATATTCTTTTACTCTGATCTATCACCCTCTTTCTTTTTAACATTGAGCTCACTTCTAACCAAACTCTCTTTTCATTTACCTCATCACACCTACACTCATATATTGACTTCTCACACTCGATCACTCAAGGATTAACTTCTTGGGTAGAGCTCTTTTATACGAAAGATAAAAGAAATGTCTTGAAAGATTGATGAAAAGCTTATGTCAGTAAAAATTGGAATTTGTCTATACGAATCAAAATATAGACAAGTCTTGAAAGAAATGTTTTGAATGAATCAACACTCAACAAACATTGAATATCAAACGGGGTGTCTTACCATCGAAAATATGTTTCAATGTGAGACGTGGTAAGAACATTTCTAACAGAATATTAAACCGGTGTGTGTGAATACTTGACAGTATATGGAAAAGATAATACACAAGTATTTATCTTTGGAAACACACGGTTTGTTAAACATTTAAGCACATGAATAATGAAAACATTTAAAATCACACTTCTAAATTCATGAAATCTGTTTTGAGAATAAGAAGTGGTTTGAACATTTAAGAACATGTTTTCTGAAAATGTAATTCTCAGATTAATCAAGCAATTCAATCTCTAATCAAGATGTAACAATGTTAATTCTAGAGAGAGGGTAGAGAGAGTAGAGAGAGAAAGTTCTCAAGTCATATGTGTATTGAAATATGAATGAATGCGTACAAAATGTTTCTAGCTACAAGATTGCTACAAGACAAAGGTATTTATACCAAGGACTAAATCACAAGCTTAACAACAAAGTAAACTCTAAGATTGACTAAAACTAAACTTTGACTTTGTTGACTTATCTTGACTTGACTTTTCCTATTAAATCTTGGATACAATAATACACTAACAATCTCCCGCTTTGTATTCAAGATTTAAAAAAAATTGACACTAGTCTTCAGCTCTTGATTCTTCAATCTTTAACTCTGACGGCTTTGAACTTTGAAGCTCTTTCTGAAGTTGTTGAAGAAACTTGAAAAGTCTTTAACATATCTGAAATAATTTCATCAAGCTCTTTTATCTTTGAAGATAAACTGTCCTTTTCTTTGATGAGCAGGTCAATCTCTTTCTGGAATTCAGACTTCGTTTTCTGATCTTTCAAAGCACTTGTAGACAGTTCAGATAACTTCTCTGTAAGATTCCCTATTTCAGCCTCAAAAATCTTTCTTTGTTCTTCAAAATGCTTCTCTGCACTCTTTCTCTGACAAGATATTTCTTTGAAGATTCCAACATTTTTCTGTTCAACCATCTTCTTCTCTTTTGCAAACTTTTTTCTCTCTTTTTCCAACTGGCTCTCTAATTCAGAAATCTTTTCTTTTAGAGTCTTTCCTTCAGAATCAAAATCAGCTTTCTCTTTCTCAAACCTGTCTCTATCAACAATGATTATCTTCTCAAAATATGATATTTTTTTAGAGCTTTGCACATTTCTGCTCAACAGTTTTCTTCTCTTCGAATGATTTTCTTGAAAACTCAGAGAATTTCTTTGCAAACACTTGATTTTCACTTTCAAAACCTTTCTTCTCCTTTTCAAATACATCTCTGTCTTTGGAAATCTTTTGTTCCAATTCTGAAATCTGCTTTTTCAGCTTTGTATTTTCACTTTCTAACTTAGAGATGTTCTTCTTTAGAATACCATTCTCAATCTCCAAAACTCTTACTTTTGAATACATCTTTGGCCCTAACATCATTTCCTCGAGGTGATCCCACAACTCCTTCCCTGTAGCATTGAATGTATCTATTTGGATAGAAATCTCATTAGAAATACCTTGCAGCAAAAAAAATCTGGAAAATCTGTCAGCTTTCTGCCTTTTCTTCAGTTCCTTAGTACAATCCTCTACCGGTATTGGAGGTTTCATTACTCCTTTCAGTGACAATCTGATGTACATACCCAGATCATTTCGGTCAACAAAGTTCAAAAATATGTCCTTCCATTGCTTGTATTCTCCTTTGAAAAGAACTGGTACTTTTACATTCGTACCAACGGCTAAGGCTTCCCTTGAAGTCATCTTGTTTTCAAAAATTGTTCAATAAGAACTTGAAATGATCGTTAGTTCAATATAAATCAGAATACAGAAAAACTTAGACAGAATTTTCAGAAAATAAAATTTTCAAAAATTTACCAAGTATGGAATTCGCACACCATACAGAGACAATCACAATTCGCTTACAGAATTCGTACACAAGTAAAAACAGCCAAGAATTCGCACACTACACAAACTATCTTCAGAATTCGCAGAATAGCACAATTCATAATTCGCACACTTCAGAATTCCCACGTAGTTATATGCGAGTTCTAGGAATTCGCATACAACACTATGCGAAATCTTGACTTGAAAATTTTAAAATTCAACTTTTCGCATACACTTTTCGCACAACAGAATTATGCGAATTCTGTACTTCAAAAAAATTTGAAACTTCTAATGCAAAATTAAAGGAATTTGTATATCACACTTATGCGAATTCTGAGCAATTCGCATAAAGTAGAATGCGAATTCTAGGAATTCGTATGCCCCTTTTTGCGAGTTCTTCACTTTTCGCACGCAGGCATCTGCGAATTCTTTCCTTGGAAAATTTTTCTTACAAAACTTTTCGTATAAAAGACTTATGCGAATTCTGACATTTCGCACACAGGCTTGTACGAATTCTGAGGATTTCTCATAACACACACATGCAAATTCTACACATTTTGCACATCACACACATGCGAATTCTACACTTGAGAAATTTTCAGACAAGAAATTATGCGAAATCTAATGATCTGTGAGTTCTTGGATGCGAGTTCTTGAGATTCTATGTGAGTTCTTCATTATCTATGCGAATTCTTCAGATCTTCAACTTAAAAACACTCTGATCAACTAAAAAACCCATCAAACCTTCGATTTTTGATCTGTAACTTTGAGAATTCAATCACTTACTTATCTAGAATCTATTACAATCAATGAATTTCAACAAGATTCACTTAAATGAGCAAATTGAATCTATTAAAGTGCCTTTAAACTCGTTTTTTTAAAACTCATAAAATCCTACAAATTGATCAAAATTACAGTGCAAATCATTCTCAAACTTATACAAGATTTTCCTAAAACATAAAACGAACTCAATGGATTCAAGTTTTCGATTTCAATCCCAAATTCAGATATAGAAAAACAATCTCTCAATCCTCTCAAGATTCAGTTGGCTCTGATACTAATTGATAAACCAAGATCAATGAATCTTTAGAGAGAGAAAGTAGAGAGAGAGTAACTAGAGAGCGCAAAGTAGGAATTGATTAAAGTGTGCGTGTGTTTCTTACAACAAACCAAGACCAAAGGGACTTAAATACCCTTGGTCAGATACAACAAAGTATGACTCTAAACACAGTATATGACCAAGCCCTATAAATACAATGATTACTATAAAATCAGACTTAACACATACATATTCTAATTCATTTGACTGATTACATTCCATTCCTGCCAACCAAACAGTTGGTCAAACCTGAAAACATTCCATTCCAATTCCTTCCAGATTCCAATTCCATTGACATATTTCATTCCATCAGAAATCATTCTGCGAACCAAACGCCCCCTTAGTGATATTTAAAACCAAAATATTTTTCTATTTTTTATTTTTAATATATAATATTTAAAAAGAATTTAATTAAATAAATAAATTTGTTTATTACAACGTCTGATTATTTTAAATATATAATCAATTTTTTGTTCTTAATTATTGTAATTTTTAATCGTTGACTTTTATTAGTCTTTAATTATAATTTAGTTTTTAATTATTGTCATTTAATTATAATAAGTAAATTTTAATCATGATAATTTTTATTATTTAAATCATGAACCGGTTCATGATTTGGTGTAAAAGGTTTATGAAATGTATAGGAAAGAGAAAACTGATTTGGCAGAGAGAGAAAACTGATGTGGAGGTTCATGATTGTGGATGCTCTAAAGCTTTAGGGTTTATCTCCTCAATACACGCTCTCCTCCCTTTCATCGGCTCCCAAGGCCAAGATGCTATTACCACCACCAAAAAGAAATGTATCAGACTTGATTTCTTCTGAAGAAATATTCAGGGCCTATTTCCAGCTTTAACCCTGCTTGGTTCACCACATATGGATTTCAAAATTGGAAAGTTTTAGGGTTTCTATTTACGGAAGATTCAAAAGTTGCATCCTGATGATGTTGCCTCTTACACTACCGTCTTGATTCAAAATTTGAATTTCAGATTCGAATTAGGTTTTATATGCTTCACCCCACCATTACGGTTTCATATTCCAATTTGATTCTAAAACAGTGCGAATGACTTTCTCGAACAAAAATCAAGAAAAATTTCAAAATTCACCCTAACAAGTGTGAATTAGTCTATGAGATACAAATGAAATTTGTTCTATACTTAAAATCGATTTCAATGATATCAAAATCAAATCAAATACATCACTAGAACTCAAAATTTGATTCTGAACAGTGAATAACGAGTTCTTGAAAAATGTCGATCATAAATCTTGAATTCAATCCATGTTTTCTGAACTTTGGTGGCTCTGATACCAATTGTTATTCCCAGATAACAATACGATCAATAGATGAAAAATGATTCCATCAAATCTCACTATTTATTTCATAATTGAATTCAATTACAAAGTACACTCAATACACATTCTCTCTCTAACTGAAACTCTCACAATGCTATCTCTGTTGTGTTACAAGATTACACGCACAACACTATATTTATACTAACTAAGAAACGCGCACACTAATATAGAAACAAAAATGCGCAGAACTAAAACTCTTACAAAACTAGAAAATAGAAAATACAATGTTGACTTTGACTTTTATTACATTCATTTTGACTTTGATGCTGAGAGTTGACTTCAGCTTTGACTTTCAGTCTTCAGACTTCTGTGATCTTGTATCCAACATATTTATGCTCTAACAATAATTTTGTTTCAGTTGTATTCATTTTGTGTACTAGAACAAAGTTTCTTTGAGTTGTAAAGTCAAATTCACAACAATTTTGTGTGAATTTTGATTTTTGTTGAATATTTGTTCGAGTTTGTGTATGTATTGTATCGAGATCAAATTTTGTAATTTTGTTGTATTTTGTTGAAATCGTGTATTAGGTTGTTGTTTAGAATCACATCGAGATAAAATTGGAAAATTTATGTAACACCCATAATTTTCGGTAAGTAATTGTCACCCGAACGTTTCTGTGACTTGTAAACAGTGGGGTTTTGTTGGGAATGTTTTAATTAAAGTCTCTTGGAGTATCGGAAGTTTTGGCAGTGAAAAAGTCGTGTTTCGGGGCTCCGGAAAGGTCCCGCGACAATGCCCAGCGACTATGACAAGTCACAGTCACACATGACACAGTCACATAAGTGAAACAGAAGCATGGGGGATCCATGCGACATTCACCAGCGACAACGACCAGGGCATTGTCGCATGGCAATGTCGCCCAATGAGGGCAGTCTGCTGTTAAATCGCGAATTTCAGCCTTTTTCTCATTTCTCACTTCTCAAATTCCATCCTTTCTCTCCCAAACTGATTCCCACCCCCTTGGTTCAAACCCTAGCCATTCCTATGGCCATCCACCTTGATTTTGAAGCATTTCCATCACCATCCAAGTCTTGTAAGTCTATGATTCAAGAAGCTACCACTCCACTATCTCGCCACCCACGATGGAAATCCAATAACATCACGGGTGGCCCCATTTACGTGTTCTCGCCACCCACGATGGAAACGTTTAGATGACATGAGAGGAAGTTGTATGGGCGGCCTACTTGCATGTTCCTCTATTCTCAATGTGTACGGGTCTCTCTGTCGTAGATCCGTGGTATTTTAAAATGTTAATGTCATATTTTACCAACTTTGGTTTGTGTGGTCGACGGTAAATGATGACCTTAATATGGGTTTTCCCTACGTATATTAAGGTTTGAATGGAATGCGTCATTTCCACGTTTCGGTATTTGATTTCGTCCATTTTATGGTCGCATGAGTTTTGGGTCTAATGTCCGTGTTCACGGCAATATTTATTTATATAGATTTTCATCTATGGTTTAAGAGTTGTGTATCATGTTCCACCCGTGTTGGGTATTTCGAGGTATAACATTTTTACCCGCGTTTTATAAAATTGGGAGTCCTCTCCCTACTCTCATTTTGAGTAAGTTTTGAGTTGAACTTGAATTTACGAAAGAACGTTTTATATTGGGATCATCGCTTTTAAAACAGTTTGGTTTGGTTATCGATTATTCGGTGTCTCTTTCGTTTAAAATGTATAATTATTGATAAATGAGTCATTTTCATAAGTGAAGCTTATCATTTGAAAGATCATGATTTTAGTTGCATTCTCCCTTTCTAAATGATTAATTTATATATGTTGAAAACTCTTGAGCTCACTAGGCGTTAAGCCTAACCTTTTTATTTGTCGGCATGTGCATAGGTTCCTGTTGGGGTTTGGTTCTAGTAGCTATGAAGAGTTGAGCCTTTGCTTTGTGCAAGTGTAAGTAGTTGATGATATCTTCCGCAGTTTGGAGATAGCGACTATTATTGAGTTTTAGTAGAACCCGTCCTTGTTATAGACTGTATGTAGAGAATAAATTATATGTGTTGAGGTTAAAACTTTATTTTGTGATTGTAGATGAATCAATTATCGTCGTATTTAGAAAATTTTAAATTAGTTGTTATTTCCATATTTGAGGGTGTTACAAGTTGGTATCAGAGCTTAAGTTTGAGAGAATTAGGTATTGACTTTTGGATGCCTAGACTCAAACTAGCATTCTCATAAGTGATTGAAAGTGAAGTTGCACATTAGGCACCTTAAGATAAGATATCTTGGGGTTGATCGAGTCGCTAGAAACCGGAAACTTGTCGAGGGTCGCAAGGATGATCATGTACAGTACGTTCATAATGGTACCTGGCTAGTGTTATGGTGAACCTACATGCTACATGTGTATACTTGAACTACCTTGGTATGATGACCGTTGGGGTAGTGAGAAAGTTTCTAGGCGAGTAAGCTAAGGAATGATTGATGTTTATAGCAATGTCACTGTGGAGTGATAGTTAAGTGCGATGAACGCATTAAGTTGATCATCTTGAGTCAGATTTATTGGTTCGATTAGAATTATAAGTTTGTTAGACCGATTCTCACTAGTACAAAAATGGTCATTAGTGACGGCTAAAAACCATCACCGTAGGAATACAATAACGGTTTTCGTGGACATAAAAATCGTCACCGTACCTGCCGTCACTTTTAATACACTTTTGGTTACGTTTAAAAAACGTCACCAAATCATATCAAAAACCGTTACGAATAGACTAAAAACCGTCATGTTAGGTGTATAAAAAAGTTGTTTTTTTTTCTAAAACCGTTACCATAGCATAACATACGGTGAGGTTTACTTTTTAAAACAGTCATTGTAGCATGACAAACGATGACGTTTATTATTCAAAACTGTCACTGTATCATGACATATGATGACATTTATTTTTTAAACCGTCACTACAACGTGATATAAGATGATGTTTATATTCAAAACCGTCACCATAGTATGACATACGATGACGTTTATTTTTCAAAACTGTCATAGTATCATAACATAGTGTGACATTCAATTGTGAAAACCGTCACTGTAGCATGACATACAGTAACTTTCGTCACCGTAGCATGACATACGATAATGTTTACATTATTAAACCGTCATTGTAGCATGATATAAGGTGACGTTAGTTTTTCAAAATCGTCTCAATATGTCATGATACGGTGACGATGTTAGATAAAAAAACGTCACCGTAACAGAACATATAGTGACGTTATTTTCCAAATCGTCACCATCGCACGAGATAAGGTGGTGTTTTTTTTTCAAAATCGTTACCATAGCTTGACAATCACTACACCAAATATCACTTAGGCAACAAATGACAATCACTACACCAAAAAAAATCAAATTTTCTTATTAATTAGAATTTTATCAAATAACAAATAATATTACAAATTACATACGTTCAAAAAAACTAATATACTACTTCAAATGACCAAATACAAGCTCTTCAAATGTCATCCCATCATAACAAGCTCTTCCGAGATCACCTTCTTTCTTCTTCCTTGCCTTTGCTTTGTCCGAGATCACCTTCTTTCTGTCTCATCCTAAATGATACAATAAATAATTATGCACAAGATTTTGAAGTTATTTACAAAATGATTACCAATTTCAGAAGTGGAGATAATGTTCAAGCAACGTCATGTTTTGCTTGACCATTGCCAATATCTAGGAAGCGTAAGGAACTCCCCATATATGGTTCAACAGCACATAACACTAAATAAAATAATGAAACATGATGAGATCAAGTTATGGCAAACTAAAAGAAAGTGAATTTGGTCGAAACATGGTCCATTTGATAGTTATTGTATTCATGAACATATTGAAGTTATTGTATTTGTTTGAAATCTGTTGTATTCATGTTGAATTTGGTCAAAGCATGGTCTATTTGATAATATGAAAATGATGCAAATCAAAACCATTGCAAGAATTCTATCAAAATTTGTTGCTATCTGTATATGCTAATCTGTTCAATCAGCTGCTATCTAGACTTCTAAAAGTGTTGTTTACCAGAGTTTCAACAGCTGCTCTGTCGAAATTGAAGTATGTAAACCCAGAAATATGAAGTTGATGATCCAGATCGTGAGCTTCCAGAAATCATTGTTGCAAGTGTTGGTTTGACCTGACAAGAGAAGAATAGTAATGTGATTCCATCTCCTTAAGGCTAGCAGCAACATCTTCACCAATCCTACCCAGTCTTCTCAGCCTGCAGGTTTAGCTCCTCACTTCTCTTCTCTACATGGTCATTCAACGATGTAAATCCTGAAAATATAGCCGTCTGCTTTAACTCCGATACTAATTTCAACAAAGAATCAGCTGCTTGTACCTATTGGTTATGAAATAGTACATCAACTTCGCAAGTTATCTTGACTAGCCTAGTTCTAATCACACTATCGGAAAGATAAATAGTAACGATAGTCGATATGTATTGACACTAAGGGGATGCTTACCAAAAGAAAAAAAAAGTGATGGTCCTACCATTCTTGCGAGTTTCTGACAGGAGGATCATTTACCTACAAGATGAACAAGTAATTTAGAAGATGAACTCTCAGGTCAATTATAAATTTATACCTGGCCAAGAAAGACATTTTTGGTGGTAACATGACAGAAAATGCAGTAACGATAGTCGATATGTATTGACACTAAGGGGATGTTTACCAAAAGAAAATCCATGTTTGATGCTATCGAAAACATAAGGAAGAAATTCGAAAACCCCATCAACCACTCAAGGTGGTCTTATCAAATGGGCAAGAAAGGGATCGGTGTTTTAAGCTCCAATCAGTAATAAATCAATTAAAACAAAATATACACAGGCAGACCTGCTACGATACAACTTTGGATTAATTTGATGATTGTGATGTCTACTTGATAGAAGAACCGAAACACCCTACCCTAAGTGCTAGAACAAAAGGAGACATCTACGTTTTAGAAGTAAAAAGTTATTAATGGCAGGGAAAAACTTCATCATACGGTACAACCAAAAATCCCTAATAGATTCATTGCTTGAGACTAACCTATATACATTAAAATCCCAAAAATCCCCCTTATTTCTCCCATATGGTACAACCAAAACAGCAACAAAACAAGGTGGAGATTCTGAACAGACAGGCAAGGAGCAGAAAGCATATAAATAGACAGAGGTAAATCAGAAACAACCCAAATTCTAACCAATCGATGAATCTCCATAACTAGGTGAAATCGAATCGAACCTGCAGAAACCAACGTCGAACCTGAAACTGTTGTTTTGCATAATGAAAACGAACTCAACCTGAACCTGAAACCAAGGGTGAAATCGAATCGAACCTGCAGAAACCAAGGGTGAAATCGAATCGAACCTGCAGAACCAAATCGAATCATTGGTTAGTATAATCTGTTTCTATCCTTCATGATGTTGCAAATCCTTGGTTAGTATACTGTAATCTTTAGCAGCTAGATCTGGACATGTCGAGATTGTGAAGGCTTTACTCGACAAGGATCCACTATTGACCAGAAAGACAGACAAGAAAGGACAGACTGCATTGCATATGGCTGTAAAAGGGGTTAGCAGTGAGGTTGTGAAATTGCTACTGGAAGCTGATGCGGCTATCGTTATGCTTCCAGATAAATCTGGTTTTACTGCATTGCATGTAGCTACCAGAAAAAAGCGAGCAGAGGTAGACTTCATGTTAGTTGTATATATTGTATTGCATCCTTCAAAGCAATCAAGGAAATCAATTCCCTTTCAAACAGTGCCGTAGAGTATAAGTGGATTACATATATGTTAGTACTTATTTTATACCAACATCACAAAAGATTGAACTCACTAATTTATATGTTATTATCTTTGATGACTAGATGCTCTAAAACCACCAAGGCAGATTCCTAATTAATTTGGGACTTGTGGGTGG
The DNA here is from genome assembly GCA_954870635.1 of Arctium minus. Lineage (NCBI taxonomy): Eukaryota > Viridiplantae > Streptophyta > Magnoliopsida > Asterales > Asteraceae > Arctium > Arctium minus. The sequence goes on from OX941084.1 coordinate 112,584,886, forward strand.
ATTCGAAAATTCATACAAACCTGAGACATGAAGTCATTTCTTGTACCAAAACGAGAGTATCCAGCTTGAGAATTCTGGTTCAAGTAGCTTCCTGGAAACCCTCCCTGGGTCGTTGGATTAGCATAGTCAATAGTGTATCCACCTTGGGAAGCCTGAAACAACAGAATTAGAGATCAACTCTAAACAAGTCTTGAAACGGAAACAAGATCAGCCATCCATAAGATCCCCCCCTGAAGTAAATCGACTAACCAATAACAATCAAATACACTGAAGTAAATCAACTAACCAAATCAATTTCTCAAAATCGATTTTCAGAAATCAGTTAACACATTAACCGGTATACCAAATTGTTTTGGAGAAATCGCTTTTCAGAACTTGTGAAATCGATCTTTCAGTATACCAAATCAATTTTCAGAAATTGAAATAAATAAATCGAAATAGAGAAATCGAGAGAGAGATACCTGTTAGGTTGTTTATGGAGAAGATGAGAGATATACGATCTTGTTGATGTATGTTCGTTTATAGAGAAGACGAGATGGGAGAGGCTTCGTTGATGTCTGGTTGTTTCATGGAGAAGATGAGACGAGCGATCGATTGAGACGAGAGAGGTGAGATAACTGACATCGATTGAGAAGTGGCAGACATGAGAGCGATCGATTTAGTGAAGGGGAAGTAGGGTTGATGTCTGGTTGTTTCATGGAGAAGATGAGAGAGCGCTCGATTTAGTGAAAGGGAAGTGGGGTTTATTAACCAAATTTTTTAAAAAACCCGCCTTTTTTAAGAGAAGCTGAAAATTTTTAAACTCGTTTTCGGTGAATTTTCTTTTATTATTTGTTTTAAAATACAAAATATCCAACCGGTTCTTTTTATTTTAGGGGGAATTAAAAGCAATGTTTTAAAAACCAATAATTTAATGTCCACAAGTTAAAACATTAAAAATACACATAACAAAAAATTTTACATCAATCAAAAAACATTAAAAAAACACATAACAAATTTTTCATCAATTCGAAAACATAAAAAACACAAATATAAGAAATTGCTTTTTTTAACCGAGTCAACCCGGGTTTTTACCGGTTCAATTAGACCGGTTCAACCGGTTCGATCAAAAAACCGGCGGTTAAAGCCCAACTGTACTCATTAAAGCCATACTGGATCAGTTAAAGCCTAACTGGATCAGTTAAAGCCCAACTCTGGACCTATTAAAGCCCAAATGGAAACGTTAAAGCCCAACCGGATCCGTTAAAGCCCAACCGGATCCATTAAAGCCCAACTGGATTCGTTAAAACCCAACTGGATACGTTAAAGCCCAATCGTATCCATTAAAGCCATGCTGGATCAGTTAAAGCCCAACTGTACCCATTAAAGCCAAACTGGATCCATTGAAGCCCAAATGGAAACGTTAAAGCCCAACCGGATCCGTTAAAGCCCAATCGGATCCATTAAAGCCCAACTGGATACGTTAAAGCACAACCGTATCCATTAAAGTCGTACTGGATCAATTAAAGCCCAATCGGGTACATTAAAGCCCAACTGGATCCGTTGAAGCCCAACCAGGAACGTTAAAGCCCAACCGGATCCGTTAAAGCCAACTGGATACGTTAAAGCCAACTCGATCCATTAAAGCTCAACCGGATCCATTAAAGCCCAACTGGGTACGTTAAAGCACAAATGGATCCATTAAAGACAATTGGATCCATTAAAACCAACAACATCCATTAAAGCCCAACTGGATCCATTAAGCCCAACCGGATCTGTTAAAACCCAACTCGATCCATTAAAGCTCAACTAGGTACGTTAAAGCCCAATTGTGTATGTTAAAGCCGAACTTGATCCGTTAAAGCCCAACCGGATCCATTAAAGCCCAACTGGGTACGTTAAAGCACAATTAGATCCATTAAAGACAATTGGATCCATTAAAGCCAACAACATCCATTAAAGCCCAACTGGATCCATTAAGGTCAGCTGGATCTTTTAAAGCCCAACTAGATCCAACCGGATCCATTAAAGCCTAATTAGGTACGTTAAAGCACAACTGGATCCATTAAAGCTCAACCAGGTACGTTAAAGCCCAACCGTTTCCATTAAAGCTCAACTATACCCATTAAAGCCCCACTTGGTACGCTAAAGCCCAACCGGATCCATTAAAAACCAACTGGGTACGGTAAAGACCAACTGGGTACGTTAAAGCTCAACTGGGTACGTCAAAGCCCAACTGGATCCATTGATGCCCAACAGGGAACGTTAAAGCCCAACCAGATCTATTAATTAGTTATTATTATTTAAAATTATTATTAATTAATTAATATAATAAGTGTATAAAATAATAAAAATTACAAAAAACAAAAAGGAAAAAGACATATATAGGGACGAAAATTGCAATTTACTCTACAACTAATAAGACAAAAAACGAAAAAAAAAATAAGCTAAAATGACCAAAATACCCTTAAACTAACTAACTTTTTTAACTAAAGTTAATCAGATGGACCAAAAGTGAAACAAAATGGTAACCATAATGACCAAAACTTTAATTAGTTTTAAAAATGGACCATACTTGATAGTAAGTGGCAACCATAAGACCTAAAGATGTAATTTACTCTATATTTTATTATAATTTTTAGAGGAAATTGTAATTTTGGTCCCTGTGGTTTGTTGTTTTTGCCACTTTTAGTCCCTACAAAATTTTTATTACAAGAAAAACCTTGTGGTATACAAAAGTGCTCGGTTTTGGTCCCTGAGGAGTTACACCGTTAGGTTGCCTCCGTTAAAACCACCCATGTGACTTGCACACGAGGGCATATCGGTCTTTTTACAAACCACAAACCACAAGGACCAAAATTGCAATTTACACTTTTATTACTATACCATTTATTTAAAACATAATTATTATATTATATATTTAATAAATAAGTGTCATTTGATTTAAAAATAACTTATTTAATAAAATGACAAAATTTTAATTAATTAATAATTTGTTTACATTTCGTCGACCAAAATTATAATAAAATAATTTGTATTTTGGTTTTTATCAAATTTCACTTTTAATAGGCTCGAACCCGGGCAATCGCTATGAAGTCCCCAGGCTCTTACCACCATGCCACACCCTTGTGGTTAGTTCTTCGAGGTTGGTAGCACATCAACTATGTTTTTTTATCTCTGTTGATTTTATTTCAAACCTTACCGATACCGTGGCCTGATGTACAATGACATTTATTTTTCAAAACCGTCACCTTAGAATGACGTACAGTAACATTTATTTTTCGAAACCATTATTGTAGACGACGTATGATGTCGTTTGTTTTTCAAAATTATCACTGTAACATGACATATGGTGACATAAATTATTCGAAACAGTCAATGAAAGTTGACACACGGTGACGTTTATTTTATGGAACCGTCATCATAGTATGACACATGACAACGTCTATATTTCAAAACTGTCACCGTAGCGTGATGTACTATAACTTTTATGTTTCATAACAATCAACATATATGACATGACATATGATGACATTTATTATCCAAAATGGTCACCATTCCATTATGCTCATTGGACCTTATTGTATTCAAAATCGCCAATATAACATGACATATGGTAACGTTTATTATAAAAAACCGTCATCGTAGCACGACGTATGTTGATGCTTATTATTCAAACTATTACTATAGAATGACATGTGGTGACGTTTATTGTACAAAACTATCACCGTAACATGACATATGGTGACGTTTATTATACAAAACTATCACTGTAACATGACATACAGTGACATTTATTTTTCAAAACCGTTACCATAGAATGACATACGGTGACACAATCAAAATTGTCACCATAGCATGATATATGGTGACGTAAATTATTCAAAACCATCAATGTAGTTTGAAATATGGTGACGTAAATATTTTAATATCGTTACCATAGCATGACATATGATGACGAAATTTTTTCAAAAGCCATGGCCAAAACCTAACTTTTGGTGACGAGAATTCTACAAAACGTTGCCATTGAACTTGATGACTTTTGGAAATGATTTTCAAATAAACATTGTTACACATAATTTTGTTTTGGTAACGGTTTTTTAAAACCATTACAACATAAAGCAACGGTTTAGACAAAAATCGTTACTAAAGGGTGCTCTATGGCAACGGATTTTAAAAACCGTCACAACATAAAGAAATGGTTTTTCAAAACCGTCATAAATTGTTACCATAGAGGACCCTTTAGTAATGTTTTTGTCTAAAACGTTGTTTTTTTTTCTAGGTTGTTGGTAATGCTAATGTTTATTTTGTAAAACCGTTACTAAAAGAATTCTCAAATTTTTTTGCGACTTTCCGTAACGGTTTTTTACCAAACTGTTACAAACATGTTTTCTCAAAACCGTCACAAAAAGCCATTTTTGTACTAGTGTCTATTTCGAGGAGAAATTGTAAGTTAACCAAATTAGTGGGATTGTGGCTCTAAGATGTTTGATGCATCCGGATGACAATAGTATGTCGGGGAAAATGGAGGAGTATAGTCCTAAGATGCTGAGTGCCGACCAAATCCATGCACTAAATTTATTTCTAAAATAAGTTTGCATCAGTTGTTTATCATGTCCTCAAAGCATAAAGCGAGTTATATTATAAAGTCTTGGCAAAACATTTAACACTTACCAACTTGTAAAACCGTGAGCTTAAGCAAACATGAAGTTGTCTTGTTGCACGTGATTGTAAATTGTTATCGAAAATCTCTTTATTCTCGTCCTGTGTCTAACGCTATTTTGGATATTTTAAGATCCGTGTTTTTAATGTTATTTGAGGTATTGGGCAAGTAACTGTGGAATTTTTGACCTTGACATTGGATCTCTTCCACGTATGTTAAGGTTTTAAAGGAGGAGTTGTTACCATGTTTTCGAGTCGGAATTTTTCTTGAGAATTTTAGTCTGTACGAGTCATGTTGGATATTATGGAATATTGTTTTACGACGTTTTGGGCACGTGAGTGTACTTTGAGATGCGTGAGTTTTAAGTTTATTGCGTGTAAATTTACGAGCTTTTGGGCGTCGTGTCTCATGAAAGTTTTGTTAAAAAAAAAGGTCACTTTATCGTACGTGGTGGTTTTAGAATTTTAACATTTTTAGACTTATTGTTGTCTTATGTTTTTGTTTATGTTGGGAAATGAAAATTTTGACACCACTTGATTTTAGCGCTAATGGGTTTTATGAAAATTCAGTTGGATTTTATAGTGTCTTATTTTACGACATTTTGCGTCGTGTAGATAAATTTTGGAACGTGTATACATGCATTATTGTGTGCGTTAATTTATAAGTTTTGTTAATAGATGTCATCCCACGTGTTGTTTTAGGGAAGTTTCATTTTCACGTGATTTATCCTTGGGCTATATGAAAGTGTCATTCGTTGTATACTAATTGTATTTGGACTAAATTATACTGTTGGTTTGAGTAAGCATATAAAGGATTTATGTCATTTCAGTTATTGTTTTTACTGTTATAAATTTTCCGCAATGCATTAATCGAGTATCATTTTTCAGGTCGTTGTAATTACTATTTTGGTCAAGTGTGCCTTATTTGTGAAGCTCAAAGCTTAAATTAGATTTGATATTTATGTACGTCCCTATCACTTTACTGAGTTTTGGGGAATAAATTGATGCATGTCGGACTTGTTGAAAATTTTATGCCACAACATTTTTTAAAGTTAAAATTGTGAAGTTCTCTTTTAGGGTTGTACAAACATTTATCGCACGTGTTGGGGTGCAGGAATTTATTTTCATGTTAATAGCGTAAATTTTGTTACACACCTTTTATTACCGTTTTATTTACGTAAATATTGATCAAATGAGTTTGGAAATGATTTTTATATACGTAGTGTTGGTAACCAGTTTTGGAACCTATCAGATGAACGATAGTGTATTTTCACTGTACGGATAATTGTTATAAAGCTTATGTATTTGAAAGTTTTATAAAAGTTTAAATTAGCATATCAGTTGAAAACCTTGAACTCATTAGGCCTATAGATTTAAACCCCTGTCGTGGAAGGAGTTGTAATTAAAGGACTAGAGAAGTCCTTGGGAGTTGAAGCGTCGGATAATCCGACTTGTAGTTAATCTTGAATTTGGGTTTCAAATTTTGAATCGGGTCACGCTTGATTAGTGGAGGTATTAGATTTTGTTCCTCAGTTAATTAAGAGATGATCTCTATGTTTCGGTAAACCTGCAGGATAAAGTCTTGTATGATTATCTACGCCTGGTTGGGTTCGAATTAATGGGGTGCTTGTCTGTCCGACATCGTGGCATATGTTGATGGCGTACCATCTTAATAGGTTCCGTGATCGAAGAATTTTGTGGTCCGTCCGCTAGGGATGTAAGATTTGGGAATATTAGTCCTCTGTTAAGTGTCAACCTTAATGCGACAATACTTCTAGAATGAATTCTTGGGCGGGATATCCACATTTTGATGTAACCGTTTGGTTTTAGGCATCGACTTGTTTCCTTGAGGTCCATGAATCAGAGAAATGCTTGGAAGTACCCCGTTGGGTCTTGGGAATGTTGACCTCTCTGAGGTGGAACTTAGCAGAAGATTAGAGGTTGTTGATTAAGCATCGATATGTATAAGTTTTCCGTGGTGATAAAGGTCTTACTAAGGGAATGTTTTGAGGATGGGGTTGGAACGGAGTTGAGAGATAGCCGGATCTATGTTAGTCGGGTAACCGAAGGACGTGTTGGCGTGCCTTGGAAGGACATCTTTATTAATATTGAGGATGAACCAGTAGGAATCTGAGGATTCATGGGAGCTTAGTGTCGATCTTTGGGTTGGGGTTCAGAATCATGTGGATTTGAGGTGAATTGGCCGGTGAGATGTAGAGATCACAAACTACTCTTGAGGTAGTAAGTGTCACCCAAGGTTGGGAGATAACTGTAGTCTTGTGGCTAAAGACTGCTTAGTGAGTTAAGTGTGCACTTGGATATAAGTGTGATGTGCCCAAGGAGGCTGCTGTCGGGAGTATCAGCATAAGAGTTTTGGCAGTGGTTCTGGAAAGTGGAATAGGGACAATCTATCCTGCGGGCAACAATCCATTGGAATTTAGATTTCGAGGACGAAATCTCCTTTAAGGTTGGGAGGAATGTAACACCTATAATTTTCGTTAAGTAATTGTCACCCGAACGTTTCCGTGACTTGTAAATAGTGGAGTTTTGTTGGGAAATATTTTGTTTAAAGTCGCTCGGAGTATTGGAAGTTTTGGCAGTGAAAAAGTCGTGTTTCGGGGCTCCGAAAAGGTCCCGCGATAATGCCCGGCGATTATGACAAGTCACAGTCGCACATGGCATAGTCGCAGAAATGAAATAGAAGCATGGGGGCTCCATGCGACATTGACCAGTGACAATGCCCAGGGCATTGTCGCATGGCAATGTCGCCCAATGAGGGCAGTCTGTTGTTAAATCGCGAATTTAAGCCTTTTTCTCATTTCTCAGTTCTCAAATTCCATTCTTTCTCTCCCAAACCGATTCCCACCCCCTTGGTTCAAACCCTAGCCATTCCTATGGCCATCCACCTTGATTTTGAAGCATTTCCATCACCATCCAAGTCTTGGAAGTCTATGATTCAAGAAGCTACCACTCCACCATCTCCATTGAACTCTTCTTCAAGAAAATCTAGGGTGTTGAGTTCTATCAAAACCCACTATTGGAAGTTCATCCACTTTCTTTCTAAACCTTAAAATAAGTTGTAAATGCTCCATTGGTGATTTTCTAAGTATTATGTTTCTCCATTTTCGGTTTGGAAGATTTTAGAGGAGTTAGGTCAAATTTAGGGTTTTGGGTTTAAGTTGAGGTTTTGATGTAAAATGTTTGGGGAATGTTTCCATATGGTTGAATATGGTTATTTACGGTTGAAAATGTTTGGATTTAGGTTTTGGAGATTTTGGCTTGGAGGATTCAAATTTCGTCAAGAAAGATCAAAGTGGGGTAAAATCTAGATTTACCCTAAATCTAAATCTAGCAAGGTGAGTTCAAGTTGATTTGTGAAAACGGTGTACATGCCAAAATGTTCATTTTTAAAGTGATTTGTGTGTTACATGAAATTGTTAAATGTTGATCACCTGATAAGTCTTGGTTATTTTGAAATGTTTAGTTTTATAAACATGTTGAAACACCCATTTTGGGATCTTTGGGAATTTTGGTAAACAAATCATGTTGAAATGTTACTTTGATGATTTTACATGTATAATTGGAGTTCAATTGACGTAAGTGACATTTTGTGTATTTGATCTTATAAACCTTTTCGAAAAATGCATATTATTGTGTTATGAGATATTTTGAAAACATAAGGGTATGAGTTCATTTGGAAAATGGTTTGTCTCAACCAACGATAAAATTTGAGTTAATCATATTTTTGGTCGTGTTTGAAGAATAGTTGGTCAAACATGTTTCAATGTATATACCAACTTTCATTTGGGGGTTTCACGTAAATTGTTGGGCCTTTGTCTCGGTTTTGACTAAATTGAGTCTTGAGGACATTTGTCCGGATTAATAATCGTTGTGGGGTTTTGAGTATGATGGCGCATTTTCGTGTCATTGGAGAGTTACATGTTTTGGGAGCTTTGGTCTTTCAATTGGAGTCATGTAATGTTAGACAGTGTTGTAATGGATCAATAGGCACGTAAGTCTGTCTGTTTTGTAAGGCCTGAGGTTTTGGTTTACATTTAGTGACCGCTTGGGTTTGCTAGCGACTAGGCAATAGGTGGCTCGATCCGCTGAGTTGAAACTCGTCTAGATTGGATAGGCACCCATGTCCGTAAGACCTTGGGGTGGAACTCGACGGAGTATGGCAAGAGGCAACAAACGGCCTGAGGATTGTGATGTCTGGTATGACATGGGAACTAGGACCGGGATATGTGGTGAAATCCAATAATATCACGGGTGGCCCCATTTACGTGTTCTCGCCACCCACGATGGAAACGTTTAGATGACATGCGAGGAAGTTGTATGGGCGGTCTACTTGCATGTTCCTCTATTCTCAATGTGTACGGGTCTCTCTGTCGTAGATCCGTGGTATTTTAAAATGTTAATGTCATATTTTACCAACTTTGGTTTGTGTGGTCGACGGTAAATGATGACCTTAATATTGGGTTTTCCCTACGTATATTAAGGTTTGAATGGAATGCGTCATTTCCGCGTTTCGGTATTTGATTTCGTCCATTTTATGGTCGCATGAGTTTTGGGTCTAATGTCCGTGCTCACGGCTATTTATATAGATTTTCATCTATGGTTTAAGAGTTGTGTATCATGTTCCACCCGTGTTGGGTATTTCGAGGTATAATATTTTTACCCGCGTTTTATAAAATTGGGAGTCCTCTCCCTACTCTCATTTTGAGTAAGTTTTGAGTTGAACTTGAATTTACGAAAGAACGTTTTATATTGGGATCTTCGCTTTTAAAACAGTTTGGTTTGGTTGTCGATTATTCGGTGTCTCTTTCGTTTAAAATGCATAGTTATTGATAAACGAGTCGTTTTCATAAGTGAAGCTTATCATTTGAAAGATCATGATTTTAGTTGCATTCTCCCTTTCTAAATGATTAATTTATATATGTTGAAAACTCTTGAGCTCACTAGGCGTTAAGCCTAACCTTTTTATTTGTTGGCATGTGCATCAGGTTCCTGTTGGGGTTTGATTCTAGCATCTATGAAGAGTTGAGCCTTAGATTTGTGCAAGTGTAAGTAGTTGATGATATCTTCCGCAGTTTGGAGATAGCGACTATTATTGAGTTTTAGTAGCACCCGTCCTTGTTATAGACTGTATGTAGAGAATAAATTATATGTGTTGAGGTTAAAACTTTATTTTGTGATTGTAGATGAATCAATTATCTTCATATTTAGAAAATTTTAAATTAGTTGCTATTTCCATATTTGATGGTGTTACAGTTTATGTGGCTAATTCAGGGTATTGAAGGAATTTGATCGAAAAAGGTGAACTCAGGGTCGAATGTTTGAAGAACCCGCATGATCTAGACAATCCGCAAGCTTCAAGCTCAAGAACTCGCAGGTCTCTTTGTTTGTGTTGTTGGTGAAAAACTTCAAGGCAAGAATCCACAAGACCTAATGTACGCAAATTCTAGATTTCGCAGAAGCCTATGTATGACAAGTAAAGAATTTGCACGTTTCAGCCTACGAAAAGTGTGAATCTGCAGATAGTTGTTTGCGCAAAGTCACTGTTCATAATCTTCGATCTGCAGAAAGTTAAGAATCCTCAAATAGAGGCTTGAGACAAGTTTGTCATTTTTCTTGGAAAAATTTTCTAAGTAAAGGATTCGCAAGCTATACCTTGCGAAAACTTCATATGATATCTTGACATTTTTCTAAGGCAATAATTTATGCACTTTGGTCTGCGAAAAGTTAAGGAATCCGCAAGTCAAAGCTTATGGAAAGTCAAGAATCCGCAAGTTATTATGTACGACAAGTTCACTTGTTTCCTTGAAATATTTGTAAGTAAAGAACTTGTAACCTTTGGTGTGCAACAAGTTCAGAATCCACAAGCCTCTATTCGCGAAAAGTTGGAATTCGTACCCTTCGATCTGTGGAAAGTGAGAATCCACAAGCTATAGCTTGCAAATTCCTCACTTCTCGGGTATTGTTCTCTGCGGAAAGTGGGATATCTGTGGTTTGCGAAAAGTGATCTCTTGTAGTCTAAGAATTCCATACTTCGTTAATTTTTGACTAATTTTTATATTTTTGAAAATTTCTGATTTTTGTTAACGGTTAGTGCAAGCTTATTCAAGATGACTTCGAAGGATGCTTTAGCCATTGGAACAGATGTAAAGCCACCAGTACTGTTTAAAGGTGAATACGAGCAAGGGAAAGACATATTCCTTGATTTCATAGATCGACACAACAACGGAGAGTACATAAACCAATCAATTGAAGAATGGTTGATGAAACCAATCACTGTGGAGGTTCCAGTTGAAGAGTCATCAGATAGTGAAGATGGAAATGAACCGAGAGAACAAAGGACAAAGAGGGTTTCACTTGACATCTCTCAATATTCCACTTGACATCTCTCCTACTACAAAGCATTCTAAATAAGATCTACATCAAGATTGACAGTTATAAAGCTACTACAAAGAAGATGTGGGATCAACTTGAGAAGATGATGATGGGATCAAAAATTGGGAATCAGATGAAAGTAGCCAATTGTATAAATAGCTACGAGGAGTTTAAAGCAAAAGAGGGAGAGAGCTTGGAAGCTACTTATGACTGGTTTGTATCTCTACTGAATGAGTTGGATAAGAATAAAGCCAAGAAGAAGCAGATAAAGAATAATGTCAAATTTCTGAGTGTTCTACAACCAGAGTGGAAGAAGCATACGAGGCAGATGAAACAGTTAAAAGATTTGAATGAGATTCCTCTTCACGAAGTGTATGATACTTTGAGACAGAACGAAGAAGAAGTTGGAAAAAGCCTGTGTCAGATCCTGTTGCCTTAGTTGTGGAGAAGAAAGACAAGAAGAAAAATAAGAAAGTTGTGGTGACAGATTCTGGTGAGACTGATAGTGCTGACTCAGATTCTGATGTCGGTGAAAGCTTGAAACAAGGTATGATTTTGCTAACCCAAACTTTCCAAAAGAAGTTTTACAAGAAACCGAGATCCAACAGTCAGAGGAACTCGTCTGGATCTCACAACAATGAACATAAGGAAAGGGTTGAAGGCAGATGGTATGAGGATAAGAGGTTTGAAGGTAAGAAGTATGAAGAGAGGAAGTCGGAAGAAAAGAGATATGTAAACAAGTATGAGGAGAAGAAAGTGGAAGAGCCAGTAAAGTGTTATAACTGTGACAAGATAGGCCATTTTGCCAAAGATTGTCGGAAGCCAAAAGTGCGGAACTCTGACTACTATAAGAACAAAATGATCTTAGCAAAACAAAAGGAGGCTGGAAAGGCATTAGTGGCTGAGGACGACCATTGGCTGGATTTACTGATTTGGAAGATGAGAAAGATGAAACAACTCACATGTGCTTAATGGGAAAGAAAGTGACCCAGGATGAGTCAGATGACGACACATCGGAAGAGGTAAATAATTTTTCTAAAACTGATTTTTGGAAAAAAAAATGGCATCCATGATGGTAGAGCTTCAAGATCTACAATCAAAGCTTAAAAAGGAAAAGGGCGTTGTTGTTAAAAAGCGTCAAACAAAATTTGACCTTAACAAAGACATTGTTGGGAATAAAATTTTGATTGATTCTTTGAACAAAGATGCCAACAATTTTGAAAAACAAAAAGCTCTTCTGAAAATCAAATATTTGATCTGAAGCTAATTCTAAGTTCAACTTGTGTGAACTTGAGAAATAAGAGTTTGTTATAAAGTATAACCAATTGAAATTTGAAAACAATTTTTTGTTGAAAAAGATAAATGGTTTGGAAGCAAAACTTTATGCTAGAGGTCAAACTGACCAAACCATTAATCTCAACAAGCCTAAGTAATTTAAACTTTTTAAGGATAACTGGGGTATTGGGTATGAAAACCCACATTAATCTCAACCAGCCTTGTACAACTTTGATTATTTACAAGTGGCGGACAAACACCCCAAATTAAAACCCAGATTTGTTACCAAATCATCTGAGGAGATTGAGGCTAAGGAAGTTTCTAATAGGAAAGACACAACCAAAATGCAACTACCATTCTGCTATGATAAGTTGAATGATAGTTACCTGTTGAACAACCAAATGTTTTGTGAAATGATTATTTTCAAAGCTATTCTACTGAGGAAATGGAGGCAAAACCTATTTAAGCAAAAATTTATGTTCCTCCACTCATTTTGGAAAGTAAAATTTATGAACTTGAGAGTACTCTTGTAGATGAAAGAATTTTGGTTGATCTAGAGCAAATTGTGTTTTCTGCTGTTCTGGTGAACACTGATTTCAAATATGAAGTTACAGATGATAAGTCAGAGTCAGAAAGAGTTTGTGAAAACAACTCCACTGATTCAGATGCTTCATATTATAATGTTTTTATGGGCAATATTTTTGCAAACCCAAAACCTTCAGATTTTGAACAAATGCCTTATCAAAAGCAATGTTCAAAAGAGTTTAACAATTTTATGTTCCCTAAATCTTCCAAGGCATCACAATCTGATGATGATGGTGATCTATTTGAGGATGAAGTTGATTTTTTAAATTCCGATGGATGTTTTGATGAGTGTGTTGAGAAGTTTGATTTCAATGCTAAACTTCCTAATCATTCTATTTTTTTTTTTATCAAAACTGATTCTTTACCAAGTGTTTTTGAAGTTGGTGAATCGTCAACAAAGGTTGATAAAATAGTTCCTGTGAGTACTTACTATGCCAAAGGTAAGAAGCAAAAGAAAAGGCACTCACAGAAACAGACAAACACTGGTAAGTCACAGAAAAGACAAACATTGAAATCTCAAGGTTCTAACAAGTCTAAATCTTGTGTTTCAGATATGAGATTTAAAAGGTCTGAAGTAAAGCTTGAATGGAGAGCAAAGAAGATTGAAGGGTCTACAAAATCATTTTCAGCATCTGATAGTGATAGGACTACTGTTAGTAGTTGTGATGTAGTTAATCAATTTGCTTCTAATAAAACAAAACTTGTACTTCCTTGCAAGGTTTATACAATAAAGCAATTGATCCAATTGTCTCATTCTACTATTCAGTTTTCCACATGCGGCCGAAATGATTTTGTTACTCGACAATATTCTAATCATTGGTTTGGTTCTTATCATATATATTATTCAAATGATTTTCACAAGAAAAAAGGACCCAAATTCAAATGGGTCCCAAAATCTTAGACTAACCTGAAAGGACTCATTTACAAGTGGGTACCTAAACCGATTGTTGTTTGATTTCTCCTATGCAGACCCGTCATATGAGTTACTTCGATTCGGGCTGTTCCAAGCATATGATGGAGCAGGAAGATAATTTTGTCTAATTATATAGAGAAATTTTGCGGCAACGTAAGATTCGGTAATGACCATTTTTCACCAATCTTGTGATATGGAGATGTAATTCAAGAGAACGTCACGATCAAGAAGGTGAGTTATGTTGAAGGCCTAGGACACAACTTATTCAGCATTGGTCAGTTTTACGACAAAGACTTAGAGGTGAACTTCAAGGCCAAGAGATGTTGTGTAAGAACTGAAGATGGTAAAGAACTCTTGGTCGACACTAGAAAGTCAAATCTCTACACGATCAACCTGTCCAGTGTCAAGCCTGATAATGTTGTGTGTCTACAGTCAAAAGCGTCTATGCAACAGATTTGGTTATGGCATAGAAGGTTGTCTCACCTCTATTTCAAATACATCAACTAGTTGGTTCAAGGAAATTTGGTCAAAGGATTACCTGAGCTGAAATACGATGAAGAACATCTATGTGATGCATGTGAGAAAGGCAAAATGAAACGAGCTTCGCATAAGCCTAAGCATGAACAGAGTATAAGTGCTCTGTTGGAATTGCTGCATATGGATCTTTGTGGTCCAATGCGAACTCAAAGCATAAATGGCAAGAAATATGTCTTGGTGATTGTGGATGATTATTCAAGATACACTTGAGTTAAATTTCTGAGATCAAAGGACGAGACTCCGAAAATAATCATCTTGTTCTTAAAGAGTGTCCAAATGAATATGCAGAAGACGGTGAAGTTGATCTGAACAGAAAATGGCACAGAACTCAAGAACAAGACTGTTGAAGATTATCTCGAATCAGTTGAGATAACACATCATATTCTGTTGCTAGAACGCCTGAACCGAATGGGGTAGTAGAAAGGAGAAACAGAATTCTAGTTGAGGTTGCAGGCACTATGTTACCTCTATTCTTATTGGAAGAAGCTGTTGCGACTGCATGTTATACGCAAACAGATCAATCATTCATCGTCACTTTGGTAAAACGCCGTATGCTTTAATAAATAACATAACACCTAGCATTAAACACTTTCATATTTTTGGATACAGATGTTACGTGCTGAAAGACATGGAGAACTTGAACAAGTTCAGTCCGAATGCTGAAGAAGGCATTTTCTTTGGCTATTCTCAGACTTCTGCATCGTATAGAGTTTACCTGAAGAAATCAAAGATAGTGGTGGAGAGCATAAATGTAACATTTTATGAAGCTATGGAAATGGCTTCTGAGCAAACCAGTTTAGAACCCGTTATTACAGGAGTATTAGCTTCTGGACAAATCAGTCTAGAACCTGGTCCTAGTGTTTCTAATTTTGATGAAGCTTTTACGTCTACTTCACATTTAACATAATTAGATTTATTGTTTGAACATTTATATGATGAGTTTTTAGGTACTAAATTGACTAAACCTGTTGTGATTGACAGATCTGAAGATTCAAGTGATAATCAACCAATCACTTTATATGTATCAACTAAATCAGTTCCCCCGATTCAGACAGAAATTCCGATTCAAATATCTACTCAATCAGTTGAAGATGCACAACATATTGCACAGAATGCTGAACATCCAGAAGTTACACATTCAGTTGGGTGTATAGAATTGCCTATTCAATAGATGGCAAGTGTTCCATCAACTGAAGCTTCTGCACCAGTTACTTCAATTGAACCCCAACAAGAAGATCAAAGATTCTTAGATGATCAATATGATCAGTCTACTTATAATCCATTCCCTCACATAAACAAGTGGACCAAAGAGCACCTGGTACATCAAATTATCGGACATCCTTCGAAAGCGGTGCAAACTAGGTCTGCTATAGCAAATGAGTGCATGTACGATTCCTTCTTGAGCAAAATAGAGCCTACTCGCGTATCAGAATCTCTTGAAGATCTAAACTGGATTGTAGCCATGCAAGAAGAACTCAATCAATTCAAGGCACTGAAAGTTTGGAGACTCGTACCACGTCTAGAAGGAAAGACAATAATTGGTACTAAATGGGTGTTTAAAAACAAGAAAGATGAAGATGGTATCGTAATTCGCAATAAAGCTCGACTTGTAGCCAAAGGATATCGGCAAGAGGAAGGCATAGATTATGATGAGATGTATGCACCAGTTGCACACATCGAGGCAATAAGAATGTTTCTCGCCTATGTTGCACATAAAAACTTCACCGCTTATCAAATGGATGTGAAAACAACCTTTCTAAATGACATTCTAAAGGAAGAGGTGTACGTTTCACTACTAGAACGGTTTATCAACGCTAAAAAGCCAGATCATGTCTATATTCTTGACAAGGCTCTTTATGGATTAAAACAAGCCCCTCGAGCCTGGTATGAAGTACTTTCAAAATTCTTAGTCAAGTCCGGGTTTTCCAAAGGTAAAATCAATACTACTCTTTTTATCAAGAAAGAAAAAGGCGATATCATTCTCATACAGATTTATGTTGATGACATAATTTTTTGTTCGACAAACCCTAAGTACTGTAAGAATTTCTCTGCCTTAATGGTGTCACATTTTCAAATGAGTATGATGGGAGAGATGAATTTCTTTCTTAGATTACAAGTTCGACACTTCCCAACGGGGACTTTTATAAATCAAGCAAAGTACATTTGTGATATTTTAAAGAAATTTAAAATGGAAAACTGTACTCCTATAAGTACCCCGATAGCACCTGGAACTAAGATTGGAGCTGATCTAAATGGAAAAGTTGTTGATCTTAGAACCTATAGAGGCATGATTAGTTCTTTGATGTACTTGACGACCAGTCGTCCTGATATTTTGTTCTCGACATGTCTATGTGCGAAATACCAGACCAACCCTAAAGAGTCACATCTTTCTGTTGTCAAAAGAATTTTTAGATATCTGAAGGGAATCACAGATCTTGGTTTGTGGTATCCTAAAGATACAGGATTCGAACTTACAGCATATTCAGATGCAGATCATGCAGGTAGCATGTTAGACAGGAAGAGTACTTCGAGACATATACAATTCTTGGGAGATAAGCTTGTGAGTTGGGCTTCAAAGAAACCTCTATGCGTATCTACTTCAACAGACGAAGCAGAATACGTAGTTGCCGCTAGCTGTTGTTCTCAGTTGTTGTAGATGCGAACACAACTCCGAGATTATGGCTTTCATTACAAAAAAATTCCGATTTACTACGATTCTAAAAGCGCTATCACTATTTCTGCAAACCCTGTCCAACATACGAAAATGAAGCACATTGACGTGCAATATCATTTATCAAAGATAATGTCGAAAAATATATGATTGAACTTTACTTTGTAAACATGGATTATCAGCTTGCTGATCTATTCACCAAGCCATTAGACGAAAAGAAATTTAATTTTCTCATTTCGAAATTAGGCATGCTGAATCTCAAAACATAATCCGTCTCTACCTAGTACAGTTTGATTTTATAATTTTTCTTCATGTTTTATTTTTTTAATCTGAATGATATCTGCACTAAAAGTTTGCTCATGATTTCAGGGGGAGTAAGTTACAAGATTAGATGATCTAATTTTGAGGGGGATTTAGAAAATTTGTGCATATATTTTGTACTGATAAATTTTAGTAATGCATATTTTTAGGGGAAGCTAACAAGATTCAATTCATATTGACTTTGAGCCTGATTGATGAGATTTAAGTTGTGCATACGGATTATTCTAACCTTAATCTCACATTGTTTGAAAGATAGACGACTTTCAAACATGAAAACATAGTTTCTTAAACATTCAAACCACTTCTCGATTCTTAAAACGATTTTATGAATTTAGAAGTGTGATTTTTAATCTTTTCATTTTATGAGCTTTCATGATTAACTAACCGTGTGTTTCCAAAGATAAATATTTGTGTGTTATCTTTTCCATATACTATCAAGTATTGATACATACCGGTTCAGTCATTCTTATTGATTTTGTTATTACCATGTCTCAAGTTGAAACAATTTTTCGATGGTAATACACCCCGTTTGAAATTCAATGTTTGTTGAGCGTTACATTCATTCAAAACTAAGCGATTCTTTCGAGAATTGTCTATATTTGTTCACATAGACAAATTCCAATTCTTTCATGATCTAATCTTTCAATGTTTATCATTCATATTTGATCTTTTCGATACATTGTCAGATTCTCAAACAATTCTTTTGTATTCATTTCATTCATTCAAATATACTTGTTGTGAGAAATCTTCAAAGTTCAAAATGCTCAAATCTTCATGATAATTTTGTTGAGCATACCTATATCTGACATTGTACTTTCATATTACTGAGTCTTAAATGTTCAAGATAAACTATTGAACATCATTCTTTTAGGATAACTTTCATGGGATCAGTGTGAGAACTTAAAGAACTTCTATGGATTCACGTTAACCAGTGTTTCCTACCCAAGAAGTTATCCTGAGTGATCGAGAGGCGAGGGGTCAATATCAAAGAGTGGGGGAGAAAACTCAAAGCTAGTCTTGAGTTTTTCTAGGTGTGATGAGGTAAAATGGAAAATGAGAGTTTGGTTAGAAGTGAGCAAAATGATAAAAAGTAAGAGGGTGTGAGAATAGAGTTAAAAGAACATGAGAACTCTGCACCAACTACTTTCTGAGTCAGGCAACCACATTACTGATTGTTTCATAATTCTTTTGTAAACATCATTGAAACAGGCAGTTAGCCCATGCCAATTCTTGAATTAAACCCCACTAGCTACTCATCTTTTTCGCATCAAAAAGATGTTTCAATTATTCATTTTCCTTGGGGATGCAACACATACTCTATCTGATCTTCATTTGGAATATTTGGATATAGAAACAGAAGGAAGTCTGCCCCACCTTCGATCTTCGATCATGCACATTGAGTCGTGGAAAATTGTTGTTGTCTCAACATTTTACACACTTTGAGCCTAAAAAGTCTAAGTAGCTTCAATCATTCTACACTTGCACGTACACACAAGGAATAAGTTTTCTTGTCCTAACGTTCATAGAAAATTACTTTGTGCTTTTTCGATGATTGAATGGAAGCCCTGGGGGAGTGAACATCAATAAAACTCCTTTCCAAAGTACATTAGTTGTACTAAGTGGCTCCGTGCTACTTACAAACATTTTTAATTGATTCATTTATTGATTCAGGGTTACACTCAATTCTGAATTTGAAAAGATTCAGAACCATTTTAATAAATTGATGGATGTTATTCTATCAGTGGCAAGATCAAATGAGGATGTTGGTCAGAAATTGGATGCATACTTTTTCATGCAAAGTTTTGATGATGCTGATGCTCACATTCATCAAAAAGGGGGAGAACATGAAACATGAAAAAGCAGTTTGGAGAAAGAATAGAATGGGAAAAGCAATTTTAGAGAGAACATCAATAAATGATGGATTTTGAGAAAGTTCAAGTATGTAATGAGGAGAAATTTCAAGAAATCAAGAAAGTTCAAGAAATTCTTTTGAAGATTGTTTGGAAAGAGCAAAGTTAACTAATGCTAAAGATGATTTTCTTTGTTGAAAGCTGAAGAAAAGATTATTACAGACTTTGGGGGAGATTGTTAAAGATTTTCAAAGCTTAAAAGGATGAGATTGATTTACAAAGGGAGATTGTCAATTTTCATCTCAAAAAGGGGGAGAATGTTGATTTCCTGAGAAGAGCATATTATTTTTCCAAAGGGGGAGAATGTTTGACAAATCTGAGAAAGGGGAGAATATTCTTAAAGGAGAATGTTTCACAAAAGTTTATAAAAGGGGGAGAATGTGCATTAAAGATGAAATTCTTTTTGAAAATGATCTTGAATCCAAAGGGGGAGAATGTTATAGCAATATTTGTTGTCTTCAAGATCATTGAGAATGAAAGTCAAATCCCAAGTCAAAGCCTCAAAGGCAAAGGTCAAAGTCAAGCTACTTTAATAGAAGTCAATGTCAAAGTCAATATGTTGTTAGTTTAGTTGTTTGTATTTGCTTTGTAATAGATGTAGGTATAAAAGCTTTTCTTGTTCCTTGTTAGTAAAGAAGCACAATATTGAAAAGGCACTTACATTAAGAATCTTAGAGAGAGAAATATTGCGTAAGAGAGATTGTAATATGTGGAATTTGGAGATCAATGACAAAGTGAGATTTGTGAAATCAATTGTGTTCATCTTGATTGATTTGCATATAATCTGGGAATAACAAGTTTTTTGCTGTTTTCTTGTTTTCTTAAATAGTTAGCGTTCTCGTTTATATATATATATATATATATATTGATTGTTTGATTGATTAGAATGGCAATTTTCTTAGGGAATCGGTGGTTAGATTAAACGTTTTTCTTATTTTGAGTTACCACTCAATGCATGTAACACCCTAAAATTTGGGTCTTAAAAAAATTTAGAAAATTCTCAATAAGATGTTTATAATTGGAGGAGTCTAAACCTGTGACATTTAACTCAAAAATAAACCTTTACAGAAGGCGTTACCCAAATAGGGAAAGAGTATAAGTGTTTACAAAAACATAAAGTAATAGAAACAAAGACCGTAAACCTACTAATCTAAATGCTCTAATTTAGATTAAAAATCGGGTGTCGTCCTCATTTCCCAAAATATTGACAAGTAAGGTGTACGCTCTATATCTCCTCAAAAGCTAAACTTCCCAAAAGATTGGGCCTAACGGCCCAACGCTCTGCTCAAGGCTTTACCACCCCACCGCTAAGAGAACCTGGATTACACACCAAAAATAAAGAAGTGTTAGGCTTGGAGCCTAGTGAGATAGTTCCACAATTATAAATGATATAATTGATGTATAACAATAATAGAAAAAATGTTCACTTAGAATGAGGCAAATGATTAACTTCCATACTTGTTTTCCTCCTGTAAAGCGGGGAAGACCCGCCCACCATAGGTTGTGAACGGAACACAAAGTAGGCCACAACGCGTATGGTGCCCATATTTGAGTATGGTTGCTTACCGGCATCAACTCTATCCAAGTCTTTAGCTGTTAGACCATCAACTCTACCCAAGTCTTTAGTTCAACGTAAACTTAGGTTCAACTCTATCCAAGTCTTTACCCCAAGATATCTAAGTTTAACCCTATCCAGATCTTTACCTTGGATTTCCACCATTTCATTTAATTTAAAGACGTGACGCTTATATTATAGTGTCCTTGGCAACCAAAGTCCAACATAATCATAACATCATTTACTATACCATCATAGACGATTTCAATCATTAGGTCACCAACATGTCCACATAAATCACATTTTTCCCAAAGTGAGTTGGTCATAATTCTATAGCATCTTGAGTTTACCAATATCTTAAATATATAGATACATCGTCACTCGAATTTAGTTCATAAGACACATTTCGATTCTCCCACTTCATAACATAGTTAGAAAGTTCATAACATAGTTAGAAAGTTATATGTGGTCAAATATGTACATCTTTCATACCAATAAAACTCATCATGTTCACACAATGTCAAAACCCTAGGTTTTGACCCAATAGTTCAAAAATGCAAAATAGGGAATGATGATAGCATTTTAAGGAAATGTAAGGGAAAAGGGGTTTATAGTGCTTAAGAACATGAAATATGAAAGAAGGACTCACAAAAATGGGTTTTGATGAAAACCCAAAGCTCTAAAATCTCCTTCTTGAAGGAATGAGACAATGGAGAAGTTGGAGGTGACAACCCTAGCTTTAAATCTTGGTAGAGATGTCAACAACTTGAAATAAATGAGTGAAATGATGCTTTGGAAACCCTAGAAATCGGCTCTTAATGAGTAGGGAGTTTTGAGAGAGAAATAAATGTGATATGTGAGAAGTAAATGAGAAAAAGAGGCCAAATCTGAGTTTTAACTCGTCAGACGTTTGCGGCGAGAGTGACTAGAGATTATGCCCATGGCTCGCTAACACGAGCTCTCGATACCACGTTCGCGACAGTGCCTCCGCGATAGTGACCCGGGCACAATTGTCGGGCACTATCGCCCTGATTGTACCGTAGGTCATGGAGGGTTCGCGACTATGACACCGAGGGCATTCTCGCCAAGGGGCCTATTCGCTCGATTTTCTTCCGATTTCGACCTAGTTCAACTCTAACGGGTCAAACAAAATTTTAAAAGTATAACAAACATGGATGAGGGAGCGAAATAAATGGGTTATCTGACAAACAACCAGCCTTTAACAAATTGAACCATTAAGTTAATAAGAAGGGTCAAAATAGAATACTTAAGAAATTCGGGGTGTTACAATCCTCCCCTACTTGGGAATGATTTCGTCCTCGAAATCAAGCCTGAGCGAATAGGTGTGGATATCTTCTCTTCATATCCTCTTCGGCCTCCCAAGTCACGTTGGCACCCCGGTGATGCTTCCACTGGACCTTAATCATCGTGACTTCATTGCGACGAAGCTTCTTATACTTTCTCTCCAAAATAGCATCAGGTTCCTCTACGCAATGTTTACCCTCGTCCACTCTAATCTCCGATAGAGGGATTACACTTTCATCTTCCACCAAACATTTCCGAAGGTAACACACATGGAATGTGTTATGGATCCCTGATAATGTCCCAATCTAATCAAGTTCTTACTTAAACAACAATCACAAACAAAATGACAAGAATTCAATTACTCAACCTGATTTGATTCCAATTGAAGATCTCGTATACAACAATAAGTTTTCTCTCTCACAAACTTTCTCTCTCTAGAACTATGTGTATCAAGACTTCTCTATTTACATCTATGTTCCCCAACTTACAAAGACAACTAAATACACGCTTACAAAAACAAAACAACAAAGACTTTGACTTTGACTTATTTACATGAGACTTTGACTTTGACAATGAGAGTTGACTTTTTAGCTTTGACTTGGCTTGACTTTGACCTTCAGTCTTCTATGATCTTGTATCCAATATATTTATGCTCTAACATTCTCCCCCTTTGGATTCAAGATCATCTCAAAAAGATTTGGAAATTCAATATCCATCTTTTAAGCTCAATTTGTGCATTCTCCTCCTTTGTTGAACTTTAGCATTTGAAACTCAGTCTTCTCTTTATGCTCAAAACAATCTTCAAACTTTCTGAAATCTTCCAAAATTTGTCTTCAAAAGTATTAACAATCTCCCCAAGGTTATAACAACCTCTTTCATACATTTGGAAAGAAATTATCTTCAAGTTCAGCTCAGTTTGCTTTGGCAAAATCATCTACAAAGAAAATTTCTGGAAAATCAACTCATCTTCAGAAACCTTTGAATTTACTCTTCCAACTTTGAACAATCTTTCTTCAAAAACTGTCTTGATCCAAATTTCTTGATCACTTTACAAACACTTCTTGAAAGCTTCTCCCCTATTCATTTCTGATTCATACATTTCTTGAATTCTTCTACCCCTTTTTGATGAATGAGGCATGAAATCATCAAAACTTTACAAGAAATGTCTTTGATAATCTGACCACTGATCTTTCATCACAGAGCCACTGACTATCCATTGATTCAAAAAGATATTTATCCGAATCTTTGCAAATTCAGACAAAATAAGAATGTAACACCTGAATCAACAAATGAATCAGTTAAAATGCCTGTCAGTAACACGAAGTCACTGTGTGTAACGAATACACAACAGAAAGGAGGTTTTGTGATGTTCACTCCCCCAGGTCTTCCATTCAATCATCGAAACACCACAAAGGATAATTTATATGAACGTTTTGATAGAAAAACAAATTCTCTGTGTGTACGTGCTTGTGTTTGAAAGAATTAAGCACAAATGATTGCATTTATATAGGCTCAAAGTTGTGTAAACTATTGAGACAACAACAGTTAAACACAGACTCGATTATGCATGATCGAAGTGCGAAGGTGGGGCAAACTTCCTTCTTTTTCAATATCCAGATTTTCCAAATGAAAATCAGATAGATTATATGTTGCGTCCCCTTTAAAAATTGAAACATCTTCTTGTTGAGAAGAAGATGAGTGGATGGTAGGATTTTTATCAAAAGTTGGCATGGGCTAGTTGCCTGTTTCAATAATGTTCACGAAGAATTGTGAAACACTAGCAATGTAGCTGCCCGACTCAGAAAAGGTTGGTGCAGAGTTTGATATTCTTTTACTCTATTCTCACCCTCTTTCTTTTAATCATTGAGCTCACATCTAACCAAACTCTCATTTTCATTTTACCTCATCACACAACCCACACTCAGTATTTTGACTCCTCACACATACGATCACTCAAGGATTAACTTCTTGGGTAGGAAACACTTATTAACATGAATCCATAGAAGTTTCAGTTAAGCTCACACAATAAACCCATGTAATTTTTCCTAAAAGAACATGTTGATCAACTGGTTTCACTTTTCAGTTAAAGCACAAAATATACAAGTCAGATGTATGTATGCTCATAGATGTAATCATGAAGATTTGAGCATTTTAAACATTGAAGATATTTCAAAACAAGTATATTAAATGAATGAAATGAATACAAGAAACTTGTTTGAAAATCTGACATTTTATAATAAAGATCAATATCAAAATGATTTATCGATTAAGGCTTAGGTCAACAAAATTAGGAAAATTTCTATACGAACTAAAAATATAGACATTCTTGAAAAAACTTTTTGAAATGAAATCACGCTCAAACTTTGAAAATCAATCGGGGTGTATCACCATCGAAAATTTTGTTCAATTTGAGACATGGTGATAACATATTCAACAAAAATTTAAACCGATGTGTGTTAATACTTGAAAGTATATGGAAAAGATAATACGCAAGTATTAATCTTTTGAAACACAAAGTTTGTAAACAATAACGCACATAACATGAAAACATTTAAAATTACACTTCTAAATTCATGAAATCTGTTTTGAGAATAAGAAGTGGTTTCAACAGTTAAGAACATGTTTTCATATCTGAAAGTTGTCCTTCTTTCAGATACGTATGAGATTAAGATTAGAAATTAACTTTTCGCTCAGTCTTAAATCTCATCAAGTCAGCTCTAAGTCATATAAAATATAATCGTTTAAGCTTCCTCTCAATTCTGCAAAAAGTCACAAAGTCGTCAAAGTGCAAAGCTTTATTCACAAAATTTATTGAAAAGTAAATGACATAAAGCAGTAAAACATTGAATGTAAGAGTTCTGATCTGAAGTAATCAGAAGTCATATTCTTACTCCTTGTCTTTAAACATTTACTCCCCCTGCATTTATGCATCAGAAAATTTATCAGTGATAAACAAATGCAGAAATTATGAATTCCCCCTCAAATGAATGTAGATCATCTTATCATCATCTCTCACTCCCCCTGAAATCATGAACATAACTTAAAGTGCAGATATCTTTTTAGATTAAAAATAAAGAAATGAATAAAAATAACAATGACAAAAACTTTAGTAGGTAATCACAGATTATGTCTTGAGATTTAGCATACCAAGTTTAGAAACGAGAAAATTAAATCCCTTTTCATCGAGAGGCTTGGTAAATAAATCTACAAGCTGATAATCAGTGTTTACAAAATAAAGTTCTATTGTACCTTTTTCAACATTGTCTTTAATAAAATGATATCGTATGTCTATGTGTTTGGTCTTTGTATGATGTACATGATTCGCTGATATTGCAATAGCGCTCTTAGAGTCACAATATATCAGGATCTTGTCAAATTTGAAGCCATAATCTCGTAGTTGTGTTCTCATCCACAAGATTTGAGAGCAGCAGCTTGCAGTAGCAACATACTCTGCCTCAACCGTTGATGTGGAAACACATAGTTGTTTCTTTGATGCCCAACTTACAAGTTTATCGCCTAGGAATTGTATATGTCCCGACGTACTTTTCCTGTCCAACATACAACCTGCATGATCTGCATGTAAGTAGGCTGTCAGTTCAAAACTTGTATCTTTAGGATACCACAGACCAAGATCTGCAGTCCCCTTCAGATATCTAAAGATCCTTTTGACCGCGGACAAATGGGATTCTTTAGGATTAGCCTGATATCTTGCACATAGACATGTAGAGAACATAATATCTGGCCTACTAGAAGTTAAATACATCAAAGAACCAATCATACCTCTATAGGTTCTAACATCGATAGATTTTCCCGAAGGATCCATGCCAATCTTACTTCCCGGTGCCATCAGGGTTCCAATTTTTGTAAAATTTTCCATTTTAAATTTTCTAAGAATATCAAAAATGTACTTTGATTGATTAATGAAAATCCCCGTTGAAAACTGTTTTACTTGTAATCCGAGAAAGAAATTCATCTCTCCCATCATACTCATTTGAAATCTAGACACCATGAGGCTTGAAAAATTCTTACAGTATTTAGCATTTGTTGAGCCAAATATAATGTCATCCACATATATCTTAATAAGAATGATATCGGCTTTTTCCTTTTTAATAAACAAAGTAGTATCGATTTTACCTTTCGTGAAGCACGACTTGACCAAAAACATTGATAAAACTTCGTACTAGGCTTGAGGCGCTTGTTTCAGACCATAAATTGCTTTATCCAAGATGTAGATGTGATCTGGTTTCTATGGATTGATAAAGCCTTCAGGTTGTGAGACGTAGACTTCCTCCTTTAATATGCCATAGAGAAAGGCAGTCTTCACATCCATCTGGTAGATTGTGAAGTTCTTGTGTGCAGCATACGCAAGAAACATTGTGATTGCTTCAATGCGTGCCACTGGAGCATAAGTCTTATCATAATCAATGCCTTCCTCTTGCCTGTAGCCTTTTGCAACAAGTCGTGCTTTGTTTCTGATTACGATACCATCGTTGTCCTTTTTGTTCTTGAATACCCATTTTGTGCCGATTATAGATTTACCTTCAGGTCTTGGTACAAGTCTCCAGACTTTTAAAGCTTCGAACTGGTTTAGCTCCTCTTGCATGGCAGTCACCCGATCCGAGTCAGCTAGAGCTTCTAATACGCGAGTGGGCTCTATCTTGCTCAGGAATGAGTCATGCATACATATATTCAAAGTACCAAACCTAGTTTGCACCGGTAAAGACGAATCTCCAATAATTTGGCTTATCGGGTGATCTTTGGTCCACTTATGTTCGTGAGGAAGTGGATTTGATGTAGATTGATCATGATTCTCATCTAAGTATCCACTTTCAGCTTCTTCTTGTTCAACATTTATTGGGGGTGCAGTTGGAGTTTCTTGTACAGAAGTTTTAGTTGGGACAACTTGTTCAGTCTTTTGATTATCTATCACAGTCCAGGCAACTGAAGTAAGCACTTCTAGTTCAACAGTTTCTTGTACATCTTCAACTGTAGGAATATTTGTTTGAATCTGAGTTTCTATCTGAACCGAGGGAACGAGTTCAGTTAATACTTCTGAAGTGATTGGATGTTGACAGCTTGATTCTTCAGACCTGTCAATCACAACAGATTTAGGAAGTTTAGTTCCAAGAAACTCATCATAAAAGAATTCAAACAATAATTCTAGTTCAGATAAGTGAGATGTAGAAGTAGATGCTTTATCCGAATTAGTCTCATTAACCACAGGTTCTGGACTGATCTGTCCAGAAGCTAGAACTTCGGTAAGTACGGGTTCTGAACTGCTTTGTTCAGAAGCCACCTCCTCGTCAAATGTCACGTTTACGCTTTCAATTACTGTCTTGGACTTCTTCAAGTACACCCGATATGCAGCAGATGTTTGAGAGTAACCAATGAAGATGCCTTCGTCAGCTTTCGGTCCGAACTTGTTGAGGTTCTCTCTGTCGTTTAATACGAAGCACCTGCATCCAAAAACATGAAAGTGTTTAATGCTAGGTGTACGATTGTTTATCAATGCATAAGGTGTTTTACCAAACCGGCGATGTATTATGGACCGATTATATGTATAGCACACAGTCGAAACAACTTCTGCCCACAGAAACAGAGGTAGATCAGATTGACTTAGCATAGTACGAGCGGCCTCGACTAGCGTTCAGTTTCGTCTTTCTACTACTCCATTTTGTTCTAGTGTTCTAGCAGCAGAGAATTGATGTGTTATCCCGACCGATTCGAGAAAATCTTCCACAATTTTGTTCTTAAACTCTGTGCAGTTGTTTGTTCTAAGAAGCTTGACTAGCTTTTGCAGATTTACTTGGGTGGTCTTTAAGAAACTGATGATGACTTCGGGCATCTCATCCTTAGATCTCATAAATTTGACCCAAGTATATCGCGAATAATCGTCCACAATAACTAAGACATATTTCTTGCTGCTTATGCTTTGCGTTCTCATTGGACCACAAAGATCCATGTGTAGCAATTCTAGTGGAGAACTTGTACTTTGTTCAGGCTTCGGCTTATATGGATCTCTCTTCATCTTTCCTTTCTCACATGTTGCACATAGGTGTTCTTTCTCGTATTTCAGCTCGGGAAGTCCTTTGACTAGCTTTCCAGTGACCAGTTTGTTTATGTAACGAAAATTGAGGTGAGAAAGCCTTCGGTGCCATAACCAGCTTTGTTGCAGCGAGGCTTTTGATAGTAGACAAACCTGATTGTCAGTTTGGACTTTTGACAGATTAATCGTGTAGAGTTTAGACTTTCTCGTGCCGACCAAGAGTTCCTTACCATCTTCAGTACGTACAGAACATCTCTTGGCCTTGAAATTTACCTCTAAGTCTTTGTCGCAGAACTGGCCAATACTGAACAAGTTATGTTCTAAACCTTCCACGTAACTCACCTTCGAAATCGTCATGTTGTCATTAATCACATCACCATATCCAAGAATTGGTGAAAACTGGTCGTTGCTGAATCTTACATTCCCGCATAATTTCTCTGTATAATTAGACAATAAAGCTTTATGCCTGGTCATATGCTTGTGGCAACCACAATCCAAGTACCACATATGACGGGTCTGCATAAGAGAAATCAGGAATTAACAACTTTAGGTACCCATTTAAAAGTGGGTCCTAATGGATTAGAACAAGATTTTGATATCCATTTTTATATGGATCCTCTGAACTTTTGAAAAACTTTTGATACAAACGATTTATGAGAATAGACATGATAAGTACCAAACCAATCATCAGAATATCGGTGAGAAATAAAATCATTCCGTCTATAATTAGATGACTTAGTAGCAGACCGAGATAATTGGAGTAATTGCTTTATTGTGTATCTCTTGTAAGAAGTTACAAGGTTTTCTTTATTCGAAGCAACATTACCAACCACATCAGACATATTACTAGTAGATCTATTACAAAGAATATCAGGAATAGATTCTGCTTTCTTATCAACTTTCTGTTGAGATCGCCACTCTTTTCGTTCTTCAGACCTTCTATTTTTCAAATCTGAAACACAAGATTTAGATTTGTTTGGAAAATCAAATATCTGAGAATGTCTTTTCTTAAGCTTACCAGTGTTTTTCCGTTTCTGTGAGTGTTGTTTCTTTTGCTTCTTACCTGACTGATAGTAATTAGTACTCACAGAAACTAGTTCATCAACCTTAGTCGATGATTCACCAATTTCATACACACTTGGTAATACTTCACCAATTATAACAAAAGTAGAATGATCTGGGAGTTTAGCATTAAAGTCAAACATATCAATCTCATCAACACACCCTTCATCAGAATTTAAAAAATCATTTGCAGACGTAAATAAGTCATCAAAATCAACTTCTAAAGTTTGAGGTGCTTTAGAAGATGTTGAACACTCATTAGATTTAGTTTTGAAAACAATGTTCTTTAAAACAATAGAAAATACATTTTGTTCTAAATCACCCAAAATTCTTTCATCAGATAAAATATTTTCAAGTTCAATTATTTTGCTTTCTAATACGAGTGGAGGAGTGTAAATCATAGCTTTAACAGGTTTTGCCTCCATCTCAGTAGTAGAATAGCTAGCAAAATAATCGTTTGAAAGAAATTTGGGTTTTTCTGAAAGATAACTATCATTCAGCTTTTGATAGCAGAATGGTAGTTGCATTTTCTTGAGATTCTTTCTTTTCTCATCTTCTTTTGTCTCAACCTCAACAGATGACTTGGTAACAAATTTGGGTTTTAAATGATGATATTTACTAGCAGCAAAAAGAAAATCAAAATTATACAATGCTGGTTGTTTTCTGATGGCTTTCTTTATGTAATGAGGGTTATTGTAACGAGTCCCCATTTCTCTTTAAAATCAGCCTCCTCATTAGGTGTATTTAGGAAAATTGTTTGATCTGTTTGTCCCCGTGCATATAATTTCGCTTCCAAACCATTTACCTTTTTCTTTAATTTCTTGTTTTCTACCTGCAAAATATGAGCTTTTAGAACACATTCTTGCTTTTCAAGATCAGTCTTAGAAATCTTAGAAACAAATTTAGAAATCATACTTTCAAAACAATCTTTTTCTTGTTTAAAATTAGATGCAGATTTGTTCAGAGAGTCAATAAGATCTTTGTTCCCAACAATTACCTTGTTAAGTTTAAAAATCTATTGACTTTTCTTAGCAACTCTGCTCTTTTCCTTTTTCAGTTTGGTTTGAAGATCTTGAAGTTCGATCATCATGACTTCCATTTTGCTTATAAAATCAGATTCAGAAAGATTAAGTACCTCATCAGCTGTCTCTTCATCACTTTCATCAAACTTCACATTATCACCCATCAAGCACATGTGTGATGTCTCTTCCTTCTCCTCTTCAGCATCAGAATGATCTAACCAAAATCGTCTTCAGCCATCAGTGCCTTGCCAGCCTCTTGTTGCTTGGCTAAGAGCATCTTGTTCTTATAGTATTCTGAATTTCGAACTTTGGGCTTTCGACAGTCCTTGGTGTAATGACCAGTCTTTCCACATTTGTAGCATTTGATCAGGTCATCTGTTTTCTTTCCAGCTCCATAATCATTCAGATACTTCTTCTCATCTGACTTTCTTTCTCCATATCTCTTCTCCTCAAACTCCCTTCCTTCTATTATCTCCCCGTGTTCATGATTCTTCGAGCCCGACGAGTATCTCGGAGAGTTAGACCCCGACTTCTTCTAAAACTTTTTCTGAAATGCACGGGTTAGCAGTAACATTGCTTGTTTGAGATTTTCCCCATCGTCACTGTCAGAATCAGAACTAGAATCATATGAGCTTTGGAGCACAATCTTCTTCTTCTTTTTCTTTTCTTTTTCCTTCTGACCAGCTACCAAAGTTATAGGATCAACAACCATCTCAGCTTTCTTCTTCTTCTCACTCCTTTTCTCTTCAACCTCTTCCTCATTTTGTCTTAACGTCTCATAGACTTCATGTAGAGGTATATCACTAAAGTCCTTCATCTGTTTCATTCTGCGAGTGTGCTTTTTCCACTCGGGATGCAGTATACTGAGGAACTTGACGTTGTTCTCAATTTGCTTCTTCTTAACCTTATTATTTGACAAGTCATTTAGAAGAAGAACAAACCGCTCATATGTATCCTCAAGGCTTTCATCCTCTTTCGCCTTAAATTCCTCATAGTTGTTGATGTAATTCGCTACTTTGATCTGATTGCCAATTTTTGAACCCATCATCATCTTTTGCAGTTGATCCCACATCTTTTTGGCATTTGCTTTGTAGCTGTCTATCCTTATGTAAATCTCATTCGGAATACTCTGAAGAAGAAGAGATATGGCCTGCTTATCAACTTTATAACGACTCTTTTGTTCATCTGTGTACTGGGCAAAGTCCTTAGGAACAGTCTTTGTTTTTCTCACCCTGTCCCCGTCTCCATCTTCACTATCGGAAGACTCCTCATCAAGTATTTCCATGGTGGGTGGTACCATGGGACCTTTAGTAATAGACAACAAAATGTTTTCCCCGTTTGTGTGTCGGTCAACAAAGTCAAGAAATTTGTCCTTCCACTATTCATATTATCCTTTGAATAGAACAGGGTGCTTTACGTCAGTACCAATCGAAAGCGCGTCCTTGGTAAGATACTCTTCTACGAAAACACAAGAATTCGTAAGATACTCTTCTACAAAATCCTAAGGAATTCGCATACGAGTCTTATATGAGTTATATCCTTAAAATATTTTTGAACAACTTTTCGCAAAAGAATGGTCTGCGAATTCTGAAAATTCGCTCAACACTTATAAAATTTTAGAATCAAATTTATGCAAAATCTAAAGATTAAGCGAAATCCAAGGGTTGTGCGAGTTCTTTCTGTGAGTTCTTGAAATATTCTGTGAGTTCTTCGGATCTCGTGAAAAATACACACTGATTCTTTCAAAAATCCATCTAAACTCCAAATTTCAGTCTGTAACTTCTAAGACTTGATCACCAATACATCTAGAACCACTTTTGATCAATGAAATTCAACAACAACTACACAAAAATACAAATCGATCCTTTTACAGTGCGTAGAACTCGTGAAATCGAATGACTAAAATTTCAAAAATTCACAAAAATTACAGTGCAATACAATACAAAACCTATACAAGATTTATCTATATCACTCAACAAACACAATGAACACAATTACAACTCGAATTTTACACAAAAACTCAAACTTCAATCTCAACTCTACGAACAGTGTCGAACTCTGTATTTTTATTGATTTCTAAATTGGATTTGCTCTGATACCAATTGATAATGTACCAATCTAATCAAGTTCTTACTTAAACAACAATCACAAACAAGATGACAAGAATTCAATTACTCAACCTGATTTGATTCCAATTGAAGATCTCGTATACAACAGTAAGTTTTCTCTCTCATAAACTTTCTCTCTCTACAACTCTGTGTATCAACTATCAAGACTTCTCTATTTACATCTATGTTCCCTAACTTACAAAGACAACTAACTACAAGTCTATTAAAACAGAAAACTAAATACACGCTTACAAAAACAAAACAACAAAGACTTTGACTTTGACTTATTTACATGAGACTTTGACTTTGACAATGAGAGTTGACTTTTCAGCTTTGACTTGGCTTGACTTTGACCTTCAGTCTTCTACGATCTTGTATCCAACATATTTATGCTCTAACAATCCAGTTCATCTCGGGTGGAAGCTCCAATTGGTAAGCTTGGAGCCCTATCCGTTTGGTTATGGTGAATGGTCCAAGAAATCGGGTACTCAACTTCCCTCGTTTTCCAAACCGAATAATCTCCTTCCAAGGCGATAATTTGAGAATCACACGATCGCCCACTTGGAATTCCACTGGTCGCCTCTTCTTGTCCGCGTAACTCTTTTGTCGGTCTTGGGCCGCTTTCAAGCGTTCCAGGATACCCTTGACCTTTTCCGCGGTCTCTTGAACGATTTCGGGTCCGACAAACTGCTTCTCACCTGCTTCTATCCAACAAACCGGAGTCCGGCATTTTCGGCCATACAAGGCCTCGAAAGGAGCCATGCCGATACTGGAGTGGTAACTGTTGTTGTAGACGAACTCGACTAGAGGTAGATGAGAGTCCTAATTTCCGCCAAAGTCGATAACACACGACCTTAGCATGTCTTCGAGCGTTTTGATGGTTCGTTCGCTTTGGTCTTCGGTTTGGGGATGATAATTTGTGCTCAACTTTACTCTAGTCCCCAACTCTTTCTGAATACCATCCCAAAAGTTGGAAGTGAAACGACTATCGCGGTCCGACACGATGGACAAGGGCACACCGTTCCTCGAAACTATCTCGTCGATGTAAAGTTTGGCTAACTTGTCCAACGGAAGAGTTTCTCTCATAGCCAAAAAGTGAGCACTCTTGGTCAAAATGATCCACTACCACCCAATTAGTATCGTGCCCTCTGAGAGTCTTCGGCAGCTTGGTCACAAAATCCATGGTGATTTGTTCCCACTTCCATTCTGGGATTTCCAAGGATTGGAGACTCCCGTATGGTCGTTGGTGCTCGACTTTGACTTGAAGGCAAGTCATACATCGTTCCACGTAATTAGCCACGTCCAACTTCATGACGGGCCACCAATAATTGAGTTTCAAATCCCGGTACATCTTTGTACTCCCCGGGTGAATAGAATATTTGGATTTATGGGCATCTTCGAGAAGCAATTCCCGATTGCCCCTGATTTTTGGCACCCAAACTCTCCCCTTCAAAAGCTTCACTCCACGACCATATTCGGTCAAGAGGAGACGTTTCTTTAACATCACTTCGCTTTTGAGGTTCTCTTCCCGAAGAGCTTCATTTTGAGACTCCTTGATTTTCTCGATCAAGCTTGATTCCAGTTCGATTCGAGATAGGGAAGCTTGTAGGGCTCCGCTATACTCTTTTCGACTTAAAGCGTCCGCCACCACGTTCGCTTTCCCAGGGTGGTAAAGAAGTTCGCAGTCGTAGTCTTTCAGGAGTTCAAGCCACCTCTTTTGCCTCATATTCAGATCTTTCTGGTCGAAAATGTGCCTTAGACTTTTGTGGTCATGATAGAGGGTGCACTTAGTGCCATAGAGGTAGTGTCGCCATAACTTTAGCGCAAAAACTACCGCTTCCAACTCTAAGTCGTGGGTAGGGTAATTCTTTTGGTGTACCTTGAGTTGCCTCGAGGCATATGCAATCACCTTCCCACGTTGCATCAAGACACAACCCAAACCCATCTTCGAGGCGTCACTAAAGACTATGAAATCTTCGGTTGCTTCGGGTAAGGATAAGATTGGTGCTTCACAAAGTTTCTTTTGGAGAGTCCGGAAAGCTCTTTCTTGGGCATCCGTCCAAACAAATTTTACATTCTTCCGAGTAAGAGACGTCAAGGAAGAAGCGATCTTAGAAAAATCCTGAATGAATCACCGGCAAGAACCCGCTAGGCCCAAGAAGCTTCGAATCTCGGACGTACTCTTTGGAGGTTCCCAACTCATCATGGCCTCGATCTTGGAAGGGTCCACCTTCACCCCGTCTCGGGTGACAACGTGCCCTAAGAATTGGACCTCTCTTAGCCAAAAATAGCATTTCAAAAATTGGGCATAGAGTTGTTCCCTTCTCAACACTTCGAGTACTTCACGGAGGTGTTCTCATGATTGAGTTCGTCCTTAGAATAGACTAGGATGTCGTCGATGAATATTATTACCAATTTGTCAAGGAATGGTCGGCACACACGGTTCATCAGGTCCATGAATACTGTCAGCGCGTTGGTCAACCCAAAAGGCATGACCAAGAATTTATAGTACCCGTACCGAGTCCTGAACGCCGTCTTTGGGACGTCCTCGCCCCTCACCTCACTTGGTGGTATCCAGATCGAAGGTCGATTTTCGAGAAGCATCCCACTCCTTGAAATTGATCAAACAAGTCGTCGATCATCGGAAGAGGGTACTTGTTCTTCATAGTTGCCTTGTTCAGTTCCCGGTAATCAATGCACATTCTCATCGTGCCATCTTTCTTCTTGACAAATAAGACCGGGGCTCCCCATGGCGAGGAACTTGGCCTCACAAAGCCTTTCTCGAGCAAATCTTGGAGTTGAGACAACATCTCCTGCATTTTGGAAGGATCCAATCGGTAGGGAGCTCTAGCAATTGGAGCCGCTTCCGGTACCAGATCGATCCGGAATTCCACTTGCCTTTCTGGTGGTAGACCCGGCAAGTCGTCCGGGAAAACATCGGGGAACTCCCGAACCACATTTACGTCACCGAGTTTCTTCTTTTCAAGCTTGGCGTCTAACACATAGGCTAAAAAAGAGGAGCATTTCTTCCTTAAACAACTACACGCGTTAGCCATGGTGATGATCGGTACGTCGCCCTTCCTCCTCTCGCCGTAAACAATCACATTACTCCCTTCGATAGTAGGAATTCGAATCAGCTTCTTGGCGCAAAGAATCTCCGCTTGGTTCTCCGCTAACCAGTCCATTCCAACCACCACGTCGAATCCCCCAATGTTCATGGGTAAGAGGTTGATTGAGAAACCTCTCCTCCCGATTTCTAAGGTGCATCCTTTCAGCGACTCGCGGACCACAACTTGACAACCATTAGCTATCTCAACAACTAGAGCATCATCTAAGGTACTAGCAGTCAACGAAAGATTTTGGCAAAACAAGGTTGACACAAAAGAATAACTAGCACTGGAGTCAAACAACACGAGAGCAGGTATTGAGTTGACAAGATACATACCCGAAACAACATCCGGTGAAGCTTTCGCCTCGTCGGCAATCATCTGGAATGCTCTTCCCGGTACCCTCGGAGGATTCTCCTTCTTGCCTTGTGGTCCTCCCACCTTTAACTTTGGGCACTCGTTACGGAAGTGTACCAGTTCCTTGCATTCATAGCAAGTGACCTCACGGACCAGGCAATTTTCACAAATATGCCCCGCTTTGCCACATTTAAAACAATTCCTCCCGCTAGTGTTGCACGGGCTGAAATATTTGCTTTTACACTTGGGGAACCACCTAGCTTCCTGCCTAGGTTCGGTTCCCCTGATGATGTTGTTGCTGAAGGTTCGTGGTTTCTTGGAGGGTAAAGGATTGCCTTCCCACTTTCTCTTCTCAGTTGCCCCGACCCTTTCCTCGCGACTCTGGGAATAAACATCCTCCATGACCTTGGCCTCTTCAATGGCCTCACAGAGAGTAGTTGTTTTGGCGTTGCGGACCATGGACATCATGTCCGCCGGCAACCCCTTCAGGAATGCTTTCACCTTTTCATTCTCAGTTGGAGCCACGTACCCCACCAAATCAATCTTTTCAACAAACTTTCTTGAATATTCCCTCATGGTCATATTGCCCTTCTTGAGAGCTCGGAATTCATCCACAATTCGATCCATTGCCCTCTGTTAGAGCATATATTTGTTGGATACAAGATCATGAAGACTGAAGATAGAAAGTCAACCAAGTCAATGCTCAAGTCAACTCTCAAAAAGAAAGTCAAAAGTCTATCTTTGTAATAAAGTCAAAGTCAAAGTCTATATATTTTGTATTTTTTGTTTGTAAGTGAGCGTGTCTTCTTTAATAGACATATGACTAGAGTGCTTAGTTAGATTTAGCAAGTTAGAAGATTCATTGTACACGGACAGAGTTTCTAGAGAGAGAAAATATTCTCAAAGAGTCTGTATACGAATTGTTCTGTGAATTAGAATTGAAAACAGGTAGTTTAATTGTTTGTGATTGTCATCTTGTTAATCATAACATTTAGAATTTGAATCTTGGGACATAATAATTGGTATCAGAGCAGAGTTAATGTGAATTCGATCAAGAAATGGAGTCGCACTGTGTTTTCTGAGTTTAGATCGAATTTCGAATTTTTCTGAGTTTTTGGAGTTGTAATTGATTAGATTGTATTCGTATAATGGTCTAGAACGATCTTGTATAGGTTGGTTTGAATCTTGCACTGTAATTTTCATAAATTTTGAGATTTTGTTCATACGAAAGTTCACGAGTTCGAAGCATTGTTCAATCACAATTTGTATTTTTAAATGAATTTCTTTAAAATTCATTGGTTGATTTCGATTCTAGAAGTGTTGGTAATCAAATTGGTGAAGTTTGAGATTGAAATTTGAAGGTTTGATGGATTTTTGAGCCAATCAGTGTGATTTTTCATCGAAGATCTGAAGAACTCGCATAACTCCCAAGAACTCGCATCAAGAACTCGCACACCAAAGGATTTCGCATATTTTGTTATCTAAAAAATTTCAAGTGTAGAATTTGCATATGTGTGATATGTGAATTGTCTAGAATTCGCATATGTGAGTTGTACGAATTGACAGAATTCACATAAGTGTTTATACAAAAAGTTTTAGTGAAAATCTTTCCAAGGCAAAATTCGCATATTGCTTATGTGCGAAAAGTGAAGAACTCACATATCACTTTATACGAATTCCTAGAATTCGCATAAGAGTGAGATACGAATTCCTCAGAATTCGCATAAGGGTATCATACGAATTCATTTGTTTTCGCATAAAAAGTTTTGAAATTTTTTTCTAAGTGTAGAATTCGTGTGAGTCTGTCATGCGAAAAGTTATATGCGAAATCTGAAGGTTTCTTGTATGCGAATTTTAAAGGTTTCTTGTATGCGAATTCTAAAGGTTTCTTGTATGCGAATTCTAAAGATTTCTTGTATGTGAATTGTGTGTTTCACAGTGACGTGCGAATTCCATACTTGGTAAATTTTTGGAAATTTTAATTTCTATAATTTCTAAGTTTTTCTGTATTTCTGATTTCACTTGGACTAACGATCATTTTCAAATTCTTATATTGGAATAACAGTATCATTCAAGATGAGTCTTTCTGAAGATGAAGAAAAAACGATTGCAAAACTCAGAATAGAGATTCAAAATCTTGCTTCATCATCTGGATACTATTCAAAACGGTCAAAGAAATATCATGATGAAAAGAGAATACTAAGGGAGGAAGTCAATGCATTGAAGAAGATTAATAAGGACCTTCTGAAGCAGATCTCTGACTCTCAGAATTTGAAAGATGGTGAAAGCAATGAAGAAAAGGTACATAGTTTGATAATTGAGAACACTGAGTTAAAAAGCAAGATCTCAGACTTACAAGATCAACTTGTCAAGATTCAGCAAACAGAGTGCGCTAATGAAGAGCTGAATAAGAATATTTCTGATCTGGAGCTAAAGATATCCAAAGATAAAGATGATTTTGATAAAGAAAAGAAAGAGTTTGCAAAAAAGTTCTCATATTTTTCAAGGAAGAGTTTTGAAGAGAAGAAAAATGTTAAGCTTAAATGTTCCAAGCTTTCTCAACAGGTGACTGACTTTGAGAAAGTGATCATCTTGGAAAGAGACAAATTTGAAAAAGAGAAGAAGATTGTTGGGAACTGAAGAATTCATCAAGTATGGTTAATACTGCTGGTTCAAAGTTACTACTGCTAGAAGACTTAAAGGTTAATACTGCTGAGTGTTACTACTGCTAGTACTATTAATACTGTTAGTCATAGTTAGTGTTGCTTGAACAAAGTTAGTACTGCTTAGCTAGTTAGTACTGCTAGTAGTTAGTGCTGCTTAGTAGTTAATACTGCTAGAAGAAGTTAATGCTGCTGATCATGGTTGGTGCTGCTAAAGAGATTCGGATGGAAAGAATGACAGCTGGATAATCTGAAGATTATGGAAGCTTATAGATATACATGGAAGATATACTGAAGATACTTTATTTATTGTAATTATCTTTGTATTCAGTATATATATTGTATAGTTTAGAATAATGAAAAAAAACTTTTGTTTTTCATACTTTTAGAGAGAAAATCAACCTCAAGGCATAGATCCTAATTCTAGAGAAGTAGAATTCGTATTGGTGAGCCTGTTCATCAATATTGAGGTTGAGTGAGTAATCTTGTAACTTCAAAGCATTCAATACAAGTTTACAGTTTGTTGATTATATTCTGTTTTGGTTTTCTGTTTCATTAAATATCAAAGTGTTATTCCGCAAACTTCTTTGATATTGTTTCTGAGAATTAATTCTTGTTGAGAATTCGATCCTGACAAGTGGTATCAGAGCAGTACTTTGGTTCCTAACTCTCTCAGAAACAGTTACTCATCATGGAAAATCTTACAGAATCAAGCAGTACTTTGGTTTCTAAGGTTCCAATGCTCAAACCAAGTGAGTTTGACATGTGGAAGATCAGAATCAAACAATATATTCTTCTCACTGACTACTCAATGTGGGATATCATTGAGAATGGTCCTTCTGAAGCTGGAAGGATAGGACCAGATGGGAAAAGACCTCCACCAAAGACAGATGGTGAGAGGAAGATCAGACAGACAGAGATGAAGGCCTTGAGCACTCTGCTCTTGGCCATTCCCAATGAA
Source organism: Arctium minus (assembly GCA_954870635.1). NCBI lineage: Eukaryota > Viridiplantae > Streptophyta > Magnoliopsida > Asterales > Asteraceae > Arctium > Arctium minus. Next base: position 112,624,318 of record OX941084.1, read on the forward strand.
TATCAGCATCAATTTTGCAACTGCACTGATGCTCAGATTCTCTGGAATGCTCTAGAGAAAAGATTTGCTGGAACTAAGAGCATCAAAAGAAATCAAATAGATGTTCTAAAGCAGCAGTATGAGAACTTCACTTCCACAAAGAATGAGTCTATGACTCAAACTTTTGATAGGTTCAATAAACTCATTGGTGAACTGGCTACTGTAGGTGTGAAGATGGAACAAGATGATATCAACAGAAAGTTCCTCAGATCTCTTGGGGATGAATGGACTATGTACACTGTCTCATATAGACAGAGTGACAATCTGGAAGAGAAAGAACTTGATGATCTATACAATGATCTAAGAGTTTTTGAAACTGAGGTAGAAACCAAGAAGAAGCCCTCTGGTTATATTCACAATGCTGCACTTCTTTCAGCATCCACTGATACTACTGCCAACCCTGAAGCAGTTAGTACTGCCAGTGGAGTAAGTTCAGAAAAAGGCACTGAAACTATCTTTGAAGCCTTTTTGTCCAGTCAAAGCAACAATTCTTTGATTAATGATGATCTGGATCAAATTCACCCTGATGATCTGGAGGAGATGGATATTAAATGGCAGATGGCCATGTTATCCATGAGGGTGAAGAAGTTCATTAAAAGAACTGGAAGAAATAACTTCTCTCAAAGAAGAGAAGATGGAGCTGGTTTTGACAAAACCAAGGTGGAATGTTTTAAGTGTCACAAGAAAGGACACTTTGCTAGAGAATGCAGGAGTGTTGTTCCAAACAACAACCACCAACAAGCTCAGAATGGAGGATACAATCTGAACAAGAATCCTGCTCAAGCCCTTGTTTCTCAACAAGGAATGGGATTTAATTGGAGTGATCAAGCAGAGGAAGCCATTCAGAACCAAGCTCTTATGGCAGAAGTGTCTGATCTCCCCACTGAGGTAAGTTCTTATCTTTGCACTAAATCTTGCATTGACACTGTTACAAGATACATGGATCACAATCAAAGTATGTGTGATGACCTCAAAAGATTAGAAAAGGACATAAGAGATTATGTGTTGATAGTAGAGAGATTTGAAGAGCAAATCAAAGGCTTTCAAGCTAATGAACTTCAACACTCTTATGACACAAACTATTGGAAGTGGGAAAAGAATGAGTTAGAAACCAAACTGTCTAAGTCCTTAGAAGAGAATGATAGACTGAAAGAGGAACTGTCAAAAGTTAAGCTTGACATAGACAAGTTTTCTTATGCTTCAAAAGCAATGGACTCTCTTCTAAAGGCTCAGATACATGATAAGATGAAGCCTGGTATTGGATACAACAATACACCCCCTCCTTACAATAACAACTATATTTCTCCTACATCAGATTTGTTAGAAACTAAAGAGAAAAAGGACTTGTCTGAAGAAGCTTTTAAGATAGATCCTTTGGATGAGGTAGTAGTTAAGGATTTGACTGAGAAAGGAGCCAGTGAGAACAGGGATAATAATGTGAGTAAAAAGATACCATTAGAAAACAATATTATCACCAATGAGGGATGTGGGAAAATCTGGGTCAAGTCCAAGGAGATAGAGAAGACTAAAGGAAATGATAACAAGGTCCATTACAAACAAACCACAGTTGTGAATCCTGGATCTTGTAAACAGTGTGATTGCAATAAAGTCAAGAGCCTAAATTCTGGTTTAAAAAGAGGAAATCAAAGAAACTGGAATAATCAATGGGCTCAGAAACAAGGAGTTGATCTGAAAAAAATCAATAGACCAAAACCTTGTTTTATATGTGGCAAGTTGAATCATTTGGCTAAGTATTGTTACTACAACCCAATTAACCAACAGATGAACTTTAAAAGATTTGTGCAAAAACCTGTTGGTTATAGGAAGGCCGGAAAGAAACATGTGATAAAGAAATCTATTGAAAGTAAAGGCACTTTAAAGAAAAAGATTTTAAAAGAAAGTGTCAAAATGTGGGTGCCTAGAAGTACTAACAGTGTTAGTACTGCTAACAATATTAGTACTGCTAACACAGTTACTACTGCTAACAAGGTTAGTACTGCTAAGCATGCAAGTGCTGCCAAGGCAGTTAGTACTTCTAAAACCAGTACTGATTCTAGCAAAAACATTTCCAAGCCTATTATTGTAACAAAGTACTCCAAGAATGAGGAATTAAAGTTCAAAAATCTTGTCAAGAAAGAATGCAAGTATTTTGATGAGAAAGGGGTACCCAAGACCACTTTGGCTTGGGTTCCTAATTCATACTAATTGATTTATCTAATGTGCAGGGCAACCAACAGCTCAAGGAAAAGAGCATTTGGCATGTTGATAGTGGTTGCTCTAGGCATATGACAGGCAACATGTCATGCCTTCAGGATTTCAAGCATATCAATGGAGGACATGTTGCATTTGGATACAATCTTACTGGTGGTAAGATAAGCGGAAAAGGTAATGTCACCAAAGGTAAGATGACATTTGAGGATGTCTACTATGTTGATCAATTAAAGTACAATCTGTTAAGTGTATCACAGGTTTGTGACAAACAACATAGTATATTATTCACTACTTCTGAGTGTATGATTCTTGCTCCAGGGTTCAAGGTAGTTGATGAAAGCATGATACTACTTAGAACTCCAAGAAAGGACAATGTTTACTGTCTTGATTTGGACAATGTTGATAGTGATTCATCTCTAAATTGTCTTGTTTCAAAAGCTTCTGTAGATGAATCCTCTCTATGGCACAGAAGGATGTGTCACATGAATTTCAAGACTATGAACAATCTTGTTAAAAATAACCTTGTAAGAGGTTTACCTTCAAAAGTCTTTTCATGTGATGATCATTGTGTTGCTTGTCTTAAAGGCAAACAACACAAAACTTCTCATAAGACCAAAGAGTTAAATTCTGTTTCTTCTTGTCTCCAATTACTGCATATGGATCTGTTTGGTCCTACAAATGTTATGAGTATAGGCAAGAAATCTTACTGCTTGGTTATTGTTGATGATTACTCCAGATTTACTTGGGTATATTTTCTAAGGACTAAGGATGAAACAAGTGGTCTTATCAAATCCTTTATTCTAAGAATTGAAAACCAAACTAATCAAAGAGTAAAAGTCAGTAGATCAGATAATGGAACTGAGTTTAAAAATCATGATCTAAACACCTTTTGTGAAGAAAAAGGTATTGAGAGGCAATATAGTGCTCCTAGGACTCCTCAACAGAATGGTGTTGCTGAAAGGAGGAATAGAACACTAATAGAGGCTGCTAGATCTCTGTTGGTTGATTCCAAATTGCCAATTACCTTCTGGGCTGAAGCAGTTAATACTGCTTGTTATGTCCAAAACAGAGTTCTAGTGGTCAAGCAAAAGATCAAGACCCCATATGAGCTTTTAAATAAAAGAAAACCTTTTATTGGTTTCTTCAAACCTTTTGGGTGTCCTTGTACAATTCTAAATACCAAATCTCACTTAGGTAAGTTTGATAACAAAGCAGATGATGGATTTCTTGTTGGATATTCATCTCAGAGTAAGGCTTACAGAGTTTTTAACTCTTCTTCTAGAATAATTGAAGAAAGTGACAATGTCAAATGCAATGACAACACACCAAATCCTGTTGGGTCTAGACCTCAGTGGCTATTTGACATTGATTCACTAACTAACTCCTTTGGTTTCAGTAATGAGTATACAGGAACAGGAAGTGGAGAATCAGGGATCACACAAGCTCAAGAAAGTCTATCTAAATCTGTGATTTTTCCCATACCCACAGTAAATTATGTTGAAGACTGTGAAAATGAATCATTTACTGGACCAAGCCAGAGTGAAGAAGACACTAGAGATAAGGAGACTCAAGAAAATAATGAAGTGGCATCTGAAAACACTTCAGTTGAGTTGCATGAATCTAATCTTGAGGCTGGACTGAATGAAGAATCTAGTCATAACACCAGAGTTCAAAAGAATCATCCTCCACAGCTGGTAATAGGAGATATCTCTTCTCCTATGATGACTAGACATCAAAGCAGGCTTCAGGAAATGCAAGATCAACAGCATACAGTGCTTTCTTGTTTTCTATCACAGCTTGAGCCTAAAAAGGCACATGATGCTATGAAAGAATCTAGCTGGATAGAAGCAATGCAAGAGGAACTGCTACAGTTCAAGCTACAAGATGTATGGGATCTGGTAGACCTTCCTAAAGGTCACAGAGCAATTGGCACAAAGTGGATTTTCAGAAACAAGAGAGATGAAAGAGGTATTGTCATAAGGAACAAAGCAAGGCTGGTGGCTCAGGGATATACTCAAGAAGAGGGTATAGATTATGAAGAAGTTTTTGAACCTGTGGCTAGAATAGAAGCAATCAGACTATTCCTAGCCTATGCTTCTTACATGAACTTCAAAGTCTATCAAATTGATGTAAAAAGTGCCTTTCTCTATGGGTCAATTGAAGAAGAAGTATATGTCTGTCAACCACCAGGGTTTGAAAACCCAAGATATCCAGACAGGGTATACAAATTAAAGAAAGCACTTTATGGACTACATCAAGCCCCAAGAGCATGGTATGACACTCTGTCATCCTATCTCTTGGAAAATGACTTTGAAAGAGGAGTCATTGATAAGACTCTATTTATTAAAAGAAAGAAGAAGGATATTTTGCTGGTCCAAATCTATGTTGATGACATTATCTTTGGATCTACAAGAAACAACATGTGCAAGGAGTTTGAGGATTTAATGCATCAAAGGTTCAAAATGAGTTCCATGGGGGAACTTACTTTCTTCCTTGGACTCCAAGTTCAACAAAAGTCAGATGGCATTTTCATATGTCAATCCAAATATGTGCAGGATATTCTAACCAAGTTTGGTTTCTCAGAATCAAAACCTGCCAGCACACCTATGGAAACACACAAGCAGATCACAGCAGATCTTGAGGGGGAGGATATGGATGTGCATCATTATAGATCCATGATTGGCTCTCTCATGTATCTCACAGCATCAAGGCCAGATATAATGTTTCCAGTCTGTGTATGTGCAAGATTCCAAGTTAGGCCAAAGCAATCTCACTTTCAAGCTGTTAAGAGGATATTCAGATATCTCAAAGGGCAACCCAGATTGGGACTTTGGTATCCTCATGACTCACCCTTTGACCTAATAGCATACTCAGACAGTGATCTAGGTGGGGCAAACTTGGACAGAAAATCTACTTCTGGAGGATGTCAGTTTTTGGGTGCTAGACTAGTCTCATGGCAGTGCAAGAAACAAACCACAATATCCACATCTACAACAGAGGCAAAGTACATAGCAGCTGCAAGTTGCTGTTCTCAAGTCTTATGGATTCAGAATCAAATGTTGGATTATGGGGTAACCTTTCTACACACTCCAATCTTTATTGACAACAGCAGTGCTATTAGCATTGTGAATAATCCTGTCAAGCACTCAAAAACAAAGCACATTGAGATCAGGTATCACTTTATAAGAGATTGTAATGAAAAGAAACTTATTCAAGTTGTCAAAGTTCACACTGATAATCAGTTTGCTGATTTATTCACTAAAGCTTTTGATGTGGGTAGATTCACTTTCTTGGTAACAAGTGTGGGAATGATCAACTCTGAATAATCCCCTTCTCAAAAAGTGGTTTTATATCTGTATATTATTCTTGGAGTTACTAATCTTCTGTTTCAGGATATGCATAGCAGTACTCAGTGTTTAGCAGGTTTAAAAGGAGTATTTCAGTTAATACTGCTAGTAGTAAATACTGCTTTCAGTTAATACTGCTTTCAGTGGTTAATACTGCTTTCAGTTAATACTGCTAGTAGTTAATACTGCTTTCAGTTAATACTGCTAGTAGTTAATACTGCTTTCAGTTAATACTGCTAGTAGTTAATACTGCTTTCAGTTAATACTGCTAGTTAGTTAATACTGCTTGCAGTTAATACTGCTAGTTAGTTAATACTGCTAGTAGTTAATACTGCTTTCAGTTAATATTGCTAGTTAGTTAATACTGCTCGTAGTTAATACTGCTAGTTAGTTAATACTGCTAGTAGTTGATACTGCTCTAGGTTAATACTGCTTATGTTCCGAATACTATAAATACTCTTTGCCCGCCTAAAAGTTCATAACGACTCTTTGCATACTGTTCTCTTGCGCTCAAAACCTTTTCTCTCTCAAGTTCGAAGTTTTCAGGCAAGCTTTTCACTAAGATCAATGGCATCCATGACTTTTATCGACGAGCACAACGAGATTGCAATGCTACAAAAGCCAAAGCAAGCTGCAGGATTTCATCAGATTGTGGATTTCCTCAAGTCAAGCCACATTGCTCATGCTCTTATTGTATCCCCTACAATCTATATTGAGCATCAAAGGCAGTTCTGGGCTAATGCAACCATTGTTGTTGAGAATGGTGTGCAGATGATCAAGACAAGAATCTGTGATCAATCACTCACGGTTACTGAAGAGGTTATTCGCATCAGTCTACGTCTAGACGATGCCTCTGGTATAACCTCTATCCCAAATGATGAACTGTTTTCAAATCTTACAAGAATGGGGTATGGAGGCCCATTGGGAGTTTTCAAATTCTCTAAAGCAAAATTTTCACCCCAATGGCGTTTCTTTGTCCATACTCTTATGCACTGTATCTCCAAAAAGACTATTGGATGGAGTGAGTTCAGCAGCACTATTGCTTATGCTTTGGTGTGCTTGGCCACTGCCAGAAAGTATAATTTTTCTAAAATGATTTTCAGTGATCTTGTCTCAAACATGGGAAACAAAAAGAGCTTCTTTATGTATCCCAGGTTTGTTCAAGAAGTCATTACTCATGAATTGACGGATATACCTCAACCTGTTGGGGTATATGTACCTAAACCCCCCAAAGGCAAGGTTTTCTCAAATATGAGAAGATCTGCTGGGGACTCTGAAGGAGTAGACACCCCATTGTTCTCTACAATGATGGTGGTGTCCCAAATCAATGAAGGTATGGCAGCAGGGTCACGGCCCCCATTAGACCAACCCACTGCTAGCCAAGCCCAACCTTTCCTCTCAAAATCAATTCCCCAGTCCCTTCTTGAAAAACCAACTTCTCATATCACCCAAACTTACAAGAGAAAACAGGTAAAGAAGGCTCCTTCCCTTCTTGTACCATTACCCTCTCAGCCTTTAAGCCCTCTAAGGGAGAATTCTCCCCTAGAGAATATCCAAAGGGAAACCACAAGGGTGTCTCCCAACCCAAAGGAGGTGCTCTCTGAGGAGGAGGTAGAGCATATGGGTGATGAGGCTGCCACTACTCCTACTAGTACAGAGGAGGAAAGTTGTAACATCAATAAGACCTCCCCCATGGCAACTTTGAATGAGCAATCATTTGAAGGTCCCTGGTGCCAAGAAACCACAGGGGTGGATAGTGCTTCTGCAAGGCAGAAGACTTCCACTAATAAAAGATCCAATGATCCTTCAAAGGAGGGTAACACTTCTGGAAAGGGTGAGGACAGATATACGTACTATGAATTGATGGAAACAATGGGGAACATCAATCAAGATGTTCTCAAACAAGGCAAAGAAATTGAAGAAATGAAGCTAGTCATTCTGTCACAACAAGAACAGATTGCTAAGCTGAAGAGGATGGTGGTTGGTCTGGTACAAAGGAAGCAGAGAAAGCAATTCCAACTAAGGAGAAGGAAGTCTGAAAATGATGCTCCCAAAAAGGGGGAGATCAACATGGAAGAAGTCACAAGAAAGGAGGAGATTGATAGAGAAAAACTTAATGATGAGGGGGAGCAGGAAGCAGAAACAGTTACTACTGCTGACATTAATAAAGCAGCAGAAACTGTGAAAGAAGTTCTAACAGATCTTGAGATTGCAGAAACCTTACTAAAAGCCAAGAATGATACTCCCAAGGTCACTTCAAAGACCAAAGGAGTAATCATCAAAGAACAAGGTGAAGTGATCAAGAAAGATAATAGCAAGAAGGCAATGAACAAAGACAAAGGAAAAGCAAAAATGGTGGAATCTGATCAACCAATCAAAAAGCAAAGGTTGGTTGAATCAGATGAAGCCCTAGCTAAAAAGATGCAGGAGGATTTTGAAAAAGAAGAAAGAGTTCAGATGGAAAAGGACAGGGAAATGGCAAAAGCTCTAGCTGCTGAACTGAATGAAGCTTATCAACAGAGTATGGCAACTGAAATTGCACAGAAGAAAGCTGCAAGTATGAAGAAATCAGTGGTGAAAACAGTTGCAAAGAAGAGAAAACCCTCAAAGACATTCCTAGGTACCCAAGAGAGGAACAAGATGATTATATTTCTCAAAGGTGCTGTAGGAGTCAAAAAGGAGATGTTCTCCAAAATGTCTTTTGAGAAGATCAAAGAGCTGTATGATTCAGAGATGTTGAAGCTTCAGGGAAATGAAACTGCTAGGGTGGAGATGGAGAAGAGGATAAAAGAAAGTAATGACTTTGATTGTCAAAAGCCATTTCCAGATGAGCAAGAAACACCTCCTAAGAAAGAGTCCACTCTGGGAGAAAGTCTAAGAACTTTAAAGAGAACAAAAATGATGGCAAGGAGAAAGCCAATCAAGAAGCCTAAAGTATCTGAAGAAGAGGATAAGAAGGTTGCTGAAGAAGAAGGGGCACCTGAGTCATCTAAACAGACAGAGCCAACTAACACTGATGATGTAAATTTGTATATGGTAGTGATGGACAAAGTGCCTGAACCAATTTCAGCAGAACCTGTAGGAGTTAAGCCTCCTGAGGTCATTCTCTGGGATACATTGACAGTGGATGGAAAGGAATACATAAGGTTGAAAAGAAAGGATGAAAAGTATGAAGTGTTCAACACATGGGCAAAAATTGTCAGAACATGTTCTAGATCAGATCTTGAAGAGATGTTTGAGATAGGAATGAAGTTGTATGCAGATATTCTAAAGGCTCCAGGAATTTCAATTACAAAACTGGTAATGGAGTATCTGTGTATGATGTTCAAACCTGAAGAAGTAGAGCACTTGATCAAGGATGTCTTCAAATCAATAAACAGTTGGACTCTATATGAAATTAGTGGAGTATATACAGTGACTTTGGATTTAAATCACACTGAATACTTTCTAGTGGATAGAGTGTATAATCATAGCAGATTGAAGCTACATGCCATGCTGAAGAAAAAGTTAAGGTGTGTTCCAGATTCAGAAATGGCTAAATACTTGATTCAAAGAACCATCAATCAGAGTTTGGGATTGGATGCAAACACTGGAATTTAGGCCATGATAGAGTTTTGGGAGCATCTTGAAGATTAATTCTGAAGAACTTGACTTCTCTTCCTAAAAGTCAAGTTAGGGGGAGATTGTTGGGAACTGAAGAATTCATCAAGTATGGTTAATACTGCTGGTTCAAAGTTACTACTGCTAGAAGACTTAAAGGTTAATACTGCTGAGTGTTACTACTGCTAGTACTATTAATACTGCTAGTCATAGTTAGTGCTGCTTGAACAAAGTTAGTACTGCTTAGCTAGTTAGTACTGCTAGTAGTTAGTGCTGCTTAGTAGTTAATACTGCTAGAAGAAGTTAATGCTGTTGATCATGGTTAGTGTTGCTAAAGAGATTCGGATGGAAAGAATGACAGCTGGATAATCTGAAGATTATGGAAGCTTATAGATATACATGGAAGATATACTGAAGATACTTTATTTATTGTAATTATCTTTGTATTCAGTATATATATTGTATAGTTTAGAATAATGAAAAAAAACTTTTGTTTTTCATACTTTTAGAGAGAAAATCAACCTCAAGGCATAGATCCTAATTCTAGAGAAGTAGAATTCGTATTGGTGAGCCTGTTCATCAATATTGAGGTTGAGTGAGTAATCTTGTAACTTCAAAGCATTCAATACAAGTTTACAGTTTGTTGATTATATTCTGTTTTGGTTTTCTGTTTCATTAAATATCAAAGTGTTATTCCGCAAACTTCTTTGATATTGTTTCTGAGAATTAATTCTTGTTGAGAATTCGATCCTGACAAAGATCATTGAACAGAAAAATGTTGGAATCTTCAAAGAAATATCTTGTCAGAGAAAGAGTGATGAGAAAGATTTTGAAGAAGAAAGGAATATATTTGAGACTGAGATTAAGACGCTTACTGACAAGTTATCTGAACTGTCAACATGTGCTTTGAAAGAACAGAACACAAAGTCTGAATTTCAAGAAAGGATTGATCTGCTCGTCAAAGAAAGAGACAGTTTATCTTCAAAGATAAAAGAGATTGAAGAAATTATTTCTAAGGTGGTGGTGACTGAGCAAAAGATTCCAGAGTCATTTATCCACACACCTAGAGACAATTCAGCTGATTCTAAAAAGACAGCCACAAGCTCACATCAAAGAACTGTTTCTTTAAAAAGTTCAGTTAATTCATATGATCAGATTCGTACTACTAACATTTTCTATGATAGAAATGTAGATGGTTCAGATACATTCCGAAGAAGAAGAAGAAGAAAGTATGTAGAAGAAAATATGGTCTGGAAAGTGAAACCAGTTGATGATGAGAAGAAGGATGAGAAGAAAGGTAAGAAATCATGTGTACATGCTCCAAATTCCAAGAAGAACAGTGTGTGGAAAGGTAAACCTGAGTTTGTTTACTCGAGAAATCAATTACTCAGGTTAGCTCATATGCAAAATTACTATTCTTACTGTCGTGCATATGATTTTGTTCATAAAACAAGTGATCATTACTGGTATGGTTCTTACTCAATTACTCCTAATAGAACTGCAACTCACAAACATGGACCCAAATACCAGTGGGTACCAAAGCCAAAAGATGAATTTGTGTTGCAGGCATCTCAAGTTAAGGGGGAGTAAAAGATCCAAGGCTTTTGAATACTACAGTTTAGGACTTATACCTCAATGATAAAGAGTGTGACTTCTAAACACAACAATTTAGGACTCGTACTTCAACGATCAAAATAGATGCTACTTCCGTGCTGATATGAAATTGTACACCGATACTTAAATGAGGAAATCAACCTTCAAGGGGGAGTACATATTTTTACTGAAAATATGCATTCACAAGATAAGATGATCTACATTTCAGAGGGAGTTGTAGATTTCTATCACATGTTTTTCACTGACAAATTTTATGATGCATAATTTCAGGGGGAGTATATGATTTCTGATTACATCTGATCAGAACTCGTATTTCAAAGTTTTATTGCTTTATGTCTTTTACTTTTCAATAAATGTTATCAATAACGCTTTGTACTTTGATAGACTTGTGATTTTTGCAGATTTGAGAGAGAGCTTATATAATCATATCATATATGACTTAGAGCTGACTTAATGAGATTTAAGACTAAGCAAAAGGTTTATTTCTAATCTTAATCTCATACGTGTCTGAAAGAAGGACAACTTTCAGATATGAAAACATGTTCTTAAATGTTCAAACCACTTCTAATTCTTAAAACTATTTCATGAATTTAGAAGTGTGATTTTAAAACGTTTTTCATGTGCTTTAATTGTTATACAAACTGTGTGTTTCCAAAGATAAATACTTGTGTATTTTCTTTTCCATATACTGTCAAGTATTCACACACACCGGTTTAATTTTTTGTTGAACATGTTATCACCATGTCTTAAATTGAACAAATTTTTTCGATGGTGATACACCCCGCTTGATATTCAAAGTTTAAGCGTTGATATCATTTCAAAATGTTTCTTTCAAGTGTGTCTATATTTTGATTCGTATAGACATATTCCAATTTTTGCTGACCTAAGCCTTAATTGCTAAATCATTCTATTTGATCTTTATCATACAATGTCAGATTTTCAAACAAGTTTCTCGTATTCATTTCATTCATTCAATATACTTGTTTTGAAATATCTTCAATGTTTAAAATGCTCAAATCTTCATGATTATATTTATGAGCATATAGACATCTAACATATATTTTTGTGCTTTAACTGCAAAGTTAAACCATTTTGAGCAACATTGTGCTTATAGGATTACATGGGTTCATTGTGTGAGCTTAACATAACTTCTACGGATTCACGTTAACCAGTGTTTCCTACCCAAGAAGTTAATCCTTTAGTGATCGAAGAGTGAGGAGTCAATATATGAGTGTGGGTGTGATGAGGTAAAATGGAATTGAGAGTTTGGTTAGAAGCAAGCTTAATGATTAAAAGAAAGAGGGTGTGAGAACAGAGTAAAAGAATATCAAACTCTGCACCAACTTTTTCTGAGTCGGGCAACCATATTGATGGTGTTTCACAATTCTTTCGTGAACATCATTGAAACAGGCAACTAGCCCATGCCAACTCTTGATACAAAACCCTACCAGCTACTCGTTTTCTTCTCAACAAGAAGATGTTTCAATTTTTTCTGGGGACGCAACACATAATCTATTTGATTTTCATTTGGAAAATCTGGATATTGAAAAAGAAGGAAGTCTGCCCCACCTTCGCACTTCGATCATGCACAATTGAGTCTGTGTTTAACTGTTGTTGTCTCAATGGTTTACACAATTTTGAGTCTAACAAGAGCAATCATATGTGCTTAATTCTTTCAAACACAAACACGAACACACAGAGAATTTGTTTTTCTGTCAAAACGTTCATAGAATAAACTTGTGTTATTCGATGATTAAATGGAAGACTTGGGGGAGTGAACATCAAAAAAAGCTCCTTTCCAATGTGTATTCGTTACACACGGTGACTTTGTGTTATTGACAGGCATTTTTAACTGATTCATTTGTTGATTCAGGTGTTACATTCATAATTTGTCTGAATTTGCAAAGATTTGGATGAATATCTTTTTGGATTGATAGATGGTCAGAGGCTCGTGTGAGAAGATCAGTGGTCAGATCAGACAGATCAATCACATTTCTTGAGAAAGTTTTGATGATTTTAATACTAATATCATCAAAAAGGGGGAGAGGTAATCAAGAAATGAATATAGATGGGAGAAATGATCAAGAAATGATTGTGAAAGAAAGTTGTTAAAGAAGGTTATTGAGAATGTTTGTAAAGGTATGCTAAGATTGTTGAAGATTGTTGAAAGCTGAAACAGAAAGTTCAAAGATTTCAGAATGGTTGTGGAATTTTACTGAAATTTTCTTTGATGACAATTTGCTGAGGCAAACTGAGCTAAAGCGGAAGATAATTTCTTTCTGTTGTCTGAAAGAGGTGTTTAGAACCTTGGGGAGTTTGTTACTATTCTTGAAGACAGACTTTGGGAAGAATACAGAATAGTTTTTTGAAGACAGGTTTTATCAAAGAAAGAAGAGATTTAATCTGATAATATTCTGACAAAGGGGGAGATTGCTCAAATGCTTATTTTTCTGAAGACAATTCTTGTTGAAAGAGTTCTACAAGGAGGAGATTGTAATTTTGTGCTTAAAGGGGGGAGATTGAATTGCAAAATCTTTTTAGAGATGATCTTGAATCCAAAGGGGGAGATTGTTAGAACATATATTTGTTGGATACAAGATCATGAAGACTGAAGACAGAAAGTCAACCAAGTCAAAGCTCAAGTTAACTCTCAAGAAGAAAGTCAAAGTCTATCTTTGTAATAAAGTCAAAGTCAAACTCTATGTATTTTGTATTTTGTCTTTGTAAGTGAGCGTGTTTCCTTTAATAGACATATGACTAGAGTGCTTAGTTAGATTTAGCAAGTTAGAAGATTCATTGTACACGGACAGAGTTTCTAGAGAGAGAAAATATTCTCAAAGAATCTGTATACGAATTGTTCTGTGAATTGGAATTGAAAACAGGTAGTTCAATTGTTTGTGATTGTCATATTGTTAATCATAACATTTGGAATTTGAATCTTGGGACATAATACCCTCTCGTTGCAATATTCCTCCATGACTTTCTTCTTGAAAGCACTCCACGATAATTGAGCAAGGATGGCAGCTTCTAGAGTGGACATAGTGACGCTCCACCATCGATGTGCTAGGCCCCTAAGCATTTGGGAGGCGAATCTTACTTTCTGATCTTCCCCACACTCACTGGAACCAAAAACTTGCTCAATCGCCTGGATCCAGTTCATACACTCAACTGCGTCGTCGGATCCAGAGAACTCGGGCGGTTTACTACAGAGGAAAGTTTTGTAGGAGCAACTCTTTCCGCCCCTAAGGGCTCCGACAACCACGTGTTCCTCCGACCTGATCCTGTTCCCAGTACCGCCCAAACCGGCTACTGCATTCTCGGCAACCACTTCCGGCCTCCGAAGACTAGAATCCCTATCCTCCAACATCTTCAGAAAAGCCTCTTGCTATTTCTCCATGGTCGACATCACCATGTGCATGACACTATCTATCAAATCGGCTTGAGGGTTGGCCTCGCGAATAACTGGATTCGTGGATGCTAACTCCACCCTAGGTGTGTGCTCTACCTGTCCGATAAATATTGGTGGCATGTTGGGAGGAACCACATTCACCGCTCTAGCCACGACATTGGTATTATATGTGTTATCTTCATTCACTCCCTCTTCGACCATCGGTCGACTCCGAGTATTCACCATGAAAGATAAGAGCTGACACACAAGCACGAGCGAGGATAAGAGATATGATTGAAACAATAAGAAGACATACAAATACATTCATCAATCATCATGACATTAGTAGATCAAGCATGCTCACATAGCAATATATTCATAATGGCATTAGCTATTTGCAATTATGAACACATCACACCCAAGAATTCTCGTTACCATGACCATAATTCGTAATTCATGCAGTACCGTCGACTCTAAGACCATCATATCCCAGTATTTCAACCTAATCCTCACCGATCATACTTAATAAATCCAGTTTAAGTCTAGACATCTTGCGTTCATACCTAGTTCACTTAAAGTAAAGCTCTGATACCAACCTGTAACACCCTAAAATTTGGGTCTTAAAAAAATTTAGAAAATTCGCAATAAGATGTTTATAATTGGAGGAGTCTAAACCTGTGACATTTGACTCAAAAATAAACCTTTACAGAAGGCGTCACCCAAATAGGGAAAGAGTATAAGCGTTTACAAAAACGTAAAGTAATAGAAACAAAGACAGACAACCTACTAATCTAAATGCTCTAATTTAGATTACAAATCGGGTGTCGTCCTCGTTTCCGAAAATATTGACAAGTAAGGTGTACGCTCTATATCTCCTCAAAAGCTAAACTTCCCAAAAGATTGGGCCCAACCGGCCAAATCTCCGCTCAAGGCTTTACCACCCCACCGCTAAGAGAACCCGGATTACACACCAAAAATAAACAAGTGTTAGGCTTGGATCCTAGTGAGATAGTTTCGCAATTATAAATGATATAAATGATATATATCAATAATAGAAAAAAGGTTCACTTAGAATGAGGCAAATGATTAACTTCCATACTTGTTTTCCTCCTATAAAGCAGGGAAGACCCACCCACCATAGGTTGTAACGGAACACAAAGTAGGCCACAACGCGTATGGTGCCCATATTTGAGTATAGTTGCTTACCGGCATCAACTCTATCCAAGTCTTTAGCCGTTAGAACATCAACTCTATCCAAGTCTTTAGTTTAGCGTAAACTTAGGTTCAACTCTATCCAAGTCTTTACCCCAAAATATCCAAGTTTAACCCTATCCAGATCTTTACCTTGGATTTCCACCATTTCATTAAATTTAAAGATGTGACGCTTATATTATAGTGTTCTTGGCAACCAAAGTCCAACATAATCATAACATCATTTACTATACCATCATAGACGATTTCAATCATTAGGTCACCAACATGTCCACATAAATCACATTTTTCCCAAAGTGAGTAAGTCATAATTCTATAGCATCTTAGTTTACCAATATCTGAAATATATAGATACATCGTCACTCCAATTTAGTTCATAATACACATTTCGATTCTCCCATTTCATAACATAGTTAGAAAGTTATATGTGGTCAAATATGTACATCTTTCATACCAATAAAACTCATCATGTTCACACAATGTCAAAACCCTAGGTTTTGACCCAATAGTTCAAAAATGCAAAATAGAGAATGATTATAGCATTTTAAGGAAATGTAAGGAAAAAGGGTTTCATAGTGCTTAAGAACATGAAATATGAAAGAAGGACTCACAAAAATGGGTTTTGATGAAAACCCAAAACTCTAAAATATCCTTTCTTGAAGGAATGAGACAATGGAGAAGTTGGAGGTGACAACCCTAGCTTTAAATCTTGGTGGAGATGTCAACAACTTGAAATAAATGAGTGAAATGATGCTTTGGAAACCTTAGAAATCGGCTCTTAATGAGTACGGAGTTTTGAGAGAGAAATAAATGTGATAGGTGAGAAGTAAATGAGAAAAAGAGCCCAAATCCGAGTTTTAACCCGTCAGACCTTCGCGGCGAGAGTGACTAGCGATTATGCCCATGGCATAATCGCCGTGGCATAATCGCCCGCTAACACGAGCTCTTGGTACCACGTCCGCGACAGTGCCTCCGCGATAGTGACCCGGGCACAATCGTCGGGCACTATCACTCTGATTGTACCGTAGGTCATGGAGGGTTTGCGACTACGACACCGCGAGAATGCCAAGGGCATTCTCGCCGAGGGGCCTGTTCGCTCGATTTTCTTCCAATTTCGACCCGGTTCAACTCTAACGGGTCAAACACAATCTTAAAAGTACAACAAACATGGAAGAGGGAGCGAAATAAATGAGTTATCTGATAAACAACCAGCCTTTAACAAATTGAACCATTAAGTTAATAAGAAGGGTCGAAATAGAATACTTACGAATTCGGGGTGTTACAATGTAAAATTAAGCTTAAATTATACAACTAAAAAGTGAAAATGACTTGATACAAATAACATAAAATAATTGAATCTTATAAATAAATTAAAATAGAAGTTTCTTAGAGAACTTCCTAAATATAAAAAAGTATTCACAAAAACTCAAAAACTTAAAACACCAAGTTTATCCCTATTCATATTAATCCAAATGTTTTATCAATTTCAAAATTCATGTTTATCAAGCAAAATAGTCCTCCTACCTAATCTACGTCGTTATAGGTACAACAACGATTCATATACAAAAACATAAATCAAGTGTCAATCTTCTGATGGCATACGTGTATAAGTTACTCGTTTCTATTATATTGAATTGCATGTAGTCTTAGTGTTTAGGAAGATGTTTGGTTTCTTTGCACAACTTCTTTTTGCCACACTACCTTCACATCTCTAGAAGAGTTCCAATATGAGAGGTTTTTTTTTTTTTTGTAATTGTGGGTTTCCGGGCCAGCTTATGAGAGGTTATTGCGAAGACTTTAGGAGGAAGTTTGGCTTCCTTAGACGGAAGTTTATTAAAATCCTAAGTAAATATTAGGAACAAATACCTACCTTGCAGGGAGATTCGAAATTGGCGTGTTAGTCAACTTTATCTTTCAGTCTTAATTGGAAAACAGGAAGTGGTTGATAACTAGGGACAACCTTATATATGTGAGGGATTTACATTGAACCACATAAGCATTTCATGTGTTCCCTATTAAAGTTGTTTGTGTTGATAGTTAGTGTTACAACGTTCTTGCAACATAATACATACATCTAGGAACAACATATAAACATTGTTGCAACATCATTACGTAACATATCTCAAGGCCATCGATGAGATACACTTTGTTAAGATTGAGGCAAGCAAATGTTCTAAAAAATATTGAAGTCAAATGGGTCGATGATCACGTATCAGATACTAAACTAATAAAAATCTGTTGATTCCCAATTACCAAGTTCTTTCAATTCTGTAACATCCCCTGTCCCGCGTGGTTAAGAACGGGGTGATGTCACAGTTCAGGGGACATCGAAACAAAAATAAATCCACTGAGTAGACTTATAAAATTCAGAGCACGACTAAACCACATAAACACGAAATTACAAACCATCATATGAAGACAACTATAACTAAGTTTTATAGATATATTTACATGGACATAAAAACAAAAGAACCAAAAAGCAGATTATCCGAAGATCTTCAAAAGGAAGCCCAAAATAGTTGTCTTCTTTTTTTTATATTCTCGTCCCCTGTCTATCATCTAAGTACCTGCCGTGCCAACAAAACACACACGGCTGAGCAACTTTGCCCAGTGAACGGATTAATTAAAATAAAAGAAACGATAATCTAACGAGTGGAAGCGGAAATGAAATAAATAACATTGATATTAGTATATATCAAACAAATGTTAAATAAATTTAGACCACCAAGGCCTATCTGATTCATCATTTAAAATATATTAGAAGAATGTAATTATAAAAGAGTAAGAACCGTAAAATCAATCAAACATAACAAAGATGTAACAAGGGTCACAAAGACCGGTGTGTATCACGAAGATACGTCATTCTCACGGGTTGATCAAACCACGTAAGTCCCATGGGGTAGCAGTGTGGGCACACTCACCATCTAACCCCTGCCGTGAATAATTCACGACCCGACTCGTGCAACTAGGATCGATCCATTCGCCCTCGATAGCCGTTACTTGGCCAGACCCCATACGTGTCCATTCTAAGTAAGGACGCCACGATTGTATAGCCACCGTGGAAGCATACCGACCTTGGTGCCCCCAATGGTCAAGTATTCTATAAATCAAAAACGAAAAATCATAGGTCTACAACACATGCGACCTCATGGAAACAAGTTTCAAAAATTCAATAACGTTGAAGGTTTTAATTCAATTGTTAAACAATGATTCATGATTCGAAGTAAAGTAGTATCATATAATCATAAATCAATTAATCTTTGACAAAATAATAAAGTTATATAATAACTCAAAATCAACGATTTCCAAAAGTTCAATATGGAAAGTTACCATTTCACTTATGTGATAGGTAATGCATGGTGTACCATATTCAAGGAGTAGACACATATATACAAATACGTGTCCAAGTATCAAACAAAGAAAGAAACCCGTACCTTTGAATATAAGGGTCTCGAGAAAGGTTTATCCACGCGATTGATCAAGTTCCGACAAATTAAAGGCCTATATGATATACAATACGTTTAGTAATTAATACCCATGATAATACAAGTCTAACACCATTTTTAATCCTCTAAATAACTTAAATTTAAGTTCTAATAAATCCTAGTAGTTTATAAGACAAAACTAGGGGTTAACATGGATGTGAAATTAACCAATCACTCCGAACAAGTCTGCACATGACAGCACTGTTACACCTCAGCTTTTTGACTTAATTACCTTACTTAGAGACCAAACTAGTTGATCATGTCAAAAACAAAGTTGTACCTACATCACTTATGATTCACCACGGTTTGGATTCACCCTGATTGGAGCAACGACCAATTAGATATGAAGTATATAAAAACAGTGTGCAGATCCCGTTTTTCACAGGACCAACTTTGGAAAATCACTGTTTTCGAGTCACTTAAATTCTGAACCAGACTTTGGTGTAAACTACAAAGTTGTACTAGAAACATTGGTGTTTCCAACGACGTATTACACACCTCAATTGGACCTACGGTTGATTTTATACGAATTTTACAATATCTGGACAGAAAGCTAATACTCAGCAGAAATTGAAATGTTATTTAAGACATTTCAACAAACACCTTGTGGGCATTACTTCAAGGAGCTCATAACCATTTCAATGGTTCCTTCCTTTACCCATTTTTTTATACCGAAAACTAACCAATATCCCAAATTAATAATTCTAACACAAAATCATAATCAATACCTAAACAAGAAAACAAGCAAAAACAACAATTTCATCATCAACTATGAACTTCTAACATACCTTGTTTGGGTTGATAACATAAACTTCAAATCCCTAAGTAAAATCAACCATTTCTTCAATTTCTTGAACCTATCCACATTTCACCACCAGAACATGAACATAAACCCTAAATAACATAAAATTCTTAAGATTAGAGTATAAAAACATACTTACTTAAAGATTATTCAACTTCTCCCATGAAATTTAAGCTCGATTTCAAGAATTGAAGAGATGGAAGTCGATGATAGTGAAGAACCGATTGTAGGAGTCTGATTAGAGAAAAATGAATAAAGAGGGTTTTTAATTCCTACATATATTTTTCAAACTTACAAAACTAACCCCTCAAGTTCCATTTATTTCAACTCTAACCCTTTTAGATGATTCCTTCAAATTCTAAGTCCTAAGCCATATTTGTTTCTACATGTTTACCCACCATTGTACGATATTCATGACAAAAATAATCCGATACCATACTAGAAGCAACATGTACAAGCTTCTATTGCTTGAATAAGGATTTGAATATTTGAAGCTTTATACAAAACCGGTAATTTGAGGGATCCGGGTATTACATTTCTCCCCCTCTAAAAAGAAGGTTTCGTCCCCGAAACCGAATTAGGGATATATATATTTCATACCTTAAAATAGATGTGGATATTGCTTCCTTATCGAGTCTTCTGTTTCCCACGTCGCTTCCCGATCTGTATTATTTTTCCACAATACTTTCATAAAAGGGACGGTTCTGCGCCACAATCGTCTCTCTTCTCGATCTATGATCGCTTCTGGCTCTTCAACATAAGAGAGATCTGGCTCAATTCATTCTAGAGGATAGTCAATCACATGCAAAGGATGGTAACGATATCCACGGAGCGACAATACATGGAAAACATCATGAATGTGTGAAAGTTGCGGAGGTAATACCAAACGATACGCCACCTCGCCAACTCTTTCTAATATCTCAAAAGGTCCAATATATCGAGGACTCAGTTTACCCTTGAATCCGAACCTTCGAACACCTCGTAAAGGAGAAATTTTCACAAAAACATGCTCACCGGGCTGAAATTCTATTGACCGTCTATGCTTATCCGCATAACTCTTTTGTCGTGGATTTGAGCTTCTTTCATTTTCTACCTAGCGACTTCAACTTTTTCCGTGGTTATTCGAACAAGATCAGGGCCTTCGATAGCTTTATCGCCTACTTCATTCCAACACAAAGGAGTTCGACATTTGCGCCCGTAAAGAGCCTCAAACGGAGCCATACCGATACTGGATTGGAAACTATTGTTGTAGGAAAATTGAATTAAACAAAGATACTCATCCCAGCTACCAGACCACTCAAGGACACAAGCTCGAAGAATATCTTCAAGAGTTTGGATTGTTCGTTCAGTTTGAGGATGATAAGACGAACTCATGGTCAACTTTGTACCCTAGGCCTGGTGGAGACTCTTCCTGAACCTAGAGGTAAATCTGGGATCTCTATCAGAAGTAATTGAAACTGGAGTGCCATGTAATTAAACAATCTCTCTTTCAAACAATTCAACTAACTTGTCAACTGAAAAGGTCTCTCGTATAGCCAGAAAATGTGTCGACTTCGTTAATCTGTCAACAATCACCCAGATAGCATTATGCTTACGTACAGTTGTAATCCTGTCACAAAGTCCATTGAGATGTGCTCCCATTTCCATACTGGATTTTCACTTTCTAGCAAGTCAAACATTTAGCAACATACTCAGCTATATCACGTTTCATATCGTTCCACCAAAAGTATTACTTTAAGTCACGATACATCTTGGTAGATCCCGGATGAATTGAGAATAATGAGTTATGTGCTTCATTTAGCACAGCTTCCTTGACATCAGGATCGTCAGGTACGCAGATTCGGTTTCGATACCAGATGGTACCCATGTCGTCTACCTGAAAATCTGATTTTGGATCATCTTTTGATTTCTCAAGGATAGCCCAAATCTCACAATCATGTTGTTGTGCTTCTTTGATTCTTGAAATCAATGTCGATTCAATCTTCAAACTGGCTACAGATCCGACCCCAGTACGAGATACTAACTCAATACCCAATTTTTCCAATTCGAATACTAATTGAGGTTGAGCAATCAAACTCGATATAGTACCAGAATGTTTGCGACTCAAGGCATCAGCAACCACGTTAGCTTTACTAGGATGGTATTAAATACGAACGTCGTAATCTTTTAGAAGTTCGAGCCATCGTCGCTGACGCATATTCAACTCTTTTTAGGTAAAGATGTATTTTAGACTATTATGATCAGTAAATATATCACAGGTCTCACCGTACAAATAATGACGCCATATTTTTAAGGCAAAAATAACCGCAGCCAGCTCTAAATCGTGAGTCGGATAGTTCACCTCATAAGGTTTGACCTGACGCGAGGCATATGCAATAACTCTACCGTTCTACATCAAAACACATCCGAGTCCATTTTGAGATGCGTCACTATAAATTTGAAAACCACCTGATCCTGACGGCAATACCAAAACTGGAGCTGAAATCAACCTCTGTTTTAGTTCTGCAAAACTCTGGTCTTGTTCTGGACCCCAATCAAATTTAACTCCCTTTCGAAGGAGTTTTGTCAACGGCAATGCAATTCTAGAGAAATTTTCAACAAATCGCCTGTAATATCCAGCAAGTCCCAAGAAACTACGAACTTCGGAAATATTAGTTGGCCTTGGCCATTTAGCAAAAGCTTCAACTTTAGCAGGACCGACTTTAATACCTTCCACCGATATAATGTGGTCCAGAAAACTAACTTGTTCTAACCAGAATTCACACTTCGAAAATTTAGCGTAAAGTTTCTTTTCTCGAAGTGTTTCCAGTGCCTTTCGAAGATGAGTTTCGTGATCTTCTATCGTTTTAGAATAAATCAAAATATCATCAATGAAAACGATCACGAACTCGTCGAGATAATTTTTAAAGACACGGTTCATGAGATCCATAAAGACTGCAGGAGCATTAGTCAGTCCGAACGGCATAACTACAAATTCATAATGACCGTAACGCGTTCGGAATGCAGTCCATGGAATATCTTGCTCTCTTACTCGAAGCTGGTGATATCCAGATCTCAGATCGATCTTGGAAAAGTATGTGGCCCCTTGAAGTTGATCAAACAAATCGTCTATACGGGGCAAGGGATATTTATTCCGTACTGTTACTCGATTAAGTTCACGATAATCAATACATAATCCCATCGAGCCGTCCTTTTTCTTAACGAATAGGACCGATGCTCCCCAAGGTGAAACACTGGGTCGGATATATCCCTTATCCAACAATTCCTGAACTTGATCCATTAGTTCCTTCATTTCAGTTGGAGCCATTCGGTAAGGAGCTTTTGAAATAGGACAAGCTCCCAAGACAAGTTCTATAGTAAATTCAACTTCTCTTTCCGGCGGAACTCCGGGAAGTTCATCAGGGAATACATCAAGGAACTCATTAACAACAGGGATATTTAACTTTATAACAGGTAGTAATTACGTAAATAATCTAGGACTACCCGTTCCTAAACCTACCCAATCGTCACAATCACAACTTAAATAACTACAAGATCATAAACCTATAGCTCTGATACCATATCTGTAACATCCCATGTGCCGCATGGTTAAGAACGGGGTGATGTCACAGTTCAGGGGACATCGAAACAAAAATAAATCCACTGAGTAGACTTATAAAATTCAGAGCACGACTTAACCACATAAACACGAAATTACAAGCCATCATATGAAGACAACTATAACTAAGTTTTATAGATATATTTACATGGACATAAAAACAAAAGAACCAAAAAGCAGATTATCCGAAGATCTTCAAAAGGAAGCCCAAAATAGTTGTCTTCTTTTCTTTATATTCCCGTCCCCTATCTATCATCTAAGTACCTGTCGTGCCAACAAAACACACACGGTTGAGCAACTTTGCCCAGTGAACGGATTAATAAAAATAAAAGAAACGATAATCTAACGAGTGGAAGAGAAAATGAAATAAAGAACATTGATATTAGTAGATATCAAACAAATGTTAAATAAATTTAGACCACAAAGGCCTATCTGATTCATCATTTAAAATATATAAAAAGAATGTAATTATAAAAGAGTAAGAACCGTAAAACCAATCAAACATCACAAAGATGTAACAAGGGTCACAAAGACCGGTGTGTATCACGAAGATACGTCATTCTCACGGGTTGATCAAACCATGTAAGTCCCATGGGGTAGCAGTGTGGGCACACTCACCATCTAACCCCTGCCGTGAATAATTCACGACCCGACTCGTGCAACTAGGATCGATCCATTCGCCCTCGATAGTCGTTACTTGGCCAAACCCCATACGTGTCCATTCTAAGTAAGGACGCCACGATTGTATAGCCACCGTGGAAGCATCCCAACCTTGGTGCCCCCAATGGTCAAGTATTCTATAAATCGAATACGAAAAATCATAGGTCTACAACACATGCGACCTCATGGAAACAAGTTTCAAAAATTCAATAACGTTGAAGGTTTTAATTCAATTGTTAACCAATGATTCATGATTCGAAGTAAAGTAGTATCATATAATCATAAATCAATTAATCTTTGACAAAATAATAAAGTTATATAATAACTCAAAATCAACGATTTCCAAAAGTTCAATATGGAAAGTTACCATTTCACTTATGTGATAGGTAATGCATGGTGTACCATATTCAAGGAGTAGACACGTATATACAAATACGTGTCCACGTATCAAACAAAGAAAGAAACCCTTACCTTTGAATATAAGGGTCTCGAGAAAGGTTTATCCACGCGATTGATCAAGTTCCGACAAATTGAAGGCCTATATGATATACAATACGTTTAGAATTTAATACCCATGATAATACAAGTCTAACACCCTTTTTAATCCTCTAAATAACTTAAATTTAAGTTCTAATAAATCCTAGTAGTTTATAAGACAAAACTAGGGGTTAACATGGATGTGAACAAGTCTGCACATGACAGCACTGTTACACCTCAGTTTTTGACTTAATTACCTTACTTAGAGACCAAACTAGTTGATCATGTCAAAAACAAAGTTGTACCTACATCTCTTATGATTCACCACGGTTTGGATTCACCCTGATTGGAGCAACGACCAATTAGATATGAAGTATATAAAAACAGTGTGCAGATCCCGTTTTTCACAGGACCAACTTTGGAAAATCACTGTTTTCGTGTCACTTAAATTCTGAACCAGACTTTGGTGTAAACTACAAAGTTGTACTAGAAACATTGGGGTTTCCAACGACGTATTACACACCTCAATTGGACCTACGGTTGATTTTATACGAATTTTACAATATCTGGACAGAAAGCTAATACTCAGCAGAAATTGAAATGTTATTTAAGTCATTTCTACAAACACCTTGTGGGTATTACTTCAAGGAGCTCATAACCATTTCAATGGTTCCTTCCTTTACCCATTTTTTTATACCAAAAACTAACCAATATCCCAAATTAATAATTCTAACACAAAATCATAATAAATACCTAAACAAGAAAAAAGAAAACAAGCAAAAACAACAATTTCATCATCAACTATGAACTTCTAACATACCTTGTTTGGGTTGATAACAAAAACTTCAAATCCCTAAGTAAAATCAACCATTTCTTCAATTTCTTGAACCTATCCACATTTCACCACCAGAACATGAACATAAACCCTAAATAACATAAAATTCTTAATATTAGAGTATAAAAACATACTTACTTAAAGATTATTCAACTTCTCCCATGAAATTTAAGCTCGATTTCAAGAATTGAAGAGATGGAAGTCGATGATGGTGAAGAACCGATTGTAAGAGTCTGATTAGAGAAAAATGAATAAAGAGGGTTTTTAATTCCTACATATATTTTTCAAACTTACAAAACCAACCCCTCAAGTTCCATTTATTTCAATTCTAACCCTTTTAGATGATTCCTTCACATTCTAAGTCCTAAGCCATATTTGTTTCAACATGTTTACCTGCCATTGTACGATATTCATGACAAAAATAATCCGATACCATACTAGAAGCAACATGTACAAGCTTCTATTGCTTGAATAAGGATTTGAATATTTGAAGCTTTATACAAAACCGACAATTTGAGGGATCCGGGTATTACAAATTCAAATAATAAGATGAACACAGATCTCAATCAAATTACCTGTTTCAATTCAATCACAGATTTTGTACAATGAACTCTCTGTTACTTTCTCTCTCTACAACTCAACGACTGCTCTAACCACTAAACCTCTAGCCATCAATCTATTAAAGACAAAACAAAACACACGCACTTTTACAAAATACAAAACACAAACACTTTGACTTTGACATTTATTACAAGGGACTTTGACTTTCACTTTGAGAGTTAACTTTTGAGGTTTGACTTGGCTTGACTTTGACCTTCAGTCTTCATGATCTTGTATCCAACAAATATATTCTCTAAAAATCTCCCCCTTTGGATTCAAGATCATTTCTAAAAGATTTTGCAAATCAGTTTCCCTCTTTATGCTCAATTTGTGTAATCTCTCCCTTTCTGTTGAACACAAACTATCTCCTCTTTGTAGCACAATAATTACAATTTCTCCCTTTGCTTAGCAATCTTCAAACATTCTGTCTTCAAAAACTTTTGTAATCTCCCCAAAGTCTTCAAAAATAGTAACAATCTCCTCCAAGGTTGTAAAACCTCTTTCAGACACAAGAAAGAAATTATCTTCGGGTTCAGCTCGGTTTGCTTCAGCAAAATGTCTTCAAAAAAAATTTCAGTAAAATCGGCTCATGTTCTGAAATCTTTGAATTATCTCTTTCAGCTTTGAACAATCTTCAACAAAATCAACTATCTTGACACAAAATTCTTCTTTCAGCTCCAACTTTACTTTAACAAACCAACAATTCTTGATCACTTTTTCAAACATTTTCTTAATTATGTCTCCCATCTATAACATTTCTTGAACTCTTCTCCCCCTTTTTGATGATTAGAGCATGAGATCATCAAAACTTTCACAAGAAATGTCACTGAAATTTTGACCAATGATCTTTTCCACAAGAGCCTCTGACCATCTATCGATCCAAAAAGATATTCATCCGAATCTTTGCAAATTCAGACAAAATATGAGTGTAACACCTGAATCAACAAATGAATCAGTTAAAGGGCTTGTCAGTAACATGAAGTCACTGTGTAACAAATACACATTGGAAAGGACATTTTGAGATGTTCACTCCCCCAGGTCTTCCATTCAATCATCGAATAACACAAGTTTATTCTATGAACGTTTTGACATAAAAACAAATTATCTGTGTGTACGTGCTTGTGTTTGAAAGAATTAAACACAGATGATTGCTTTTGATAAGGCTCAAAACTATGTAAACCATTGAGACAACAATAGTTAAACACAAACTCGATTGTACATGATCGAAGTGCGAAGGTGGGGCAAACTTCCTGCTTTTTCAATATCCAGATTTTCCAAATGAAAACCAGATAGATTATGTGTTGTGTCCCCTTGAAATATTGAAACATTTTCTTGTTGAGAAGAAAATGAGTAGTTAGTAGGGTTTTTATCAAGAGTTGGCATGGGCTAGTTGCCTGTTTCAATGATGTTCACGAAGAATTGTGAAACACCAGCAATGTGGTTGCCTAGCTCAGAAAAAGTTGGTGCAGATTTTGATATTATTTTACTCTGTTCTCTCACCCTCTTTCTTTTTATCATTAAGCTCACTTCTAACCAAACTCTCATTTGCATTTTACCTCATCGCACAACCCACACTCAGTTATTTTAACTCCTCACACATTCGATCACTCAAGGATTAACTTCTTGGGTAGGAAACACTGGTTAATGTGAATCCATAGAAGTTTCAGTTAAGTCCTTACACAATGAACCCATGTAATCCTATAAGTATATGTTGCTCAACATCGTTTAACTTTGCAGTTAAAGCACAAAAATATATACAAGTCAAATGTCTGCATGCTCAACGAGATAATCAGGAAGATTTGAGCATTTTAAACATTGAAGATTTTTCAAAACAAGTATATTGAATGAATAAAATGAATATAAGGAACTTATTTGAAAATCTGACATTGTATGAAAAAGATCAAATTCGAAATGATTTATCGATTAAGGCTTAGGTCAGCAAAAAAATTGGATATTGTCTATACGAATCAAAATACAGACAAGTCTTGAAAGAACGTTTCGAAATGAAATCAACGCTCAAAATTCATTGAATTTCAATCGGGGTGTATCACCATCGAAAAATTTTGTTCAATTTGAGACATGGTGATAACATACTGAACAAAAATTTAAACCGGTGTGTGTGAATACTTGAAAGTATATGGAAAAGACAATACGCAAGTTTTAATCTTTGGAAACACACGGTTTATGAATCATTGAAGCTCATAAAAAACGAAAACATTTAAAATCACACTTCTATATTCATGAAATCTTTTTAAAAATAAGAAGTGGTTTGAACATTTAAGAACAAGTGTTAGGACTGAAAGTCCTATGTCTTGAAAGTGGAATAAAGTATTTATAAGGGTTCGAAATGTAATTCTTTAATAGTTAATTAGTTAGATGGGCCCAAGCCCATAAGCCCATTAGGCCTGTAAGCCTAAGTATATAAAGGCATTCATATTTCAATTTATCAGAAAAAGTCTCATTATTTACAAACAACTAGTTTATAGGTTTACTTTCTCTGATCATAAATTCTTTCTGTAAACCTGTAACCCTTTGATTCAATATCAATCATATGACTAGTTGTTGTGATTCATATTCTGTTCATCTTTGATATAACTTGCTGCTGATTGCACTGTACTGGGATCTACAATTGGTATCAGAGCAAAGAGACAAAAGGTTTGATCCAGAAAAAGGTTTGTCTAAAAACCCTATTCGATTATCTGCTTATCAGAGCAGGATCGAATAATTTATTATTCAATACGATCAAAAGGGCAAAGAGACTGAAGGTTTGATCCAGAAAAGGTTTGATCGTAATCTTATCTGTTAATTTTATCGATCGGTTATCTGTTGAATTTGTTGCTAGTCGATTGAATTTCTGGGTTGATTGTTTATCGAGTTCATCGATCTGTTCTTCGTAATTATCGGTCTTTATCTGATTTTATCGGGCTTATCTGTTTATCGGTGTTTGTGTTTATCGGTCTATCTCTTATTTTGTTTTAATCTGTTATTAGACCGATAGGTCATTTGATCGATAGATAACCTTCGACCGGGACTTTGTCACTACCGGTCTTTGACTCGACCGGATCTTTGACTCTACCGGTCTTTGATTCGACCGGGTCTTTGCCAATACCGGTCCTTTATTCGACCGACACATTACTTCGATCGGTACCCTGATTACCGGTCTTTGTCCTTTGACCGATATTTTGTCTCTTCCGGTCCTTTGGTTCGACCGGATTTGTTTTGACCGGTAATAAGATTAGACCGGTACATTGTTGATACCGGTCCTTTTGGTTCGACCGATACGTTGTCAATACCGGTCCTTTGTTTGACCGGTACTCTGTCAATACGGGTCCTTTGTTTGACCGGTACTCTGTCAATACCGGTCCTTTGTTTGACCGATACATTGCCTTTACCGGTAGATTGCTTTGACCGATACCCTTGCTCGACCGGGTTGATTTAAAAAAAAAAGAGTACAAAAGGATCAAATTTTTTGTCTCACGATTATTTTGCAGTGCAGTTCTCTTAGCCCCCGTATTTCAAGGTTTCAGTAGTTTGTCATTAGTGACCCTAAACTTTCAAGTTTCGTACTTTGTCATTTTTGGTCCCTGCACTTTCAAATTTCATCTATTGTCAAGTTTTTCAAAAGCTTGAATTAGATAAGTCGAAATGGTATATTTGTCTAAAGTTCAAGGCCTCAAATTGGAGAACACAAATCTCCAATCATCTTTAACTTTTTACGTAAAGAGGGCAAACCAATATGCTGATGAGAACAACACACTGAAAGAGGAAGTTAGTACATTAAAGACAATTAATGAAGATCTTCTGACAAAGACTTATGGGCTGAATGATGAGAAAATACTGAGACTGGAATCTGAGAACTTTGAGCTAAAAAGAAAAATCTCTGATTTGGAGCAAAAGATTGCAAAAGACAAATCCGATTTTGAGAATAAAGAGAAATCTTTTGCAAATAAGTTCTCAGATTTTTCCAGAAAATGTGCTGATGAGAAGAAAGAAGTTGAGCTGAAATGCATAAAACTTTCTCAGCAAGTTTCTGATTTTCAGAAAGTAATCATTCTTGAAAGAGAAAAGTTTGCAAAAGAAAAGAAGGCCATTGAACAGAAGAATGTTGGATTCTTCAAGGAAATATCCGGCCAAAGAAATGATGTTGAGCAGGGATTTGAAGAAGAACGAAGCATCTTTGAGACTGAGATTAAAAAGCTTACTGCCAAGTTATCTGAACTATCTGCAAATGCACTAAAAGAGAAGAAAACGAAGTATGAGTTCACGAAGAAGATTGACCTGCTTGTTCAAGAAAGAGACAACTTCGCTTCAACGATTAAAGTGCTTGAAAAGTCTATATCAAGCTCAAATCAGAAACCTGTCTCTTCACAAAGGTCAGTTAAATCTTTTGATCATATTCGTAAGACTAACCTTTTCTATGATAGAAATATAGATGGTTCAGGTACACGTCCTAGAAGAAGGAGATACAAAGATGAGGAACTGGTCTGGAAAAAGAAACCAGTTGAAGATGAGCTGAAAGAAAGAGAATCATGTGTACATGCGTCTAATGCCAAGAATAACAAAGCGAGTAAAGGTAAACCTGATCATATCTACTCAAGAGATCAATTACTCAGGTTGTCAGGTAAGAAATACCATTGTTCTTATTGTCGTACACATGATCACATTCACAAAACCAGTGATCATTTCTGGTATGGTTCTTATTCTATATCCCCCACAAGAACTGCAACTAACATTCATGGACCCAAATTCCAGTGGGTACCAAAGCCGAAAACTGATTCTTTGTTGCAGGCACCTACTGTCAAGGGGGAGTAGAAGAACAATGGCTTCTAAGTAAATCAGCTTAGAACCCAGACTTCAACGAAGTTTGGCTTCTGATCACATGACAGATCAGGACCCGTTCTTCAACGTTCAGACCTGGATATTTTGCAACTATCCAGGGGGAGCTTAAAAGACCTAAATCATTATATCATGATTTGAGGGGGAGCTTAAAAGGTAAATATCTTCTAATCCTAGATCTCTGATTGTTTGAAAGAAGAACAACTTTCGAACATGAAAAACGTTTTCTGAAATGTTCAAACCACTTCTGGTTCTCAAAAGTTTTTATGAATTAAGAAGTGTGATTTTAAAATGTTTTTCATTTTTTTTTAGCTTTAATGTTTAACTGACTGTGTGTTTCTAAAGATCAATACTTGCGTATTATCTTGTCTTTATACTGTAACGTATTCACACACACAGGTTCAGTACTTCATTTGTACTTGTTATTACCATGTCTCATAACGAAACAATTTTTCGATGGTAATACCCCCGTTTGAAATTCAATGTTGTTGAGTATCAATCATAATTTCTAATCTTGTGCTTTCATTGCTACATTGTTTATATTTGTTCATATAAACAAAATATCCAATTCTTTGATACCCTAACCAGTTTAGTTGATCTGATTGATACATTGTCGGATTTTCAAAGATCAATTGCTCAAATCTCCTGAGCATACTTTTTGACAGTGGTATCTTATTTGAGCCTAAATGTTCAAGTTAAACTGTTGAGTAACTATTCCTTTTAGGACTTACATGGGATTTGAGTGAGAACTTAAACAGAACTTCCATGGATTCACGTTAACCAGTGTTTCCTACCCCGGAAGTTATCCTCGAGTGATTGAGGGGTAAGGGGTCTTAAAGAGTGGGGGAGATAACTCATCGGATTGAGTTTTTCTCATTGTGCTGAGCGGAAAAATAAAAAAGAGAGTTTGGTTAGAAGTGAGCTTTAATGTTAAAAAGAAAGAGGGTGTGAGAACAGAGTTAAAAGAATATCAGAACTCTACACCAACCACTTTCTGAGTCGGGCAGCCACATCTACTGATTGGTTCACATTCTTTGGTGACCATCATTGAAAAGGCACTTAGCCTATGCCAACTCTTGCTATAACCCCACCAACCACTCGTTTCTTTCTTAACAAAGAAATGTTTCATTTTCTTTGGGGACGTAGAATATCTGCTATCTAGTCTTCATTCGGAAGATTTAGATATTGAAAAAGAAGGAAAGTTGCCCCACCTTCGCACATCTTTCATGCACATTGAGTCTGTGTAATATCTGTTGCTGTCTCAACAGTTTACACATTTTGAGCCTGATATAGCTAAGTAGCTTCAATCTTTCTACACTTGCACGTACACACAAGGAATGAGTTTTCTTGTCTTAACATTCATAGAAAATTCCTTTATGGTTTTTCAATGATTGAATGGAAGCCCTGGGGGAGTGAACATCACAAAAACTCCTTTCTAATGTACATCTGTTGTACAAAGTGGCTCTGTGCTACTTACAGGCATACTAATTGTATCATTTGTTGATTCAGGGTTACATTGTTTATTATGTCTGAATTTGAAAAGATTTGGATATATACATTTCATGAATTGATGGATACTCAGATCACAGTTGGGAGAATGTTAATTTATCATAAATGGGAGATCAAAGAAAGTGCTGAAATTGAAGATGTTTTGATGATCATGATGTTCATAATCATCAAAAAGGGGGAGAAAAGTTCAATTTATTCAATTTCAAAGTTTTAATGAAAGAAAGAAAGTTATTTCTGAAGACAGTCTAGAGATCAAAGAGATGAAGATTTTGTTTTAATATTCAAAGATGAAGATTTCAAAGATTTTATTTCTTCTTTCCCATATCATGTGGTGTCTGCTACAAGTTTGTTTATCATTCCTCCTATGCGCTGATTGAAACAAGTTCTTGAGAAGAAAACAAATCTATTCAACTCGCGGTTCAAAGACAGATTCTTTGTTTTAAACTGAAGAAGCATCGTGGAATGTCAAGTAACTCTCACATTATCTTTCTTGTATGCTGATTCGATGTGATTGAGTTTTTACAGCTGAATGTTGCTTGATAGTGCGTTCAGTCGAGGCTACTGTACATTGAATCTGGTTACAAAGTTGAAACTATGAAGACCAAGAGCTTTATTCAAGGGGGAGCATGGAAATACATGCAACACCAAAGTTCTTCAAAGATTCAAGAGGGAAAGAAGATCAAGGCCTGAAGTTTTTCAAGAAGTTAAATGCTTTATTCAACTTTAAGGGGAGATTGTTAGGACTGAAAGTCCTATGTGTTGAAAGTGGAATAAAGTATTTATAAGGGTTCGAAATGTAATTATTTAATAATTAATTAGTTAGATGGGCCCAAGCCCATAAGCCCATTAGGCCTGTAAGCCTAAGTATATAAAGGCATTCATATTTCAGTTTATCAGAAAAAGTCTCATTATTTACAAACAACTAGTTTATAGGTTTACTTTCTCTAATCAGAAATTCTTTCTGTAAACCTGTAACCCTTTGATTCAATATCAATCATATGACTAGTTGTTGTGATTCATATTCTGTTCATCTTTGATATAACTTGCTGCTGATTGCACTGTACTGGGATCTACAACAAGTTTTCATATCTGAAAGTTGTCCTTCTTTCAGACACGAATGAGATTAAGATTAGAAATAAACTTTTTCGCTCAGTCTTAAATCTCATCAAGTCAGCTCAAAATCATATTAGATATGATCGTGTAAACTCTCTCATAATTCTGCAAAAAAAAATCAAAAGTCGTCAAAGTACAAAGCTTTATTCACAACTTTTATTGAAAAGTAAATCACATAAAGGAAAAAACTTTGAAATTACGAGTTCTGATCAGATATAATCAGAAGTCATATACTATACTCCTTTTCTCTTACTCCCCCTGCAATTATGCATCAGAAAATTTATCAGTTAAGAATATATGCAGAAACTTATAAACTCCCCCTCAAATGTATGTAGATCACCTGTTATCATCTTCTCACACTCCCCCTGAGATCATGAATAAATTTTAAGTGCAGATATCTTTCAGATTAAAAATAAAGAAATGAAGAAAAATAACAATAACAAAACTTTAGTAGGTAAACACATATTAAGTCTTGAGATTTAACATACCAAGTTTTGAAACGAGAAAATTAAATCTCTTTTCATCTAGAAGCTTGCTAAATAAATCAGCAAGTTGATAATCAGTGTTTACAAAATAAAGTTCGATTGTACCTTTTTCGACATTATCTTTGATAAAATGATATCGAACATCGATGTGTTTGGTCTTGGTATGTTGAATAGGATTCGCAGATATGGCAATCGCGCTCTTCGAATCACAGTATATCGGAATCTTGTTGAATTTAAAGCCATAATCTCGGAGTTGTGTTCTCATCCACAACACTTGAGAACAGCAGCTCGCCGCAGCGACGTACTCTGCTTCAGCTGTTGATGTTGATACACAAAGTTGTTTCTTTGAAGCCCAACTCACGAGTTTATCGCCCAGAAATTGTATGTGACCCGATGTACTTTTCCTGTCAAGCATACAACCTATATGGTTTGCATCTGAATATGCTGTCAGTTCAAAACATGTATCCTTAGGATACCATAGACCAAGATCTGCAGTGCCCTTCAGATATCTAAAAATTCTTTTAACCGCAGACAAATGGGATTCTTTTGGATTAGCCTGAAATCGAGCACATAGACATGTAGAGAACATTATATCTGGCCTACTAGAAGTTACATACATCAAAGAACCAATCATCCCTCTGTATGTTCTAACACCGACAGCTTTTCTCGAAGGATCAGTGTCAATCTAAGTTCCTGGTGCCATCGGGGTTCCAATAGTTGTACAATTTTCCATTTTAAATTTTTTAAAGATATCAAAAATGTACTTTGATTGATTAATAAAGATCCCCGTTCAAAATTGTTTGACTTGTAATCCGAGAAAGAAATTCATCTCTCCCATCATACTCATCTGAAATCTGGACACCATGAGGTTTGAAAAATTCTTACGGTATTTTGGATTTGTAAAGCCAAATATGATATCATCCACATATATCTGAATTAAAATGATATCGGTTTTTTCCTTTTTGATAAACAAAATAGTATCGATCATACCTTTAGAGAATCCAGACTTGACTAGGAATTTAGATAAGACTTCGTACCAGGCTCGAGGGGCATGCTTCAGACCGTAAAGAGCTTTGTCCATAATGTAAACATGATTCGGATTTTCTGGATTGACAAAGCCTTCAGGCTGAGAAACGTAGACTTCCTCGTTGAGAATGCCATTTAGAAAGGCAGTCTTCACGTCCATCTGGTAGACAATGAAGTTCTTGTGAGTGGCCTATGCAAGAAACATCCTGATAGGTTCAATGCGCGCCACTAGAGCATAAGTCTCGTCATAGTCAATATCTTCCTCTTGCCTATACCCTTTAGCCACTAGTCTTGCTTTATTTCTGATGACGATACCATCTTCGTCCTTTTTGTTTTTGAATACCCATTTTGTGTCGATTATAGTCTTTCCTTCAGGCTTAGGTAGTAGTCTCCAGACTTTAAGTGCTTCGAACTGATTCAGCTCATCTTGCATTGCAGTTAACCAGTCTGAGTCGGCTAGAGCTTCAGATACGCGTGTTGGCTCTACCTTGCTCAGGAATGAGTCATGCATACACATATTTAATGTAGCAGACCTAGTTTGCACCGGTTTAGATGGATCTCCAATGATCTGACTTATCGGGTGCTCTTTGGTCCACTTATGTTCATGAGGGAGTGGATTTGATGTAGATTGATCATGATTTTCTT
Organism: Arctium minus; assembly: GCA_954870635.1. Lineage (NCBI taxonomy): Eukaryota > Viridiplantae > Streptophyta > Magnoliopsida > Asterales > Asteraceae > Arctium > Arctium minus. Next base: position 112,659,800 of record OX941084.1, read on the forward strand.
CTAAAAATCCACTTTCAGTTTCATCAGTTTGCTCAGGAATTAATGGGGGTGTAGTTGAAGTATCGTGTGCAGAAGCTTTAGTTGGTATAGCAGTATATGGCTGTTGATTAGTCGTTACAGTGCAACCAACTGATTCAGTAACTTATGTCTCCTCGTTAACGTTCACAACTTCAACTGTTGGAGTAGGCGTTTGAATTGGAATCTCTTGCTGAATTGGGGAATTGGATTCAGTAGATATATCTGAAGTGGTTGGTTGATTTCTTCGTGAATCTTTTGATTTGTCAACCACAAAAGGTTTAGACACTTTAGTTCCAAGGAATTCATCATAGAACAATTCAAACAAAAGATCTAAATCAGATAAATGTGAAGTAGACGATGACGCTTCATCTGATTTCTTGTCACTGATTGCAGGTTCTGAACTGATCTGTCCAGAATATAGCACGCCAGTAAGTACAGGTTATGAACCGTCTTGTTTAGAAACCATCTCCTCGTCAAATATAACGTTTATGCTCTCAACTACTATCTTTGACTTCTTCAGGTACACTCTGTAAGTTGCAGACGATTGAGAGTAGCCGATAAAGATGCCTTATTCTGCCTTTGGACTGAACTTGTTTAAGTTCTCCTTGTCGTTTAGTACAAAGCACATGCATCCAAAAATATGGAAATGTTTAATGCTAGGTGTACGATTATTTATTAAAGCATATGGCGTTTTACCAAACCGGCGGTGGATTATAGAACGATTTTGAGTGTAGCACGCAGTCGATACAGCTTTGGCCCACAGAAACAGAGGTAGATCTACTTATCTTAGCATAGTTCGAGTGGCCTCGACTAGTGTTCGGTTTCGTCTTTCTACGACTCCGTTCTGTTCAGGCGTTCTAGCAGCAGAATACTGATGTGTTATCCCGACCGATTCGAGATAATCTTCTACAGTTTTGTTCTTGAATTTTGTGTTGTTGTCAGTTCGTAGAAGCTTGACTGTCTTTTGCATATTTACTTGGGTAGTCTTTAAGAATGTGATGATGACTTCGGGTGTCTCATCCTTTGTTCGCAGAATATTGACCCAAGTATACCGCGAGTAATCGTCCACAATCACTAGAACATATTTCTTGTCGTTTATGCTCAGTCTACGCATAGGACCGCAGAGATCCATATGCAGAAGTTCCAAGGATGAACTTGTACTCGGCTCAGGTTTCGGCTTATGAGCGGCTCTCTTTATCTTTCCCTTCTCGCACGCTGCGCACAGATGTTCTTTCACATATTTAAGCTCAGGAAGTCCTTTTACCAATTTTCCCGTGACTAGTTTGTTGATGTAACGACAATTCAGGTGAGAAATCCTTCGATGCCATAACCAACTTTGTTGCAGCGAGGCTTTTGACAGTAGACATACCTCATTGTCAGTCTGGACTTTTGACAGATTAATTGTGTAGAGGTTAGACTTTCTCATGCAGACCAAGAGTTCCTTACCATCTTCAGTATGCACAGAACATCTCTTGGCCTTGAAATTAACCTCTAGATCTGTATCATAGAACTAACCAATGCTAACTAGATTATATCCTAAACCTTCAACGTAGCTCACCTTCGTAATCTTCACGTTCTCTTGAATCACATCACCATAACCCAGAATTGGTTAAAACTGATCATTTCCGAAGCGCACAGTTCCGCAATATTTCTCTGTATAATTAGATAATAAATCTTTCCGCCCGGTCATATGCTTGGATGTTAGGACTAAAAGTCCTGTGTGTTGAAAGTGGAATAAAGTATTTATAAGGGTTTGATTTGTAATTAATTGAAAGTTATTTTATTAAGATGGGCCCAAGCCCATAAGCCCAATTGCTTGTAAAGCCTAAGTATATAAAGGCTTTTTTATCTCATAATTAGGGTTGAACAGTTTAAAAAGAGAAATTCATTATTCAGTTTTTTAGTTGTTAGGTTTACATAACCTTATCAGAAATTTTCTCTGTAAACCTTAACCCTTTGAAGTTATATCAATCATATGACTAGTTGCTGTGGCCTATAATCTGTTCATCATTGTTCATATTACTTGTGATTGCACTGCACTGGGATCTACAATTGGTATCAGAGCAGATAGGCAAAAAGGTTTGATCCAGTAAAAAGGTTTGTCTGAAACCCTAAGATCAATTTCTTGTGTTAATTGATTTACATGCATTAATCGATTGTTTGATTGATAGATTTTTTTTAGTCGATCGATTTTCTGAAAACAGTATAGTTCGGTCGAATATTTTTTCTGGAAATTCTTAGTCCGGTCGATTGTTAATAGGGTTGTTCGGTCGTTTTTGGTTACTGTTGATTTTTTTGGTTGAATCGATTTATGTTCGGTCGAAGAATTTTTTTGGTGAAAATTGTTTGTTTCCTTCGATCGAAGGAGAAAATCTGGTTTTGATTTCGGTCGAATCCCAGATATTCTTCGGGTTCTTCGGTCGAATTCTTCGAGTTCTTCGGTCGAACTCTTCGAGTTCTTCGGTCGTTATTGTTATCTTATTTAAAGTCTTTCGACCTAAGTATTCGACCGGACACTTGTGTTCCGGTCTTGTCCTTTCGACCGAATAGGACTTCCTCCTTCGACCGGACACTTGTGCTCCGGTCAAACTCCTTCGACCGAATAGAGTTTCCCCGGTCTTGTCCATTCGACCGAATTATAGTTCCTCCGGTCGTGTCCTTCGACCGGATACGTGTGTCCCTGGTCGTATCATTCGACCGGATAAGTGTATCCCCGGACGTGTCCTTCGACCGGATACCTGCTTCCTCCGGGCATACCTTCGACCGGGTGTTTAAAAAAAAAAAAAAAAAGAGTACAAAAGGGTCAAATTTTTTGTCTCACGTTTTTTTTGCAGTGCATTTATTTTAGCCCTCGTACTTCAAGGATTCAGCGTGTCATTTGTGACCCTAAAATTTCAAGTTTCACAAGTTGTCACTTTTGGTCCTTGCACTTTAGCGTACCATCTCTTTGAAAAGTTCAGTCCCTGTATATCAAAAGGAATGCCTTCAAGCGAAGCTCTTTCAATAAGTATGGATGAGATGCCACCGGTTCTTTACAAAGGAGAATATGACAAATGGAGGATTCAGTTCTTAGACTTCATTGATAAACATGACTTGGGTGATTATATCAGATTATCTCTGAGGGAAGGAAAAATGGAAACTCCGACAGATATTTGTCATTATATGGGAGAAAATGGAAGAACGGAACACTTAGTGTACACAATACCATTTAAGGATTACACAGATGAGCAAAGAAAGAGATTTGAAGCTGATAAATTATCTGAAGCTTTTATCTTGCAAGGAATTTCCGAGGAGATTTCAAAAGAGATTTCTGTAAGTTTAGACAGTAAAAAGGCTACAGGAAAACAGCTGTGGGAACATCTGGAAAAGATAATGACAGGAACAAAGATGTCTTCAAGAGTAAAGTTTTTGGAAACTGAGAACTCTGAACTAAAAAGACAGATTTCTGATCTGGAAGTTCGAATTGTCCAAATCCAACAAGCAGCAGTTGTTGAAAGTTCTGAGGAGCAGATTGAGCATCAGAAAGATACAAATGCTGAGCTTCAAAAGCAAATATCTGATGTGGAGCAAAAGCATGCTCAAGATAAATCCGAGTTTGAGAAATCGTTCGCAAAGAAGTTCTCAGAATTCTCGAGAAAATGTGCTGATGAGAAGAAAGAAGTTGAGCTGAAATGCATAAAACTTTCTCAGCAAGTTTCTGATTTTCAGAAAGTAATCATTCTTGAAAGAGAGAAGTTTGCCAAAGAGAAGAAGGCCATTGAACAAAAGAATGTTGGTGTCTTCAAAGAAATATCTGACCAAAGAAATGATGTTGAGCAGGGATTTGAAGAAGAACGAAGAATCTTTGAGACTGAGATTAAAAGGCTTACTGCCAAGTTGTCTGAACTATCTGAGAAGGCACTAAAAGAGCAGAAAACGAAGTCTGAGTTCACGAAGAAGATTGACCTGCTTGTTCAAGAAAGAGACAACTTCGCTTCAACAATTAAAGTGCTTGAAAAGTCTGAATCAAGCTCAAATCAGAAATCTGTCTCTACACAAAGGTCAGTTAAATCTTTTGATCAGATTCGTAAAACTAACCTTTTCTATGATAGAAATATAGATGGTTCAGGTACACATCCTAGAAGAAGGAGATACAAAGAAAGAGAATCGTGTGTACATGCGGTTAATGCAAAGAAGAACAATGCGAGTAAAGGTAAAACTGATCACATTTACTCAAGAGATCAATTACTCAAGTTGTCAGGTAAGAAATACCACTGTTCTTATTGTCGTACACATAATCACATTCACAAAACAAGTGATCATTTCTGGTATGGTTCTTATTCTATATCCCCTACAAGAACTGCAACTAACATTCGAGGACCCAAATACCAGTGGGTACCAAAACCGAAAACTGATTCTGTGTTGCAGGCACCTACTGTCAAGGGGGAGTAGAAGAACAATGGCTTCTAAGTAAATCAGCTTAGAACCCGGACTTCAACGAAGTTTGGCTTCTGATCACATGACAGATCAGGACCCGTTCTTCAACGTTTAGACCTGGATATTTTGCAAATATCCAGGGGGAGCTTAATAGATCTATATCGTTCTATCATGATTTGAAGGGGAGCTTAAAAGGTAAATATCTTCTAATCCTAGATCTCTGATTGTTTGAAAGAAGAACAACTTTCAAGCATGAAAAACAGTTTCTGAAATGTTCAAACCACTTCTGATTCTCAAAAGGTTTTATGAATTTAGAAGTGTGATTTTAAATGTTTTTCATTTTTGAGATATAATGTTTAACTGACTGTGTGTTTCTAAAGATCAATACTTGCGTATTATCTTGTCTTTATACTGTCACGTATTCACACACACGGGTTCAGTACTTCATTTGTATTTGTTATTACCATGTCTCATAACGAAACAATATTTCGATGGTAATACCCCCGTTTGATATTCAATATCGTTGAGCATAAATCATTATTTTTAATATTGTGCTTTCATTGCTAAATTGTTTATATTTGTTCATATAAACAAAATATCCAATTCTTTGATACCCTAACCAGTTTAGTTGATCTGATTGATACATTGTCGGATTTTCAAAGTTCAATTGCTCAAATCTCCTGAGCATATTTTTTTTTGACAATGCTATCATACATTTTGTGCTTAACTGTTCAAGTTAAACTGTTGAGCAATCGTTTTTTTTTAGGAATTACCTGGGAATCGTGTGAGAGCTTAAACAGAACTTCCATGGATTCACGTAAACCAGTGTTTCCTACCCCGGAAGCTATCCTAGAGTGATTTGAGGGGTGAGGGGTCATAAATCAAAGAGTGGGGGAGATAACTCATCGGGTTGAGTTTTTCTCATTGTGTGGAGCGGAAAAATTGAAAAGAGAGTTTGGTTAGAAGTGAGCTTTAATGACAAAAAAAAAAAAAAGAGGGTGCGAGAACAGAGTTAAAAGAATATCAGAACTCTGTACCAACCACTTTCTGAGCCGGGCAACCACATATTCTGATTGGTTTACATTCTTTGGTGACCATCATTGAAAAAGGCACCTAGCCCATGCCAACTCTTGCATTAACCCCACCAACCACTCGTTTCTTTCTTAACAAAGAAATGTTTCATTTTCTTTGGGGACGCAGCATATCTGCTATCTATTCTTCACTTGGAAGATTTAGATATTGAAAAAGAAGGAAAGTTGCCCCACCTTCGCACCTCTTTCATACACATTGAGTCCGTGTAATATTTGTTGCTGTCTCAACAGTTTACACAATTTGAGCCTGATCAAGCTAAGTAGCTTCAATCATTTCTACACTTTCACGAGCACACAAGGAATGAGTTTTCTTGTCATAACATTCATAGAAAATTCCTTTGTGGTTTTTCAATGATTGAATGGAAGCCCTGGGGGAGTGAACATCACAAAAGCTCCTTTACAACGTACATCTGTTGTACAAAGTGGCTCCGTGCTACTTACAGGCATACTAACTGTTTCATTTGTTGATTCAGGTTTTCAATTTCTATTATATCTGAATTTGAAAAGATTCGGATATATACATTTCATGAATTGACGGATATTCAGATCACAGGTGGGAGAAAGTCAAATTATCATAAAAGGGGAGATCAAAGAAAGTGCTGAAATTGAAGAAGTTTTGCTGATTATGATGCTCACAATCATCAAAAAGGGGGAGAAAAAGTTAAATTTCAAAGTTTTAAAGAAAGAAAGTTATTTCTGAAGACAGTCTAGAGATCAAAGTGATGAAGATGATGTTTCAATTTTTCAAAGAGATTTCAAAGATTGTATTGATTCTTTCCGTATCATGTGGTGTTTGCTACAAATTTGTTTATCATTCCTCCTACGAGCTGATTGAAACAAGTTCTTAAGATGAAAGTCTATTCAACTCGCGGTTCAAAGACAGATTCTGTGTTTTAAACTGAAGAAGCACCGTGGAATATCACGTAACTCTCACATTATCTTTCTTGTGTGCTGATCCGATGTGATTGAGTTTCTACAGTTAAAAGTTGCGTGATAGTGTATTCAGTCGAGGCTGCTGTACATTGAATCTGGTTACAAAGTTGATTCTATGAAGACCAAGAGCTTTATTCAAGGGGGAGCGTGGAAAGACATGAAGACATGCAACACCAAAGTTCTTCAAAGATTAAAGAGGGAAAGAAGATCAAGGCCTGAAGTGTTTCAAGAAGATAAATGCTTTATTCAACTTTAGGGGGAGATTGTTAGGACTAAAAGTCCTGTGTGTTGAAAGTGGAATAAAGTATTTATAAGGGTTTGATTTGTAATTAATTGAAAGTTATTTTATTAAGATGGGCCCAAGCCCATAAGCCCAATTGCTTGTAAAGCCTAAGTATATAAAGGCTTATTTATCTCATAATTAGGGTTGAACAGTTTAGAAAGAGAAATTCATTATTCAGTTTTCTAGTTGTTAGGTTTACATAACCTTATCAGAAATTTTCTCTGTAAACCTTAACCCTTTGAAGTTATATCAATCATATGACTAGTTGTTGTGGCCTATAATCTGTTCATCATTGTTCATATTACTTGTGATTGCACTGCACTGGGATCTACATTGGAGCAACCAGAATCCAAGTACCACATATGACGGGTCTGCACAGGAGAAATCACGAAACAATAGATTTAGGTACCCATTTATAGATGGGTCCTATAGTCTTAGCTCAAGATTTTGGCATCCATTTATATATGAACCCTTTAATCTTTTGAAAAACATTTGAAGCATGAGAATGATAAGAATATACATGATATGTGCCAAACCAAACATCAGAATATTTACGAGAAGCATAATCATTTCTTTTATAATTAGAAGACTTTCTAGCAGACGGAGATAATTGGAACAATTGCTTTATTGAATAACGCTTGTAAGAAGTTACAAATTTTGGTTTTTGAAAAGCAACATTCACAATTACACCAGTTATACTATCAGTTCCTCTATTATAATCGGAATCAGAATATGATTTAGCATTCTCGTCAATCTTCTTCTTTTGTAGCCATTCTGATTTAACTCCAGATTTTCTCTTTCTCACATCTGAAACATTTAAAACTTTAGAGTTAGAACTGTGAGATTTGAAAGATTGATTTTTCTTTGGCTTACCAGTGGTATTCTGTTTCTGTGAATGCCTAGATTTCTTCTTCTTACCTCTACATTCTTGGTGTTCACAGAAACTGGTTCATCAACTTTCGTTGATGTTTCACCCTTTTCATACACACTGGGTAATCCAAAAGAGTTTATAACAAATTGTGAATGATCAGGAAGTTTAGCATTAAAATCAAATTGAACAACACACTCATCTAAAAAACCTTCAGAGTTTAAGAAATCAAACTCATCAGGTTTTGAAGCTTTGGAGATTTTAGAAAAATTAGAATTTCTAAGCACAGTGGAAAACACAGTTTGTTCTAGATCAATCAAAATCCTTTCTTCCGCTAGAGTATTCTCGAGTTCAGAAATTTTACTTTCTAACATGAGAGGAGGTACATAAATCTTACCTTCAATAGGCTTAGCCTCCAACTCTTTTGAAGAATAGCTTTCAAAATAATCATTAGAAAGAAATTTTGATTTATCAGAACTGTAACTATAATTCAACTTCTCATAACGAAATGGAAGTTGCATTTTAGTTGTGTTCTTCCTTTTCTCTTTTTCTTTAGCTTCATCCTCTTCAGACAATTTAGTCCACTTAACTTTGAGTTCAGGGTATTGTGGTGCCAGTTTTAAAAATCCAAAGTCATAAAGCGCAGGCACTTTAGAAATAGCCTTTTTGAGGTTGTGTGGGTTCTCATAACCAAGACCCCAACACTCACTACTCTCTTTAGGTTTATTCAAATGAATGGTCTGTTCAGTTTGACCTAAAGTGTAAAGTTTTTCTTCCAACACATTCATTTTATCAGTTAAAGATTTATTTTCTTTTGAAAGAAACAAACACTTTTTAGCAATCTCTTTGGAATCAAATTGACACAGTTTATATTTCGAAGTAGTTTCAGATAATTCCTTGTGAATTATAGTCTTTTCTTTCGCGTTGGTATTAATGTTTTTATGTAAGTCCTCAATCAATACATTCTTCTCAGCAATATCCTTGCTAAGTTCCTGTATTGATTGGTTTTTCTCTTTATTGATACCTCTCTCGCGTGTAAGCTTAGACTCTAATTCCTGGAGTCTAACCATCAAGGCTTTCATTTCAATAAGAAAATATGATTTAGACATATCACATATGTTAGGTCCGAGATCTAGACATTCATGTTTGAGATTTATTAGGTAGAATAGGAGAAGCACTTTATTGTTTATTAGAGAATGAAAACCTAATCTAGAGAGAGAGAGAACTTTAGGAACTACATTTTGTAATATTGAATTATGAAATGAATTACAAGCTTAACACTCCTATTTATAGTCCAACATAACCTACCTACCACCTAATTACATCATTAAGCACAAGCCCTTTACAATTACAATTTACAAAACTATTTAAATGTTATTTACTTTCCAACACTTTTTATACATTAACATTCTCCCCCTAAAGTATTGGAAAGTAAATCATCTTCAAGCTCTAATCTCTTCTCCCCCTTGATTTTCTTGAAAAACTTTAGTGCATGCATTAACAATTGTAGGCTCGGCTCCCTCTTGAAAGTTGCTCTCATTCTTCGTTTTCGACTTTAAAACCGGATCTGATATACACCGTAAGCTCGACTAAGTGCACGATAAAACATCTTGAAATGTTGAAATCGAACTCGTTCCGATAAGCGCATAAGAAATATAACGAGTGAATTTGACGTGACAAACCGAGTTCATCCTTAGTTTTTAACAACGAAATCGTCGTTAACCGCGAGTCGAATAGGAGCTCAACTTGAGAGTCGTAAACGAGATGCTCGAAGGACGAACAATAAGTCACACACTATAATGTAGGGAATGAGGAACAATTTCGGCCAAATTTAACGGATTTTGGACAAAAAATGTTAGAAAATTAACGGGACTAACGAAAACCCGTTAAATCACTATTCATTGTCTTATTCACAATAAAACCCACTTATTATTCACTTTTTCTTTTCCAACAGCTCAAAATCATCTATTTTATGCTCAAATGACTTTCAACCTGATCAATATGATGAATTAAACATATCTGGATCGATATGCAGCAAACTCCAGGGAAACAGAAGATTTTCCGGCCAAAAACGTTTTTCCGGCGTGGCTTTTCCGTCGAACTCATCCAACAGCTCTAAACTTCGATTTTCTTGCTAGAACCTTTGCCATTCACGTGCCAAATAATCAACATAACATCACAAGTAGATCTGGACCGAAATTACATCAACTTTCTGGCGAAAACAGTTACTTTTCAGGTGAAAACGTTTTCCCGGCGAGGAGTGTTTTAACGGACCATAGATCTCGATTTTTATGCTTAAAATCGATCAAAAATCTTAGATAAACTTTGTAGAACAGATCTGTAACATAAATTTGACAATATCACAGCTTTAACCTCGAAAATCCGGCGATGAACAGTGCGTTTTCCTGCAAAAACGTTTTTCCGGTGAGGTCTGTTCTCGGATCAAAATTTCTCGAATTTGTTGCTCAAAAATACATCAAACACTCGAGATTGACATGTAGAACAGATCTAGAACGAGATATGACAGTATCTAAGCTCAAACCTCAGATTCCGGCGAGATTCCGGTCAGATCTAAATTTTCCAGCGAATGAACTTTCGAAGCTCGTATCTAGCTCGTTTTTCGACGAAATTCGAATCTAAAAGTTTTAGAATGCTCGAAATTCGATAACGAACAAATCTATGCTCATTAGATCGACTCATGCAAGAAAATTTCAGATCGAAAAATTTGACGCGAAGAATACCGAAAATTTCGAACGAAAACTTCAAAAAATCTCAAAACTCAACGAACCTTTGCCATTCACGTGCCAAATAATCAACATAACATCACAAGTAGATCTGGACCGAAATTACAGCAACTTTCTGGCGAAAACAGTTACTTTTCAGGTGAAAACGTTTTCCCGGGGAGGAGTGTTTTAACAGACCATAGATCTCGATTTTTATGCTTAAAATCGATCAAAAAGCTTAGATAAACTTTGTAGAATAGATCTGTAACATAAATTTGACAATATCACAGCTTTAACCTCGAAAATCCGGCGATGAACAGTGCGTTTTTCTGCGAAAACGTTTTTCCGGTGAGGTGTGTTCTCGGATCAAAATTTCTCGAATTTGTTGCTCAAAAATACATCAAACACTCGAGATTGACATGTAGAACAGATCTAGAACGAGATATGACAGTATCTAAGCTCAAACCTCATATCTAGATTTTCCAGCGAATGAACTTTCCAAGCTCGTATCTAGCTCGTTTTTCGACGAAATTCGAATCTAAAAGTTTTAGAATGCTCGAAATTCGATAACGAACAAATCTATGCTCATTAGATCGACTCATGCAAGAAAATTTCAGATCGAAAAATTTGACGCGAAGAATACCGAAAATTTCGAACGAAAACTTCAAAAAATCTCAAAACTCAACGAAATTCAAATCCAAAAATTGTACTAAATCTGTAATCTCGTCAAGAACAAATCTTCAAGAGGAATTGGGTTTTGGAACAACTTACTTGTAGATCAGGCTAATAAACACGAAATGTTGAGATCGATAATCGTTACGAGAAAAATTTCATCGTTCGGCTCTGATACCACTTGTTAGGTCCGAGATCTAGACATTCATGTTTGAGATTTATTAGGTAGAATAGGAGAAGGACTTTATTGTTTATTAGAGAATGAAAACATAATCTAGAGAGAGAGAACTTTAGGAACTACATTTTGTAATATTGAATTATGAAATGAATTACAAGCTTAACACTCCTATTTATAGTCCAACATAACCTACCTACCACCTAATTACATCATTAAGCACAAACCCTTTACAATTAATCCCTTTACAATTACAACTTACAAAACTATTTAAATGTTATTTACTTTCCAACACTTTTTATACATTTACAACATACCTCATCATTGTCCTCACAGTCAGAATCAGCTTCATCTTCAGTCACTGTCTTGCCCATAAAGCATAAGTGGGCTTTCTCTTCTTTCTCTTCTTCTTCATCAGAATGGTCAAGCCAGAACTCATCCTCTGCCATAAGAGCCTTTCCAGCCTCCTGCTGCTTGGCCAAGAGCATCTTATTTTTGTAGTACTTTGAGTTTCGGACTTTAGTCTTTCGGCAGTCCTTTGCAAAATATCCGAGTTTTTCACAGTTATAGCACTTTGTCGGTTCTGGCTCTTTCTTCTCTTCAGTTCTGTACCTTTTCTCATTAGGCCTTTTATCTTCCATTCTCTTTCCTTCTATTCTCTCCTTATGTTCACAGTTTTGTGAACCCGAAGAATACCTCTGACTGTTTGAACCAGACTTTTTGTAGAACTTCTTCTGAAAGGCTTTTGTCAGCATAAGCATAGCCTTCTTCAAGTTCTCACAGTCATCAGAATCAGAATTATCATCACTGTCCACTTCCTCAGACTCAGAAACTACTACTTTCTTTTTCTTCTTGAGGCTCACTGACTTCTTCATAACAACCAGGGCAATCGGATCAGCAACCAACTTTTCATCCTTTTTCTTTTCCTCTTTGATCTCCTCCACCTCTTCCTCGTTTTTCCTAAGAGTCTCGTATACCTCATGAAGTGGAATCTCACTCAGATCTTTCATCTGTTTCATTTTCCTAGTAGACCTCTTCCACTCAGGCTGGAGGATGCTGAGAAATTTGACATTAAGCTCTATCTGAGACGTTCTGACTTTGTTTTTGCTGAGTTCGTTCAGCGAAGTCACAAATCTATCGTAAGTTGTCTCAAGAGATTCACCCTCCTTGGCCTTGAACTCTTCGTAGTTGTTGAGGCAGTTGGAGACTTTGAGTTGGTTGCCTATCTTAGATTCGAGCATCATCTTTTCTAATTGATCCCACATTTGTTTGCCCGTGACGTTGTAACTGTCAATCTTGACATAGATCTCATTGGGAATGCCTTGTAGAATGAAAGATCTAGCCAATCTATCAGCTTTTACTCTCTTTCTCTGCTCATCTGTGTACTCCTCAGGTGGTAGAGGGTACTATTTTTGTTCCTCTTCTCCATTTTCTCCTACACCTGTGTGAGTCTTAGTTGGAGTTTTCATTAGTCCTTCCTTTAGAGATATTCTGATGTAGCCTCCTAAGTCATTGCGGTCGATGAAGTCCAGGAAGCGATCTTTCCACTACTCGTACTCTCCTTTGAAGAGTACCGGTGGTTTTACGTCAGTTCCGATTGCAAGTGCTTCCCTTGATGTCATCCTGTTTCAAAAATGTTCAATAAGAACTTGACAATGATCGTTAGTCCAAGTGAAATCAGAAAAATACAGAAACACTTAGAAAAATTCAGAAATGAAATTTCCAAAAATCACTAAGTATGGAATTCGCACGATAGAGTGAAGTTCAAAGAATTCGAATACACAATTCGCATATAAGATCAAACAACACAGAATTCGCACACTACTCACTCAAACTTCAGAATTCGCACACTAAAAGAAATCAGAATTCGCATACATATAGAATTCGCATGAAGTGTTATGCGAGTTCTAAGAATTCGCATACAACACTATGCGAGTTCTAGACTTGGAAAATTTTGAAAATCAAACTTTTCGTATAAAACTTTTCGCACAACACCCTGATACGAATTCTGAACTTAGAAAGATATTTGAAAAACAAGAATTCGTATAATATCTCTATGCGAATTCTGAGAATTCGTATGAAGTTAGATGCGAATTCTTAAGAATTCGTATCCTACCTGATGCGAATTCTATCCTTGAAAAAAAATTCACAAAACTTTTCGCATGAAAGACTTATGCGAATTCTGATAATTCGCAAAACAAAGCTATACGAATTCTGATGATTTCTCAATACACACACATGCGAAATCTATGCAATTCGCACAACACCCATATGCAAATTCTACACTTGAATATTTTCATAATCAAAATTATGGGAAGATTAAAGATTATGCGAAATCCAATGGTCTACGAGTTCTTCTTGTGAGTTCTTGAGGGATCTGCGAGTTCTTCAGATCTTCGACCAAAATACACTTAAATCCACTCAAAATCCCATCTATCCTTCGAATTTCAATCAGAAACTTCGACAATATGATCTTTAACACATCTAAAATCAATTACTATCAAAGAATTTCAACAAAAATCACTCAAAAATACAAATTGATCCCATTACAGTGCGTACGAACTCGTGAATACAAAACTCAAAAAAATTCAAAATTGATGATCAATTACAGTGCAAACCAACAACAAACTAATACAAGATCAATCTATGCACTTATACGAACTCAAAAAATACAATTACAACTCCAAAACTTGTAAAAATTTGAAATTCGATCTAAACTCAAACAGAACAGTGTGACTCCATTTTCTTTGAAAGATTTCACCTTGGATTTTCTCTGATACCAATTGTTAATTCCCAATTATCAAGTTATTTCAATTCAAATAACAAGATGAACACGGATGTCAATCAAATTACCTGTTTCAATTCAATCACAAATTTCGTATAATGAACTCTTTGTTACTTTCTCTCTCTACAACTCAACGACTGCTCTAACCACTAACTAAACCTCTAGCCATCAATCTATTAAAGACAAAACAAAACACACGCGCTTTTACAAAATACAAAACACAAAGACTTTGACTTTTATTACAAGGGACTTTGACTTTCACTTTGAGAGTTGACTTTTGAGCTTTGACTTGGCTTGACTTTGACCTTCAGTCTTCATGATCTTGTATCCAACAAATATATGCTCTAACAAAATCAATATTACACATGATATGAAGTTGTCTCATATTAAATGGGTTAATGTCGAACATTAGTCAATATCAATCTAGAGGGGAGTTCAAGGGAAAACCTCAAAAAAATAGAAAATTGAGGAACACTCTGATAGCCTTTAATCTGGACGGTATAAACTGTTGAATACAGGTAATTAAGTTGTTTTTTGGTTTTTATGCACGTGTGCATATTATGCATTTGTGCATATGCACTTGTGCAGATTATAAGTTACATGTATGCACAAGTGCATACCGCCCAGATGAAGGGCTACCAGAGTGTTCCTCAGTTTCCATTTTTTTGAGGTTTCCTCCTGAACCTGGCCTTATCAAATATATATATATATATATATATATATATATATAGGGGAGCGATCTTTTAGAAATCATATACCATAACTTTGCAAACTTTGCAAACCTAAAACAACCAATCACGATTTAGTAATTTAGTAATTTTTATTTTAATTAGGAGGGCTTTATTGTCAATTTGCTATGGAGGGTTTTAATTATGGTAATTTTTTTGTTTTGAGATATATACTAAATGGGTAAATCGTATTTACATGGAACATCAATTATGGTAATTTTGTTTTTTTGTTAATTTTCAAATATATACCAAATCGCAATTGTTCTTATATGGAAATCAATTTTTGTTTTTGTTTTTCAAAATTCAACGCAATTCTTTTATAGGTAAGTCGATCGAGTAAAAATTTGAGTGATTATCATGGATTCATCACATATGCATTGACACGCGTGGGTTCTTGCTTGGTTCATCGCATATGCATCGTACTTTCATCATATGCATCATAGTTTCATCATAGAAATCTATTTCACCTGTTTTATTTTATTTGGGAAACATTAATGAAACATGAAATCATGACAATGAAATCACAAGTTCTTTCATTTATCAAACCATGAAATCATGAAACACAAGTATGAAACATTAAATCATGAAACACGAGTATGAAACATGAAATCATAACAATGAAATCACAAGTTCTTTCATTCATGAAACCATGAAATCATGAAACACTAGTATGAAACATGAAAAATGTAAGGAAAAAAATCTGGAAAAATATGAATAAAAAATAAATATTTAAATTGTTATCAAAAATATTACATACCATTAATTGTTATCGAAAATAAAAAAAAATAAACTAAAAATGATAATAAATTTAGGTAGGTGTATTAATTGTTTTTTTTTTTTTAACATAAATAACTCATATTAATTTTCAACCGTTGATCAATGAAATCAATAGTGGAGATGGGTTTGCAAAGTTTGCAGAATTAATATGGTTTGCAAATGAAACCACCTCTCTCTCTATATATATATATATGTATATATATATATATATGTTATCCCAGTTTAATCTAGTTGATTAACAATCACAGAACACAATATATATCAAGAGATATAAGATCAGAATAACATACTAATCCCTTGAATATTCAATGAAAACCTTGTGTGTTCTTGATACCTTGAATGTAGGATTACAATACCGATACGACTAACCTCTCTCTCTAAACAATAATTATGAAAGTAATAATAATGAGAGTTAACCTAAAACCTAAACTAATTAAAACATTAAATACCTAGGCTTTTAAGGCCTAATGGGCTTGGGCCCAATAATAACAAAACTATTAACTTATTACACAATAGACCCTCTAACTAACTTTAACACAATTGTAATTTAAACCCTTAACTTTAACTTTAATCTTGAATACAATTTATGATCCAACAATCTCCCCCTTTAGATTCAAGATTAAAAAAAATTTGCATTTGTCTTCGGGTCTTCACGTGTCTTCACTTTTCTCTTGAAAACTTCAGATATCTTCAGATATGACATTTGAAAATTGTATCTGATATAACGTTTCAAAAACTTGTAGCTTTCAGTATTCATCTTTCTCTTACTTGAAGTGTCCTTCTGACGATCATCTTCAGTCATGCTTTTGAAAAGTCAAATAAGTTCCAACACTTTGAATTCTTTGAAATCTTTAGCAATCTTCTTGTATTCTCCCTTGTTGATTATTCTCCCCCTTTTTGATGAGTGGTGAGAATCATCATCATCAAAACATATCAGAACAATCTCCCCCTTTGAATATGGTCATCAATTTAGCATTGTCTTCATGTATGATCCCTGTGTGAAATAAGAGCAGTCTTCCCAGATGGAAAGAGTGATTATTTCAATCTTTTCAGATTCAAATAATTAAAAATGGTAACCCTGAATCAACAAATGACTCAGTTAGAATGTCTGTCAGTAACACAGAGTTACTGAGTAACACAAAGTTACTATATAAGGAGCTGGTTTTGATGATGGCTCCCCAGGTGTTCCATTCAATCAACGAATAACACATGGTTATCTATGAATGTTCTGACAGAAAACAAATTTCTGTGTGCTCGTGCATGTGTATGAAAGAAATAAGCACAGATGATTGATTTTCAATGTAGGTTCAAAATATGTAAACTTGTTGAGACAGCAACAAATTATACAAAGACTCAATGTGCATGAGAAAGGGTCGAAGGTGGGGCAACTTTCCTTCTTTTTCAATATTAGTATCTTCCAAATCAAGAACCAATAGCGTATGTGCTGCTTCCCCAGAAAATGTGAAACATTCTCTTTTTGAGAAAAGAATGAGTAGCTGGTGGGGTTGTATGCAAGAGATGGCATAGGCTAGTTGCCTATTTCAATGATGATCACCAAAGAATGTGAACCAATCAGATTATGTGGCTGCCTGACTCAGAAAGAAGTTTGGTGCAGAGTTTGATATTCTTTTACTCTGTTCTCTCACCCTCTTTCTTTTAACGCTCACTTCTAACCAATCTCTCTTTTCCATTTTACCTCTTCACACACCATCACTCAATTCTTTCGACCCCTCTCCCCTCAATCACTCAGGGAATACTTCCTGGGTAGGAAACACTGGTTATCGTGAATCCATGGAAGTTCTGTTAAGCTCACACACTACATCCCATGTAATTTCCTAAAAAGAACATGTTGTTCAACAGACTATTGTACATGAAAGCACAAATAAGCACAGAGTTACATGAAGAATAAGAAATTTCGGAGAAGTCAAAACAGTTGTGTTTGATGATGCAATTCTCCCCCTCAAACTAAAAAGAGTTTGACAATTTAAGCTCTTAAGGAGTTTTTCAATTAATCTTATAGACGATTAAGCTCTTATTTCTATGAAGCTCCCCCTCAACAGAAGATTTTTTTTTTTTAAGAAACATAAATTAATAGAAAGCAAAAAGATAAAGCACTGAAGTGCGGGTTCTAATCCGATGTGATTAGAATCCATTGTCACTTGAACAAACCTGCATATAAAAAGAAATATGGTAATCATTTGTGAAAATGATTCCTCTCTCGTTAGCAACAGTTGAAAAAAAATTGAACGCAAAAGTAAAACTTAGAATACTCCCCCTAGAATCATGAATAAGGTCTAAGACATGTTCAACATACCAAGTTTGCTGATTAGAAATTGGAACCTCTTTTCATCCAACGGCTTGGTGAAAAGATCAGCTAACTGGAAGTCAGTTTGAACAAAGTGCATTTCAATGTCACCTTTTTCTACATGATCCTTGATGAAGTGATAGCGTACATCTATATGCTTGGTCTTCGAATGTTGTACCGGGTTAGCAGTTATGGTGATTGCGCTCTTGGAATCACAATAAATAGGAACACGCTTGTAGATGTATCCAAAGTCCCTTAACTGTGTCTTCATCCAGAGGACTTGAGAACAGCAGCTAGAAGCAGATACATATTCAGCCTCGACAGTGGATGTTGAAACACAGTTTTGTTTCTTTGAGGTCCAACTAACAAGTTTGTCACCTATAAATTGACATGATCCAGAGGTGCTTTTCCGGTCTAGCTTACATCCTGCATGATCAGCATCTGTAAAGGCGGTTAGATCAAAACGAGAATCCTTTGGATACCAAAGGCCTAGATTAGGAGTGCCTTTGAGATATCTAAGGATTCGCTTAACAGCATTATAGTGTGACTCTTTAGGATTAGACTGATATCTCGCACAAAAACATGTGGCAAACATTATATCTGGACGACTGGCTGTCAGATAAAGTAAGGAACCAATCATGCTACGATACACCTTTTGATCAACAGGTTTCCAGAGGGATCTGCATCTAAGAGTGTACCAGTAACCATTGGTGTTTTCATGACAGAACAATCTGACATATTGAACTTTTTCAAAACATCTTTTATATATTTAGCTTGATTAAGAAATATGCCTTCGGGTAATTGCTTTACTTGTAAACCAAGAAAGAAATTTAATTCACCCATCATCGACATTTCAAACTTTGTTTCCATTATCTTTGAAAATTTCTTGCAAAATTTTTGATTTGTCGACCCAAATATTATGTCGTCAACATAAATCTGAATGAGAATCAAGTCCTCACCTTGCCTTTTAAGAAATAAGGTAGTATCAACTGCACCTTTCTTGAAACCAGAAGCTAAGAGAAATTTAGTGAGAGTTTCATACCAGGCTCGTGGTGCTTGTTTAAGACCATAAAGTGCTTTGTTTAAAACATAGACATGATCAGGGTGATGAGGATCAACGAAACCTTCAGGTTGTGCCACATAGACCTCCTCGTGCAGAACGCCATTCAGGAAAGTTGACTTTACATCCATTTGATAGACTGTAAAGTTTTTGTGCGCTGCATAGGCTAGGAAGATTCTAATGGCTTCGATCCTTGCAACCGGGGCGAATGTTTCATCATAGTCAATGCCCTCTTGTTGACAGTACCCTTTTGCAACCAAGCGAGCTTTGTTTCTCACAACTACTCCAGCTTCGTCTTTCTTGTTTCTGAAAACCCACTTAGTTCCAATAACATATTTAACTTTAGGTAGTGGGATCAAGCGCCATACCTTGTTCCTTTCGAATTGTAGAAGCTCGTCTTGCATAGCAGAAATCCAGAAGGGATCACGTAGAGCTTCAGACACTTTCTTTGGCTCTAAGGAACTAAGGAAGCTTGAAAACATGCAGAAGTTCGCTGATGCGGATCTTGTTGTGACACCAGATTGTACGTCACCTATCACGTTGTGTAGGGGATGATCCTTAGTCCAACGATGTGTGTTTGGTAAGGATTCAACTATTTGTTGCGTATTTGACACATCGTTGTCATCATACACGGCAGGTTGCTCCATAGATGTACTCGGGACATCTTGTACTGGTGTTTCTGATACTGAAGCTTCTGGACTAGCAGTTGAAGTACTCGTGACTTCATTTCCAGAAGAACTATCTGTAGATACAGAATCAGCATTAGTAGAGTCATAAACTAATGGTTTAGTTGTACCTGATGGAGATGAAGTTTCAGTGACTTCTTCGGAAGGTCCAGACATGTCTTCAGAAATGGTAGGGACCTCCGAGGTTGTTATGGATGTAGATATGCCTTTATCAAAATCTTCACAAATATCATCAAATGCATCAATAAACAATAAATTTAACTCAGATGAAGTAGAGTTAGAGTTAGAAGAAGTGGATCCTTTAGAAGTTGGTTCTATTCTGTATTGAATAGAAGCTTTGTCCTTAATTCCGAGTTCTGGACAGTTGTGTCCAGAAGTCCTTGTTGAATTCTCATCAAAGGAGACGTTCATGCTCTCAACAACCGTCTTAGTTCGAATAATGTAAATTCGATAAGCTTTGGATGTCAGAGAGTATCCAACGAGATATCCTTCATCCGCTTTCTTATCAAACTTTGATAATCCTTGACGCTCTCGAAGAATGTACCACCTGCAACCAAAAACACGAAGGAATTTGATGTTAGGCTTACGATTGTTGATTAACTCATATGTTGTTTTGTTAAACCGTTTGACCACAATGGTACGATTCTGTGTAAAGCATGCTGTAACGACTGCCTCGGCCCAGAGGTACATAGGTAGATCTAAATAAGCAAGCATAGTACGAGCGGCTTCAACAAGAGTGCGATTCTTCCTTTCAACAATGTCGTTCTGCTGTGGAGTGTAGGCTGCGGAGAAGCTATGTGAAATTCCTACAGAGATAATATAGCTCTGCAAGGTGGCATTCTTGAACTCTGTATCGTTATCGCTGTGAATGGTTCGAACTGGCAATTGAAGACGTACTTGGATGCGCTTGATAAAAGCGATAATCAAATCTGGCGCATCTGACTTGTTGCGAAGAAACTCTAGCCATGTATACCTTGAATAGTCATCTATCATTACTAAAACATATTTCTTGCCGTTGATAGACGCTGTTCGCATTGGGCCACAAAGGTCCATATGAAGAAGTTCCAGTGCAGATAAGGTTGATGATTCGACTTTGGACTTGAAGGAGCTTCGCTTCATTTTGCCCAACTCACATGCAGAACACAGTGAGTCTTTCTCAAATCTCATTTCTGGTAGACCTTTGACCAGACCTTGTCTTTGTAGCTTCGCTATAGATCGGAAATTCTGATGAGACAAGTGGCGATGCCACGTCCACGATTGTGCTTTAGTTGCTTTGGCTAATAGGCACGTGTGGCAGACAGTGTTGGAAAATCTACATAGTATAGATTTCCATGGCGCTCAGCTTTGAAAACTTCGTAACCATCGGGATCCTCTAGATAGCAATGAGTGGTTGTGAAACGGATTTGATATTTCATGTCACAGAAGTGACTGTTACTAAACATATTGTGATCAAGTCCTTCAACATATAACACTCTTTGAATCTTCACAACACCATTATCGAGTATTCCATATCCTCTGACGTGTCCTTTGGCTTCAGAATTGGCAAATCTAACTGCTCCGGCAGGCTCCTCCACATAGTTATGCAAGAGGTGCTTGAATCCTGTCATGTGGCGTGAGCATCCGGAATCTATCACCCACAGCCGACAGGCCTGCAAAAGAGACAATTAGTTTTGCTTAGGTACCCATATCAAGATGGGTCCTTCGCGGTTAGCTTCACGCAATTCAGGAATATCAGCAGGTTTAACTTTCACACGCCATTCATAACAGGGTTTTGGAACCCATTTCCAAACCATCTTGACATTTAATTCCTGAAAGTGCTTTTTAGAAGTAGAATTGGCAACCTTAGCTCGAAACACTTTAGGTTGTGCGGAGGAATCAGAATTAGAATTAGACTTAAGGTTCAGTTTAGCTTTTCTTTTACTCTGTTTGGACTTTGGAGGGGAGTAGTATTTGAATGAGTTATCCCAGCAGTGTTTGCAATATAGATTCTTTCGAGCAAAATTCATAAACTTAGATTTATCGAAACAAATCTTACATTCATGTTCATCAAAAGAATTACTTTTCAAAATAACACTGTCTGAAGTACAACTATTTGAAGCAAAAGTTTCACTAGATAACCTATCATTCTTATTCAAACTATTATCTTTATTCTTCTTACTCCTCCCAACTCCATTTCCTTTTATATCTGAAAGAGAAACAGGAACCTTGTTAGTCTCTAACTTAGAGGGTAGTTCTTTTCTAGAGCTATTTGAAGTCTCACACTTCTCAAAAATACTCGGTGGATATTCAGGACAATCAGAGTAAACAACTGAAGGTTTTGCAAGAGCATCAAATTCTGGATTGGTTCTTACCTTCCAGCTCGGATCATTGAACATCTGTTTATCATCTGAAGCATTTTTAAACAAAGTAATTTTCAAATCATTGATCTCTGTGCAAAGCTCTTGATTTTCTTTTAAAGATTTTCAAGTTTAAATTTGATATCAAAGTTTACATCTTCAACCTCATCAAGAGATTGTTGCAACATATCAATTTGCTTCATCAATTCAGATGTATGATCATTCACAGAATTTGACTCCTTTAAATTAGAAACAGGATCAGAGTCACAAGCATTCATCATGTCAGAAAACTTTTCTTCAGTCATGGACTCAATAAACTCCGTTTTATCATTTTGAACACAAGATTCATTCGTGATGACAGGTTCTTCTTCAACCTCTTCAACAAGTAAAGGTTTAGAAGCAATGGGATTTGAGACTGATGGTATAGTAGATGGATCAACATCCGATTCATACTCATCATATTTGCATACAGTCTCAGGTGGAACTGTGTTGGTGCTTACTGATTCTTTGGAAGGTGTGGTAAATAGTGATTCAAACTCAGTAAATTCGATCTTTCGAGTCTCATAGCTTTTATTCAAATCACCATATTTAAAACCAACTGATTTAAAAAGATTTTGAGAATCAGTGTCACCAGACTTGTTCTTTCCCATTTCTTCTCGACCTTTGGTCTCTTTAGAAGGTTTAGGAGAACTTGCTTCTACAAAGGATGCACGAATGTTAGGAATGGGTCTGATTGCAGAGCCAAATTTAACAAAATTATATAAGTGCTCCGGTGCCTTTTTCAAAATTTCGTTAGTTGGCACACCCAAACCTGGTTTAAGTTTATAAAACCTTTCATCCTGGAGTTTATTGGTCAACAGATTTAATGTATGCTCAGTCTGACCTCGTTTCATATTAACATCCTCCAATTGCTTGATTTTGGTGAAAGCTTCATTTCTTTCTTGTTGACAAACTTCAAATTTGATTTGAAACTCACCCTTTTCAGCATTAAGATTCACAAGATCCTTTTCTAAACCAGATATTTTTCTTTTTAAAGACTCTTTTTTAGCTTTTAAATCATCCTTTTCGTTTTCTTTTTCTTCCACAACAACTTTTAGCAAGGCATTTTCATCACGAAAAATCAAAACTTCTTGATGTGCAGAGCTAAGTTTACCTCTCAATAAAGCAAATTCATCTTTCATATTATGTATTTGGGCCATTAAAGATTCAATAAGTTCAGAATTATCACTTACCTCAGAGTTTGCATCTTCGGATTGTGCCTCAGAATCTTCATCGTCACCATCCAGCTTTGCCATATAAGATACTTGGGTGAAGTGCGCTTGTTCCTCGTCATCGGAGCTTTGGAACAGCCAGTTTTCTTCTTCAGCCATCAACACTTTTCCTTCTTCAGCTTTCTTGGCAATGAGTGACTTTCTTGCGTAATACTCTGAGTTCTTCACTTTCTTGAACTTGCAATCTCTTGAGAAGTGCCCAAATTTGCCGCAGTTGTAGCATCTTCCTGGTTCATCCTTTTGTTCTTCTCGCTTCTTCTCTCTCTTTCCTTCTCGTCTATCTTCCTTCCTGTCTTCTCGTCCTTCCTCTCTCCTTCCATGCCTCGGCTTGTATCGCATCTCAGACTTCTCTTTCTTGTATCCATCATACTTTGGTTTTGAGTAGAATTTCTTCTTGAATCGTCGCGTAATTAGAGCCAAGTCCTCAGAGAACTTCTGTATATCTGGATCAGAATCAATTTCTAGTTCTTCATCGCTTGAAGCAGATTCGGACTCAGTAACCTCAGTAACAAGAGCTTTAGACACCTTTTTCTTTGACCTTGCAGAGGGTATAGGAACTGAACTCTTTCCTTTGCCAGCTATGAGAGCCACAGAGTCCTTCAGATTATTAGACTCAATATTAATAGATCTCACTTCATCCTCATGTTCAGAAAGAGTAGAGAAGATATCAGTGACATTTTCTTGAGCCATATTCTTGGACATCTGGAGGTTGATGGCAAAGTTCTTTCACTCTGGATTCATATTCTTGATGAACTTGTAATTTCTCTCAGAAGCAGATTTAGAGATATAGTTCCTCTGTAAGTCATTGAGAATGATGTTATATCTGTTGTAGGTATCTAGTAGCAACTCTCCTTCTTTTGCATGAAATCCCTCGTATACATTTATGCATAGATTCTGCTTAGCTTGAATGGAGGCTTCACTTCCTTCAAACTGTCTTGCTAGTTCATCCCAGACTGCTTTGGCAGAGCTCTGACTGTCTACACGATTGCAGATGTCGTTTGGAATAGCCATTGTCAGATAAATTAGAGCCTCTTCATCTGTCTTGTACTGTGCTTTCTGCTTATCAGTAAAGAACTGATAAGGTTTAGGAACTAATCTGTCAGGGATTTCTGGAGAGGTTTCTGTTGCAGCTTGACCCTTTACTGTGATCATTGGATTTACTGGACCATTAATGATTGATTCCATGTAAGCTCTGTTCTTGTGATTCAGAAACTAGATCATTCTGGTCTTCCATTGCTGATACTCATTAGCCATGAGGACAGGAGGTTTGGACTGAGAGCCCATTGAGAGAAGTTGATTCGACATCTTAGCTGTACAGTTAGTAATCAAACTTTTCTGTACCAAGACAACCAACTAGATGAGATCGTTAGAATCAAGAATCAGATTAAAACTACACTAAAAAATTTTCAGAAAAATAAATTTCCAAAAATAATTAAATGCAGAATAAATAATACTGAGAAATCAAACTATGAAAATCTGATGAAAAAAAAATTTGGCGCAAAGTGAACAGTAACTTGCACGAACCGGTATTTGCGCGAACCGGTACTAGCGCAAAGTTGAGGTTTGCGTGATCTGTGGGTCGCGCAAAGTGTGGTTTGCGCGAGCCTCGTGTGGCGCAAAGTAAGGTTCTCGTGAATAGGTAATGGCGCAAAGTAGGGTGTGACCGGTAACTTTCTTCGACCGGGATGATGTCCGACCGGTAACTTGCACGACCGGACAAGAGATTCAACCGGTATGCTTCCTTCGACCGATATAGACTAAGGCAATTCGACCGGTAAGCAACTGAGACCAGAATCGATATGGACCGGTAGTGGGTATCGATCGGTAAAGTGTCGACCGGTAAAATGCTTTGACCGCTAAACTTCCTTAGACCGGTAATGATATGTGTGTTAACCGGGCGACCGGAGTGTCCCTGACCGATACAATAAATTCAGGTCGACCGATAGTGATTGTGAGTGGGCTGACCGGTAAGATGTATAGACCGATAAAATGTGTATGGACCGATAATTTCTTAAAGGTTCGACCGGTATGCTCTTACAGGTCGACCCAAAACGATACAATCAACCTAGAAATCACACAAAACACAGAAATTGAAAGCAAAGATCAGACTTTTGTACCCAGAAACATATATCGATCACCATTTAAACAACATCAAATATCAATTTCAACTTTCATGCATTAATTTTATGAACACAGTGTCGACTTTTCACGAACCCAGAATTCACAAAATCCTCCAAAAGCCAATTGATTTGAGATATTAAGAGCAACTAACTAATCAGATAGCATTCAATAACATAAAACACATCTAATAAGATCAATTTCAAGCATAAAACTCACAAAATCAAAGAATCGATTTTTTTTTACTTGATGGACAGTCGATGATGAACACAGTAATCAGATAAATCGATAAACAGTTTAATTCAAAACTTGATTCTAGGGCTCTGATACCACTTGTTATCCCAGTTTAATCTAGTTGATTAACAATCACAGAACACAATATATATCAAGAGATATAAGAGCAGAATAACATACCAATCCCTTGAATATTCAATGAAAACCTTGTGTGTTCTTGATACCTTGAATGTAGGATTACAATACTGATACGGCTACCTCTCTCTCTAAACAATAATTATGAAAGTAATAATAATGAGAGTTAACCTAAAACCTAAACTAATTAAAACATTAAATACCTAGGCTTTTAAGGCCTAATGGGCTTGGGCCCAATAATAACAAAACTATTAACTTATTACACAATAGACCCTCTAACTAACTTTAACACAATTGCAATTTAAACCCTTAACTTTAACTTTAATCTTGAATACAATTTATGATCCAACAATATACCTCTCTCTCTCTCTCTCTCTATATATATATATATATATATATATAAGAAAAACATTGGGGGTGATGACATGGCATTGTTAGGAAGTAAGAATGGGGTTTCTAAATCTTCTCAAATTTTCTATTTGATTTTTAAAAATGTTTAATCTGTTAAAGACTTGTATCTCCCCGTATGTAAATTATATATTCATTAAAGGTATTGGGTTTTTTTGTACTTTTACATGAACATTTAAATTTATGTTATTTAACTATTCATTTTCCCTTCTTTATGTTACTTAATTATTCATTAATTTTCCCTTCTTTACCCACCTTGTGGTTCTTCATTTTTTTAGTTGGTACCTAATTAATGGTTTGATTTGTTATCAAACAACTTTTCTCTTACACTTCTGTCAAAATATTTGATCAATCTAAGCTATGAATTTATGTTTATTGCTAAGTTATACGGTTATGTGTACTTCATGTGATTTTTTTTTGTAGAAAGTGTCACAAACAAAAGAAAAAAACAAATGAGATATTGTCTAAATAATCTGTAAAGATCATTGAACATATAGAAGAATATGAAAGCTGTATGAACAATGTACGCATATTAAATGTAAGTCATTCAGTCTACTACTACTCAAATCTCAATTTAAAATTGATTTTGTCTGTTTTGTAATTTCATGATTCATTATTACCCTAATTCTCATTTCTGAAATTTTTTTCTCAAGAGTCACCAAATGGTAATAGAACATTTGGATATTGTTTATTATGATATGACGTTGTTACTACCAAAAGGGGCGGTCTACATTTTAGTTTCTATTTTTAAGTTGTTATATAGTAATAAATGTTATTAATGTTGCATTTGAGAAATTAAGGTTTTGAGAAACTACAAACAATGGTTAATGATTAATACTTTTCAAAGTTTGTCCTTATGACCTTCAACTATTTTTAACCATGATTAAAAATAGATTAATTGCCTTTAGGAATTTAGTTTCTTGCTTTATACAACCTCACAATGCCAACAATGAAGTTATGCTACAATCAAATGTGATGGATACTACTTTCATCAATGTTATAGACAATAGAGTTGTAGCTGATGGGGGTTATGAAGATGGTAAATCTTTTATTCTTTGGTTACCATGGGTTTCCGGGCGAGCATACGCGCACCAACTAATCCACCGACTAATCCTTAGGCGACCACGAATGGCCTGGAGTCATTGCAGGTGAACCTATGGCCACAAGGGCTTTGGCAACGCCTGGATTTGAATCCAGATAGATGAGATTTTCCACTACATCCCTCAAAAGGCTTTACCAATGCACCACAACCCAAGTGGTTGAAGATGTTTGATAATTCTATGTAATCATGTCTAAGTGACGTATGGATGAATGGAAATTTTTACTATGGTTTCATAATTTATGAAATTGTTTTAAAAATAAAAAAATAGTATGGCATGTATTTTATGTCATTTTTGTATTAATTAATTTTAATTAAATTGTATGTTATATAATAGATATTTAAACTATGGTTGTTATTAATAATTTTCATCATACATCTAATATACTTTATAACCCTTTTATTAAATAGGCTCAGAACCAGTCTTTGTCATTGTTAGAGCATAAATCTGTTGGATACAAGATCATAGAAGTCTGAAGACTGAAAGTCAAAGCTAAAGTTAACTCTCAGCATCAAAGTCAAAGTCTAGTGTAATAAAGTCAAAGTTAAATCTTGTAATTTTTTCTGTTTTTAGTTGTTTGCGCATTTTAGTTCTGTGCGTGAACAGTGTCTTGTGTGTTTGTGTGTGTGGTATATATAAGTGTTGTGCGTGTTTCATACAAAAAGGTTTTTCATAGTGTTGTGAGAGTATCAGAGAGGCTTTATCATTGTATCGTGAGAGAACTGAAGTTAGTGAGAGAAATATTGTAATTCAGACTTGTAATTGAAATAAAGTGTTATATTTGGAATTTAATTGTCATCTTGTAATCACATTGATATCTGGGAATATCAATTGGTATCAGAGCATACAGAATTCAGAAAGAAAGGATCGAATTTGAGATTTTCGTGATCGTATTTGGGAAGAACTCGCTATTCACTATAGAAATTCAATTTTTGAGATTTAGTGATGTTTTGGAATTGAATTTGGTGTTTTAGTGTTCGATTCTACTACTAGAACAAGTTTGATTCGGATCATTTAGTCTAATTCACATAGAATTAGATTGAATTTTGATTTTTGAAGAAATTTTGTTCGAGTTTTTCGTTCGCACTGTAAAAGTATCAAATAGTAATCAATTGTGTTTTTAATTGTAATAGTTTGCTAGGATTGTGATCGAAATCAATATATAATCATTCCTGCAAAATTTCAAGCCAATTGAAGATGATTTGAATCGATTCAGGTTGGAAAATTGAATTTTGAAACTGCAAAACCAAGAACTCGCTAGATCTACGAAACTCGCTAAGGAAGAACTCGCAGAAGAAAGAACTCGCAAGCTTCAAAAACTCACAGAAGATTGTTTTTGGAATTGAAGTGTAAAACTCGCAAACAGAGACGTGCGAGAAGTTGAAACTCGCACGACCTTAGGTGCGAGTTGTTACTGTTCTTGCTTGTTGTGCGCGAAGAAGTTTTTGCGAGAAGTTGTGTCGTGCGTGTTTTGGATTTTGCGCGAAGTGATTTTGTGAAAATTTTCTAAGTTTAAAACTCGCAAGAGTTGAATCTTGCGTATTTACATTTAGCGAGAAGTTGTTTTTCGAAAATATTCTAAGTCTAGAACTCGCACATTGTGGTGTGCGAGAAGTAGAAACTCGCAGAGTACACGTGCACAAACCTTGGTTCACGCAAGCAGCGTTGTGCGTGAAGCTCAAACTCGCAAGCTTCTTTGTGCGCGAAGTTCAGTTCACGCAAGCTTTGGTGTGCGTGTTTTTGAAACTCGCATATAGTCTCTTGCGCGAAGTGTGTATTTTGTGTGTTATGCGTGTTCTGTCCTTAGTCAAAAAAAAATTCTAAATTTTTCTGAAATTTAACTGAGTTTGATTTTTATAGATCCAACTTTATTTTTTCAATTTTGACGATCATAAAAGCAGTGTAGATCAAAGATGACTTCCAGAGAAGCACTTGCTATCGGAACAGATGTTAAACCACCTGTACTCTTCAAGGGAGAGTATGAACAATGGAAAGATCGATTCTTAGATTTCATTGACAGAAATGCATTAGGTGATCTTATCAGAAATTCATTGGAGGAAGGTGTTATGGAAATTCCAATAAAGACTCATACTGTTGGAAATGAACAAATAGAGTATCCACTTCCATTTGCTGAATATACTTAAGAGCAGAAAGATAGAACAAAAGCTGATAGATTGGCAAGATCATTCATACTTCAAGGCATCCCAAACGAGATATATGTCAAGACTGATAGCTACAATGCTACCGGAAAGCAAATGTGGGATTAACTTGAGAAAATGATGCTTGGATTGAAGATTGGTAACCAGCTCAAGATCTCTAACTATCTCAACAACTATGAGGAGTTCAAAGCTAAAGAAGGAGAAAGTCTGGAGACAACATATGACAGATTTGTGACTTTGATGAACGAGTTAAGCAAGAACAAGGTCCAAAAAATAACAAATAGAGTTGAATGTCAAGTTTCTCAGTATTTTACAGCCTGAGTGGAAGAGATTTACCAGACAGATGAAGCAATTGAAAGATCTGAATGAGATTCCTCTCCACGAGGTTTATGAAACTCTTAGGCAGAATGAAGAGGAAGTAGATGAGATCAAAGAGGAGAAGAAAAAGGCTGATAAAGCAGTTGCTGATCCGATTGCTCTTGTTGTGAAGAAGAAAAGTGTTAGCCTTAAAAAGAAAAAGAAAGTGATAGTTTCTGAGTCTGAAGAAGCAGAAAGTGATGAGAACTCAGATTCTGATGATTGTGAAAATTTGAAGCAGGCAATGCTTATGTTGACCAAAGCATTTCAGAAGAAATTTTACAAAAAGCCTGGCTCAAATAGTCAACGATATTCTTCGGGGTCAAAGAATTATGAGCACAAAGAGAGGGTAGAAGGAAAGAGAAAAGAAGAAAAGAAGCCTGAGGAAAGAAAGTACAGAGTTGAACAGACTAAGCAGCCAGAACCGACAAAATGCTACAACTGTGGCAAAATCGGTCATTTTGCAAAAGATTGCCAAAAGACGAAAGTCAAAAACTCCGAGTATTACAAGAACAAAATGCTCTTGGCAAAGCAACAAGAGGCAGACAAGGCATTAATGGCGGAGGACGAGTTCTGGCTCGCTCATTCAGATGATGAAGTTGAGCAAGAAGAGACAGCTCATATTTGCCTCATGGGTAAGATAGTGGATGAATGTGAAGAAGAAGCTGAATCAGATGAGGAAGACAATGAAGAGGTATGTGATATGTCTCAATCTTATTTTCTTAATGCCATGCAAGCCATGATGGTTGAACTCCAAGAAGTAAAGTCTAAACATGAACGCGAGAAAAGTATCATGAAAGAAAACAAACAATCAATACTGAAACTTAGCAAGGATCTTGCTAAGAATAACGTATTGATTGAAGCTTTACATAAAAATATTGATACTAGCGCTAAAGACAAAACTATACTTCATAATGAGTTATCTAAAACTGTTTCAAAATATAAACTGTGTGAGTTTGAATCAAAAGAGATTTCTAAAATGTATTTTTCACTTTCAGAAGAAAACAAATCTTTACTTGAAAATGTGAATGCTTTGGAAGGGAAATTATACACATTGGGTCAAACTGAACCAACCATTCATCTAAACAAACCCAAAGAGAACAAAGAGTGTTGGGGACTCGGTTATGAGAATCCACACTATCTTAAAAAGGGTATATCAGAAGTGCCTGCTCTTTATGATTTTGGATTTTTAAAACTGGCACCACAATATCCTGAACTTCAAGTTGCGTGGACTAAACTATCTGAAGAAGATGAAGCCAAAGAAAATGAGAAATAAAAGAACACAACTAAAATTCAACTTCCATTCCGATATGAGAGGTTGAATAATAGTTATAGTTCTGATAAATCAAAATTTCTTTCAAATGATTATTTTGAGAGTTATTCTTTAAAAGAAATGGATGCTAAGCCTATCGAAGGTAAGCTTTACATCCCTCCTCTTGTTTTGGAAAGTAAAATTTTTGAACTTAAGAAAACTCTAGAAGAAGAAAGAATTTTGATTGATCCTGAACAAACTGTATTTTCTACTGTGTTCAAAAATACTGATATTTATAAATCATCCAAGGCTTCCAAATCTAATGATATGTCTGGTTTATTTGATGATGAGTTTGATTTCTTAAACTCTGATGGTGATTTAGATGAATGTGTTGCTCAATTTGATTTTAATGCTAAACTTCCTGATCATTCAAAATTTGTCATAAACTCTTTTGGATTACCAAGTGTGTACGAAAAAGGTGAAACATCAACGAAAGTTGATAAATCGGTTCCTGTGAACACCAAAGTTGCCAAAGGTAAGAAGAAGAAATCTGGGTATTCACATAAACCGACCACCACTGGTAAGCCAAAGAAGAAACATTTTCTTGATTCTCATAGTTCTAACTTTAAACTGTCAAATGTTTCAGATATGAGGAAGAAAAGGAATGGAGTTAAATCAAATTGGCTACCAAAGAAGAAGGTTGACGAGAAGGCAAAATCATTGTCTGATTTTTCTTGTAATAGAAATATTGATAGTACTTCTGATATAATTTTGAATGTTGCTTATAATAAACAAAAACTTGTAACTCATTACAAGAAGTATTCAATAAAGCAATTACTCTAGTTATCTCCGTATGCTAGAAAGTTTTCTAATATTCATTGGAATGATTTTGCTTCTCGACAACATTCTAATGATTGGTTTGGCACGTATCATGTATATTCTTCTCATTCATATGGTTCAAATGTTTTTGAAAAGAAAAGCGGACCCAAATTTAAATGGGTGCCAAAATCTACTTGTGTTAACACTGTAGGACCCATATATAAATGGGTACCTAAATCAATTGTTTCGTGATTTCTCTTATGCAGACCCGTCATATGTGGTACTTGGATAGCGGGTGTTCCAAGCATATGACTGGGCAGAAAGCTTTATTGTCTAATTATACAGAGAAATACTGCGGGACGGTTAGATTTGGAAATGACCAATTTTCACCAATTTTGGGATATAGTGACATCATTCAAGACAAAGTGACGATAACAAAGGTGAATTATGTTGAAGGTTTAGGGCACAACCTGTTTAGCATTGGCCAGTTCTGCGACAAAGGATTAGAGGTGAACTTTAAAGCCAAAAGTTGCTTGGTGCGTACTGAAGATGGCAAAGAACTTTTGGTCGGAACTAGAAAATCCAACCTCTACACAATCAATCTTTCAAAGGTCCAGACTGACAGTGAGGTTTGCTTACTAACAAAAGCCTAAATGCAGCAAAGTTGGCTTTGGCACCGAAGGCTGTCACACCTGAATTTTCGTTACATTAACAAATTGGTCACTAGAAAGTTAGTCAAAGGACTTCCTGAGCTCAAATATGTGAAAGAACACTTGTGTGCAGCATGTGAAAAGGGAAAGATGAAGAGAGCTCCACATAAGCCGAAACCTTAACAAAGTACCAGTTCTCCACTCGAGTTGTTGCATATGGATCTTTGTGGTCTCATGTGAACACAAAGCATAAGCGGCAAGAAGTATGTTTTAGTTATCGTGGACGACTATTCGCGGTACACATGGGTAAAATTTCTAAGATCAAAAGATGAGAAGCCCGAAGTACTCATCACCTTTCTGAAGACTACCCAAGTGAACATGCAAAAACCAGTCAAGCTTCTAAGAACAGACAACGGCACAGAGTTTAAGAAAAAAATTGTTGAAGATTATCTCGAATCGGTCGGGATAACACATCAATTCTCTGTTGCTCATACGCCAGAACAGAACGGAGTAGTAGAAAGGCGAAACTGAACGTTAGTCGAGGCCGCTCGAACTATGCTCAGTCAATCTGACCTACCTCTATTTTTGTGGGCAGAAGATGTTTCAACTGCGTGCTATACTCATAATCGTTCCATGATACATCGCCGTTTTGGAAAGAATCCTTATGCTTTGATTAACAACCGGACACCAACAATCAAATATTTTCATATTTTTTTGTTGTAAGTGTTTCGTGCTTAACGACAGAGAGAGTCTGAACAAGTTCAGTGCTAAGGCAGATGAAGGAATTTTCATTGGTTATTCTCAATCATCGGCTGCATATAGGGTGTATTTGAAGAAGTCAAAGACAGTAGTTGAGAGCGTTAATGTCACATTTGACGAGGATATGGATTTTGAACAACACGGTTCAGAACCCGTAATTACCAGAGTGTTAGCTTCTGGGCAGATCAGTCAAGAACCTGTATCGACAAAGAAGAAATCAGATGAAGCATCAACTTCCAATGCTCATTTATCTGATTTAGATTTATTATTTGAACTGTTTTATGATGAATTCCTTGGATCTAAAGTGACTAAATCTGTTGTGGTTGACAGGATGGACGACTCAACGAATAGTAATACAACCGCTTTAGAGTTATCTACTGAATCCAACTCCCCGGTTTAACAAGGAATTCCAGTTCAAATAACTTCTCTGATAGTTGAATATGTGAACATCAACGAGAAAACAGACGTTGCTGAATCAGTTAGGTGTATAATAGACACAAATCAACAGTCTGAACAAGTTGTACCAACTTAAGCTTCTGTAGAAGCTAATTCAACTGAACAACTCCCTCCTACTGCACAAACTGATGAAGTTGAAAGTGGATTCCTAGATGATAATCATGATCAATCAACATCTAATCCACTTCCTTATGAACATCGCTGGACCAAGGAGCACCCTATTCACCAAATCATTGGAGATCTAACAAAACCGGTGCAAACTAGGTCAGCAACTTTAAATCAATGTATGCATGACTCATTCCTGAGTAAGATAGAGCCGACTCGAGTATCAGAAGCTCTAGCTAACTCGGATTGGGTGTCTACTATGCAAGAAGAGTTAAATCAGTTCGAAGCCCTAAAGGTCTGGAGACTTGTGCCAAAACCGGAAGGAAAATCTATCATCGGAACTAAATGGGTATTCAAGAATAAAAAGGATGAAGATGGTATTGTAGTTCGAAATAAAGCAAGACTTGTTGCCAAAGGCTACCTGCAAGAGGAAGGCATAGATTACGACAAGACTTACGCTCTAGTAGCACGTATAGAAGCAATCCGCATGTTTCTAGCATACGCTGCTCATAAAAACTGCACAGTCTACCAGATGGACGTGAAGACTGCCTTTCTCAATGGCATACTTAAGGAGGAAGTATACGTTACACAACCAGAAGGCTTTGTGAATCCAGATAAACCAGATCACGTATATATTTTCGATAAATCACTTTATGGGTTAAAACAATCGCCTTGAGCCTGGTATGATGTTTTATCAAAGTTTTTGGTCAAGTCAGGCTTCACTAAAGGTAAAATCGATACCACTTTATTCATTAAGAAAGAAAAGGTTGATATCATTCTTATTCAAATATATGTGGATGATATAATATTTGGCTCTATAAATCCTAAATAATGTAAGAACTTTTCTAATCTAATGGTGTCAAGATTTCAAATGAGTATGATGGGAGAGATAAACTTCTTTCTCGGATTACAAGTTAAGCAATTTTCTACGGGGATTTTTATAAATCAAGCTAAGTACATTTTTGATATTCTTCGGAAGTTCAAAATGGAAACTTGTAAACCAATTGGTACCCCGATGGCACCAGGAACTAAGATCAGCATGGATCCTTCGGGAAACCTGTTGATGTTAGAACCTATAGAGGCATGATTGGTTCTTTAATGTATCTTACTTCAAGTAGGCCAGATATTATGTTTTCTACATGTTTATGCGCAAGATATCAGGCTAACCCCAAAGAATCCCATTTGCCCGCGGTCAAACGGATATTTAGATATCTGAAAGGGACTGCAGATCTTAGTCTGTGGTATCCTAAAGATACTGGTTTTGAACTGACTGCTTATTCAGATGCAGATCATGCTGGATGTATGTTAGACAGGAAAAGCATATCAGGTCATATTTAATTTCTTGGAGACAAGCTCGTAAGTTGGGCGTCAAAGAAACAACTTTGTGTTTCCACCTCGACTGCTGAAGCAGAGTATGTAGCTGCTGCCAGTTGCTGCTCTCAAGTCTTGTGGATGAGAACACATCTTCGAGACTATGGTTTCCAGTTCAATAAAATACCGATTTACTGTGAGTCGAAGAGCACCATTGCCATATCTGCAAATCCTGTGCAACATATAAAGACAAAACACATCGATGTTCGATATCATATTATCAAAGACAATGTTGAAAAAGGTACAATAGAACTTTATTTTGTAAACACTGATTATCAGCTTGCTGATTTGTTTACCAAGCCTCTCGATGAAAAGAGATTTAATTTTCTTATCTCAAAACTTGGTATGCTTAATCTCAAGACATAATTTGTGATTACTTATTAAAGTTTTCTTATTGTTATTTTTCTTCATTTCTTTATTTTTATTCTGGAAAAGATATATGCATTTTAATGTGTGTTCATGTTTTCAGGGGGAGTTAGAGAAGATGTTTAGATGATCTATAATCATTTGAGGGGGAGTTAATCATTTTTGCATATATTTGTCATTGATATATTTTCTGATGCATAAATGCAGGGGGAGTAAGAGTAAAAAAAAGGAGTAAGAAATATGACTTCTGATTACTTCAAATTAGAACTCGTACATTCAACGTTTTATTGCTTTATGTCATTTTATTTTCAATAAATGTTGTGAATAAAGTTACTTTGACAAGATTTTTGTGACTGATGCAGATTGAGAGGATACTTAATGATCATATCATTATGACTTTAAGCTGACTTCATGAGATTTAAGACAGATTGAAAAGGTTTATTTCTATTCTTAATCTCATATATGGTTGAAAGAAGGACAACTTTCAATCATAGGAAACATGTTCTTAAATGTTCAAACCACTTCGGATTCTTAAACGATTTAATGAATATAGAAGTGTGATTTTTAAATGTTTTCATTATTACTTGTGCTTTAATGATCAACAAACCGTGTGTTTCCAACGATTAATACTTGTGTATTATCTTGTCTATATACTGTCAAGTATTCACACACATCGGTTTAATTTTTGTTGAATTCGTTCTTACCATGTCTCTAAATTTAAACAAATTTTTCGATGGTAAGACACCCCGTTTGTTATTCAAAGCTTGAGCGTGATTTCATTTCTAAACGTTCTTTCAAGACTTGTCTATATTTTGAATTGTATAGACATATTCCAATTTTTGCTGACCTAAGCCTTATTTGATAAATCATTTCGATATTGATCTTTTTGATACAATGTCAGATTTTCAAACAAGTTTCTGGTATTCATTTCATTCTTTCAATATACTTGTTTGAAATATCTTCAATGTTTAAAAATGCTCAAATCTTCATGATTATATCTATGAGCATACAGACATCTGATTTGTATATTTGTGATTTAACTGATAAAGTTAAACCAACTTTGAGCAACAATGTACTTTTAGGAAAATACATGGGTTCTTTGTGTGAGCGTAAATGAAACTTCTATGGATTCACGATAACTAGTGTTTCCTACCCAAGAAGTTAATCCTTAGTGATCGAATGTGAGGAGTCACAAAGAAATGAGTGTGGGTTGTGTGAAGAGGTAAAATGAAACAGAGAGTTTGGTTAGAAGTGAGCTCAATGATTAAAAGAAAGAGGGTGTGAGATCAGAGTAAAAGAATATCAAACTCTGCACCAACTACTTTCTGAGCCGGCCAACCACATTACTAATGTTTCACAATTCTTGGTGAACATTATTGAAATAGGAAACTATCCCATGCCAACTCTTGACAAAACCTCACTAGCCACTCATTTTCTTCTCAAAAAGAAAATGTTTCATATTTTCTGGGGACGCAGCATATAATCTATTTGGTTTTCATTTGGAAAATTTGGATATTGAAAAAGAAGGAAGTCTGCCATACCTTCGCACTTCGATCATGCACATTGAGTCTGTGTTATACTACTGTTGTCTCGGTGGTTTACACAATGTTGAGACTTATAATAAGCAATCATCATGTGCTTAATTCTTTCTAACACTTGCACGAACACACAAGGAATTTGTTTTCTTGTCATAACATTCATAGAAATTTCCTTTATGGTGTTTCGATGATTGGATGGAAGCCCTGGGGGAGTGATCATCCAAAAGATCCTTTCCAATGTGTATTCGTTACACACAGTAACTTTGTGTTACTGACAGGCATATTAACTGATTCATTTGTTGATTCAGGTGTTACACTCTACCTTGTATGGATTTGAAAAGATCTAGATGAATATCTTATTTTGGATCGATAGTGAATCAGAGGCTCAGTTTAAAAGATCAGTGGTTAGATAAAGACATTTCTTGGAGTTAGTTTTGATGATTTCATGCTGCAAATATCAAAAAGGGGGAGATGCCAAAGTTTAAAGAAATGTTGACTGAAGAACAATTTGAAACAAATTTTGGTGTTGATAAAGAAAAGTTGGAGAATAAAGATTGATTTGAAGAGTGTTTGTTTTCAAAGAATGCAAGGCTAAAAGAGGAAAGCAACTTCAAAAGAATTCTAGAAGATGTGCTAATTTTACAGAAATTTTATTTGAAGATAATTTGCTGAAGCAATCTGAGTTGAATCTGAAGATGATTTCTTTCAAGTGTCTGAAAGAGATTTCTACCATTTTTGGGAAAGATTGTTACTAGTTGTTGAAGACAGATTTTGGAAAGAATTTGTTTGTTTTGAAGATGATCTGAGTTTATAGAATCTGACAAAGGGAGAGATTGCACATATTGAAACAAAGGGGGAGATTGTTTTGCAAAATCTTTTTCAGATGATCTTGAATCCAAAGGGGGAGATTGTTAGAACATAAATATGTTGGATACAAGATCATAGAAGTCTAAATACTGAAAGTCAAAGCTAAAGTTAACTCTCAGCATCAAAGTCAAAGTCTAGTGTAATAAAGTCAAAGTTAAATCTTGTAATTTTTTCTGTTTTTAGTTGTTTGCGCGTTTTAGTTCTGTGCGTGAACAGTGTCTTGCGTGTTTGTGTGTGTGGTATATATAAGTGTTGTGCGTGTTTCATACAAAAAGGTTTTTCATAGTGTTGTGAGAGTATCAGAGAGGCTTTATCATTGTATCGTGAGAGAACTGAAGTTAGTGAGAGAAATATTGTAATTCAGACTTGTGATTGAAATAAAGTGTTATATTTGGAATTTAATTGTCATCTTGTAATCACATTGATATATGGGAATATCGGTCTTTATATGCTAAATTGAGAATATTGATGTTCGTCTACACTCAATTTCATCATTAAAGATATTGTATATTGCCTTGCAATATGGTCTAAATATATGAAAATAATCAATTAAAATAACAGATACATTTTTCCAACATAAATTTTGAATCACGCAACGCACGATACAAAGGCTTAACTCCAAACTTTTCAATTACCCTGTTAGGTTTTTAGCTCATTGTTTATTGCAATTTTTTTACTTTCTCCAAGTCTTCATCTATCCATCTCTTTATTTCTCAATTTCTTCCTCTCTATTAGTTTTGCAATAAACGGTAATTACATACCTTTATGACATTTTCTCTTGGCTATACTTAAGGTTGATATATTCGTTCCCACACACAAATACAAATTGTTTGAATAAATGTCCGAGTGCTTTTTTGAGTTCGAACTAACATCTTTGTCTATCCTAAAGAAGATAAATATCAAAGGCTCCTCCTTGATGATTGTCGCAACCGCGTTCATCGGATGAAACTTCTTCTACTCTATTATGCAATTATGCAACAACCTATGCAAATCGTAATGTTTTTTTGTGTCTTAAAAGTTGTATTTTTTTGTATCTTCAATATATATATATATATCCATAGGTTCAAATGAGAAGTGCTAGATATATGAGAAGTAGAGAAGTAGAGAAGTAATCATAGCCCTTCATAGGGTCAAGATCGGATTTGACTGGTCAAGAATTGTGACTTTGATTGGTCAAGATTTGTGGTTATGCCAAAAATAGAAGGGTAGTTTCCTAACTTTTTCAAATAGGCGGCAAACATATTCATATGTGAACCTATGTGATTCACATATGAATTATATGTTCATATGTGAACCCGTGTAATTCATATATGAACCCTTATGATTCACATATGAACTAATTAACAGATTCACATATGAACAAACGGATTCTCATATGAACCCGTAGGTTCATATGTGAATCAGTTAAATATTTCACATTTAAACCAATCAACGGGTTCACATATAAACATATAGTTCATATGTGAATCACACGGGTTCACATATGAACTTGTTTATCGTGTATTTGAAAAACTTACAAAACTACTACTCCATCTTCTACAGACCATGTGAGGAACTATCCGGTGATTCACAGTCAACATCGTAAATGTTGACTAGATGAAGTGTTAGGATCACTTCTCCACTTCTCATACATTTAGCACTTTTCATTTGAATATCTTCCTACATATACTATGTGGGTTCAAACGAGAATGATGCGTATTTAAAAGAATAAA
Source organism: Arctium minus (assembly GCA_954870635.1). Classification (NCBI taxonomy): domain Eukaryota; kingdom Viridiplantae; phylum Streptophyta; class Magnoliopsida; order Asterales; family Asteraceae; genus Arctium; species Arctium minus. The sequence goes on from OX941084.1 coordinate 112,699,333, forward strand.
GGGACAAATCTCATCCTCTAATTAGATTCAATCAATGGCTGGAAATGATAATGGCATTTTGTGTAATTAATAAAACTAAAAAACAAACTTCCATAGGGGTAAAATGGGAATAGAAAATTGTTAATATGGTAGTTTTATGAATTACATGTGCGATAAAGATGGGATAAACATCCTATCAAATTTGCTAGGTCCAATCATTTCCTAAAATCACTCACTCACCACTTTCACATAGTTGAAAAGAAATAGATGAAAAGAAAGAGAAAAAACAATCATTTCATAAAATCAATCATATCCTAAAATCTGAGACCAAGCTATTATGTGATTTACCATATTTCAACATTCTATCCAAATTATTCATAATGTTATCATCTGTGATTATGTGATGTATATTACCCTTCAAGATTATGAAAATTTATTCATAGTACAATCACATATGATTATGAGATGCTACTATAATTCAATATGTTACCCAAATTATTCATATTACAATCACAAATGATTTTGGACTACATAATATACTTAAAGTTTAGGTTCAATTTTTCGTAGCGTATAATCACAAATGATTTTGGACTGCAGAATATACTTAAAGTTTCTGTTCAATTTTTGTAGCGTATAATCACAAATGATTTTGGACTGCAGAATATACTTAAAGTTTCTATTAAATTTATGTAGAGTAAAACACATACGATTTTGGAATGCAAAACAACATTTTGTCCAAATTCTGTATATTATAATCATAGATGATTTTTGAATGCAGAATATACTTAGACATTATGTCCAATTTTTGTACAATATAATAATAGATGATTCTGGATTGAAAAAAAATACACTTAAACATTCTGTCCAATTTATGTACAATATAATCATAGACGATTCTGGATTGAAAAAAAACACACTTAAACATTCTGTCCAATTTCTATACAATATAATCATAGATGATTTTGGTATGCAGAACATACTTAAACATTATGTACAATATAATCATAGATGTAGCGTATATCAATGGAGGTACGATTCTTTTATGGTACGTATATCAACGGTGGCACAATTCCATCAACTGTATGCTTATACTCTTTGGCTTCGCGTAAAATCGATTTGTTTGATGGCTCCATTGAAGAGACGAACACCAATTGAACTGCTATTGTTTGATGTCCTCATTGAAGAAAACGAATTACAGGTTGAAGAAACGAAGATGGACAAAACAAGTTACAGAAACGAAGATGAAGAAAACGAATTATAGAAACGAATATGAAGAAAACGGATTATAGGTACGAAGATGAATGCTTATACTCTCGGCCTTTGTGTGAAATCGATTTGTTTACCTATAATTCGTTTTGATGGCTCCATTGAAGAGACGATCACCAAATAAACTGCTATCATATACCAGTTGAATAAACTGTGATTTTGTTGAAGAAGTGCAAATGAAGAAAACGAAGAGCAAGGAATCGAATTGTATGAAACTCAAACTCAAAAAAAATGGGGGATTACCTTGAATGAAGGATATTGATACGTATTAAGGATTTTGATATGAATGTAGTGTTGTAATCCCTTAAGTTTAGGAAGTAAAATTCTATCCTAAATTAATCCATAAAACAATATGACCTTAATACCCTTTTAATCTTATTTTTGGAAATTAAAATTTTCATAATTATTTTCAAAAATGATTGGTTGAGAGTTGTCCCTTTGTTTTTTTAAATAGTTATCATTCTCATTTGATCCTCCCTCTATATATATATATATATAGAGAGAGAGAGAGAGAGAGGAAGGATCATGCGAGAAACTAAAAATTTTGCGAGAATGCGAGAAGTGTTATATCATATATGATTACTCGGTCTGTGTGTGCTTAATCATATACTATGCATTGCCAATATAACATGTGTTTAATCATATATGATTAAGCTTGTGTATCATATATGATTAAACACTTCTCGTCTTCTCGCAAAATATTTAGATTCTCGTTTGAACCTGCCCCTATATATATATATATATATATATATATATATATATATAGAGAGAGAGAGAGAGAGAGAGAGGTTCAAGGGAAAATCTTAAAAAAATAGAAAACTGAGGAACACCCTGGTAGCCCTTGAAGTGGACGGTAAATTACGTTGTTTTTTGGTTTTTATGCACGTGTGCATGTTACAAATTACTTATATGCACAAATTGCATACCATCCAGATAAAGGTAACCAGAGTGTTCCTCAGTTTTCCGTTTTTTTTAGATTTTCCCTTGAACCTGACTTATATATATATATATATATATATATATTAAAGGAAAAACCACCATGTATGACGTGACATCTCCTCAAGCCTAGAACCTCCGTTATCTTTTTCTCCTTTACTCAACTTGAAACACCTCAAAATCAGAGTAAAATAAAACTTGGAATCCTGGCAACAAGACGGAAGTATTGCAATTAACTTCCCATAAATGGGATCAGTCCTTAAGACTTTACAAAACCTGAACAGATAAAGGGTTCATCAACAAACTAATCTAGATTCCTATATCAAGATTTCATCAGTTGACAGACCACAATTCATCAAAAGAATGGGACTTAACAAATGCCCAGATACAATACTAAATATCTCCAAAACTTCGACACTCAAAACTCGTCTCTCCAAAAACCCCGGCAACCCACCACTAATGGAAACCTGTTACACATACCATTTGAGAAAAAGTGTCAGACTTAAAGCCTGGTGAGAACATACAATTTATAAAGCTCAAAAGATATAAACATTTGTATCATAAGATAATATTTCCAAAGAGGTTAAATTTACAATTTAAGCCTTTTTTGCCACAACCGGGCTTTTTCCGTTATAAACATGTCATAAAAGAACCGACAATAAAACATTTTACCAAGGATTGTGGCGTAACACAAAGTAGGCCAAAAATCCGAGTTACGAGCTAAACAATTGGAGTCCGCGGATACGAACACAAAAGTTCGTGCTTCAACGTGAGATCAAGCCCCAAGCGCAAAACCAATGTATACTCCTTCGCTAGGATCACTATGAACCATGGCTAGTATCCGGCCTCACATAACCGTACCAAGTTGCCCCCGAGGAACATGTGATCCATAGCTACAAATTTGGGGAATATAACATCCCAACAATACAGTCGACTCAAAACCTAGGGATCCACTAGTAATGGTACAGACTCGTCACAACAACATATGTGACCAACCATAAATAAACATATGGCATAAATACATTTTATAAATAAAATGTTATTTCCAGTTCAACTCCTGGTAAGAAGGAAAATCATTAAAAGAAGCTCTTTAATATTCTTTTCGCATAATCGCATAACGTGCAAGTAAAACATCATTTTACTTTAACAAGATAAGATCCAAAAGGTAACTTTTGATATGTGTAAAGTTTAAAATGATAGTAGGAACTCACCGTTGTTTCCTTTTTCTTAACGAAGGCTACCTATGACAACACCGAAAGAATCGGTAAGTCGAAAACACGGATAACTCTCCCGCTTCCTGACATAGAACTCAAAATAACAGAAGCTAACAACTAACAGAACCTAATCCGGTCAAAAAGGCAAATACCGGTCGAAATACAACACTCCGGTCGAAAGACAAATACCGGTCAAACGGGTTCCGGTCGAAGGGTTCCCGGTCGAACACAACCCACCGGTCGAAGGATACCGGTCGAACGCTCATCCGGTCAAAGGACTTCCGGTCGAACGCTCATCCGGTCATTTGCTCATCCGGTCGTCTTGTTCATGAAGAACAGTTCGACGCAGACCTAGATCCAAAAAATGAGAAATACACAGATCTCACAATGGAACGGTTTGAAACCTTCATAACGAGATTCTACACGGCTAAAAGCATTCAGATCAAAGCATTAAGCTAGATTCGTACCTCGATTTACCCGAAATGATCAACCACCTAACACTGCTTTCTCCTGCTCTTTTCTTCTCTCTGGTTTCTCAAACACGAATCAGATCAAATGAGATATTTAGAAAATATCTCAGATTTGATTTGTATTTATATAACACAAGTTACATTTTACCCCCTTGAACTTTGGGTAAAGGTCAACTTCTCACCCAAATCCCAAAATTCAGGGTGTTACAATCCTCCCCAACTTGGGAATGATTTCGTCCCCGAAATCCAACTATACAAAGAGATGGGGATATCTACACTTCATATCCTCCTCAGATTCCCAAGTCACATTTGCTCCTCGGTGATGCTTCCACTACACCTTGACCAAAGTGATTTCTTTGTGACGCAACTTCTTAGACTTTCTCTCTAAGATGGCGTCGGGTTCTTCCACACAATGGTTTCCCTCGTCTACCCTTAACTCTGAAAGGGGAATGACGTTGTCTTCTACCGCCAAACATTTCCGGAGGTAGCAAACATGAAACGTGTTGTGTATTCTGCTCAACTCCGGTGGCAGTTCCAACTGGTAGGCTTGCAAACCCACTCGCTTAAGTACTTTGAAAGGTCCGAGGAAACGGGGACTCAGCTTTCCACGCTTTCCGAACCGTATAATGCCCTTCCATGGCGATACCTTAAGCATAACGCGGTCGCCTACTTGGAATTCCATCGGTCGCCTCTTCTTATCGGCATAGCTTTTCTGACGATCCTGAGCCGCTTTCATTCTTTCACGAATGCACTTGACCCTATCGGCAGTCTCTTGCACGATTTCAGGTCCGGCGAACTGCTTCTCTCCCGCTTCAAGCCAACACACGGGAGTCCGACACTTTCGCCCATACAATGCTTCAAAAGGTGCCATCCCGATACTCGAGTGGTAGCTATTGTTGTAAGCAAACTCCACCAAAGGCAGGTGAGAGTCCCAACTACCCCCGAAATCGATGACACAAGACCTCAACATGTCTTCCAAGGTTTGGATCGTCCGTTCGCTCTGCCCGTCGGTCTGTGGATGGTAAGCCGTACTCAACTTTATTCGCGTACCAAGCTTTTTCTGAAACCCATCCCAGAAGTTCGAAGTGAACCGACTGTCGTGATCCGACACGATCGACAATGGTACACCATGCCTTGAGACCACCTCATCGATATAAAGTTTCGCCAACTTATCCATCGGTAAAGTCTCGCGCATAGGCAAAAAGTGAGCGCTCTTTGTCAACCTATCCACTATCACCCAGATGGTATCGTGTCCCCGAAGAGTTTTAAGCAACTTCGTCACGAAGTCCATGGTGATATGCTCCCACTTCCACTCGGCAATCTCTAAAGACTGAAGAATCCCGTACGGTCGTTGATGTTCGGCCTTAACTTGCGAACACGTCACACAACGCTCAACGTAACGTGCTACGTCAAGTTTCATCACCGGCCACCAATAGTGTAACTTCAAGTCCCTGTACATCTTTGTACTTCCCGGATGAATGGAATACTTGGACTTGTGTGCATCTTCCAGCAACAGCTCACGGTTTCCCCCAATCTTGGGCACCCACACACGACCGTTGAACAGTTTCACTCCTCGGCTATCTTCCGTTAAGAGCAAATGTTGTTTTGTCATGACTTCCTCTTTGAGATTTTCTTCCAACAGTGCTTCCACCTGCGATGTGTTGATCTTCTCAACAAGACTAGACACTAGCTCGATTCTCGAATGGGTAGTCCGAATACTCCCGCTATAGTCCTTCCGACTTAGCGTATAGGCCACCACGTTCGCCTTACCGGGATGGTAAAGAAATTCACAGTCGTAATCTTTAAGCAACTCGAGCCACCGCCTTTGCCTCATATTCAGCTCTTTCTGGTCAAAGACATACTTCAGGCTCTTGTGATCCGTGTAAAGAGTGCATTTCGTGTCGTATAGGTAATGTCGCCAAAGTTTCAAAGCAAACACCACCGCCGCTAACTCCAGATCATAGGTTGGATAATTCTGCTCGTGTATTTTGAGTTGCCTCGAGGCATAAACAATTACCTTGCCTCGTTGCATCTACACACAACCCAGTCCCATTTTTGAAGCGTCGTTGTATACCACGAAATCTTCCGACCCTTCAGGTAACGTCAAGATCGGAGCTTCACACAACTTCTTTTGAAGGATCCGGAACGCCTTCTCTTGGGTTTCGGTCCATTCAAACTTCACATTCTTCCGAGTCAGAACTTTCAAGGAAGAAGCGATCTTTGAAAAGTCTTGGATAAATCTCCTGTAGTATCCCGCCAGACCCAAGAAACTTCGGATTTCTGACGGACTCTTAGGAGGATCCCAATTCATCATAGCTTCAATCTTGGAGGGGTCCACTTTCACTCCGTCCCGAGTGACTACGTGCCCCAGAAATTGTACTTCTTTTAGCCAAAAGTCGCACTTGGAAAACTTGGCGTACAACCTCTCTTTTCTCAACACTTCCAGAACTTCACGTAGATGTTGCTCGTGCTCTGACTCACTTCTGGAATACACGAGTATGTCATCAATGAATACAATGACCGACTTGTCGAGGAATGGTCGGCACACCCTATTCATCAAGTCCATAAACACTGCAGGTGCGTTCGTCAGACCAAATGGCATTACAAGAAACTCATAATGGCCGTAACGCGTTCTGAAAGCCGTCTTCGGAACATCTTCTTCTCTTACCTTCACTTGGTGATAACCTGAACGTAAGTCGATTTTGGAAAAACAACCCGCTCCCTAAAGTTGATCGAACAAGTCGTCTATTCTCGGAAGCGGATACCTGTTCTTCACTGTAGCTTTGTTCAACTCACGATAGTCAATGCACATTCTCATTGTGCCATCCTTCTTCTTGACAAATAAGATCGGAGCTCCCCAAGGTGACGAACTCGGTCTTATAAAGCCCTTCTCCAATAACTCTTGGAGTTGTGCTACCATCTCTTGCATCTCCGATGGCGCTAAACGGTAAGGTGCTTTAGCGATCGGTGTTGCGCCAGGCACAAGATCAATCCGAAACTCTACCTGACGATCGGGTGGCAACCCGGGCAAGTCGTTCGGGAAGATATCTGGGAACTCACGCACGATCTTCACATCTTCCAGCTTTGATTTCTCTAACTTGGCATTGATCACATAGGCTAGGAAAGACGAACATCCTTTTACTAAACACTTGCATGCCTTTGCCATTGTGATTAATGCCACTTCCCCCTTTCTCTTTTCACCATAGATGACAACGACCTCTCCAGAGGGGTTGGGAAGTCGAATCAACTTCTTGGAACATACGATCTCGGCCTGATTGTTTGACAACCAATCCATACCGACCACAACATCAAAACCCCCGATTGACATCGGTAGAAGGTCGATCGGAAATTCTCTCCCTTCGATACTAAGAGTACACTGCTTCAGAACTTCGTGGATCAGAACTTGTCTACCATCAGCTATTTCTACTACTAACGCATCTTCAAGACTAGTAGTGGGCATAGCAATTTTCTGACGGAACAATTCAGATACGAAAGAGAAACTAGCACCCGTATCGAATAAAGTACGAGCAGGTACAGAGTTTATAAGAAAAGTACCCGATACCACATCAGCGGATGCTCTGGCCTCATCGGCCGTCATCTGAAAAGCTCGACCCTGAACCTTAGGAGGGTTCTCCTTCTTCGCTGGTGTGCTACCCGACACAAGCTTCGGGCAATCTCTTCTCACGTGCCCCGGTGCCTTGCACTCATAACAGACGAGTCCTCTGACCGGGCATTCTCTGACAGTGTGACCAGGCTTCCCACACTTATAACAAGTTTGAGAATTGGTGTAACAGTTACCGTGATGCTTGGTTCGACACTTCGGGCACCACTTTGCTTCCTGATAACTGCTGAAGTTGCGGTTTCCAACAAAAGGTCGGGCCCGCTTGGGAGGTACTGAGCTGCTCTCCCACTTTCTCTTATCAGATACTACCACCAATTTCTCAGATTTGCTTTTTGCGAACATCTCCTCCATGAACTGAGCTTCCTCCACCATCTCTCGGAGGTTAGAAGCTTTGAAATTATGGACCATAGATTGCATGTCCGCTAGCAAGCCGTTGAGATACGCTTTCATCTTGTCTTTCTCTATTGGGGCAGCGTGCCCTACCAGACCAAGCTTCTCCATAAACTGACGGGTGTACTCTCTCACCGTCAGGCTCCCTTTCACCAGAGACCGGAATTCTTTCTCAATTCGGTCCATTGTTCTCTCGTTGCAGAATTCTTCTAGCAACTTCTTCTTGAACTTGGCCCACGACAACTGAGCCAACACTTCAGGAGAAAGAGTGGATTGGACGATATTCCACCAGATGAGTGCAGTGTCCCTCAGCAGTTGGGTACCGAACCGCACCCTCTGATCATCACCGCATTCGGAAGAGCCAAAAGCTTGCTCAACCGCTCGGATCCATTTTACACACACCGCCGAGTCATCAGAACCGAAGAATTCTGGCGGTCCGCAACCTAGAAAGGACTTATAGGAACAACTCTTCCTATTCCCCGGAGCACCAGGAATCCTGCGCTCTTCCGCCGTGACCCTTATACCATCGCCTCCAGAACCTGCTACGACGTTCTCCACAACCGTCTCACTTCTCCGATTGTTTACGTCGCGGTCCTCCATCGCTTTCAGCAGAAACTCTTGCTGCTTAGCCATCTCTTCCCTCATTTCCAACATCACGCTAGCCAACAACTCGGACTGGGGATTAGCATCCCCAATGACTGGGTGGGACGAAGCCAGGTCTACTCGCGGAATGACCTCTGGCCCCCCACCTAGTCTTTGCTGAATAGGTGGTCGTTCAACAACCTCAACTCCTTCCGGCTGACCCGCTGTAGAGGCTGTCGCTTCAAGACCATCAACACGAGTACGCGGTCTTCCGCGCGTACCTACCATTCTGAACTGCTACATAGAGCAGAGGAAGAGATAAGAGAGCTATAGGAAAGCACGAAAGGAAAACGTACTACCACATTACCAATTGTCATATTAACAGCAAATCAAGCACTCTTACGTATAATATCCTCATAATAACGTTATCTAAGTGAAATTATGAACATATAACACATAATGGTCCTTGTCACCACCATTACAACGCTTGATAAACGTATTTTCCGTCGACTCTAAGACTAACCCAACTTAGAAGCTCTACCCAAATCTCGCGGATCAATTCTTAGTATACTCAGTCTAAGTCTAGACATCTTACAATCATGCCTAGTTCGCTTAAACTAGAGCTCTGATACCAGCTTGAAACACCTCAAAATCAGAGTAAAATAAAACTTGGAATCCTGGCAACAAGACGGAAGTATTGCAATTAACTTCCCATAAATGGGATCAGTCCTTAAGACTTTACAAAACCTGAACAGATAAAGGGTTCATCAACAAACTAATCTAGATTCCTATATCAAGATTTCATCAGTTGACAGACCACAATTCATCAAAAGAATGGGACTTAACAAATGCCCAGATACAATACTAAATATCTCCAAAACTTCGAGACTCAAAACTCGTCTCTCCAAAAACCCCGGCAACCCACCACTAATGGAAACCTGTTATACATACCATTTGAGAAAAAGTGTCAGACTTAAAGCCTGGTGAGAACATACAGTTTATAAAGCTCAAAAGATATAAACATTTGTATCATAAGATAATATTTCCAAAGAGGTTAAATTTACAATTTAAGCCTTTGGCCACAACCGGGATTTTTCCGTTATAAACATGTCATAAAAGGACCGACAATAAAACATTTTACCAATGATTGTGGCGTAACACAAAGTAGGCCAAAAATCCGAGTTACGAGCTAAACAATTGTAGTCCGCGGATACGAACACAAAAGTCCGTGCTTCAACGTGAGATCAAGCCCCAAGCGCAAAACCAATGTATACTCCTTCGCTAGGATCACTATGAACCATGGCTAGTATCCGGCCTCACATAACCGTACCAAGTTGCCCCCGAGGAACTTGTGATCCATAGCTACAAATTTGGGGAATATAACATCCCAACAATACAGTCGACTCAAAACCTAGGGATCCACTAGTAATGGTACAGACTCGTCACAACAACATATGTGACCAACCATAAATAAACATATGGCATAAATATATTTTATAAATAAAATGTTATTTCCAGTTCAACTCATGGTAAGAAGGAAAATCATTAAAAGAAGCTCTTTAATATTCTTTTCGCATAATCGCATAACGTGCAAGTAAAACATCATTTTACTTTAACAAGATAAGATCCAAAAGGTAACTTTTGATATGTGTAAAGTTTAAAATGATAGTAGGAACTCACCGTTGTTTCCTTCTTCTTAACGAGGGCTACCTATGACAACACCGAAAGAATTGGTAAGTCGAAAACACAGATAAATCTCCCGCTTCCTGACATAGAACTCAAAATAACAGAAGCTAACAACTAACAGAACCTAATCCGGTCAAAAAGGCAAATACCAGTCGAAAGACAAATACCGGTCAAACGGGTTCCGGTCGAAGGGGTCCCGGTCGAACACAACCCACCAGTCGAAGGATACCGGTCAAACGCTCATCTGGTCCTTTGCTCATCCGGTCGTCTTGTTCATCAAGAACAGTTCGACGCAGACCCAGATCCAAAAAATGAGAAATACACAGATCTCACAATGGAACGGTTTGAAACCTTCACAACGAGATTCTACACGGCTAAAAGCATTCAGATCAAAGCATTAAGCTAGATTCGTACCTCGATTTTCCCGAAACGATCAACCACCTAACACTGCTTTCTCCTGCTCTTTTCTTCTCTCTGGTTTCTCAAACACGAATCAGATCAAATGAGATATTTAGAAAATATCTCAGATTTGATTTGTATTTATATAACACAAGTTACATTTTACCCCCCTTGAACTTTGGGTAAAGGTCAACTTCTCACCCAAATCCCAAAATTCAGGGTGTTACACAACTTTTCACATCTCAATATGTTTTTTTAATTTTGTTTTTTAACCAGATTAAATCAAGTTGATTATGGATATAACTATTCTTAGAGAATAATTGCGAAAATATGTGTTGAAACGTAATTATGTTAATTACAGACTATTATATGTAAATATGTATAATTATATTAAAATTTAAGATAATTATATATATATAGGTTCATACGAGAATAATATCTATTTAAGAAAACACGAGAACGGCCGAATCAATTCAAAATCATATATGAGTCACGTACAAAATCATATATGATTCACACGACTTTCCCCACAACTTAAGTTGTGGCCAAAATGTAAAATCACATATGATTTTATACATGATTTGTTGTTTTCTTATTTTCTTAAATAATTAGCGTTGTCGTTTGAATATTCCTATATATATATATATATAGAGAGAGAGAGAGAGAGAGGCACATTCATTTGCTAACCGTGACATTAGTGCTAACTGTGCTAACCAATCTCAACCATACATTTCGATGATCCACGACTCATATTAAATTGAATTTTCATTCAATTAATTATTATCCATAGAGGTTGATTTGAAACAATGCACAAGTGCACAAGGTTAATTTGGTAAAATAACCATCCCACTTTATTTATGGAAACACGTGTTCAGATCATAAAATCCCTAACATTTAGGGATTTCTTCCCGTAAATTCATTAGTTGAACTTCAAAACACAAAATCTTCAAGAAATCAACAACCAAACGACGGTGGCGTTTATCTCGTCGTCGTATATAGTGGTGGGGAGACACCATCGGTGGTCAGCGATTCTGGTGACGGTTTTTGGGGCGGTAACAATGGCGGGAGTTCTGAGTGGGATGACGTATTACGTGGTGAAATTTAAGAAGCCCCGGAGAGTGAGGAGGAAATCGAAAAGCAAAAGTGGGTCGTGGCGGCAGTGGGATTTTTCCGACACCGAAGAAAAAACGATTTATGCTATATGATTCATGTTGTTTTTGGTTTCAGATTGTATGTAAATTGTACATGAATTGAATTTCTCTGTACATATTTGCATCTTAAAATCTCCAAAGTTGTTGCATTTTCAAGGGGAAATTGTCACAAAGCACCATCAAAAATTAGGAATCTTTGTCAAATTCCTTAGTTTAACCATTGGGTAAGGGGCATGTTGAGTGTTGGAAATTGAAGTCACAATGCACAGATTTTTGTGATAGTTTAACCATTGGGTTGTATGGTATAAGGATTTTTTTGTCCATATAGAAATTACATATGCACATTGTACATATGCATATGTGCACATTGGGGTATATCCCTACGTAAACTCTAATCACATATGCATATGTGCATATTTCTAAGTGGTTGTATGGTATAAGATTTTGTTTCTCCATAGAGAAATTACATATGCACATTGTACATATGTATATGTGCACATTTGGGTATATCCATACATAAACTCTAATCACAAATGCATATGTGCACAACTCTCATATATGGAAATTGAATCTGAAATGCATATTTCCATACTGGTATATAGACATGCATATATGCATTGTAATTGAAAATGCATATGTGCACATTTAGGGAAATTCATACATGTACTATTATCATACATGCATATGTGCACAACTATCGGATATGGATATGGACAGATTTCTCAAATGCATATATGTTTGATAAGGATCAATGTTTGTGCAGTTAGAAAGTTATAAAATTCTTAAAAAAAAAGGTAAAAGATAACTTCCAAAATTAATAAGATACAAATCAAAATTTAATTTTTAAATTATTATATTTAATAACTAGATAAATAACATATTAACAAACTTCTTAAAATATGGAAACATATTAAATAGGATGAAATTTTATAAATTCTCATATTACCCTTTCAGAATTAATAGCATTCATCTCATCACATAAACTCTAGGAAGCTTCTGATTGGTCTAAATTTGGTTAGCACCAATGGAACGGTTAGCAAATGAAGGGGACTCTCTCTCTCTCTCTCTCTATATATATATATATATATATATATATAGGAGGTATCAATTGGAAACCAATATTACATTGGAAACTTTGGAAACCGAAATTAACCAATCATTGAATTTCCTTCTTTTATTTTTATTTTTAATTGATAAGGTTATTTTAGTCTTTTACATAATTTCATAATATATATGGTAAGTGTTATTATTATAATTTTAATTATTTAATTTTAATGTATTTTATATATGGTAATATTGATCTTTTATTAATTTAAACATGAAACATTTAATTTAGGTAAACACAAATTGATTTATATACAAGCTACAAATCAAATTATTTTTTTTTATTCTTATGAATCAGTGATTGATTCATCCAATGAATGAAAGTTTATATTCATTAAAAATCTCCAATATTACCCCAAGGCACAAAATATTAATATAGTGAAACATAATGGATTTGATATAGTGAAACAAAATATTAATATAGTGAAACCTGATGAAACATAAAATGTTAATATAGTGAAACCTGATGAAACAGATTTGATATAGTGAAACATAATGGAAAGGTAATGAAACAAAATATTAATATAGTAAAACCTGATATAGTGAAACAAAATATTAATATAGTGAAACCTGATGAAACAGATTTGATATAGTGAAACATAATGGAAAGGTAATGAAACAATAATGATAATGAAACTTAATTGGGGTTTTACATATTGCATATTGATGAACAAGTAATAAAAAGATAGTCTTGATATATTATTGTTATCCTTTATTAATACATTAATTAATTTATTACCATATATAATTATTATCTTTTGTTAATAAATTAATTAATTTATTACAATATTTCATCACTGTTGCCAAATTTGAAACACAAAAGAAAAAGACACATTTACTCTTTTGACATATTATTATTATCTTTTATTAATAAATTAATTTATTTATTACCATATATAATTCAAATGAATCTTGACCATTGATTAAAAAGATCAATGGTTGAAATTTGGTTTCCAAAGTTTCTAATGAAATTTGGTTTCCAATTGAAACCACCCTTATATATATATATATATATATAGACGGAGGTTCAGGGGAAAAAATAAAAAAAAAACGGAAAACTGAAAAACAATCTGGTAGCCCTTCATCTGGATGGTATGCACATGTGCATACAGGTAAATTATGTTGTTTTTTGGTTTTATGCACAAGTGCATTATGCATTTGTGCATATGCACAAATGGATGTTACAAATTACCTGTATGCACAAGTGCATACCGTCCAGATGAAAGGCTACCGAGTGTTCCTCAGTTTTTCGTTTTTTTGAGGTTTTCCCCTGAACCGACCCTATATATATATATATATATATATATATATATATATATATATATATGTTACAGATAATTATTAAACCTTATTTTGAACTATAGTCTATCTATAATTCAGACCATATAAATAAGGTGTTAGGACAAATCAAATTGGATTGATTGAATCTTTCAGATTTAACCTTTCAGGAATTATATAGAAAAGAAACATTTTCTTTTCCGTAATACACATATATCTAGGGTTCTTGGGCTAGCACCTGGTGGGAGATCAACGCGTGTTCGTGTGTGGATCAACGATAGAGGAAACCATTGTTGGTTTCTTATTACCCAGTCAGATACCTCGGCAGATCTAAAATGTACAATTCTAAACATCCTATGGTGTGTGAATTTAATTAAATACATCATTGGATCCAAACGCATTTCAAAACAAAAAAAATTCTAATTAAAATTTGTAATAAAAAAATTTTATCCGCTGCGTTTTTACGGTTATAAATAATCTTGAAACCCAACAATTATATAATACTAATACTATAATAATAATAAATAATAATAATAAACTACAAATTTGGTCCCTGTGGTTTGTCAAAAATAACACTTTTTGTCTCTCTAGTTTCGGAATTACAAAAATGACCATGGAGGGTGTGCAAAACCATCCCGATTTGATCCTCTCTCTAATGACCATTAAAAAATCACGTTTGTTGATGGGTATTTTATCCATTTTTTGTGTTTTACCCAATCAAAACCCACATAGACCAACATGCTCCTCGAGTCAATGTATTTAACAAATTGTTTTTAGCAGTGTCAGTAATAAAGACCAATAACCTTATAAATTGCAAACTGCAAGACTGTAATCCGTAACTATTTAAAAAAAAACATAAAGCATTATAACATATAAACAATAGGAACCAAATATATAATTTACTATTGAAAATATAGCAATGTAATTAATAAATCAGTTCATTTGAATATCTTGTTTAAAAAACTAATATAAAAATGTGATGATGTTTTCATTTAATTTCATTTTTATGTTTCCAAACACCCAATTGATTAAACGAACTACTTGTTTGATTCCTACGTTACCCTTTTATTCCCCACTTTTTTACCAACTTCCCAATCAAATTTCTGTTACTCTCTCTCTCCCTCCCTCTAAGAATCTTTCTTTCCCCTACACGAAAGAAAATTGTTAATATGCACAATCTTTATTCGATGCCTTTAATCTGTTCGACAAAATGACTGAACCAATAAAAAATCCATTCAATGGCATCTGCCATTGAAATCCCGTGTCCAAGCTTGCAACAAAACTCAACAGATGACAGAGTAATCAATTGGGTTGTGTTCAGAAAGAAAAAACAAAGATGGGGTTCTTCGCCGGTCTCTTTTTTGGTGTTGCATTTGGTATCGGATTCATAGTCTGCCTTGCTCGTTACCAGATCATTCGATCTGCTCGTCGTGCTGATTTGGTATATGTTTTAATCCATACAAAGATTTCCTTCCTTTTTTCTTGTTCTTATGATGATATGTTAATGCTTATAGGACATAATCCTTACCACATGACCACAATGTAATGCTCTAGTTGTAGAGGTCTGTCACATGCTCAAGACTCGCAATTCTCTCATGAAATAAAAAATTAAACACACTGTTTCTGTTAATTGGTTGGTTGATAGATAATCTTTCTTTGGTTTTGAATGTGTAATTTGTTATTTTAGGCTGCAACCATCGCGGCTTTTGCAAGGATGACAGTGGCCGATTCAAGAAAGCTTCTTCCAGGAGAGTATTACCCTCCTTGGGTTGTCTTTGCAAAGAGACAGAAGTTGAGTTGCACTTTATTAATTTATTATATTGTTTTTCATTTTGATATTTTGTTTTGTAGAAAAACGACAGATAAATGGTACCCGAAAGTTGTTGATTGGTCTAGGTGTTTGATACCCTTTTTGTTGTAAACTACAGTTAAATTGGCTTAATCTCCAATTGAACAAGATCTGGCCATATGTTGATGAGGTACTTCTGTTTCTATCTTTCAGTTATGTTGATTAAATTTAATACTTCTGGCGAAGAACATTTCTAAACTGATACCATTTATTTCCGGCTATTGTTTGGATGCTAGCATAGGCAGCGTCCGATCTAATAAGAAGCTCTGTAGAGCCGATACTCGAGCAATACAAGCCAATCATTTTGTCGTCTATGAAGTTTTCAAAGTTGACCCTTGGTACTGTGGCTCCACAATTTACAGGTCTGTTCAATTGCTAATTGATTTGTCTATTGTCAACTTCTACAGGTTGGTCTTATTCATGGAACATGTTTCTGGACATACAAACAAACAATGGCTCCCAAGGCCCTATAGCTACCTTAGCTGCTAAACTTCAAAATCAGCCACTCCATCCCAAAACATATCCCCAAATTGATTAAATCTTCGACCACTTAATAAGAAAACAATTAATAAAACCACTATCAATCTCCCATTGTTCACCGACAAACAAGTATGCAAATTTGAGAATGAATCTTTCCACAAACGAAAATGTTATATTTTCTTGGACAACCCAAAACCAAAATAGAAAGCATTGCAATTTTTTGGGAAGGAGGTATTTTTTTCACCTTATACATCCTACTCTTCACACATAGTTCTTCATAGACATTAATCTTGCTTAATGAGGGTGTCTCAAGTAAGATGAACACTTCATCTATATTCTTCATTAATGCTGTTTCTTGTTCTACTGCATTCACCTCTTTGAATCTGCGTACCATGTGACATACGGTTTTTTTTTTGCTCCATGCATCTAATGGGACTCCTTTAGTTCAATCCAGCAGATTCTTGAAAAGTTATGCAAGTCCTCTCTTGCCTCCTTCCAAAAGATAAACTGTTTATTCCATTCTGTGTTGGAGAAAGAACTTCAAAACAAAAGAAACACTTCTTTTTCTTCAACCTTCAAACAACTCTCATTATAAACTCATTGGTCTTTTCTTCACTTGAATATTACAAACACATCAAAACCACCTATTTATAGGATAAGAGGATTAATCTCAACCACACATCTATACCTCTATTAAAGGAGATCACAATTCAATGCAAACCTTATTAAATAAAAAAACCTCTAGACTTTCCAACTTATTTACTAGAAAAAACTTTCCACATTTCTTGGGTTTGGGTTTGGGTTTGGGTTTGGGCTTCTTGGGCTCCCTTCTTACAAAAACAAGTTTATAATCCAACACTCTGCACGACACCACTATCTTCCTCAAGCTACCAATTCATTGTTAAGTTATATTCCTGTCCATCCTTCTCCCTTCATACCGGACATCCCAAAACGGAAATGATTGCAACTTTCGTGACACATAGGGAGTATAAAGAGTGTTTTTCATCTGTTCTTTCAACAAATTATGATATGACATCTGTTGTCAAGTTGATTGATTTGGTGTTCATGGATTATATGCTTTGTTGATATCTTGTAGGAGTTTCTGTGAATGATGGTGATCCTGGGGAAATTACTATGGAATTGGAGATGCAATGGGATGGAAACCCTAATGTTGTTCTTGATATTGTGACCAGAGTTGGTGTAGCCTTACCGATACAGGTTCCGTTAACTTGCTTTTAGTAACATCTATGTTTAATATGTATATGTAAAACGAGTTATGGACTTCTGAAACCAATATAATTGGACAAATTTGTGTATGCAGAAAAGAACTATTTACTTGGTACTTCTTGTTCATAATCTGCTCATTCTTGAAATATCCACTGTTTTATTCTTTTTGCATTTTCACTAGAAAGATGGTTTGAGATGAAAGCCAAATGCAATGGTTTGAAAAGTCAATATCTCTATGTAAACCTTTTCTCACTTACTCCTTGAGCTTAAAATAATTATGTTGTCCGAGTTTGATGGAAAATATCCTCTGAACAGCAAGTATAATCTTAGGGTAATAGGAAGAGTTCTGCCATTTCATAAGAGTTTCTTCCATAAATCAAAGATATTGATTTATTGATTTATATGTTTGTTCTTGTTCACTTCAATGAAACTTAGCCGCGATAATCCATCTTGTAATTATCATTTTACTCTTGTCCTCTAATGTTCTATGGCTGATCATTAATGACCTCTACTTACTTATAGACAGTTGACGAGTTTCCTTCATTCACCAACTCATATTTCATCATAAAGTGTTTCTTGTTAATATTTTTTATCTTTGGTTTTTGCAACAGGTGAAAAATATCGCATTCACGGGCCTTTTTAGACTCATTTTCAAACCATTAGTTGATGAGTTTCCTTGTTTTGGAGCAGTTCTGTTTTCCTTGAGAGAAAAGGTGTGCCATGACTGTCATTGTTCTTTTGTAACTCAGTTATATGTGTTTTCATGAAGGCTTACATTCCCATGTATTTATAGAAGAAAATATTCTTCAATTGATATACAGCGGATTGGGCAACCTATCTTTCATTGCTTTGTTTCATTTTTTTTTTCATGCACAGAAACAACTAGATTTCACACTTAAAGTTATTGGTGGAGATTTATCAGCACTTCCTGGGGTGTCTGAAGCCATAGAGGTTTGAACTGTCATCTTTTTTTGTTTCTTTCTTCTGTTTTAAGTTAGTTACTGTGTTATTTATTACAAATCTCCATTTTTGGAAAATTACCAAGCTAAAATCACCAATTTACCATTTGGCATCTTTACAGAATATTGATTTTAGTACATAAGATTGCCCCAACTTTGTTATTGTTGAAGGGTATTCTGGAAATCTGGCTATTTAGAACAATTTTATTAAACTATAGGCTTATTCAAACATTGCAAATTTATGCGATAGCAGCTTTATGAATGGAATACTAATGTAATTCTCATGGCTTCTCTTATACAGGAAACAATCAAGGATGCAGTTGAAGATTCAATAACGTGGCCAGTTCGAGTTGTTATACCCATAATAGCAGGCGATTATAGGTACATCATAAGTTCAGATATGTTGTTCACTTCTTCTAAGAAGCAATATGTTATTCACTTCTTCTAAGAAACAAAAGACTACGTTTTGACTTCAGAACGTATATGGTTGAATAACTATTTGAGGAAAATTTTGTAAGTATATTAAAGCATGCAGTATAAAAAAGGGAAATTAAATGGGCCCATTAAACTAAAGACCTGAGTAGAGCGGTCATTTCTGTGAAGACCCCCACATGTGCAATAGTGTGAGCAAACAAAATTAACAGATACAGAAGTAGAGATTTGCATATGGTGAATTAAGCATGAGAAAAATAATTAAGCAAAATTAACAAATAGGTACAACGAAAACATACAAAAGGTAAGGCTAGGCAAAACCCCACAGCACAAATAAGCAAAAACACATCCCCAGCCTAAACTATACCCCCCCCCCCCCCCCCCCCCCCCGCGATATTCCGACCATTATTTTTCTTGTGTTCTTTATATGACTTCTTTTAGACTTGACCTCTAATAGAAATCATATAAAGGACACACAAAAAAAAAATAATGGGTCGGAATATCATAATTCCCATAATAGCGTTTTATGTATCTATTTCGTGTCTTTTTACATGGTCGTGGATTGGAATCATAAATACAGTTTTTTGTGCAAAATGAAAGAAAATGTCTATGTAGAAAGACTTCTCGCCAAATCCTTACAAAGTTGAGGAGCCTTAATGCACCATGGGCGCCTTCCTTTTTATGTTTGTTTTAGTGACTTGGAGTTGAAGCCTGCTGGAATACTAGAGGTAAAGCTCATAGAAGCAAAAGAATTGACAAATAAAGACCTTATCGGAAAATCTGATCCTTATGCCACTTTATTCGTACGTCCACTCCGTGACAGAATGAAAAGCAGCAAGACAATTGTAAGCAGACCGAATTTTCTTTTGAAGTTTGTTTTCTTTTCCTAGCTTGATGTCAATGTAACTTTTGATTGTTTTCACAGAACAACCAACTAAACCCCATTTGGAATGAGCATTTTGAGTTCACTGTTGAAGATCCAATTACTCAACACTTTACAATAAGAGTCTTTGATGATGAAGGAGTCCAAGCTTCTGAATTAATTGGTTGCGGTCAAGTGGCCATAAAGGATCTTGAGCCTGGAAAGGTAAAAGATATATGGATCAAACTGGTCAAAGATTTGGTAATCCAAAGAGATAATAAGAACAGGGGCATGGTATTCTCTTTCTCCATCCATTCCAACACATTTTTTAGCAGTTGTTTTGGTTTCATTTTTGGCAGATCAAATGTTTATTTCTTTTATATGGGTTTTAGGTGCATTTGGAGCTCCTGTATTGTCCTTTTGGCACAGAGTCTGGATTACAGAATCCGTTTGACCCTGACTTTAGATTAACTGATTTAGAGAAGGCCCTTAAATCTGGAATTAGTGAAACAGATGTGGATCCTGCAAAACTTGCTGCACAAAAGAAAAAAGAAGTTATAGTGAGAGGAGTTCTCTCTGTAACAGTAATGTCAGCTCAAGATTTGCCAGCCGTCGATCTTATGGGAAAAAGTGATCCTTATGTTGTACTTATGATGAAGAAAACAGAACAGAAATTGAAGACCAGGGTAAGTTTATTAACTACATAACGACAAGTTTAGTGCCATTTTTGTATAGGGAAGTGGCATTCTCAAACCTGTTAGAAGGTTGTGGATTTAAAAAAAATTGTTAGAACGTCATTTGACAAAAGGACCCTAAGTTTTTATACTTTTTCAAGTTTTCTTGCTCTCTCATTTCAAGTTCTATAGAGTTCCTCTTTTGCATTAAATGTTTCACTAAATTTTTTAGATAACGTTTTGGATTCGATATGTTCCTTTGTGATAATGATTTCTTTTTGTAGGTTATAAATAACACCTTGAATCCGTTATGGAATCAAACATTTGACTTTGTTATCGAAGATGGATTACGTGATTTGCTAATGTGTGAAGTGTGGGATCATGATACATTTGGAAAGGTACACCTCATTATCATTGCTGCTTTAATTATAAGCTGTTGTATCGCCTTTCATGTAGTCCAATTTCCATTCATTAATGATTAAATACTCAATAAGGACCAATTACCATTGAAGATATAGTAGATTTCTTTGTTCTTTGACACAAATATTATTATATACATACATATCTACATACACATCTATACTATATTATAAAGATGGCATAAAAAACTCTTAATTACAACTCACTAAGCTTTATGTACTATCATTTAAAGCTATCTACTTAAAATCTCTTAAAAATAACTACTAAAGTCTAATGTACTATCTGTAAAGCTTTTAACCCTAATTAATATATTTCATCCTTTATCCCCCAAAATCCTTATCTCTAATCCCCAAACCCTAAAATTATGAAATTTGAATTCTGATAAACATAATCAAAACAGGATAAACATTTCAATTTAAATATAAAAAATTTAAAATATATAAGATAATTAATGAATTTTAACAAACTACTTAATTTTTTTTATATAAAAAACATTATATTGTTAAGCCTAAATTAAACAGATTTATATATAAAAAACCATTATCACTCAATAAAAACCATCCAAAATCGTACTGTAAATCAATAAAAAACAAAAAATAAAAATAAACATTAAAATCGTGATGTATTAAGCATTATGTACTATTATTTAATGTTAATCTACTTAAAATCTCTTAAAAAACAATTAATGAAGCAATATGTACTACTTTTAAATGCTTTTAACCCTAATTAATAAATTTCATCCTTATCCCCCAAAATCCTTATCTCTAATCCTCAAATCCTAAAATTATGAAATTTGAATTCTGATAAACATAATCAAAACAGGATAAACATCTCAATTTAAATATAAAAAATTTAAAATGTATAAGATAATTAATGAATTTTAACAAACTACTTAATTTTTTTTATATAAAAAACATTATATTGTTAAGCCTAAATTAAACAAATTTATATATAAAAAAACCATTATCACTTAATAAAAACGAGTACGCTTCTAGTAGATATAAATAGATATATGTATATATGGAAAATATGTTCCACGTAACATATGTTTCTCTCTTTGTTATTGCTTTCTCTTAACCACCTTTTCAAATCTTTATCACGTCTATTTTTTATCACAAGCTGAATGTCTTTACGGAAAAAGCCGCTCTACTCTTTGGGGTAAAGGTCAGGTGTGACCCTCCCCAGACCCCACCTCAGGTGGGATGTATTGGTCTGATTTGGATGTTCCACACAACCTTTGTTAACTCATCCTTCCTAACTGATTAAGTTTATGCTCATTGCTCTTTCATCTGATTTTGGTGTTGTATCAGGATAAGATGGGTAAATGCATAATGACACTTACTAGGGTCATATTAGAAGGTGAATTCACAGATACATTCGACTTAGATGGATGTAAAGCGGGAAAGTTGACTCTGCATCTCAAATGGACCCCACAAACAATAATCCGCGATTGATGAATCAAATTCAAATGTGCATCACGATCCACGGCTTTCAGCTTCTGTACATGAAATCGCACGCCAACACCTTACCGGTATGACTTTATGACCGAATAAGAAGGAAAGGATCCGGTTTCTTTTTCTTCTTTTTAAACAACATTTCCCTTGATTGGATTTGTTCTTTACCTTTTTCTTCTTTGTTGTTTTCTTTTCTTTCTACTAAAAATTATTTGAGGTAACTGTAAATGACATATAGGTAACAATTCTTTAACCGATCGAAGAGCTATAACATGGTGTTGTAATATTAGTTGACTTCTGTTGTAGAAAGACCACCATTTCTATTATACAGATTTACATGTCTTCTTTTTAAGTATATAATATTTATATAGGTCAAAACTTCCACAAACTCATGGTGAGGCTTTAACCAAGGCTTTGTAGCAATGCAAACATGATCTATCTAACCTCTGTATATGTTGGAACAAGTTTAGAGACATAATAAGGGTTTTACATATTTTTACACTTAAAGTTAAAATGTGAATCAAATCAATGGCTTTGATATATATATATATATATATATATATGGGTAGTTTAATTTACAACCCATGAAAATCTTACAACTCATGCAACCCACTTTTTAACCGTTGGATTAATGATCGATGTTTACAATACATGTGGGTCCAATATTTTCAATAAAAATTGACTCCAAATATCCTCATATGCTTTAAGAATGCATGATGATTATGGGTTTGATAAGCTTATTCATGGAAATGGCATGAGTTATTTGCAAAGTCAACTTTGGGATAAATGGTCAAATATGGAGGCTACAAAGAGGTTGCAACGAGTGTGTAAAGCAAGTTTGTTGTGGCTTCCTTGTATCCAACCCACTTCAATCCCACGCGCATCACTGTGTTTCTATGAAGTTTTTAGGCCGCCTGACTTTTAATGTTTCTTAACCCACGTTGCCACTCACGCCATTAGAAGAAGTGAGGTTTTTAGCCATGCCATTATCTCCAAAATTAAAGTCACTTCTTGTAAGAATATGGTCAGAAAACCGTGTCCCTATTCATTCACATTCATCGATATATATAATGATAATATTTACACTTTGGTACCACCAACTTTACAAATTAATATCTTAGTCTAATATACCCCCTCAGTCTAAGGAGGAGTACGACAGATGCTTAGACTGGATCTGAAGTCGTGAAAGAGTACTCGTGGTAGACCTTTGGTGAAGATATCTGCTAGCTGGTAGCGTGACGGGACATGTAAAACCCGAATCTGGCCGCGTTGAACCTTCTCTCGGACGAAGTGGATGTCGATCTCAATGTGCTTGGTCCGTTGATGTTGGATTGGATTCTCCGACATATAGATGGCGCTAACGTTGTCACGGTAGACCAAGGATGTGCGTGTGGGATGATGGCCAAGCTCGAGAAGGAGGTTTCTGAGCCAACAAATTTCGGCAACGACGTTAGACACACCTCGATACTCAGCTTCGGCGCTCGAACGGGAGACTGTTGACTGACGCTTAGAGGACCATGACAGTAAGTTGTCTCCCAGAAATACACAGTAGCCAGAGGTGGAACGGCGGGTGTCTGGACAACCCGCCCAATCAGCGTCGGTGTAAGCCATAAGAGTGGATACTGAGGTACGACTCATGTATAATCCCATGTCAATGGTGCCTTTGACATATCTAAGAATGCGTTTCAGGGCATTCATGTGTGACGTCCTCGGAGCGTGCATGTGCATGCAAACTTGTTGGACGGCGTAGGAGATATCAGGACGTGTGAATGTGATACTGTAGGGCACCTGCGAGCCTGCGGTAGGTGGTGGGATCATCGATCAATTCCCCAGAGTTGTAGCTGAGCTTCCCGTCGGTGTCAACTGGAGTGTGGACAGGATTGCATTCAGTCATGTTTTCCCGAGTAAGAATGTCAGCAGCATATTTCTGTTGAGATAGGAATAGGCCAGTGGGGTCACGCTTGATCGAGATACCCAAGAAGTAGCTGAGATGGCCCAAGTCCTTCATAGCGAACTCATTGGACAAATGAGTTAGGATGTGGCGTTTGAGAGCCGATGATGATGTAGTGAGAACGATATCGTCGACGTAGAGAAGAAGATAGGTCGTGTCTCAGCCGTGTCTGTAGATAAATAGGGAGTGATCGCAGGCACTATGTCGAAAGCCAAGCTTAGTGACATAGTCAGTGAAGCGTTGATACCATGCACGAGGTGCCTGTTTGAGGCCGTAGAGAGACTTCTTTAACCTGCAAACATGGTTAGGATAAGACGGATGCCGAAATCCCATGGGTTGATGCATGTACACTGTTTCCGCTAAGTGTCCATGGAGAAACGCGTTTTTAACATCCAGTTGGTTGATTTCCCACTGGTGGGATAACGCAATGCTGAGGACCGTGTGAATGGTTGCCGGTTTGACCACCGGGCTAAACGTTTCGTCGCAGTCGACGCCAACCTGCTGTGATCTGCCATCACAAACTAAGCGCGCTTTGTAGCGCTCAAGAGATCCGTCAGATTTGGTCTTATGATTGAAAATCCACATGCACCGGATGATATTCATCGCTGGTTGGGGAGGTACCAATTCCCATGTATTATTGTCGATAAGGGCATTAAACTCATCAGTCATGGCTTAGTTCCAAACGGGAGTTTTGAGTGCCTCGGTAGGGGAGCGGGGCAAAGGCTCAAATGGGGCAGAGGTATGGAGATTGAAAGGTTGTTTTGGTTTTGAAATGCCGGTCATGCTACGTTTGTGCATGGTGCAGGTGGGTGGTGGTGGTGGGTCTTGGATAGGTGAGGTTGTGGCGGGTGGGGGAGGCGGTTGGTGTGAGTCAGTGGGGTGTGGGTTTTCGCGTGGTTTGGGTCGACGTGAGTAGGTTTGGAAGGTAGGAGTCGGTTGAGGTGAAGTTGGGGACGGCGAGGGAGGGGGGGTTTCGGCTTGTGGAGGATGGGGGGAAGGGGCAAGAGGTTCATTTGGGGATGTGGATTGGTTTGTGGAAGTGAAGGATTCCCAGACATACGGATGGAGCTCACTGGATTGGTGGGAGTGAAGAAAGTCGTAAGAAGGGGGGGAGGAGTGAAGTGTGGCAAACGGAAACACGGTCTCATCGAACACGACGTGATGAGAGAGGATGATTTTTCTGGTGGAGAGTTCGTAGCATTTATACCCCCTATGATTGGAGGGGTAACCGAGAAAGACGCACGGGGTGGACCTGTTTTCAAGTTTGTTAATAGATGGAGATGGGATGAGGGGATAGCAGAGACAGCCGAAAGTTCGAAGATGAGTGTATGTGGGGTGTTTGTTGTATAGAAGAAGTGCGGGGGTGGCGTTGTTTTTGGTTTTGGAGGGAAGTATGTTAAGTATGTAGGTGGCCATTTGTAGGGCGTGATGCCAGAAGGTTGGCGGTAAGGATGCGTGGGTGAGAAGAGTGCGGATGATGTTGTTTATGGAACGAATTTTTCGTTCGGCTTTCCCATTTTGAGAAGAAGTGTAGGGACATGAGAATCGGAAAACCATTCCGTGTTGAGCACAGAAATCGTGAAACGATTTATTGTTGTACTCGGTTCCATTATCGCATTGGAAGCTTTTAATTGCACGTTCAAATTGAGTGCGGATGAGTGTGTGGAAGGATAGGAAGGTGGAATGTGTATGGGATTTGTGTGTGAGAGGGTAAGTCCATAGATAGTTGGTGTAGTCATCCAAAAACAAGATATAATAACGGTGACCCCCGGAGCTTAGAACCAGGGAGGTCTATAAGTCACTATGCACAATATCAAAGGGTAAACACGTAACAGAAGTAGAATCATAGAAAGGTAATTTAATATGCTTGCCAAAAACACACGATTGACATAAGTGTTTATCCGAAAAAGTCTAAACAGAAATAAAATTGCGTTTATTTAATACTCGTAACAGAGAGGAACTGGGGTGGCCCAGACGCTTGTGCCAAAGATCTTGCATCAAAGCAGCAAAAGTAGTAGGTGGTGTAACTTGAGCGGAAGGTAATGAAAGAGGATAGAGATCGCCAGTGCTGTCACATCGGATGATAGGAATCCGTGTCTGAAAATCCTTCACAAGAAAACCAAAACGATCAAATTCAATGGAAATAGGATTACCAATGGTTAGTCGGCGAACAGAAAGAAAGTTTTTGATAAGTTTAGGTGCGTGAAGGATATTGTTGAGTTTTAAAGGTGGGTAAGGTGGTTGGAGGGTGGTGTGACCGGTTCCGAGGATAGGTATTTGAGAACCATTTCCAACGACGATGTTGTTTTGTATACCATTATAGACATAATTGGAAATGTTACCTGTGGTGTGTGACATGTGGTTCGTGGCGCCGGAGTCAAGGTACCAGTTCTGGTCCGGATTTAATGTCATCGTGTGCATTGCTTGCTCGATGTTGGTCGGGTTGTATGAGTGCTCGGAACCCGGATTGCCGTACGGATTAGCGCCAAGGATACCTGCAAAATTAGGGTTTCTGGGAATAGTACGGTACCTGTTGGCCGGTGTCGTAGGGAATGATGCAGGAGGGGTGTTCCATGGTTGTGTTGGCCATGGAGCATTCCACCCGATGGATGGTGGCTGTAGATAGTAGCCCGACTGAGAGTGTGAGGCACGTCCGCGACCGCGACCACGACCGCGTCCCCGACCCCCTCTACCAGTATGGCGCCCTCTGCCGCCGTAGTCAAGAGACTCAAACTGTCCACGCCCACCGCCACGGTACGAGGTTTCGGTTGATGAACGTCGATCCTCGTTAGTGGCGGTTGTTTGAGCGTTCATGGTTGTCGCTTTAGTCGTGGCCTTGGAGTTTTGATTCTTGCGAGTTTTTTCCAAGATCAGTTTGGATCGGGCAGTGTAGAAATCCGGAAGAGGGGTGGATTGTTGGAGTAAGCTGGCGAGGCTTTCGTATTTCTCGCCAAGTCCGTTGATGAGTTGAAGAACCAGACGGTCGTTAGAAACAGGGGCATCAACATTGGTGAGTTGATCGGATAAAGTCTTAAGCTCTTGACAGTAAGCGAAAACATTAGAGAAAGACTCCAGCTTGACATTATCGAATCTGTTTTCTAGATACAGAGCCCGTGAGGGTTTGCTATCGATGAAAATGTTTTCCAACGATGTCCAAGCTTGAGCGGCTGTTGAATTTGGTTTTAGAATAGTAATTAACAAGTCTTTAGAAATCGTACCGTAGATCCATTGAAGGTCAATGGAATCCATACGTTTGAAGAGAGCCACATCATCTGTTTTCTCTTTGTCTTTACCGGCCGCAGGTTTGAATGAAGAAGATTCGTCGGGAAGAATGTGATGGATGACATCGTGTGCACGACAGTGGATCTTGAATAGTTCGA
This sequence comes from Arctium minus, assembly GCA_954870635.1. Taxonomy (NCBI): domain Eukaryota; kingdom Viridiplantae; phylum Streptophyta; class Magnoliopsida; order Asterales; family Asteraceae; genus Arctium; species Arctium minus. The sequence goes on from OX941084.1 coordinate 112,727,098, forward strand.
CCATGACGTATACTGTCCGTCGTCCATCTCCAGAATGATCGGGATGAAGTTCCGGATGTTGGTGACAGTGACAGCGGGATGCAGGGAGGCCATGAGTCAGAAGTAGAAACCGGGATTTCTGGATCGATCCTGTGGTGAGAACGGCAGAAATCTGGGTCGATCTGCCGGAAGTACTATTCACGCCGGAAGTACTGTTCACGTCGGAAGCACTGTTCACGGAGCACTGTTCACGCCGGAGGATGGCAGAAGACTGGAGCAGCAGTGGGAGGAAGATGACGGCTAGGGTTTGTTAGGTGTTTGCGGCTAGGGTTTAGGTACGCTCTGATACCATGTAAGAATATGGTCAGAAAACCGTGTCCCTATTCATTCACATTCACCGGTATATATAATGATAATATTTACACTTTGGTACCACCAACTTTACAAATTAATATCTTAGTCTAATACTTCTCTCCCAACAAAATAGATTAGACGATTAGCATAAATAAATCTGTATTTTCTTCATCGATTTCTCCTATTCTCAAGTATTGTAACATCGTCGATTATAGTGGACTTCTCGGTGGTCTCCTCCGCCCGTGGTTTTTTCCCGTTTTGGGTTTTCCACGTAAATCCGGTGTCGTTTTCTCCTTTATTTTAATTCCGTCAAGTGTTCGATTATTATTTATGGTTGTTTATCGTTTCCGTTGAGAGATTCGAGTTTATCGTTTCCGCATTACAAACTCGTTTTAGTTTATTTTGGATCTTGGATTGATTTCGATTAAGTTTCTACTCGATTCGATCTCGTTTTGTGGGGTTCGATCGAGTGTGGTGTGATGGTTATTTGCAACAAGTGGTATCAGAGCTCTCGGGTTTTGTCGATAAACTTTGTTTTGTGATTTCTCAATTGGGTTTTTTGTTCGATATGTCGATCATGAAGATCGATTTGTCGTTACTTGATAGGAACACTCGGTTTCCTCTATGGAAGATTAAAATGAGGGACGTGTTGATACAAATGGGTTTACATTGGTGTATCGAGGGCCGTGATGCAATGCCCGCAGCATGGAACGAGGAGTTGAAGGATTATAACGATTTGAGAGCGATATCTCAAATTCGCCTACACTTGTCAAACGATGTTCTGCAAGATGTGTGTGACGAGACTACTACGGCCGGAATGTGGGCGAAGTTAGAAAATTTGTTGATGACCAAGAGTTTACCCAACAAACTCCACATGAAACAAAGGATATACACTCATCGATTACAGGAGGGTGGGTCCATTACCGAACACATCTCAACGTTCAAAGAGATTGTTGAAGACTTGAAGAACTTGGATGTGTCATACGATGAGGAAGACTTGGGTTTGATTCTCTTGTGTTCGTTGCCACCGTCATTCGCTAACTTCATGGATACCATTATTTATAGCCGAGATTCTTTGTCATTGAAGGAGGTCTATGCATCTTTGAATGCAAAGAACAAGATGAAGCAGATTGCTAATGTTACTAAGGTGGTCGAAGGCCTTACTATAAGAGGGAGACAGTCAGAGAGAGATTTCAAGAGCCCGGGGAGATCAAGGTCGAAATCCAAGGTCAAGAGAAAATTTTGCAACTTTTGTAAGAAGAAGGGTCATGTTATAGATGAGTGTTACAAGCTACAAAACAAAAACAAAGACAAAGGAAAAGGGTCTTCTAGCCAATCTCATGCGGATGTAGCCGAAGATGATACGGGTGATTTGATGGTCGTGACGGATGACGTGAAAGCTTCACCACCCGAGTGGATTCTTGACTCGGGATGTACCTACCACATGTGCCCAAACCGTGACTGGTTTTCCACTTATGAGCCTTGCTCGGGGTCGGTTCGGGTTGGGAATGGTGCTTTGTGCAAGATAGTGGGTCAAGGTAATGTTCGAATCAAGATGTACGATGGGGTTATCCGAACTTTGGGTAATGTTAGACATGTTCCGGAGCTGAAAAGGAACCTTATTTCACTTAGTATTCTTGACATCAAAGGCTACAAGTTCATCGGTGAAGGTGGAGTTATCAAAGTCGTTAGAGGTAATCTTGTCTATTTGAAGGGCACTAGGCAAAGTGCAGATTTGTATGTTCTGACGGGCACTACCATCATGGGAGATGCTCAGGTAGCTTCATCGACTCTTTCTAACGTTGATAAGACAAAGTTGTGGCACATGAGACTCGGGCATATGAGTGAAGCCGGTATGATGGAGTTGAGCAAAAGGAAGCTTTTGGGTAGCCAAGCAATCGAGAAGCTCCCATTACGTGAGCATTGTGTATATGGGAAGCAAAAGAAGGTGTCATTCTCGAGCTCAACTCATACAACCAAGGCGATTCTTGAGTACGTGCATTCTGACCTATGGGGACCGGCGAGAGTCCCGTCACATGGTGGTGATGTTTACATGTTGACGATTATCGACGACTACTCGCGTAAGGTATGGGCTTATTTCTTGAAACATAAAAATGATGTGTTTGCTACCTTCCGTGATTGGAAGACAATGATAGAAAAGCAAACTGACAAGCATGTCAAATATCTCCGGACCGATAATGGTCTAGAGTTTTGTTCGGCGGAGTTTAATGCCTTTTGTACTAGTCAAGGCATTACTAGACACCATTCGGTGGTTCACACTCCCCAACAAAATGGTGTGGCGGAACGCATGAACCGAACGATCATGGAAAAGGTTCGGTGTATGTTGTCAAACTCTGGTTTGGCAAAAACGTTTTGGGCCGAAGCCGCATCAACAGCTTGTTACATTATTAATCGTTCTCCCTCATATGCCTTTGAAAAAAAGACACCTATTGAGGTGTGGTCGGGCAAACGTGCTAATTATTCTGACTTGTAGGTATTTGGATGTCCCGCTTATGCCAAAGTGGACAATGGTAAACTTGAGCCGAGAACCATTAAATGTGTATTTCTGGGTTTCAAAGCCGGTGTAAAAGGTTTCAGGTTATGGTGTCCAGAGACCCAAAAGACCATTGTGAGTAGGGATGTGACTTTTGATGAAAGTTCTATGTTGTGCAAGCCTACCGTTTCTGATCAACCGAAGGTAGATGTTCCTAGTTCTTCTGAGGGATCTCGAGTGGAGGTGGAGCTACCAGTTGGTGCTAAGACGACGCCTTCTACTGTCTCACAGTCGTCTTCGTCTTCGTTGTCTAATCGTGAGGATGATGGTGCTTCTAATTCGCCACCATCCGAGCCACATCCTTGCATTGCCAGGGATCAAGGTCGAAGACAGATAGTCCTTCCTACACGGTATGCTGAAATTGAGATAGTAGCATGTGCGTTTAGTGTTTCCTTTGAGATGAAGTCAGTTGAGAATCTGTCTACGTATATGGAAGCGGTTAATTCTGAAGATTCAGAAAAGTGGATTGTTGCAATGCATGATGAGATGGAGTCCCTACACAAAAATGATACTTGGGAGCTTGTTCCTCTTCCCAAAGGTAAAAAGACAATAAAGTGCAAATGGATCTACAAGAAGAAGGAAGGGATACTGAATGTAGAGCCTCCCAGATACAAGGCTCGGCTTGTGGCGAAGGGATTCAGTCAGATTCAAGGTATTGATTTTACGGATATTTTCTCACCTGTAGTCAAGCATTCTTCTATACGTGCATTGTTGAGCATTGTAGCTTTGTATGATCTTGAGCTTGAGCAGTTAGATGTTAAAACTGGTTTTCTACATGGTGAGTTAGAGGAAGACATTTATATGGATCAACCTCAAGGTTTTGTGAGTGTTGGTCAAGAGGATTTGGTTTGTCGGCTAAAGAAGTCCTTATATGGTTTGAAGCAATCGTCGCGGCAATGGTACAAAAGGTTTGACACTTTTATGACTTCACATGGTTTCTCACGTTGTTTATATGACAGTTGTGTTTATATAAGGAGATGTGAAGAGGGTTCGTTTGTCTACCTGTTGCTATATGTGGATGATATGCTCATAGCTTCAAAGAACAAGGAAGGCATCCAAGAAGTCAAGGATCAATTAAATTCGGAGTTTGAAATGAAGGACTTGGGCAAAGCTCGAAAGATTCTTGGCATGGAGATTTCTAGAGACCGAAAGGCGGGAACTTTGACACTTAGTCAAAGAAGCTATATCGAGAAGGTGTTGAAGAGATTCAACATGGATGACGCCAAAACGGTAAATACTTCTATTGCTGCTCATTTCAAATTATCTGCTCGTCAATGCCCCACTTCTGATGAAGAAAAAGAATATATGTCTCGGGTTCCTTAGTCTAGTGTGGTTGGGTCATTGATGTACGCGATGATCTGTACGAGACCGGACTTAGCCTATGTTGTGAGCATGGTGAGTCGTTATATGGCTAATCCGGGTAAAGAGCACCGGAAGGCGGTTCAGTGGGTTCTCGGGTACTTATCGGGTACTAGAGACCATTGTTTGTGTTTTGGGACTTCAAGAGATGGTGTTCAAGGGTATGTTGATTCTGACTATGGTGGAGATATGGATGGTGGACGCTCTCTTACCGGGTATGTGTTTACTATGGGGTCATGTGCCATCAGTTGGAAGGTCGTTCTTCAACCGACGGTTACCCTTTCTACAACTGAGGCTGAATACATGGCCGTTACCGAGGGTTTTAAAGAGGCGATATGGCTTAAAGGATTGTTCAATAGTCTTAGCGGTGATGAGCTCACGGTGGACTCTATATTCTATGACAATCAGAGTGCTATCTTCTTAACGAAAGATCAAATGTTCCACGAGCGCACAAAGCATATTGATGTGCGATTTCATTTTATAAGAGAGGTCATTGCTAAGGGAGACTTCAAAGTGAGGAAGGTTTCCACTCACGCTAATCCGGCTGATATCATGACCAAAGTTCTTCCGACGGCTAAGTTTGGTTTGTTTACAAAATTGGTCGGAATCTGTGGTTTGGAGTAGCCCGTGGAGGGCCGGCAGAGGAGGTTTGTGCTTGTTAATCCACTTTCGAGAAGTCATATTCAATTTCACTATATATGTTGTTGACGATGTGTTTTGAAGTTTGTGTTTAAGCTTTGTTTCATGAAGAATAATATTTGTTGAGATGATGCTGTTATGGAGTCAAAGGTGGAGATTGTAAAACTTGACTCCAAATATCCTCATATGCTTTAAGAATGCATGATGATTATGGGTTTGATAAGCTTATTCATGGAAATGGCATGAGTTATTTGCAAAGTCAACTTTGGGATAAATGGTCAAATATGGAGGCTACAAAGAGGTTGCAACGAGTGTGTAAAGCAAGTTTGTTGTGGCTTCCTTGTATCCAACCCACTTCAATCCCACGCGCATCACTGTGTTTCTATGAAGTTTTTAGGCCGCCTGACTTTTAATGTTTCTTAACCCACGTTGCCACTCACGCCATTAGAAGAAGTGAGGTTTTTAGCCATGCCATTATCTCCAAAATTAAAGTCACTTCTCTCCCAACAAAATAGATTAGACGATTAGCATAAATAAATCTGTATTTTCTTCATCGATTTCTCCTATTCTCAAGTATTGTATCATCATCGATTATAGTGGACTTCTCGATGGTCTCCTCCACCCGTGGTTTTTTCCCGTTTTGGGTTTTCCACGTAAATCCCACTACTACAGAAATAGGTATTTTAAACGGTTGTTTTGGACATTTTTAAACGGTTTTACAACCGTTTGAAAGGGCACCGTTTGAAAAAGTCTGTGTTTTTTTAAACGGTTTTTGAACCGTTTAAAAAAGTCATTTTTTTAAACGGTTTTTAAACCGTTTAAAAAGTTTAAAAAACCGTTTAAAATTGTATACCTTTTTAAACGATTTTTTAAAAAAAACATGTAAAATGTGTATTATTTTACATGGTAATGTTGAAAGAACCGTTTAAAATTGTATACATTTTACACGGTATTTTTAAAAAACCGTTTAAAAAGGCATACAATTTTAAACGTTTTTTTGGCTATTCTTAAAACCGTCTAAAAATGTGTTATTTTATATATATATATATATATATATGTATATATATATATATATGTATATATATATATTATATATTTGTATATATATATTATATATTTGTATATATATATATATACACATATATTAACAACCATTACATACCAAATGCCAAAACATTTTTCATAAATTCACATATAGAACTCCAAATCCTATTAAAAGCCAATAACCATTACAACTACCATATCCATAAAATTTCTTCCATCAATATACATATAAATGGAACTCTAATTCCTACTAAAAACTAATAGTCATTACAATAATATCCACAAACTTGTGTTTTTTCAAAGACATCGTCAAACATTAATCCTTAATTCTACCTCTCAGTTGTTTGTTGGCACCCAACATGTCTTTCTTCTTAGGATTAGCTCAACTTTTTTCTGTGCACTTCAATTCATCGATCTCTTATCCTGAAAACAAATAAAGGGCTCTATATATAAGAACGTCACGTTTTCTGAACATATAATACGAGTTTATATTGCAAATACATAATAACAAGAAATAACTATGTTATTCAAACATACAAATACATCGGTCACTTGTAGTGGAGTGCATAAAACACATACCTTTACCACATTTTACCCTATGTCATACGTTTTAAAGTAAATGATTTGGCTACATGACAAGCTATCTGATCTAGTTGCTCATTTGAAAAAGCAGCGGTGGTCGTCCATATGTCCTATATATAAATGTATATATGTGTTATCTAAAAAGGTGTTTTGTATAATATATAAGTGACTGAAATTTAACAAATACGTACCTTGTGAGAGGAATCATATTGCTCGTACATTACATAATGGAAAATTTGCTTGATTACATAATACCCACATTCCCAGCCCTCCTTTTGTTGATTACACTACATTGTAAGGAAATTTATAATATTAGAAAACTAAAGTATGAAATAGATTGTCGGGATATGTGAATTCTACCATGTTCAATTTCCAAGTGACGGGAGTGGAAATTACGGCATGAAAAGACTTTTCACATTGATTGTATTTTGTAATAGCCCTAAAAAGAAACCATAAACACCTTTGTTTCAATAATCAGTTAACAATAAAAATAAACATAATTTTTATATCAATGTAATACATTACTTACATTTCCATCATCTCTTTGATCAAATAAGTTTCGGCTTTCTTTCCATCCGACATCTTCGAGTCCAGTATATAGACTAAGCGATGTCTAGGCCGAATGATTAGCAACGACCAATGATGCCTCAAAAAGGTTAAAATAATAATGTTAGTAAAACTTATAGCATAAACTATATATATATATATATATATATATATATATATATCTCACCCTTGTGCGTACGGTGCCAAAAAGAACTCTTTATCTATGTTATGCATCATAGTTTTGTATATTGTCTCCATGACAAAGAAACCATCTCGTTCCATCGCAGGTTCATTAATTGCTCCCGGGGCAATGAATGCACAACGGTTCTTCGAATTTGGTGATATTATCTTATACAAATCCCTAAAAAATTCCAATATGATTAAACTAAATATTGTAAATATTTATAGACACAATAATAAGTAGATATATATAAGTAATAACTTACGCCATGAACCATGTGATGATATTTTGATCAAGCCACCCCTTTGTTATTAATAACACCAAGTCACGATATTCGACCGCTATGGATATACTCGTAGGGCCAAAGACCCCTGCCTCGACCTGAACCGTAACCCCGTTCTTCACCCACTGTGCATTGGAACGTAGACGTTTAAATAGGTCTTTCATCGCACTTGGCCGCTCTTGTATTTCTTTAGGCAAGGGCTTCAACTTTTTAACCAATTGTGTTTTTTGTGACTCAGTTGCAATGACCACTCTCTTTGAATGGGCTTCGTCCTCTTTTTGTACCTACATTAATAATACATTTGACTAAGTATATTATACCATTAGGGGGATTTATATATATATATATATATATATATATATAGTTAAAGTTTGAGTGTATACTTGATGGGGAATAGGCTCTCCCCTTGGAGTCACTTGGGTTGATTTGACTGTTAGGGGAATGGGTGCACTCTTTGATGGCATCATATCACGAGAAGGGACATTTGTATCAGTGGTAGGAGCCTATTAAAAAATGATAATACCAATAAACATGATGTGTACGGATAAAAAAATCTTACTGCAATTTAACTTGAACATTAAAACATATGTGTACCTGGTGCAAGATCACATATTCTTGCTCCCATTGGATGAAGTAGCCACGAGTTTGACCTAACAATTCAATACCCTTATTCGACAAAGGCACGGGTAGTGCAAACCCCTCACATCCGTTCATAACCAACTCTACCAAAACTTTAATGAATCCATCTTCCAAGGGAACACCATCAACAGTACTGCAATCCGCTAAAGGATAAGCCATACCCTTAGCAACAAGGGCTTTGGCCTTCCCGCAACAGAAGAGCAAATCGCATTGGGTAGCACGCTGCAAATAGATCATATTAACATTATGATTTAATAATTGAAACTCCAAAAGGTCGATATGTATAAATGAAGAGTTACCTCAATGGATACAATCGTTGGAACGCAAGCAGCTGAGCCAATACTGCTTTTGCGTAACCCCGGGCTTCCATCAGGGCTAGCATCATTCCTCCCCAATTGTGCTGCCAAAACCATCTGCAACTGCTGTTGTAAATTTTTATTATTCTCCCTCCATTCTCTTCTTTCCTGCTCCCATTCTCTTTTCTCGTGCTCCCGTTCTCTTTTCTCCTCCTCCCATTCTCTTTTCTCCAGCTCCCGACGCTCCTCCCATTCATTTTGTTTCTGTTGCATTTCTACACGAACTGCTTGAGAAATCTCTGCATCCAAAATTGCTTTCTCTTTTTGTTTCCTCTTCTTATTTCCCTTTCCTAGGCCAACACGTAGGCCTACGTTGTGTCCGACACCCCTGGTACGACCTGGGTGCTCGGGCCCCAACACCGCTACCAATGGATCGTCTCCCAATTCAGGGTCCCCATCTCCCTGAGAGATTTGTCTATCTTTTTGTATCTGTCATGTTCAACAAGATAAAAGTGAGTAATTAAGGGCAATAATTTGATAAAAATATTTAAAAGGCATATTTATAGTTTACAAGCTCATCTGCTAAGACTTGAATATGCTTTGGTAAGACGTATTCATTGCGGGCTATTTTTTTTCGCCTCCCCAACAAGAAGTGTCTTGACCTCTCGTCAAACATGTTGTGTATCTCGGGTATGGACCACATGGATTTTTGTTCTTCTTCTTGTACTCGGATATAAGATAACATTTGAAGTTCTTCCATGCCGTATTTGCAACCTTTAGCGTTTCTCTCTTCAAAGTATCATCAGTCAAATTCCAATGTTGCTGTAGTATCAAAATACGTCAAAAAAATCAATGATATGCAACTTTTAAAATTTTGAATAAGGTAGACGTAAAATATAAACATATTATATACCTTGATAGCCATCCACATTCGATCCTTATCTACTTTCTCAACTTTGCGCCAATCACTGATGAGAATTGAAATCCTCGATTTGACCTCCAATCCTACCCAATTACAATATTTTGCCGAATACTCTCCTGTTGGCCTAAGAGTCTTCGGACAAATCCGAATGGTACAATCCGTAGATTTTCTCAATTTCTCCAATTGTGTCACTCCTCGTGTTCGGGTCGAGGTCGAGGTTGACGCGGTACAATCTTTATTTTCCAAACAATGAGTGGATGAAATAATTTGATCAAGATTAAAAGGCAATGCATCAAAACCAAATTTAATAGTACAATGCATTCCTTAGTAGTTAGAGCATTATTAACCCATTGACATCTCTTAAAAATTTAAAATCAGAAAGATAATATAATAACAGGTCAACCCAAGAATGGTGAAATCCATGACATGATGAAAAGAGTACTCTGTATTTGTTAATTTGTTAAATTGGAGGGAAGGAAGATACTTGAATTGTTTATGGTAGTCTTGGACTTTACAACCCCACATGGAGTATTGAAATGTCAACACTTGTCTCCCTTATGACTTAGTATGACTTTACACCCCCACATGGAGTATTTAAACTTCTCACACCTGTTCACGCTACAATATATATCACTGATGATCCATTTTATATACATATAAATATATCGTTGATTTCTTTCTCTTTTATTTAAATAGATCTCATGGCTAGTTTCATATTCATCTTAAAAGAGCACGTGAGTACGTGACTACCCCCTGATTTCAATCTAACTTAAACTTCTATATTCATCTCAAACCTTCACTCAACTGCAAGTCTTTAATGGTATATAAACCCTTCAGTACCCATCTTATTTTCTTGAATGTACCGGATCAAAGTAATCCATAAACAGAGGCGATGTTGATATTTCAATTAGTTGGATCAAAGTAATCCATAAACCCTAGAGATGAGTTGCAGATAAATAGAAAAACCTAGAAAAAAATCCTACCAAATCAAAAAAACCCAAAATTACTTCAAATAAACCCTAGAAATTAACCAACATTTGAACCATTTACACTAAAATTAATCCTAACTTCAAATAAACCCTACAAAGATGAAAAATAACTAGACCTGTTGGAGAAGATGGAGAAGCCGTATTTGCATCATCGTCATTGCCAAGTGCATCATCAAAGAAAAGGTCGTCCTCGCCATTGCCCACTTCGTCGTCCATGGAGAAACCTGCGTGGAATAGATGGAGACGAGATTGAGAGAAGGTTATGCAATTTTGGGGATTTTGAAGATGGAGGCGGCAGTTTCCCTCCTTATTTTTGTAAAATATTTTTTATTTTTTAAATTTCTAGATAATTACATCATTATATATTTATATGTTAAATATTAATGACTAAAATTATAAATTTTATTTTTACTTGTTAGGTAAAATTATAAAAAAATGTTATAATTAGTTATTATTAGAAAAATGTACCATCGCAATCCAACGGGTTTTTAAAATCTAGAACTCGAACCCTCGATCATTATTCATACTTTTTGTTAGTCTTTTTTTATTTTATTTTACGATTTTGAGAAACCTAAATTTAAAACAAATATATATTTTAGTTTAGTTTAATTATGTTTTTTTATAAAAAATAATAATAAAGTATTTTGTTACGGGTCAAAAAATATTTAATTTGAATGATAACTATATTCAAGATATTTTATATTTAAAATTAAAAAAATAACATACTTCAATAAAAAATAAAAATAAGGTGTTTTATCTCGAATTTTCTTATATTTATTGGGTAGTTATATCAATAGTTAAAATTTTTTAGATATTTTAGAAAATAAAAATAAGTGTTTATCTGCAGTTAGTTACACGAATTCAAACATTGAGCTTTTATAAGCTGTACTTATGTTTAATCAATTTGTACTTTTGGATTTTAAGTAATATGCATTAATAAGTGGTACCTAATACATAAAAATTAGTTTTTAAGAGTTTAGCTTAAATGCTTTATAATATAGTATAGATATATTAGTTAAAATTCAAAATTACAAGTTAATGAAACATAATTATAACTTATTAAAGTCTCATGTTTTTATTTGTATAACTAACTGCAAATAAACATATTAAATACATGATAAACACTATGAGATAAACTACATGTTTTATTATTTATTAAAATATAATAGTAATATTGATCAAATCGTCCAATAAATATAAAAAATAAATATTGATAATAGTAGATAATATTGATCAAATCGTCCATTAAATATAAAAACAAATATTTATTTGACTATTACTACAAATATTATTTTATTATTATTACATTTTTTTTGTAAAGCATATTGAGAATGTAAATTTATAGCAATTTCTAGATAAAAATAAAATAGAAATTAAAGTGAAAATATTTACAAACCTTGTTTGATTATGTATTACGGGTTTCATTGACCCATAATCCTTCAGCATGGTCGGTTCTCAAATAAGTGTTATCATCAATTCGTTGATCTGAGGAGGGAATTCCGATAGAAAAGGGAGGTAGCTCGTCGAACAGGTCATATTCTTCTTCGTCGACAACATTTTCAACGCCAACTATGTGTCTTTTACCATGGAGGACGATGTGCCATTTAGAATCTTTCGGATCCTCAACGAAGAAAACCTGTGAGGCTTGTTTCGCCAGAATGAATGGTTCGGATAAGTAACCCTCCCTGGAAAGATCTACCACTGTGAAACCATCGTTGTCGACTTTAACACCTCGTTGGTTTTCGACCCATTTACACTTGAATAAAGGTATCTTGAAAAAAGTGTAATCAAGCTCCCAAATTTCTTGAATGACACCATAATACGAATCTTTGGCAATCCTCGTCCTAGCATCATTATTCGCCCTACAGAACTCAGTCGTTATGGCTGTTAATGTCACTCCACTGTTTTGTAATGTACTTTTGTCATCTTGTTTTTTTGTATAAAATGTATATCCATTAATATCGTATCCTTGGTATGTTGAGACAACATGGACGGGCCCATATGCCAAATGTTCCACTACTTGATCAACTGGTTCTCCCCCATAACTTGGTTTCACTCTTTCTTTCAGCCATTGTGAAAATGTTTTATTATGCTCAGTAACCAACCATTTGTCGCTCTTCGATTGGTGGATTTGCTGCAACATTGCCATATGCTCATGTACATGGGGAGCAATTGCTGTCATGTTTTGTAGGACGAAAAAATGTGCTTTTTGTAGTTCATCGTAATCTGGAGTGATTAGTTTCATTCCAACTAACCCAACCCCTCCAAGTCTACCTTCATGTCGAGATTGCGGGATGCCAACATTTTTCACACCGGCCAGATAGTCTGTGCAGAAATCAATCACCTCCTCGGAAGCATATCCTTCAACAATACTACCTTTGGGTCTGGATCGGTTTCTTACATATCCTTTTAAAATCCCCATATATCTCTCGAATGGATACATGTATCATAGGAAGACAGGACCACAAAACTTTATTTCTCGAACAATATGAGATATCAGGTGCACCATCACATCGAAAAACGAAGGTGAGAAATACATCTCTAGTTGGCATAAAGTGAGGATAATATCACTTTCCCATGAATCCAGAACCTCAGGATCGATCACTTTCGAATGAATCATGTTAAAGAACAAGCAAAGTTTAGTATTTGTGTGACGGATGCGATCTGGAAATATTCCACGAATCGCAATAGGAATCATATGTGTCATTAAAACATGACAATCGTGGGACTTCATACTAATCAACTTCAAGTCTTTCATTGACACTAATTTCCTAATGTTTGTAGAATATCCGGATGGAACCTTAATACCATGTAAGCACCGGCAGAATCTGGTTTTCTCAACCTTCGACAAGGTATAATAAGCCGGTGGCAAATACGTGCGTTTTCCATTATCAACAGGAGCAAGCTCTGGTCGAATCCCCATTTCTACCATGTCCTTTCTAACTTTAACTCCGTATTTTGATTTTCCCGGAATGTTCAACAATAACCCTATCAAGCTGTCACATACATTTTTTTCGATATGCATTACATCAAGACAGTGTCGAACGGTCAACTGCTCCCAGTATGGAAATTCCCAAAAAATAGATTTCTTCTTCCAAATATTTTTTGGAGGAGCTGGACGACCTTTTCCAAACACAATGTCTAGATCTTTAACTCGAGAATATACATTTCTTCCATCTAATGGTTGCCTTGCTACTCGATACTCAGTTTTCCCATCAAACACTGACTTTAGTTTGCGATAGTGGTGGTTCTTTGGAAGATACCTTCGATGATCCATGTACACGTGTTTTCCACAATTCCTCAACCTTAGAGCATATGTGTCATCTTCACATACAGGACATGCTTTTTCTCCTTTCGTGCTGTATCCCGACAAATTCCCATAAGTTGGGAAATCATTTATGGTGCAAAAAATCATGGCTCGTAGTAGGAAACGTTCCTTCTTATATGCATCATACACTTCAACACCTAGACTCCACAATTCTTTCAAATCCTCAATTAGAGGAGCCAAATACATGTCAATATCATTCCTGGGTTGTTTGGGACCCTGAATTAGCAATGACATCATAATGTATCTGCGTTTCATGCATAACCTAGGTGGAAGATTATAAATGGAAAGAAGCACCAGCCAAGTGCTATGACAACTACTCATGTTTCCGAATGGATTAACTCCGTCTGAACTAAGCCCTAACCAAATATTTCTACTTTCCTTTCCAAATTCTTCAAAAATGCGATCGATATTTCTCCATTGAGGAGAATCAGCCACATGTCTAATTTTACCATCTATTTTACGCTCTTCAGCATGCCAACGCAACAACTTTGCATCCTTGACGCTTGCAAATAATCGTTTCAATCTTGGAACGATAGGAAAATACCACAACACTTTTGCGGCCGGGCCAACCTTTCGTTTCACATCACTATTTTCTTCCATTTGGGTTTTCCGCTTATACCTCGACATCCCACATATAGGGCACTCATGTAGGTTAGCATACTCGTTCCTGTATAACATACAATCATTCAGGCATGCATGTATTCTTTCTATTTCCAAACCCATTGGACACATCAGTTTTTTGGCTTGGTATAGTGAAACTGGTAACTCATTATCCTCTGGAAGCATTTCATGCAAAAGCTCCAGTAAGCTTGTGAAACTTTTATCGCTCCAACTATTGGTTGCTTTTAAGTTAAATAGTTTCAATACAGCCGAAAGTTTGGTAAACTTTGCACACCTAACATACAATGGTTTTTCAGAGTCGACAAACAATTGTTCAAATTTATCATAATCCTTATCAGCAATATCACCCTCCACATCATGTAACATTTGATCAACATTATCACATATCATTATCCGATTCATATTTATTATTATCGTCATTACAATCACGATCAACCCCCTGATTACAATCATCAAAATCCTCTCCATGTCGTATCCAACGAGTGTATCGTTGCATAAACCCATGACAAACTAAATGTTCTTTAACTACATTATGATCACTATGTATCAAAAAATTTCTACATTTTCGACAAGGACACCAAATTCCACTTTCTCCACTATTCAACCGGTAGTTCTTAGCAGCTTCCATAAATTCATCGAGACCGGCTAAATATTCTTGTGTAGCATGTGGTATTTCGTACATCCAATCAGCACGGTCCATCTGTAATTTTGAAAACAAATTATTAAGTAATGCATGCATGACATGAATGGAGAACAAAAGGTCGTAGGTGGCCATCCTAACCCACTTTTTGGATACTTTGTCTCACATGTGAATACCTATAACAAATTAATTATTTAAGGAAAAATTCGACAGCATTTCCCCTTAACTCCCAAAATATGTATATAATTAAAAACACATATTCGTAGGAGCAAAGGGAAATGTCTATCGAATTTTTCTTAAATAATCAATCTGTTATAGACATTCACATCCTAAATGAGACAAAGTATTCAAAAAGCAGTCCCAAAACCGGGGACTGTCCGAAATTAATCTCTATTAGATCAATTTCAGACGGGTGACCTAAAGGCATATGAACTTATATAATAGACGCATGCATATTTCTATAATTCTATTTGCACTTGATAAGATGTTCAAAAGTTATAAGACAAAAAAACATATATAGTTGAGAAAAAAAATGAAAAGCATGTAAAGTGATGAAAAAATGTACCTTATAAAAAAAATCCACGGATCAACTAATGAAAAGTTCAATGTATAGTAGTCGTCGTACACCTTTACGTAAATCTCTTGATCAAGTGGTATGTCGTCCTACAATTAATAAACATTTTAGGTGTTTATTAATTATACCTTGATACAATTGTATATATATGCATATATATATAATCGAATATGATAACATTAATGAGAAAAGCCACAAACTTTATCGCGTAAATCTGATCCAGTACTTTCAAATTGCCAATTGTATAAAAAACAAATAACGCAAACCTTAAAAACGAATTAAAATTAAGAAATAACATTTGCTAAAAAAAAAACAATACTTAAAAGAAACTTCAAACCTTCTTGTAGCAAATTTGAATCTTCCCTTATCAACAATCTTCAATAAATCAACAAACTTCAAATACTTATTCGTTCCCCACAAAACCTTAATTAGAAAAACAAGAAAATATATTTTTTTTTCAACAAGAGCTATCCCCACAACAGCAAAAGGCGCTGGCTTTGGTCCCCTCCCATGTTTTTTTTTTCTTTTAATAACCTAATATTAACATAATTAAACACAAGTTGGGCCTGAATTTGGTGAATGGGGCCGAAGAGGTATTTCAGTAAAAAAAAACATTATCTGCTACAAAGAGGACTCGATCTCGACAAACATGTAAACTTATGACACTTACCATTCTGCCACATATTCTTCTATGTTTATAAAAACACCTTTAATTCTTTTATTATTTTTCTGTCCAACTTTATACTCCCAACTTACCAAAAAATCAAAACACGAACATTGTAGCTCTGTGTGTTGGGTTTCCAGATCATCTTGAATCACTCAAATCGGAGATCGGACGAGTGAGATATGATCAAAACGCCACAGTTGTGCAAATCTGTAAAAAATTATCGTTTTGTTTTTTTTCGCTCCAAATTGTTCCGAACCTATCAAAATATAAAAACGCATTAATGTAGTTCGGTTTTACCATTATGGTTCATTAAAAAGAGACGATTTACAAGAAAATTAAATGGAATTTAGCGACCGATCATAATGATATTCAGTTAATACATACCTTGTAATATTTAATATCTTTTAATTGATCGATATTGGCTCCTCAATTTGTGCATAGAGAATAAATAAAGAAGATGGAGAGACCTTTTAGGCAAAAAACGGCGGCCATGAATATATAAAAAACATCCTAAATTTTTAAAGGCCTTTTTAAACGGTTTTGTAAAAAGTGTTTGGCTTTTTTAAACGGTTGTTTCTACAGAACCGTTTAAAAAGATGTATGTATTTTAAACCGTATAAAAAAACATCCTAAATTTTTAAAAGTCTTTTTAAACGGTTTTGTGATAGTGAAAGCGTTTGAAAAAAGTGTTTGGGTTTTTTAAACGGTTGTTTCTAGAGAACCGTTTAAAAAAGATGTATGTATTTTAAACGGTTGTATGAAAAAACCGTGTAAAAGAAGTTAGACGGATTTTTAAACGGTTTTGTTCAATTATCCGTGTGAAATATGTAGCCCTTTTTAAACGGTTTTTTATAACAACCGTTTAAAAAGGTCATGATTTTTTTAAACGGTACAACAACCGCATAACCGTTTAAAAAAAGTCTTAAAAAAGCGCGGCCACCTTTTTAAACGGTTTTTTCGAATTTTTTTAAAAACCGTTTAAAAAGGTGGGTTTAAAAAAGTCATTTTTGTAGTAGTGTCCGGTGTCGTTTTCTCCTTTATTTTAATTCCGTCAAGTGTTCGATTATTATTTATGGTTGTTTATCGTTTCCGTTGAGAGATTCGAGTTTATCGTTTCCGCATTACAAACTCGTTTTAGTTTATTTTGGATCTTGGGTTGATTTCGATTAAGTTTCTACTCGATTCGATCTCGTTTTGTGGGGTTCGATCGAGTGTGGTGTGATCGTTATTTGCAACATTTTCAATTAAAAAAATCAAAAAATTAAAAACAAAATAACCGTTTATCATGAATCCAACGGTTAAGATGTGGGTTGCATGGATTGTAAGATTTACAAGGGTTGTAAATTATCCTTGACCTATATATATATAGGGTTGGGTTCCGGTGAGAAGTTGAGTTAACTGTGAGAAGCATGAGAAGTGGTTATCGACCGTTAGATGAGGAATGGACGCACATTAGGATGAGATGCACCAAATCAATTCCCTTCTAAACCGCAATTCATGGGAGGGTTTGAGATTAAAGGAGATCAACGGTGTAGATCCACTTCTCACGCTTCTCACAGTTAACTCAACTTCTAATACGATTCTTCACCTATATATATATGTGTGTGTGTATATGTTAAACATGAGTTTTCAAAAATAAGTACCTTTGTTGAATGAGTAAATGTAGGGGTGTTCATCAAACTGGACAAATTGTCCACATTGCACTAACCCATCTGGATTAGAACTTTTGGCGTATGGTTATAACTGGTATTTTTTTTTCTTTCAAACCGTACTATGTGGTTCGTTTTAAATGTTAAGGGATTAGGAGTACATTGTGAAAATAATGAAAATAGAACTTTATTATCACCATTTATGATATGGATATTGATTATCTATTCCATACTTATCGCTCCCTATTGTTAGTATAGATAAGCTCTACTTCTAGGAGATATTTTCCTTTGTAACTATCATTTGTACCCTATTTATTCCGTGCACCTATACATTTGCAAGATATGAAATAAACCAATCACTTGTGTGATTATATGGTATCAGAGCTCAGTTGGAAAAATATCAGCCATGGCCAATGACCTTTCCCCAGTCGACAGCGATAGTGTTGTCTCTACCCCTTCCCCCAACCAGATCCTCACGACGGCAAGTTCCACCACAAATCTCAACTTCCAAATACCACCGATCAACATCAAACTCGATCGCCATAATTTTTCGTTATGGCGCAACACCGTTCTAGCTTCCCTACAAGCCTTTGACTTATAAGACTTCATCCACACTACATTCCGCCGCCAGCGTTCAAACCACAACAACCGACACTACTACAGCACCGATACCAAACACGGACTTTACCTCTTGGCGACATCGTGATCGTTTGTCCTTCTTTGGCTTCGATCTACCCTCACCGAACGATCTCTTGCCCTCGTCGTCCGTGCCATGAATGCCTATAAGGCTTGGACCACTCTCGATCGCACCTTCCAAGCACAAACTAGGTCACGTCCAATGGCACTCAAAAACCAACTTCAGACACTCATGAAAGGTTCCCTATCCATCCATGAGTATGTTGAACAGAAACGAAGCATTGTTGACTTTGTCTCTGAAAACCACCATGCCATCTCAAATGAAGATCTGGTAAGTCACATTCTCAATGGTCTTGACAGCTCATATGAACCGCTTGTCACTGCCTTTATGATGTGAACCGATGATGTCCATGTGATGAGCTGGTTGGCTTGTTACTCCAAGAAGAAGAACGTATCGTCTTCGAAACTCGGAGACTAGCACAACCTGCGATACTGCCTACACCACCTGTGGCTGCTCCCTCGGCCAACATGACATCAACATTTAACCGCACCTTCCAACACAATCAACGCTCGTTAGACCAGCCATCTCGTAATCATGACAACAACAAGTCAACTGATCGACGCTGAGTTCAATGCCAAATCTGTGGAAAATTGGGCCATGTAGCAATTGATTGCTACAATCGCAACAATCACAATGATTATCTGGTCAGACAGCCTCCTCCTCGATCAACCGAACGAATGGCTCACTTCACCTCTCCGTCAGCAATTGTGGACCCATCCTGGTACTTCGACACAGGTGCTACCGATCATGTCACCCCGAATCTGAACAAACTCAACATCGCAGACACGTATCGTGGGAACGATAAACTCTCCATTGGTGACGGTATCCAGTCATTTATTTCGCATTTTGGCTCTAATATTCTATCTACTAAGCCTACACCCATTAAATTAAAGAACATCTTGTTGTTTCTAAACTCACCAAAAGCTTGCTTAGTGTCTCTAAAATCACTAGTGACAACAATGCATACATGGAATTTCACCCTAACCATTGTGCTCTTAAAATCTACAGGAAAAACCCTCCTCCAGGGGGTCGTCAATAATGGTCTATATCGCCTCTTACCACCTTCTCAATCCACTCAACCACTTCCTACAATTTTGTTCGATGCTCGTACGTCTCTACAAGGTTGGCACCGTCATCTTGATCATCCCCACGAAAGCATTATTCGGCGTCTCGTCTCTCAATTTTGGCTTCCTATTAGTTCTTCTTTTTCTAATGTATGTGAACCATGTCAATTAGGAAATAGTCAATGTTTTCATCTTCCTGGTTCTCATAATAATGCAAATAAACCTTTTGATATTGTGTATTCTGATGTTTGGGGTCCGGCTCCGGTTTATCATTTAATGGAAATTGTTATTTCGTATTTTTTATTGATGATGCTACCAAGTTTATATGGATTTATTTTCCCACACACAGATCTCAAGTTTTTAATGCCTTCCTCACCTTCAAAGCAATGGTTGATATACAGTTTGAGTCTAATATCAAAGTACAACCTATATAACTCCTACATAACCACCCCTAGAACACTACTTCGAATGCACCATGGAACGAGAATCGAAAGGACACAAATCAGCGTCAAACAGAGTGTCTGATGCGACTTTGGCCGCGACTAAACTCGTGGCCTTGATCCTAGTATGGTGAGCTCAATAACTCGGAAAATGGCTTACTTTGTGTTTCACCACAATCTTTGGAAAATTGGGTCTTCCCGTATCGCAAGATGTATTTTGGACCCAAGGTCAAAATGTGTTTATCAAATTATTTACAAAGACGTTTGGGGAAAACAGATTTACTTATGTTGTATTTAACTTTCTTATCGAATGGTCATATAAACTGTATGTTCTCACTAGGCTTTAAGTTTAACACTTTTTCTCAAATGATGTGTATAACAGGTTCCCTTAGTTGCGGGTCGTCAAGGGGTTGAGTGAAGAGCATGGTCTCTTGAGGGTATTTTTGGATGATAGATTATTTGGGGTCTTGGCGTTTAAAACGATTTATTCATTTTTGGAATTGGGTTGACAACCTATGTAATCTAGATATAAATGGTTTAGATTAGTTTGTTGTCGATTTCTCATGCATCTTATACAGGTTTTGTAAATGCGTACACTTTTACCCTTTTTGGGTGGTTAGCTCCAATTACAAATGTCATATTGCCGAATTTTCAATTTTTAAAATTACCCGAATTTTTAGGGTGTTACAACCCGTATCCGTTGAGAGTGGAGGAACACCAAAGTAGGCCACCCATACAACGTTAATCGCATGACACCTCACGACATCACAGCCCAAGTGTCCCTACGACTTCTTAACAAATTTCACCTCACGAGACAGTTGACCTTGATGAACATTACAATGAACTCCACCATAAAAGGCCCAACACACTTAAAGACTTACCATCAAGGCATTACTTCAAGCGGCAGAGGTCCTAATGCCTACCTCCTCGGTAGCACTACCAGACTCAACCCTCTTTGATGCTTACTTGAAAAGTTTCCGGTCGTAAAACATGGGTACTAGAGTTCAACCCTGTAATACCCAATTGACTAACAAAACAAACTGACTTACGTGCCTATGGATCCAATGCATTACATTATAAAACTTTATATGACTCAAATGAATGTTAATTGCACTCAAAAGATGTAATTCACAAATAAATATGCCACAAATGCATATAACTCCAAAAGCTCAACACAGAGCAATTTAAATCGGACTAATGTCCTTAATACCCCTTTTAGACAAAACTATGTCAAAACCTAATAATTCAACTGACTGATTAATAAAAGTCATCAAGACAATAAAATACATTTAACCGTGTTCATGCAAATGCATGCTCCAAAATACACAAATAACTCCAATACAATTTTGGATTGGGACAAATCATTTTCCCAAATGAGTCTATACCATTTATCCGAAACACGCGCTAAATGCACATTTATACTCAAAAGATTTACTTCCACCAAATAAATCATTAAAACACAAATGCTCTAGATTTATTTATCAAAAAGCCTAAAATCCCAAATGTGGGTGTTTTACAAAGTTTATAAAGTTAAACACTTCAAATAATCAAAACTAATGAAATGACTCAACAGTAGATATTTTCATGTAAAACACATAAACATTTAAAAATAAATATTCTGGCATGTACACCATTTTCACAAATCAACTTGAACTCACCTCGCTAGATTTAGGCTAAATCTAGATTTTACCCCGACTTGAACTTTCTTGAAGAAATCCGAATCCACAAGCAAAATCTTTCCAAAACCTAGATCCATAGATTTCCAACCATAAGTATACATATTCAACCACATTTAATCGCTCCCCAAACATTTAACATGAAGATCTCATCTTATCTCAAAACCCTAATTTCCATAGCTGAAGAAAAGAGAAGGTTACCTTACCCACAACTTGAATCCATCAAAAATGCACTTCTAGGTCACCAAAATGAGCCATAAACTCCCAACTTCGAAACGATGAAAAGGGTTAGGTGGAAACCCTAGAAAATTGATGGAGATGGTGAAGAAGGTGAAGATATCTTAGCTCTAGCTTCCAACCATGCTAGATTTAGGAGAAAGACTTGGTTTATAAAAGGAAAATCTCCAAAATAGGCTAGGGTTTATGAGAGGGTGAGAGGGGTCGGTTTTGGGAGAGAAGAAGAAGGAGTAGAAATGAGAAATGGGGAAAATGACTGAAAATCGTGACCTTAACAACATTGCTACCCGCCGGAGACATTGACACCGTGACTATGACCTTGGCATAGTCTCCCACTTCCCCAAGCTCGCGCTACCATTCCAGCGATATTGACACGGCGATAGTGACACTTGTCACTGTCGCGGGCACTATCGCCCATCCCCTCCGAGTCTCGAAATTTGACTTTTTCCAACCGTAACGCTCTCGACACTGATAGGGATCAAAGGTAGTATGTTCCAAAGCACAAATTCATAAATTGGAAACCTCAAGAGACCACAGGGTGACTTTTACTTACCGAAAATTACGGTGTTACAGTATATAAGGTACATTTTTGTTGATTTAAAGTTTTCCGCTGTAAAGGATATAAAATATTAGTTTAGCCGTTATTTTAGAGTATTTTTAGAAAAATTGTTTTAGCTGACGCAATAGTTTTTTATGGTAAAATAAGGATGTTACATATATGAATACTGTGAGTATATACTATTCATATATATTGTATGCATGTATACATAGATACTAT
The DNA here is from genome assembly GCA_954870635.1 of Arctium minus. Taxonomy (NCBI): domain Eukaryota; kingdom Viridiplantae; phylum Streptophyta; class Magnoliopsida; order Asterales; family Asteraceae; genus Arctium; species Arctium minus. The sequence continues at coordinate 112,749,836 of OX941084.1, forward strand.
GTATGTATATGAGTGAAAAAGGATGAGACAGAGAAAGAAACGGGTGGTTGCTTGGGGATGGGGCTAGGGTATTACTAGATTACACTTTTTGGTTGTTATAGTTTTAATAAAAAAATTAAGTAAATTACAAATTTCGTCCCTATGGTTATTGAAAATTTTGGATTGGGTCCCTCAAACGAAAGGATTACATGTATGGTCACTATGGTTTAACTTTTGTTTTGGATTAGGTTCTTTGTTTTAACTCCACGAACAGTTGCTTGGTTAAATCAAGGTTAATATTGTTTTTTTAAAGTTTTCTTTTATTTTCCTTTTTAAAAGTACCATTATTAATTTTTAATATTATATATTATATTTACATAAGACATCGTACCTATCACTTTCATTAGGAACCCCCCACCCCAAGCATGATGAACGTCGGCTTCCCCCTCTGGCTAACGTCGGGTTTTTCTCTCCGGTGATCTCCACCTCCAAGAACTTCCAACGTCGTTTTGCATAGTTTTTGGTTGATAGCCTCTAGCCAAACTCAAAGCATTGATGCTCATCTGTGGCTAGCCATTGGTTTTCTTCACAAGACCATAACTTCATCTAACCTCGATCCACCTAACCTTGACCTGATTACTGTTGAGATATGGTGGTGCTATAATGGGGAAGGGTGAAGGACGTTGTTGTGATGTTGCTATTGTTATAGATCGTTCGCCGGAAACCTGTAGTAGACGATGTGGTGCTGCTAACGACAAGAGGAACGCTATTTGTGAAGTTTACTTATTAAATCAATCGGTGATGTGGTCACAGTGACAAAATCAAACGGTGATGTGGTCAGCCGGGGAGGTTCTTCCTTCTTGTATCTACAAATCTCTTGGTGATGGGACTGGTGGTTTACAGCTTCTTAGTTCCACCATGGAACCATCGAAGATCCCCACCTTTTATTTCCCCACCATGGGTAAACTTAAAACACTTACTAGGTGTGGTGGGAGAAATAGAGGGTTCGATGGGTGTGGTAGAGTTCACCGTTTACAAACCAGTTCAATTCAAAGTACTCTTTTACCCATGGTTTACAACAAAGTCTTATTCTAAGCAACTTATCAAGTGTTGTAAGTTTCTATACACATCAATTACTAGTTTGGGTTGTCCTTTCCTACTTTGTACCTACTTCTGCCGAATGGAAAAGTTTATGTATAACCAGGAAAAATTAGAAGTACTATATACAAGTCAACATGACTCAAGGATATTATTGAGGTATGTTTTTGGAATTACATGTTCTCTTTCATAAAATCAATTTAGGATATAGCATTTACATGGACTATTTTCTTGTTATTTCTAAGACTATTGACGAAATTGAACTACAGAAAGCTTCATATCCCTTTGATGAAGGTATAGAAAGACGAAAAGGACTTGATAAATCTGTAGAGTACTTTGAACCAAAGGACGCTCCAAATCCAAATTCCGTTAGTGAAGGAATAAAGAAGAAAAGAACCTGAGGTGGTGGCTGGAGATGGCCCTCATCGGAGGGGACGATGGGATTTGGCCGGGGAGGGGATTCTTGGGAGGGATGACTTGAGACAGTGATATATATATATATATATATATATATACCATATATATATATATATGGTATATATATATATATATATGGTAAAGTTTCAGGGGAAAACCTCAAAAGAACGGAAAATTGAAGAACACCCTGGTAGCCCTTAATCTAGATGATATGTACTTGTGCATACATGTAAATTGTAACATGCATACGTGTATATGCACAAGTGCATAAAAATAAAATAAAACAACATAATTTACCTGTATGCACAAGTGCATACCGTCCAAATGAAAAACTACCAGAGTGTTTTTCAGTTTTCCGTTTTTTGAGGTTTTCTCTTGAACCCCCCCCCCCCTTCTCTCTCTCTCTCTCTCTCTCTCTCTCTCTATATATATATATATATATATATATATATATATATAATTTTTTATGTTTAAAAAAGTAAAATGACAAAATTACCTCTGATTTAACAGAACAATGGTTAGTAGAGTTAGGTTGAGGGATCCATAACAAAAATGAAACCACGGTGACCATACATGTAATTATTTTGTGGGGGACCTAATCCTAAATTTTTAATAACCACAGGGACGATATTTGTAATTTACTCTAGAAAAGAAATAACATTTATTGTTAATAAATTTTATTCTTGGTCCTGTAGTTTTAATAGAAAATAAAATAAATTGTCTTCCTAATTAACCTATTTAACATAATCATCTAACAATGTTGGAGTAAATGGACCAAACGTGTGTGAAAATGTAAGCCACACATGGATGTTTTCCATAATTATTTTGATTTAGTGACGTATAATATGATTTTGTTTAAACCACACAGACCAAGAATGTAATTTACTCTATAATCAATATGTAATTAAATACTTAGTATTAGACAAAATCTCAAAACCATTTTTTTATGCATCAACTTTATTGATGCATATTATATCAAATTCAAGATTACAAATTATGGTGTATTAGTACAACTTTTTAAAGTTGAATGTTTAAATCATATAACTAACTAATAAGCATAATAAAAAAAACAAGATAAACATCTCATTCTAAATATAATAAATCTAAAATATATAATTAGAATAACCATTGAGTTCTAACAAAATACTTAATTATTATTTTTATGAAAAAACATTACATTATTAAACCTAAAACAAATTACATCGTTATCAAACGAAAGTTAATAAGAAATTGACTTTTAACAAATTATACCAAAAAGGGAGACCTTTTAAATCGTCAATTTGATAATAATATCAATATGTATATGTTTTTAAATTTTTTATGGGGTCTACAAATTTATATTTTATTCAAACATAAAGACATTATCGTTTTCTCAAAACTACACAAAATCGTATTATAAAATCCACAAAAATAAAGAATAAAAGAAAACATTAAAATCGATGATGTACCGTGATTCATTGCGCGAGTACACTTCTAATATATGTATAATTAGAATCAGGACATAAAATAAAAAATTTACTACAATCAATATATAAAATTAAAAGTAGAATCATTATAGTAATATGTATAAAAGAAAAGTATATAAAGAATATTTAAAATTTAAATTAGAATATGTATATATATATATATATATACACATATATATAAGACGATAATCAAATGAGAACCAAAATAGGTTGAGAACCGTAAAAACCGATCTAAACCATTAATTCGTTTTAATCTATGGTCATTATAGACAATGGCAACTTTAAAATAAATTAAGGTTGAAAGGGCATCTTGGGTATTAAAACCCTTCATATCTTAGCAACCACCGCCTATATCTAAACCAGATTCATATATGTTAGGACTGAAAGTCCTAGTGCGTGGAAAGTCAGGAGGAGAACGACATACATTTCAAAGACACGTATTACTGTATTGAGGGGGAGTTGGAAAAAGCGGAGGGGGAGCAACATTATCTTATTTTCTTAAATCTGAGGTTGAAAAGCCATGGATTTCAAGATCGTATCAGTTCTTCTATTCCTTATCATTTGGTGTTTGCTACAAGATGATTCCTTCTATTCCTTATCATTTGGTGTTTTTTTTGGAAGGCATAGCGGCATCGAACCAACGAACGACTACCACGAACTCAAGCACACACGCACTCACGCCTCCCCGGCGATATCGAGCATCCACGGGCAGCCCACTAATCCGCCGCTGTCCCGGCCCAGCTTACGCTGAACCTAGAGCCCAACCACAGTTTAAGACTGGGCTGGGGGGGCAACCCAGTTAACGACTGGACCGACCCAAGGACTGGGTACTCCTCATGTCCTCAAATTGACTCCCCTTAGATTCGAACCTGGGTAGGTTGGGATACCATCCACAACCCCCCCCCCCCGGATGTTACCGCCCTTGGGGAAACCAACTGAGCTAGACATGATTTGTCTTATCATTTGGTGTTTGCTACAAGTTGATTCCTTCTATTCATTTCCTTATCATTTGGTGTTTGCTATAAGTTGATTCCTTCTACGAGCATATTGGTTCTACAAGTTCTTAAGTTGAAAGTCAATTCAACTCGCGAAGGTTGAATTGACAGATTCTTTTCAGAGACAGATTCTTTGTTTTAAACTGAAGTTGCACTGTGGAATGTCATGTAACTCGCACATTATCTTTCGTGTGTGTTGATCCGATGTGTTGAGTTTCTACAGTTGAAAGTTGAGTTGCTTAATAGTGCTTTCAGTCGAGGCTATTGTACATTGAATCTGGTTACAAAGGTGAAATATGAAGACCAAGAGCTTTTTTAAAGGGGGAGCTTGGAAAGACATGAAGACAAACAATACTAAAGTTTTTCAAAGATTCAAGAGGAAGAGAATATCAAGTCCTGAAGATTTCAAGAAGATAAATCATTTATACAACTTTAGGGGGAGATTGTTAGGACTGAAAGTCCTAGTGCGTGGAAAGTTATATAAAGATTTATAGAGTTTAATCGTTCTATTTATCGTGTTGTAAAAGCCTTAATAGTTATTGGGCTTAGGTTTAGTTTGTTGTTGGCCCTTGGGCCTTAGTGTTAATGCCTAAGTATAAATAGTTTTGTTTAACCTAGAATTAGGTTAATGGTCAGTTTAGGTTTACACGTATTTCAATCAATTCTCTCTGTAAACCTTTTGAGCTTTATCAGATAAATACAATCATATGACCATAGTTGATGAAATATATTGATTGTTCTTCGTTGATTTGATTATTACACTTGCAAAATGGGATTCACAATTGGTATCAGAGCTAAGAGACGAAGATTTGATTCATAAAACGTAAAAAAAATTCTCTCTAAAGTTCTATCCATCGATGTTTTTCTGATTGGAATCTGGGTATTTTATTTCTGCAAAATTCTTGATTTTGTTTGATTCCAATCTTTTGAGTTGGGTTAGATTAAAGTTTTGGTTAAGTTTGGAACTGTAATTCTAAATACCGAAGTCTAAATTTGAGTATTTTTCAAGTTGAATATCTGGGTCTGTTTTTCTTTTGATGTTCTTTAATTTTGTGTTAAAAAATCTTTAATATTGGTTCAAAATCGATTTTAGCTAGTGTTATTGAGATCAGTTCGTGAGTTGAAATTGATTTGGATCGATTTTTTGTTCAAAATTTAAGTCTTAATCGTGTGTTCGATTGTGTGCGGCGTCTAAAACCCTAGTGATACAGAACCCAGGCCACCCTCCCACTATACCCTACCCGAGTGTCTCTTGCATCTGGGTGTGCCTTGAAATCAAACCCAACTCCTCTCCATCGGCTTATCTCTCAGACCCGCCTCTTACTCACCCGGGTTCCGATTCTCTCAAACACTCGGACCCGGCTCACACCAAGACCCCCCACACCCACTCGTCTCAACCATGTCCTTCACTCGGTCACACCTTCACCCGAGTCAAGCCTAAACACATCTCCCTCACCCACATAACACCCCACACCCGATTCCATCTCACCCCCGCCTCACCCCCTCCGAGACCCGCATCTCATCTCTCACACCCTCGCATCCGGCCCACTTTTGGACACACCCCCACATCTCATCTCTCACACGCTCGTGCTTCCTAACCCGGGTGATACCAAGACCCGGGTGTCTAAGCCTGAACCCTAGTCTCTCACTCATACCCTCACCCGCCTCCTTCTCCACCCTAATCTCTCTCTTTCTCTTGAGACCCGACTCCCACCCTGTTCCATCTCGGATTGGTTTTCCAGCATTTTTATCCTCTGATTTTTTTAAATTAAATTTACCTTAACTGTTAAATTAATTTTTCTGAGTCCGTGTCTTTCTGAGTCGTGTCTTATCCTCGGCTTAAAGTTCCATTTTCTCGTCATAGAGTGTTTTTCGTTCCATATTACCTATCTTGAATAAAATCGCGATCGTCTTACGATCACCGCAAGTGTTTAATAATGTCTTATTCTGATTCTCAACGAGAAATCTGTAATCTTAAAGAAAAGATTAAAGTTCTTGAAGCACGATTACAAAAGAATGGTAAATGTCTAGAAGACTTGCTACGTGAAAAATCTTATCTTCAGTCAGACTTGGACAATCTGCGAATGGAAAGCAAAACTTATAAAAAAATTTGCTCGTTAAAGAAAAGCAATGACTGGCTCAGGGATAGGAATTCTGCACTTGAAAAAGCAGCGAGAAGTGGTACACATAAATTTCTGTATGATGACGAAATATCTGCTCTTAAAAGAAAGATTTCAGATCTTGAAAGAGAAGTCGATATGGAGAGAAGTTCACCGACAAGTGCAGAAGCTTCAAAGAAAATATCTGAACTTGAACGAAAAGTTGCAGATTTTGAAGCCCGAGAAGAGAAGACTATGGAATTTGAATAGAAATGGAAAGCTACAGAGAGTGAAAATCTTGATATGAAGAAAAGACTTGATGTTTTTGAAAAGGAAAAGGCTAATTATTTAAATGAGAAGAAGAATTTTGAAAGAAAGATCCTCGAACTGTCAAAGAAAGTTTTTGATGAAAGAGAAGCTTTTGAGTTTCAAAATGCTAAACTTTCAAAACAAATTTCTGATTTTGAAAAGATTTTGATAATTGAGCGAAATAATTTGAGATAGAAAGAAAATCTTCTGAGAATAAGAAGAAAGAGCTTGAAAATAAAAATGTTGTTGTTTTCAAAAAAATATTTGATAAACGCAACAGTATTGAAAAAGACGTTGAAAGTGAGAGAAAGTTGTTTGAAACATAAATTGTCTGGATTAACGACGGAGATTTTGAAAGAGCAGAAGGTAAAATCCGATTTACAAAAACAATTTGATTCAATTCTCGAAGAAAGAAATGTTTTATCCGTAAAAGTCAAGAAACTTGAATAACTCAATTTCAAAGCAGATTTATCTGAACAAGCCAGTCCCGATACTGTTGTTCAGTCTCCTTATTCTTCAAGTTCAACTTCCACAACTATTTCTTCGAAGAGTTGTGTCAAATCAAATGAATTTTCAAAATATCGGATTCACCCTTCAAATCTTTTCTATAATTCTCTTATAGATAATACAGATAATCAAGTGTTTCAGAAAGTCAAAATGGTTTAGAGAAAGAAATCAACTACAGAAGACAGTGATGGAAACGCGTCTTACAAATCTCCTATAGTTGATACAAAATCATTTATTTCCAAGACTAATTCACTTACTTATGTCTGTTCTACAGGAAAGTTAATCATTCTGAGCTGACAAAAGATTTATTGCTCTCATTGTGGAAAAAGTGACTTTGTTCATCTAAGGTATGTCAATAGTTGGTATGGTACTTACAGTATTCCCAATCCTCAGTACTTACACCTTGCCCATCGTCATCTCACTCTCCGACCATTGAATGTTGTTTTCGTATGGATATGTTGTCCCTCTACTAGTCCTCGTAAAGGTAGTCTTCTTCTTGATTCATTCAACCTTTGGGGTTTGTTGTGGTTAGGGTTCTATAAATCCTTCAATCGTCGATTTCCACCACCACGAGTTCGCCGAAATCGAAGACGTTTCAGACTCCGGCGACCTCTACAAAATCGATCATTCACTAGCGCGAGAACCCAAAGTCACGTTTCAGACATCGATCTTTCTGTTTCCCGTAGAATGACCTCCACCGCCTCAAAATCAAAGCCACCTCCACCACCGTGGCCACCGACGACGGCGAGATCTTCACCTGCACTATCTTCAAAGCCCTCTCGGCGTTCGTCTGGCATGATGTCTTCGTTCGTTTCGGCTCTGCAATATTTTCCTGATTTGGGTTTTGACGCATTCCTTATTTTGACTATACTGCAAGTGTAATTTCTAGATTTTCGCTTATAATCAAATTATTTTCGATTTTATTAATTGAAGTTGCGTTTGTAATTGGGGGATATTTTGTAATTGGGGGAGATTCTGGATTTGCATTTGAATATGTTTTGGGTGGGATCGTTTTTGTAGTTCTTGAGATGGGATTGAGGATCTGCAGCTAAGAAGCTATTGAAATCAACTAGTATCCATCACATTGATTTCATGTTGTGAATCTATGTGTTTCATGTGGTGAATCAGTGTGTTTCATATGGTGAATCGGTGTGTTTCATATGGTGAATTGGTGTGTTTCATATGGTGAATCATTGTGTTTCATATGGTGAATCGAAGTGTTTCATATGGTGAATTTGTGTGTTGCATATGGTGAATCTGTGTGTTTCATACTTTCATATGGTAAATCTTTGTGTTTCATATGATGAATCTGTGTATTTAATCTGATGAATTAATCTGTACGTTTCATCTGATGAATCTTGTTACCAAAATGACGATAATGCCCTTTTCATGTGATGAAACAGTTTTAATAAAAACATTAGGATCAAAACCAAATTACAGCTTAGATCAGTTCTCATGGTTCTCAATTTTTTTTGTTATCACATGATTTAACCCATATATATATTTATATATATATATATATATATAATAACTTACTATCATTAAAATGTATGTATTTCTATTTAATTCAAATTAAAATCAAACTATATAAATAAAATTAGAAAGATATAATACCTTTCATTTACATAATAAACCTATTTTTTCCAAGGATTTTTTATTGAGAAACCAAAGAAGAAATAGTCTCAAGCATATCGAAAAAACTCGAACAAGCTAAATGAAAAATTAGCAATTCAATCAGATTCTCCTACAGTTGCATTGGTTGCAATATTGACGACTATTCTTGTAATCACATGTCTCGAAAGAGGGGATTTCAAGGAGGTTTTTGGTACAACTGCAAACAAGTTGTACATTACAACAAATGTTACAAATTACAAACATATCCCGCAATTATATAAAAGTAAGTAACACCTTATTATAACAAAACAATCCTTATTATATATCTTATTATAACATATTTAACAAAACAATCCTTATTATATATCTTAGAGTAAATTACATATTTGGTCCTTGGGGTTTGGTGGTTGTAGATCCCAATTACAGTGCAATCACGAACAGTAATCAATGAAGAACAATCAATGTGCCACAACTTCTAGTCATATGATTAATATTCAAGAAAGGTTTAGGTTTACAGAGAGAATATCTGATAAGCAAAAGTAAACCTATTGACTAGAATGATAATGAATGAGACTAAACTAAATAATGAACTAAAACACACCTTATATATGGTGCGCACGGGCCTAATGGGCTTTGGGCCCAATTACATCAAAACTATTGAATAATTACAATACGCACCCTGAACTTCTATTTAACATATAAATACCCTAACAATCTCCCCCTTTAAATAGAAGTTCATAATCACGCCAGTTAGGAACATATGTTTTTCGAAACCCGAAACTGATCTCGAAATGGCGCATTGACGTTCTGTACTCCAGCCGTTCTATGATAACACCAGTGCTTCGAGAACAAGACTCTTGTATTTCGGATCCAGGAGCTGAATACCTTTATCATCTTGATCAACAGAGTTCCTCAACTTGTCTCTAAGCAATAGCAAAGTACCATCGCAGAATCTAGCAATCTGGAAAATTTAGAACTGTGAAAGCTGGTACATTCTAGGCGTCTGATGGAATACTCAGATCAGGTTTAAGCAGATTGATCTTTGGTTGATTGCTTTCTAACCCAATCTAAAAATCTTCTACTGAGGCAAGCTTCATTGCACACTTCATGTATCTCTTTACAGCTTCGAGTGCATCTGTAACTTCCCCTGGTCGGATAGTTCTGGTCTTCAAGTTTCTAAGCAGGAATAGAAGATCTCGTAGTTCAAGACGTGCAAAATTAGCTTCAGAAAAATGCCACTGTTTATCATCTTCTCTTGTCACTACAAAGAAGGAATACTTTACACTCTTGAAGTAGCAGGCGTGAATCTGATCAACAGATTTAATTCTGAGCTTTGTCTCATTGAAACCGTCTTTGAAATGTTTATACACGAACATAAGCTCTCATTGCTTCTCCCTGTTTTTCATCGACTAAAGACCATGTGCCACGACTTCATCATACTTACGAATCCAATGGGAAAAAGAGTTTTTTCAAGAAATGGAACTTTAATTATAACTCTTTCCCATTTAAGCAGCTGAACTGGCGGAGTACGATTTGTTCCCGAAACTGGTGATGCTGGAGGAGATCGTTCAGGAACATCTGACTGTGGAAGATCAGAGTGAACTGCTGTGTAAGTCAAAAGTGGTACCTCGACAGAAGTTTGTACATCTGGCTGATAATCTTGAGCCGTAAATTCGGAATTAAGAAGCTCATATATCTCGGCTTGAAAGACTACCAGCGCTCTTTCGGTGTTGGCCAGTTCTTCTGTCGGGTCTGTATCACGGATCCACTATGATAGCCCAGTTTTCAGGATCTAGCGATGAACCTCCATCTTGTTCCTCAGGCTTTTCAACCGTTGGAATATCATATAATACCAAATCTATCGTCTGCTCCTGTGCTTGTTCTTGCCCTTCTGCTTGAGTACTTGAACCCGAACCCCTTTCTATTTGCACCTGTACTGTACCTACTGTCTGTTCTGTCTCCGGCTCGGATAATTTTTGGCGCTTCTCCCCCTCATGGTGATCAGGATCATCCTGGTCATCATGTTTGTGCTTGAGCCTCTCTGCCTGGTTTCGGCATGTGTCTTCCAAGGATGAAACTCGTTCAGTCAATATAGATATTGTGTGCTGCAAAGACTGAAGAAGTGTTGTTTGGTGCTGGAAGGATTTAGGAGATATAGTGGGTGGGGGTGGTGGTGTTGGCGTAGATGCTTGGGCACGTAGTAGGGAAAGTAGATCGACATCTTGGGTGGGTTCGATTTGAGATTGGGCAAGTAGTTTAGCTAGGAGGATGGATTTGAGGTCATCGATAGACATATCGGAAGCTGTATGTGAGGGTGGTGGTGTAGGAGGTAGTGGTTCAGGCTCAGTAGCTGGAGCTTTACCTTTGATAAGTCGTTTCAGAGCATCTACCTCTTCCCTCATCTAGGAACGCATGATATAGTGGACAACCTTTAGGGCGCCGTCCAGAAATTCCCTTGAGACGAACTCAGGGTGACTAACTCCTGGGTCACTTAGACTTCCAGTTGTGGTGACGACTGTAGAAGTCGCACCGCCTACGTTCACATCTGGCGTAATAATAGTTGTGGTAGGACTTCCACCCAATCCTCGTAAACCAACAGAAGTTGGAATTACTATGGGTGTTCCGGCCGGGCCACTAAGGTCTCCAGCAGTAGCCGAAAAAGGTACATATGTCCTAGGCAAAGGAGATATAACATCAAAAGGCTCTAGACGCTGTGCACCCAAAGAAGGCGACGACGGGGGCTGCTGTCCTCTTCCTAAAATACCGGTACTCTCCAAGCGAGAGACCGATAGCGGTTGTGCTAAATCCCCGTGAGTAATTGAAAACAACATCTGTTGAGAGATGTCGGAATGGCTAGGGGGGGTGTGCATTTGCATCGCTAGGTCCACGACGACTTCTTCAATACCCTGTCTCAACACATGAGACAGGGTAGCAGATGTAGCTACCTGGCTGGATGAGGTTAGGGGGAGGTCAACCATAGATGGTTGCCTCATCACTCGTGTTTACTCAAAATTGTGTTTACTCTTCCTTTCCCTCTCTCTCATCACATTTTCATATTCAACTAAAGCTCCCTCCGCTCTCCTTATCTCTCCAGTTGAAGGCTCGTCATCGTCACCATCAGAGTCAGATGACTCATCACCTGATGCCGATGATTCTGTGGTTGATTCCGACTGGGTGCCGGTTGGATCTGTTGTCTCCTCAGATTTGGTGGCAGAAGAGGACTGAACTTGAGCGGTTTCTATAGCTGTGTCCTCTTCCACCGTTTGAGAGACTGTCGGTGATGGTGTAGGCGTTCTGCGAGAAGTACTGGTCTGACTTTGTCTAATGGCGCTGCCCGCTTCAGAATCCCACACAATATTTTCTCTCTGCACACCCTGTCCGGGAGCCCCAGCCCTCCGGACTCTACCGCCTCTCATACGTGGACCCTCACGTCGGTCAGGTCTCGCTCCCTGGGGAGGTCCTTACGGATCTGGACGGACCATAGGAGCTGGAAGGTTATGTGTGCACCTATAATCTATAACACTCAGCGCCGTTGGACTCGCATAGGCCAGTAACCCATCTGGAATCTGTCGGGCGACTAGACTTTCGGGATCAGGACGAATTAGGATGCGATGAGTTTGGTTATGCGGACATGTCGGATGAGAAGAGTGACGAGCAATGGTTGGATGAAGATCCATGTAGCTGCGAATACAGATCTGGAGAAATCGCATGTATGGAATGAAATTCCGTCGTTTAGTAGCGTTGTCTCGGACCTTCTGGACTAGCTCGAACCATAGAATGTCCGCATAATCGGCATGGCGGTGGAATGCCACAACATGGAAGAGGCGTAGTATGTTGATGCTTGTCTAATCGATGCCTTTCGTAATGGCCGATAGGCACCAATTGAGATACATGAAGAGCGTATACCATATGGTGGTCAGATTCTTTCGGTTGAATGTGGATGGGAGACAGATAGGCGTGCGGTAACCCAAAGACTGTATGTCTGAGCAGAGAGTTTCATCGGAGACTACCGAATCGAAGTTGTTCCTGCCCGGGAAAGAGTTGGCATTAGGCAAGTGGAGAAACTGGCGGAAGATTTCCCGCGTTAGCAGTACGGTTGTAGTGTCAATTCGCCCCCCCAGATGGAAGCCATCGTCGGCCTCCACAGGAGTAAGTGATCGCCAGAATTGTTGCAGGTATAGGTGGGGAACGTCAGTGGTCTCCGTTAGAGCATAGGAGAGAGGGTGGCCACGAAGGATCTCGATCATCACTTGGTATTGGCACTCAGGTTGAGTGACGTCGAGATGAAAATTGTTCGGGGTGAGAGGAAGGAACTGATCCGGATGAATCAGTTCAGCGTCGGTGATGGGATCAATCTCCTGGTTCGGATTCTGACCCATTTTACCTGTTAAGATAGAACATTTTAGTCTGTAGGTACATTCAAAACTAGATCTCCGTGGCTTAATTCGGTCAATACCATGACCAAATCTCCGATGAGTAAGATTATACAAATAAGGACATGATATGACCCGACGAGTCAAATTAATTTAAATAGCTTTCTAAATCCGGGGACCAGGGTCAAGAACCCACCCGGGGTCCCATCAAGAAAAATGTACCATTTAAGGTAACCCAAATACTGTCATCACATATTCAACTATCAGTCACAAAAAAATGTAACATTTACGGTAACCAAAGATATCAGAAGTAACACATCAACCGGGGCCAACAAGTCGACCGGGGTCACCAAGACCGGGGTCTAAATAAGGCGACCGGTGTCAACCAATCGACCAGTGTAAACCATGTCGACCGGTGTCAACAGTGTCGACCGGTGTCAACACTCAGAACACAAGCAAACCCTAAATCGACATATAGTCGATCTAAAACCAATAGAAAAAGTGAACATATACCCAACTGATAAAACTAGTCAGATTCAATGATTAATTAAGTAAGGAACTCAACCTTCAACCAATAAAATAGCAACCACACCTTGGTGACCGGGGTCAATCGACCGGGCTCGACCCAATCATCCAAACAGAAACTACACCGCCACATAAACCATATTAACCAATCGATAAAAACCAAGATTAACCAAACGATGATACCCAAAAGAAACAAGTTCAAATAATCGGTCCACTTATTGACGATTTACCCCGAGACCATCAAAGAGACATTGAGTCGATGATGGAGGTGGGTCGGCGGTCAATCGACCGAAAAAGGCCTATATCGACCGAAATCGAAGGCCAGCAGCGTTGAGGCGATAAGGCACACTGACCGAAGTCGAAGTTGAACCGACTTCTCGACCGTAGTCGAGGGCGGGACTAAACGGCGACCACAGGGCGATCGACCGGGGTTGTAGAACATCGACCGGGGTCGATGAAAACCCTAGCAAGATCGAGTCGTAGATAGAGTTAAGAGAGAAAGGTACCTGGTGTCGATCGATTGCGAGACAGAGAGAGACGAGAGGGATGAAAGAAATGGATTGAGGATCGATTTAGGTCGAGGGAATTTGAGAGAGAGAGAGAGAGTTATCGAGAGTGAGAGATAGAGGGTAAGAGGGAAAGAGAGACCCCGGGGTGTTTAAACCCCCGGGTGTGATTTTAGGTCACCTCCGGTTCGGGCCGGGGTATGGGTCGGGCCGAGAGTTGGTTGGGTCGATAACCATTTTGGGCCGGTCCAAAAACCAATTAAGATTTTTTTTAATTAAAAAAAATAAAAGAACTTAAATTAAAGAAATTAAACATAAAAACAAACTTAAGGGTTAAAAATAAAATAAAATAAAACTACTGAAAAGCGTAAGGAATAATGAAAAGCGGCTCCCCCTCAGATTTGGAATCACTTACGCGAAAAGGATTTTTGCTCCCCCTTGACGATTACCGAGAGAAGAACTTACCTGTTCCCCCTTGGAGTGAGAACTCGAAAAACTTACTGATCATCTGTCGATAGTGCTCCCCCTTGACACATGAACAACTCGAGAAATTTACCACAAACGACATACTCTTTAAGTGAGTGAACTAATGGACTGCACAAGAAAATGAAACACCACGAAGAACAAGGAAACACACGAGAAAAAATAAAACGAACGAAATCTAATTTATTAATACAGAAGTTTGAAACTTGCACAGAACTTAACGAGTAAAATGCAACAACCAATGAGTGTGATCATGAACATCCAGAGACAAGGCACTGGGGCATTAAGTCACAGTCATTCGTCATTGAATGAGACTCGTATAGGTCTGTAAAAACGTCAAACTTTCAGATTCAGCATACCTAGCTTGGACACTAGATAATGAAAACGTTTTTCATCCAAGGTTTTGGTAAACAGGTCTGCTATCTGATGTTCTGTATTAACAAAGTAGAGTTCGATGGTATCTCTTTCCACATGGTCTTTTATGAAATGATAGCGTACATCAATGTGCTTCGTCTTCGTGTGTTGGACGGGATTGCTTGATATAGCAATTGCGCTCTTCGAGTCGCAGTAAATGGGGATCTTCGAGTAGTGGAATCCATAGTCTTTCAGCTGAGTGCACATCCAAATTACCTGCGAGTAGCAACTGGAAACTGCTACATATTCTGCCTCAGCGGTAGAAGTTGAAACGCAGTTTTGTTTCTTCGATGCCCAACTGACAAGACGATCACCCAAGAACTGGACATGTCCCGTCGTGCTTTTCCGGTCCAGCATATTTCCGGCATGGTCAACGTCTAAATAAGTTGTCAGTTCAAAACCTGTCTCTTTCGGGTACCACAAACCAAGATCAGCAGTACGTTTTAAATAACGAAATATACGCTTAACTACAGATAAATGAGACTATTTCGGTTTGGACTGAAATCTGGCACACAAGAATGTCGAAAACATAATGTCTGGCCTGCTAGCCGTCAAGTACATCAGGGAACCAATAATGCCTCTATAAGTCTTAGCATTCACATCCTTTCCGTCAGGATCGGAGTGTAGCTTTATACTGGTAGACATGGGGGTTTTCATAGGTGAAGAATTTTCCATCTGGTATTTCCGAAGAATATCCGAGATGTACTTAGATTGATTAATGAAAATTCCTGTGGCTAATTGTTTAACTTGAAGACCCAGGAAAAAATTCATTTGTCCCATCATGCTCATTTGAAAATGTTTACTCATGAGGGCTGAGAAGTTCTGACAGTACTTGGGGTTTGTTGAGCCAAAGATTATGTCGTCGACATAGATCTGTACAAGAATGATATCACGCTTTTATTTTTTAATAAATAGGGTGGTGTCAATCTTACCTTTGGAGAATCCAAACTTAACTAAAAATGATGACAGTGCATCATACCAGGCTCGTGGTGCTTGTTTGAGACCGTACAAGGCCTTGTCAAGAAAGTAGACGTGATGAGGTTTGTCGGAACTCACGAAGCCTTCGGGTTGCGAGACATAAACTTCCTCCTTGAGAACGCCACTCAGAAACGCGGATTTCACATCTATTTGAAAGACAATGAAGTTCTTGTGAGCGGCGTAGGCAAGGATCATGCGAATAACTTCAATTCGTGCAACCGGTGCGAAAGTCTCATCATAATCTATGCCTTCCTGTTGGCGATATCCTTTGGCTACCAGACGCGCTTTGTTCCGGACTATGATTCCATTTTCGTCCTTCTTGTTCTTGAAGATCCATTTCGTCCCAATCACTGTCTTATTCTTTGGCCGGGGAACAAGTCGCCATACTTTGAGGCTCTCAAATTGGTTGAGTTCCTCTTGCATAGCTATTACCCAGTCTGGATCATTTAATGTTTCAGAGACGGTTGAAGGTTCGATACGACTAAGGAACGAAGAGAATAGACAGTCATTCGCGGTAGTGGATCGAGTCTGAACAGGTGTATTGGGATCACCGATGATCTGATGTAGGGGATGAGCTCGTGTCCACTTGGTGGTGTGTGGAAGAGGTTGATATGTCTGTTGTGAGGTATCGGAATCCACATAACTACCTGGGGGTAGATCCTGAACTGCTTCGAGGGATGATGGCCTGTGAGGTGGAAGCTCCTGAGCTGGAGTCGGGCGTGAAGCAGAGGACGACTCAGCGGGTGATGAAGCGATGACAGTATCCGGGATTGCCGGAGAGGGAGCTTCGTGATCACCTTCAGCAGGGGTCGGTTCAGGAGCTCCTACTGTTGCCGGTGCGTCAGTAGGAACTTGAGAGGTTGGAGGGGGATCAGGCGAGGTTGACTCACCTGAGTCTGATGGACCAGTGACCTGTGTTACTTCTTGTGCTTGAGCATCATTCCTGTTACATGATATAGCATTAGGCTTAGAAATAAAGTAGCCATCATAAAAATGCTCAAAAAGTAAATCCAAATCTGAAAGATGTGCTCTTAACGTAGACGCTTGATCTGGATTTACTGGAGATTGTGTAGATCCTGAACGTAATTGTCCAGAAGCTAACACACCAGTTAAAGCGGGTTCTGAACTGAGGTGTTCAGAAGCCATATCAGCGGCCTCGTCAAAAGTCACGTTCACACTCTCAACGACGGTCTTTGTCCGTTTGTTGTAGACTCTGTAAGCTTTGGCTTGCTGTGAATAGCCGATGAACACTCCTTCATCCGCTTTTGGGCTGAATTTGCCGAGATCGTCCTTGTCATTCAGTACGAAGCACGTGCATCCGAATGCATGGAAATAGTTGATGTTCGGGATGCGTTTGTTGATGATCTCGTATGGGTCTTGTTGAACCGCTTGTTGATGATAGTACGGTTTTGTGTGTAGCATGCGGTAGCAACTGCTTCTGCCCATAAATATAGCGGGAGCTTGGACTGGGATAACATCGTACGCGCGGCTTCTACAAGAGTTCGATTACGACGCTCTACTACCCCGTTTTGCTGAGGAGTACGAGCAGCTGAGAAAGTGTGGGTGATACCCACTGACGTCAGGTAACTGGTGAACACTTTATTCTTGAACTCTGTGCCGTTATCCGTCCTAATGGTCTGAACTGATTGGTCGAGAGTGACTTAAACGCTCTTTAGGAGAGAGATGATCAGTTCAGGGGTTTCATCCTTTGAACGAAGGAATCTAACCCACGTGTAACGAGAAAAATCATCAACCATCACTAGGACATACTTCTTGTGATTGATACTCTGAATGCGCATCGGTCCACACAAATCCATATGGATTAGTTCAAGAGACCGAGAAGTACTTGGAGTGGCTTTAGGCTTGTGAGAAGCCTTCTTCATCTTGCCCATTTCACAGGCGGCACACAAGTGATCTTTTTAAAACTTAAGATCTGGCATTCCCTTCACGTGTCCACCGAGCACCAACTTATTGATAGTCTTGAAGTTCAGGTGCGAGAGTCTACGATGCCATAACCAGTTTTGTGCGGCTGAGGCTTTGGACATCAAACAAATTTCCTTGTCTGCTTTCAGAGACGAGAGGTCAATCGTATAGAGATTTGTGTGACGCGTTCCAGCAAGGATTTCTTTTCCATCTTCAGTCCGAACGCTGCACCTATTTGCTTTAAATGTGACCTCCAGATTCTTGTCGTAGAATTGACCTCGAGCAAAGACCCGGTCGAACAGGGTCTCGGTCGAGGCAAAGGTCCGGTCGACAGTAAAGAACCGGTCAACAAAGGGTACCGGTCACAAGAACTCGGTCGAAAACGAGTCCGGTCGCACAGGGTTCGGTCGAGCAATGCACCAGTCAAGAAACCGGTCAACCAGGACTCCGGTCAAGCAAGACACCGGTCACTCCGGTCAAGCAAGACACCGGTCCACAAGGGTACGGTCGCAGAACACCGGTCGAGCAAGGAACCGGTCGCTTGCAAGGCACCGGTCACTAGAGCACCGGTCGCAAGAATACCGGTCACAAGAGTCCGGTCGCGGGACAGGGTCCGGTCCTAGGATTGTCCGGTCGCAGGGGTCCGGTCAATAGGGTCGGTCGATATCAATAACAGATAAACACAATTCAATAACAGATAATTCGATTAAGCAGATTAAACGGATCGAATTGATAACAGATAATCGACAGACCTTAACAATTTAGTTTGAAAATCGATAGAGATTAAAATCAAACCCAGAAAATTCAATCGATCGAACTTAACCTAGAAACTCAAACCAAATATTTTGATTTTCAAGAACACAGAGTCGACCGAATCACTATTTTTCCAGAAAAATCGAATCTAAACACAAGGAAAATTAGATTTGCAGACTTCTTAACTCAGATAATCAAAATAACCAGATTTAGCAGACTATCACTAAACCAGAAATCGACCGAAGTGACAATATGCATAATCAAACCAGACTTAACCTAGAAATCAAATATGAACAGATAGGAAAAGCAATAACCAGGAATCGACAGAATGGCAGATGCTTGATATGGCAGAAAAACAGTTAATCTACTTCTTAAATCAAATCGAAAAACATTTACCAATTAATCTCAGTTAAGAACATATATCAATCCAGAACATATATCAGTCCAAAAAAAATAATCGACAGAAAATCAAAAACTCAGATGGATCAGAATATCGATTAAGGGTTTTAGACAAACCTTTTTGGATCAAAACTTATGTCTCTTTGCTCTGATACCAATTGTAGATCCCAATTACAGTGCAATCACGAACAGTAATCAATGAAGAACAATCAATGTGCCACAACTTCTAGTCATATGATTAATATTCAAGAAAGGTTTTGGTTTACAGAGAGAATATCTGATAAGCAAAAGTAAACCTATTGACTAGAATGATAATGAATGAGACTAAACTAAATAATGAACTAAAACACACCTTATATATGGTGCGCACGGGCCTAATAGGCTTTGGGCCCAATTACATCAAAACTATTGAATAATTACAATACGCACCTTGAACTTCTATTTAACATATAAATACCCTAACAGTGGTTTTAACACTCTGGATCCCTAAAATGAAATATCTATGACTTGCATCCTCGTGGTTTGGATTTCATAACGTGTTAGGTCCCTAAAACTAACTCCGTTTGATTTCCAGCCGTTAAAGCCATCATGTTAAGGGACTGAAACACCCTAAAATCTGGAAATAGAAACTAAATTAAAATTTTCTAAATACACCAATAAATGATTCATCTATGAACATAAATTAAGATTTAACCTCAATTACACACATACAGTCTATTCATACAATCTATAATAAGGACGGGTGCTACTAAACCCAATAATAGTCACTATCTCCAAACCGCGGAAGACTTCACCAAGGACTTACACTTGCACAAAGCTAAGGCTCAACTCGACATAGCGGCTAGAACCAAGCCCCCAACCCTACCCGATGCACATGCTGACAAATAAAAAGGTTAGGCTAATGCCTAGTGAGTCCAAGAGTTTTACATGAGCAAATATATTTTTAGAAGAATGAACCTCACTTGAAACCATGACCAAACAATTGGTGTTATTTAAAACGTGGAAACGACTCTTTTCCAAAATCATGCACTTTCCAAAGATGGACACTTCATTTAAACTTGCTTTATAAATTGATGCAACTTGAACTAACTCGAAACATGAACCATCGTCAAAACCATGTATATCGTACGTCCGCAAAAACATGGACACTAGGTCTGATACTCACACGACCATAAACGACAGACTTTAATTACCAAAACACGAAGTTGACTCATCATTGGTTGGGACCAAACCATTTTCCAAATGATCTCATACCCTTATGTTTTCAAAATGCCTCATAACACAATAATATGCATTTTCTGAAAAGGTTTATAAGATCAAATGCACAAAATGACACTTACGTCAATTGAACTCCAATTATATATGTAAAATCATCAAATAAACATTTCAACATGATTTATTTACCAAAATACCCAAAGATCCCAAAATGGATGTCTCAACATGTTCATGAAACTAAACACTTCAAAATAACCAAAACTAATCAGCAGTTAACAATTTGATGTAAAACATAAACACTTTAAAATAAACATTTTGGCATGTACACCGTTTTCACAAATCAACTTGAACTCATCTTGCTAGATTTAGGCTAAATCTAGATTTTACCCCAACTTGAGCTCCTTTGAAGAAACTTGGATCTTCAAGCCAAAAACTTCCAAAACCTAAATCCATAAATTTCCAACCATAAATATTCATATCCAATCACTTAGAGTCATTCCCAAAACATTTTATACCAAAATCCCCTAATGTGGTCAAAACCCTAATTTCTCCAAAATCACCCAACCAAAAACTTAATAAATGGAGTACTTGGAAACTATGAATGAAGCATTTACAACTTGATTGAAGTGTTAGAAAGAAGAAGGGATGAACTCACATTGGTGGGTTTTGATAAAACTCAAAACCCTAGGATTTTCTTGAAGAAGGCAACAATGGAGATGATGAGATGGTAGTTCCTTGAATCCTAGACTTCCAAGACCTTAGATGATGATGGAATGCTTCAAGATCAAAGTAAATGGCCATGGAAATGGTTGAGGTTGGAACCAATATGATAGGAATCGGTTTGGGAGAGAAAGGGAAGAGAGTGGAAGTGAGAAAATGGGATAGGGGGCTGAAAATCGCTACTTTTAACACTCTGGTACCCGTAGGCTATAGTGCCAGGCTATTGTGTCAGTGGCACAATCGCTGGCACAATCGCCAGCTCTGGATATTGTGACGACTATAGTGACATTGTCACAATCGTTGTCACAATAGCCAAGAGGGTACCGAACGCTGTTTTGGCTATAACTTCTTCGTTTTAGCTCCGATTTCGCTCCGGAAGGAACCGTTGGACTCGTAATTGAATCCTTTATCCATCAAGACTATAAAATCTAAGATTCAAGTCCAAAATCATATATATTATTTTTTCCTCAATATATCGGTTTCTGTATTAACTTTAAATGATACCTTTTCAAAAATCGGGGTGTTACAGGGACCAAATGTGTTATTTTACTCTAGATTATATAGTAAGTTACTATTTTAGTCCTTGTGGGTTGTCTTTTTTTTTTCTTTTTTGTCTTTCCTATCTTTTTCATTTTATACCCTTATTACATTAATTAACTAATGATATTTTTTTACTAAAAATACATTAAAATATATATTTCATTTTATAAATTACACCATTAGAAAAGTCTTGTCGACATTTTTAAAAAGGTTAATTATTTAATATTTTTAAAATCTTACGCAATTTATTCAATATATATATGTGCAAATCAGTCTACACTAATCCAAAAAAATAACTTTTCTAAATTAAGTTGTGTTTAAAGTTTTTATCGTTTTTTATTTATTTATGTAAGAAACAAAATTGAAATTTATCTATATTTATTAATAAAAAATGTATCATTTTCGTGTATTTTATTTAATTAAATGTGTATCAAATAAAAAAAAAAACTTTATAATATAGTTATTATTTACTCTTTCAAAATATAAACTTAAATTTATCAAGTGTAGACAGAAAAATGTATTGTTTTCATATATTTCATTTAATTAAGTGTTTTTTAAATGTATATCAAATAAAAAACTTTATTATATAATTATTATTTATTATTTTCAAAATTATAAACTCAAATTTATTGTAATGAAAAATAAACACTTAACTAACAACTACACGTTTTTATTATTTTATTTATTTTCATGGATCATTATATCAAAAAATAATGATTTACATGGTAAATATGCATGATTCATGTATCTGCATTTCATATCAAACAAAACATATAAGGTGAGGTTTGGTACACAGGTATGATTGAATTGTATTAAACAAGACAAAATTGGATGGGGGACATGACTAGATAAGACAAGTGTTTGTCTTGATAATTAGTTATTTATTTTTCATTCTAATAAATTTAAGTTTATATTTTGAAAGAGTAAATAATAACTATATTATAAAGTTTTTTTTATTTGATACACATTTAATTAAATAAAATACACGAAAATGATACATTTTTTATTAATAAATATAGATAAATTTCATTTTTGTTTCTTGCATAAATAAAAAAAACGATAAAAACTTTAAACACAACTCAATTTAGAAAAGTTGTTTTTTTGGATTAGTGTAGACCGATTTGCACATATATATATTGAATAAATTGTGTAAAATTTTAAAAATATTAAATAATTAACCTTTTTAAAAATGTCGACAAGACTTTTCTAATGGTGTGATTTATAAAATGAAATATATATTTTAATGTATTTTTAGTAAAAAAATATCATTAGTTAATTAATGTAATAAGGGTATAAAATGAAAAAGATAGGAAAGACAAAAAAGAAAAAAAAAAGACAAACCACAAGGACTAAAATAGTAACTTACTATATAATCTAAACTAAAATAACACATTTGGTCCCTTAATATAAAATGACCAATATACCTATCATATGCAGTGCACATGATGGCTTTAACGGCTGGAAATCAAACAAAATTCGTTTTAGGGATCTAACACGTTATGAAATCCAAACCACGATAATGCAAACCATAGATATTTCATTTTAGGGACCCAGAGTGTTAAAACCACGAAACCCCTGGGACCAAATATGTAATTTACTCTATATCTTATGATAATAATAAATAATTTCATATATTTCTTTTGTTATTTTGAGCTAATTACAAATTTTGATATAAATAATATTGATACATAAAAGTTATTAATTATTATATATATTAAAAGCAGAGCCAAGGATGATAAAATGGATGAATATCAAATACAATATTAATTCTTATTAGTTTAATATTTTCTATATCGTCATCCACCCATTTAACATACTTCAATATTTTCTAAAACGTTTATTGTCACCATGCAACGCAACGTTACTAACATTACTTAAAATGAATTAATTAAAAACATATTTGTGATTAATCAAGCTCGATCTTGATCCCTTCAATGGAAATGTCGCCACCTAAATTCCCACCTACATTCTTGGGCACCAATGTCACCATCACATTGTCGTCACCTTCAGCATCCAGATCTTCCAACAGCTCACTTATCCCTAACCTCAACTTCGTCTTCACTTTCTCTCCATGTTTATGCTTATGAGGCACATTCACAAAACTTCCGGCGAACTCTGTCTTATCGGCGCCACTCACCCCATCATCTTCATCGTTCACAGACACATCAAACTTCACAAACACATCTCTCTTCACTTCAATCCCTTCAATCACCAGAACCTCTTCTTCTTCTTCCTCTTTCTGTTTCCTGTTCCTCGATTTCTTTGGCCTTGGCACCAACACTTTGATCACCTTATCAAGACTCGCCGGAAAAATATCTTTTGCAAAGGGCCTATCGGCTCGAACCACACCCAGTTTCTTGATTCTTTTCAGACGTGGGGCGGGCTTGCTGTTTAGCCATGGTATCTCTACATCTTGATAAACATAGCCAAGTCTGTTAGAATCAACACAGTCCCGCACCTTGACTCGAACCATCTCGGCGTTCTCATCGTAGAACAAGAAAGAGGAGTCGAGCCAGTCCTCATCAATAAAATCTTGCCTTCTTCCCCCAAGGGTTTTCCAGACGGACCACATTCTATCTACATTTGCATGGTGTCCATAAAAGATTGGGTCTCTAGCTGCAGAATAAAAGGAACCCATGTTCTCACCATTAGGTTGGGTTCTATCTCCGGTCCAGTTATGCACCTCACCATGAGGTGTGTTCTCAAGGGTTCCACTACCAGGGTTAGCCTCATCACCTCCTCGATAAGGGCTACCCATAAAAAGACTAGCCGTCTTTGCACTAGACACCATTTGACGGTACATAACTATGAGATTTGTGGACACTTGTTCTGATCGGCCAACATTTTCATCGACCCCATTGAAGTCAAGATCCACCAAAGACGGTGGTTGGTGCTCAGCATCGCGAAGAGGATCGTATAACGGAGATTTCTTGTTTGTGTACATATCAGGGATTTCCATACCATCAGATGCATCCCAGTTCCAAAATGAGATTGCGAAATTTGGATCATCGATCAATTTGCCGCAAATTTTCTCGAAAAAGTATAAGTAAAAGCGATGGAAAGGTAAAAACAGCCATGAGTTATGAACTTGAAGCTCGAGATCAGGGAAACCGAGTTGATCATAGGCACCATCGCAGTAAGCACAATGAATAGCAGCTTGTTGCTTGAAACTACGAGGATCGTCATCTGGGAGGGCTCTCATAAGCTCGATGGCTCTATTGTATTTGGCTATGTACTCTTCATTGACCAAATGAGCTGCTGGCCGTACACGGAGGTTGTTTGATGGTGGTGGAAGTTTGAAGTCTAGAATCTTTGAGGTAGATAATGGAGGGCAACAGTTTGTGGGGTTAGCACCTTGAGGTAAGTCAGGTGGACCGCATTTTGCGACGTCGGGAGCCATGATTGGAGCTGCAAATGCCGATGAATTAGAGCCAAAGGTAGCGGCGGCGGTGCCATAAAGACCTCCAAGACCTAATAGGACGTTTCTCCGGTCAACGTTCCCGGAATTTTGATGGTGGATGATGTTTTGGTTGTCATCATCTAGGGTTTTGCATGAAACTGCATGGCCATGGTTTGAGTTTCTGGCAATGAAAACTTTAGATGATCTGGAAAAGAAGGAAGAAGAGAAGGTCTTTCTGCCGGTGGTGATGGTGGCGATGGTTGGTGGTGCAAGAGATGACATTGCTTTAGTTTGTGTGTGTTGATGAGTTGATCATGATGAAGGGTAATATGTTTATATAGTGCATGGGGGCCTAGAATTTTCCAAAGGAAAAGGTTGACAAATTAATATAAACAACTATTTAAAACATAATTTAATAAAAATATTCGAATATACAATCAATATCAGAAAACAAAATTTAAAATGAGTTTATAAACTTAAAAAAAAGTCCATTTAAAAGAAAACAAAAACAAAGAAAGTGATAAAATTAAGAATGAATTATGGATTTGGTGATTGTGTTTTGATGTTTTTATATGACTAGATTTTCTATAGATGTAGTTTAGGAGGTATTGAATTTGTAATGGCTATCATCCCTCCTACTAAGTTTGGCAATGAGTAGAGTAAGGGGCGTTTGGTTCGCGGAATGTTTTTGAATGGAATGGAATCTGTCAAAGGAAATAGACTTTGAAGGAATTGGAATGAAATGCTATCAGGTTTGACCACTTGTTTGGTTGACAGAAATTGGAATGGAATTCGTTAAAGGAATTGGAATCTGTCAGTTTGGTTCACATAATGTAGCTTTGGAATTGGAATGAAATATTAGTAAATGACCAAAAACCCTTTATGAAACTTTTGAAATCAAAATCCAACTATTGTGGTTCAAATCGGTGGTGGTTGGCGGTGGTTCAGATCGGTGGTGGTCGGTGACGGTTCAGTTTGGTGGTGGTCAGCAGCGGTTCAGAACAATGGTTCAGATCGGTGGTGGTTCAGAACGGTGGTTGTAGGCGGCGGTTCTGATTAGTGGTGGTCAGCGGCGGTTCAGAACATTGGTGGTCAGGCGGTTCAGATTGGTGAGGGTCGGCGGCGGTTCAAAACGGTGGTGGTCGTCGGCGGTTCTGATCGGTGGTGATCGGCGACGGTTCGCAATGGTGGTGGTCGATGGTGGTTCACAACGGTGGTGGTCGGTGGTGGTTCAGACCGTTGGTGGTTGACGGTGGTCGGTGGTTGTTCAGACCGGCGGTAGTCGTCGGTGGTCGTTCAGATCGGTGGTGGTTGGCAGTGGTTCAGATCGACGGTAGTCGATATAGGTTCATATAGGTTTGGGTAAATCAAGTAAGGAAGATGAGGGTAGTTTTATCTTTTTGAGAAAATGGGATGAAATGAAATTGAATTCCTTCTCAATTGTGATGGAATGACCAAATCCATGAATGGTGGAATGTGTGGAATTCAATTCCATTCCATAGGTAACCAAATGCCTGAATGGAATTTGGTCAATGAAATTGATCATTCCAATTCCATCAGAATCCTGCGAACCAAACTCCCCCTAAGTGTTATTTTGTTACCTTATTTATTTAAAATTGTGGATTACAAAACGTGTAATTATCTATCTTATAGAACTTTTATCTATATCTTACCTTACCCACAGGGCCGGCCATGTGTAGCCCGTGCGACCGCACATGGCATCAAAGCCTAAGGGCGCATCAAATTGTCATGTATTACTAGTTTTGGGTTTAATAATTTGGGAATTGGACAATTGGTTTTAACTATAAAAACAGACTAAGGCCTGGTACGGATGGATACTAAATGCGCATCATGAGCTAGTGAAATCCAACATTTTAACAACTCAAGCTGATTTTTATTTAGCATCTTAACGAACAAACACGATCAAACAAATATTCTTAATGAACGAATATGATCACAAAAAGTTTCGTTCATTTACGTTCGTTCATTTATGTTCGTTCGTTAACAAACGAACATTAACGAACACCTTTTCTTTACGAATGAACAACAATACAAAATATTCTGTTTGTTTACCGTTCATTTGTCCGGTTAAGTTAAACGAACAAACAAGAACACAAAATCTTCCATTCATTTATCGTTCGGTTTGTTTGGTTGGTTGGTTAAGTTAAATGAACGAACGCGAACAAGCCTCAATTTGTGTTCGTTCGGTTCATTTTGCATATTGAAATTTGCAATGCACATGAGCACATCATTGTATCAACACAATTGGAGCACATTGCACAACTATAACAACATATTGTGACATTGCCTTATCGGGCCCTTGTTCTTTACAATGCAAGGTAGCATGTATTATGAAATTTACAATTTATCATTGTTTTTTTTTACTTTTGTTTACTTTGAGATTTGACATTACCACATTAGTGTAGACTTTAGTCTTTAAACTTGTAGCTTTCTAAGTTTTACTCTTTACTTATTATGAGATTAACTTTGATATAATTTACTATATTAGTTAAAAACTAATTATAGTTTTCCTTAACTTTTAGTTTTAAGTTCCATATATTGAAGTAAAGGTTCTATTGTGCTGGAAGCATGATCTTAAATCAGGTTTATCCTTCTATTATTCTATATTTTGTCATACGAGGTTTTGGTTTTTATGTCCCATTTTGTATTTTTTTTAATTATATTAAAAAAAGTCAACATGAGGACGAACCACCTAACTTGACTAGGTTTCAAACCCTTTAAAAAATCGTATGTTTCGTCGTTTCATTTGCTTAAAATAGGGTTAGGGGCATTTTTTTAGCATTTCCGCACAGGACATCAAAAAACCTAGGACTGACCCTACTTACCCATTAAAGGAAACGGATAATAGGTTTATGGTAAAACTAAATTTAATTTTAAACTGTAAATAATATATTGTTAAACCTTAGATATATAAGTAAAATATAAGTTAATAAATATAGTAAACATTTTAATATTACTCTAAATATAATCATAGTATAATATTTTAAAAGCAATATAAAAATTGTAATACAACACTTTCGTTTATTTTAGCTATTTTCCCGATTCGTTTTGTTTCTCATTTAGGGATTGTTTACCAAATTAAGTTGGATAAGCGTTGATTGGGATAAAATGTTTAACTCTATCTAATTAGGATAAATGTTACTAAAAAATGTTGTTTACTAAGGGGCTGTTTGTTTAAAAAAAAAAAAAAACTTTTAATGGCTCTTAAGTCTGAATCAAGGTTCTAAATGGCGTGAGGCGTGGCGTGGCGGCGATGTCAAGCCTCAAGCCTTACGAGTTATGACGAGGCCATGGCGTTTGACAAGGCGTGGCTTAATGCGGCAAATCTGTATATAATTTATATGTATATATGTGTATGTGTGTGTTTTTATCAGTGTCTTGAACAATAATGAACAAGTTATTAACAATTTAAATTCATATAAAACGATAAACGATAGAATTTCTAAATTATAATAGATACTAATGGGTAAATTCCAATCGAATTTCGAAGTACACAAATTCGAAGAATCGAAAGTACACAAATTTGTAATGTCCGCCATGGCGCGCAATAACGAGCTCGGCGTTTAGAATTTATAACGCCATAACGCGCCATGGCGGACCATGGCGTGCCATAGTGCGCCATAACGAGCTCGACGCCAAGGGGTAAAACGTGGCGGCAAGGCGGCGCCATGGCGCGTTTTTAAGAACCTTGGTCTGATCGGTCAGACCTTTTTACATTCAGATTGTTTGTTTTTTCTTTCTCAGTTTTTAGAATCTCTTAACTCTTAAACACATCGTAAATAAGAAGTGGTGACTTAACTTCATAAAACCTCTTATCGTCACCTCAGTTCATATGCTCTCCTGTCTCTCAAGACGCCTCCTGACATTACAAAAATAAACAGTCTTATTGATTCATTCACGTTTCAGACTTCAGCATCACCTCTTATTAATTATAAGTAAAATAAGACCTAAATATTTTGTATTAAGCGCTAATCAAATAAAATTGATCATCATAACCTTTTATTTAGGATAAACCAAATAAACTATCAAATATATGCTTTCGTCAAAAATTATTTATTTTTTAATATAATGTATTTAAGCATTTAATAAAAGAATAAATACTCCATCCATCCCAAAATAAGTATCCATAATTGAGTTGACACATAGTTTTAGACATACATAATTATTGCACACTTTGTCACCAAATGACATCTTTACCCTTGTTTAATTTTTCTCGTTTTCTTCACAACTATTATATATCTGTCCATTAATTAAGGGTAAATGTGAGAATTTAATTATCTACTTTTAAAAGTAAACATTTATTTTGTGACAAACATAAATAAAAATGTGGACACTTATTTTGAGATGAAGGGACTACACGTTTATTACGGATACATTGGAACTTGGACCAAAATTAAAAAGCCTCTCACACCCAACTCTTTCTATTCCCAAAATTGCCACCGCCACCCCATACCTTTTGTTGCCATCCCCAACCCACCATGGTGCCACTTCCAGCACCAACTGGACCGACTCCATATGTGGAGGACAAGGGCGGAGCCAGGATTTATGTTGAGGGTGGTCCTAGACGTCAGCAAAAAACAATGAGAAATTTGTTAAGGTTCGTTAATTTATGATTATCAAACCAATTGATCTCTATATACTTTTTAGAACGCACTTAGAAGCGGCTTTGTCTAAAGGTTCGTTAATTAACAAGTACAAAGCACCGGGTATAACCTTCCGTGCACCATGTATAAGTCTTGCAATGTCTTCTTTAACTACAAAAGAGAAGGTAAAGTGACGCAACGTAGATTTGCAGAAGGATCGACAAGCGTCCAAATCCTTTTTTGATAACAAGATTACAAAACGTAAAACTCGAAACTAAGAGAAAACTCTTAAAAACAAAATCTTCTATTAATAGATAACTTGATGAAACAATAAAAACGATAAACCCTATTTATAACCTAGACTAGGAAAAAGATAAATACCCGAAATAAATCTAATCCTAATCTAACTAGAAAATATAATTATTAAATCTAATTTAAATTTAAAGATAACTAATTAAGGAAAATAAATTAAAAGACATCTAAAAGAATAAGGAACATCATGGTCAAGTGGAAATTAAGTTTGTGGATGAATTTGGATGCATGTTGAACCGCTTTTGTGAAATCACAGTGTCTAACGTGTGTTTCATGTGGGTTAGGCCACATGCAACTCACTTCCAAGTCACTTTGGTTTTTGTGGTGAGTTTCATGTGGGTTAGGCCATATGCAACTAACACCAAACTCGCTTTGTCCGTTGTTTATGATTCTAAATTTGTTACTTTTTCGATGCCAAATTCCGAGCTTCTTTCTAGCTCGTTTTTCTCTTCGATCCGATTTTCCTTTTTTCCAGTTACTCTCGAAAATCCTTATTAACTGTCGAATTCTCCCTGTATCAGTCACCCTCACTTGAAAAGAACTCGTCCTCGAGTTCATTTGAAAAATATCTCCATCTGACTCGTAGATCATTCGTTTATTCCGAACGCTTTGATTCACAACTTGGCTTCCAAAATTCGAAAAATATGACAATTCTTCAAATCCCAACGGAGGTTGTCGCGATTTCTTCCATACGAGCAATATTTTATCAAACTCGAAAGGGTAAGAGATTAGAGTAACTTTAACAGGTATTGGTTGGATTTGATCTAGAGCTTTGGGTGCGGTAATAATGGAAGTGTCACCTTGGGAATCACCGTCCTTGACTTCTTGTGACAACGGTTTCATTGGATCAAGAATTATAATGCTTTCGGTTTCTTTGACAGTTAACCCAAAATCTGTTGCCGACTTTTTAGGATCGGTACAGGTCTTGTGATGTGATTCTATTTCAACGGTAACGACTTCATCTTCAACTTTTTCCGGCAAGGCTTCGTCTTGTTCCGATGGCTTCTCTGGAATGCGTGGTTGTTTGACTAGGGAAGTGACCGAACCCATAGTATGGTTATTATTGTTTCTCTTCTTGTTGGTGCTTTCATCGAAGCTATTAACCGGAGTCATGGCAATCTTTCGGTCGCCCCAACGGAATAGT
Source organism: Arctium minus (assembly GCA_954870635.1). Lineage (NCBI taxonomy): Eukaryota > Viridiplantae > Streptophyta > Magnoliopsida > Asterales > Asteraceae > Arctium > Arctium minus. The sequence continues at coordinate 112,780,609 of OX941084.1, forward strand.
ACGAGGTTGTCTCGGCGTATGTAAGTGATATTATTATCGAATTGCCAAGGTTGGCCCAATAGGATATGGCATGCATCCATATCAAGAATATTACATAGTACCTCTTCTCGGTAGTGTTTTCCAATTGAGGTGGGTACTCGACAAGTTTGTGTGACTCTAACTTGAAAACCGTTCTTGATCCACCCAAGAGAATAAGGAGCTTCATGGGGTTGAGTGGGTAAATTAAAATAATCGACAAATTTCTGAGATACTAGATTTTCGCAACTCCTATTATCAATGATGAGGTTACATACCTTTTTGTGAACGGAGCAATGCGATCGAAAAAGATTTTCGTGTTGACTTTCTTCCTTTGACGAAAGAAGTATTCTTTGAAGCACGATATTGATATTTTCTTGGCTGTCTTCTTCCTCCTCCTCTTTGGATTCAGAACTCAAGAGATCGACCCGGTTATGGTTGCCATTACATGGAACCATAATCGGTCCTTCAAACCCGTCTCTTCTCCGACGGTTGTCGTTGACGATGTTGGGTTGAAGCCTGTTAACAGCCGCCGTCAGGTTAGGGAGTGTCGTGGTAAAGGCCACGTTCAACTCAGCTAAATTTTCTTTGGTAGCGAGTTGTTGATCTGCCATGTTAGTGAAAATACAGGTGAATCCTGCTCTGATACCAACTGACGCAGCGTAGGTTTGCTGAAGGATTGACAAGCTTCCAAATCCTTTTTTGATAACGAGATTACAAAACCTAAAACTTGAAACTAAAAGAAAACTCTTAAAAACGAAATCTTTTATTAATCGATAACTTGATGAAACAATAAAAACGATAAACCCTATTTATAACCTAAACTAGGAAAAAGATAAATACCTGAAATAAATCTAATCCTAATCTAAGTAGAAAAGATAATTATAAAATCGAATTTAAATTTAAAGATAACTAATTAAGGAAAATAAATCAAAAGACTTCTAAAAGAATAAGGAAACATCATGGTCAAGTGGAAATTAAGTTTGTGGACGAATTTGGATGCATGTTGAGCCGTTTTCGTGAAATCACAGTGTCTAACATGTGTTTCATGTGGGTTAGGCCACATGCAACTCACTTCCAAGTCACTTTGGTTTCTATGGTAAGTTTCACGTGGGTTAGGCCATATGCAACTAGCACCAAAGTCGCTTTGGCCTCTGTTTATGATTCTCAGTTTGTTACTTTTTCGATGCCAAATTTCGAGCCTCATTCGAGCTCGTTTTTCTCTTCGATCTGATTTTCCTCTTTTCTAATTGCTCTCGAAAATCCTTATTAATTGTTGAATTCTCCCTGTATCAGTCACCCTCATTTGAAAAGAACTCGTCCTCGAGTTCACTTGAAAAGTATCTTCATCCGACTCCTAGATCATTCGTTTATTCCGAACGCTTTGATTCACAACTTGGCATCCAAAATTTGAAAAATATGACCATTCTTCAAATCCCAACGGAGGTTGTCGCGATTTCTTCCATACGAGCAATATTTTATCAAACTCGAAAGGGTAAGAGATTAGAGTAACTTTACCGGGTATTGGTTCGATTTGATCCAGAGCTTTGGGTGCGGTAATAATGGAAGTGTCACCATCGGAATCACCGTCCTTGACTTCTTGTGACAACGGTTTCGTTGGATCAAGAATTATTTTTCTTTCGGTTTCTTAGACGGTTAATCCAAAATCTGTTGCCGACTTTTTAGGATCGGTACAGGTCTTGTGCTGTGATTCTATTTCAACGGTAACGACTTCATCTTCAACCTTGTCCGGCAAGGCTTCGTCTTGTTCCGATGGCTTCTCCGGAATGGGTGGTTGTTTGACTAGGGAAGTAACTGAACCCATAGTATGGTTATTATGGTTGCTCTTCTTGTTGGTGCTTTCATCGAAGCTATTA